>CM031979.1:18113468-18818598 GCA_018804465.1 Populus tomentosa
TCCACTCGGCAGGTCACCCATCATAATGAGACCACACACACATTTTTTTTTGTATTGGTTATAAGTAAAGGAATCGCCAGTTGGGATTCCAGGTTAAAGAAGATCACCAGATGGGATCTCGGATGGATTTCCATGTTGATCAAACTAAAGTAAGAATTCAAAGGATCGCTGGATAAGGATCTCGAGATGACTAAGTTTTGATCATAGTTTTTGGGCTAAGGAGGATTGTTGTAAAAGACAAAGTTTCAGATCAATCAAGCTTCGACCAGATCAGTTTCGGGAGTTTCGTTTTGGGTTTATCTTTATAACACTTACTGCGCAAAACTCATGCTCCGTAAGTATTATAAAGAGGGGGCATCTGTTGTAACCTATTTTCGGGTCCCCACAAAAATAAAAAAATAAAATAAATAGCCAAAAGAGGTTAGAAAAATAACAGGAGGCAGAAGCGCTCGGAAAACAGTCAGAAAATTGGTCAAGGAATTTAAAAAATACAAGGATTGAATTTTTGACAGTATACTCTTGAAGGATGAAAGCCCTATTGAGAAGGAAAATTTGAATTTTGAGGAGAAAAGCCCAAATTTGGATGTTTATGGACTTATTTGGATTTTTATTTGAATTTATAAAGGATTTGATTGCAAGAAAAATTAATTTTTAAGTCAATTTGGGCTTTAATTAAAAGAAATTTAAGTTCTGGGGCCAAAATATATTTTTTAGGATTTTTTTGGGTCAAATCAGGGGCTTAATTGCATAAATATTGAAGTTTAATGGCCAATTAGGGGTTTAATTGTGAAAAACCGAAACCAGGGACCAATTTGGAAAAATCGGGTAAATAGAGGGGGCTGTTTTGCTTTGGATCAGGGGCCTAATTGAAGAAATTGAAAGTTTATTAATCAATCGAGGGCTCAATTGCATAAATCAGAGGCCAAGGACCAAAGTGAAAAAGACGGCCAACAAGAGGGGCGGGGACCGAATTTGGAGGGCTGATTTGAAGTTTGGCCCATTTAAATGAAACGGCGCGTTTTATCCAAAACGACTCCGTTTCATGTTAAAAAAAAAAAAAAAAAAAGAGACCGGAACGGTGTCGTTTTGAACGACACTGTTCCTCTTCTTCTTTCCCCCCCCGAACCTGCAACAGAAGAAAAAACCAAACTTTTCAAACCTCCCGCCTCTCTTTCCTCGCCCCCAACACCACCACCGAACGCGTCAATGGCCGACCAGCCGTTGCGTGATTTACTCCCAAGACGCACTAGCAAAAGGCACCGTTTTTTTCCCTATAAATAGAAAGAAAAAACCGAAAGGAAAGAAGAGAGAGGAGACACCGAAGAGAGAGAAAGAACGAACAAAATAGAGGAGAGAGCAGCAACAAACCGAAAACAAATAAACCGAAACCGAAAACCAAAAAAAAACCGAAGCGGAGAAAGCCACTAAAAAAAAAAAAAGAAAGGGGAAGAGGAAGAAACTTCTCACCGCCGTTAGGAACGACAGCAACACCGCCCGGAGCCGCTGCCCACGAGCCACACCACCGCAGCACCGCCAGCGACCGCCTCCTCCACGCCAGGTAAATTTTCTTCTTCTCCTTCGTTTGCAGGTGTTGCCTCCTGCATGCAGAGTTATGCATGCAGGAGGCGGGGGGGAAGAAAATTAATTCTTCCCCCCCTGCTGGGCTGTTAACGCTGGGCCAGCTCGATGCTGGCCCAGCCCCTATACGTCTGGGCCGGTCCTGGCCCAGACTGAAGAAGAATTTTCGGTTGGGCCGAGTTCGGCCCAACCTTTCCTTGTTGGGCTGAGTCCGGCCCGTTTATTTGGGCCGGCCCAGCCCCTTAATATATTAATATATTATAATTATATTATATTATTATATTATATTGTGTGTGTGTATATATATTATTATTTTTAAAAAAAAAATCTGAAAATTTTTTTAAAAAAAATGTTGTTGTTTTCTTTTCATATATATATTTTTTTAAGGGGGTTTGTATATTTTTTTTTATATACTGTAGAGGTATAAATTCAGTATTTAAAATATCCGATTTTCGTCGAGACACCCGAAATTTTCAAAGATAAATTTTTTTTTTTGCTTTCAAAAAAATTTCTAAAATTCCTTTAAAATATTGTTGATTTTTTTTTCGTACATTTTTTAAAAATGACTTAATATTAGTTTGTATTTTTTTATACTGTGGAGGTATAAATTAAGTATTAAAATACCCGATTTCGTCAAAAAAAATATATTGTTTAAAAAAAAAAATATTTTCTTGCGTGTTGCATACGGCCAATACTCTAACATGTTTTGAATGTTCTTTTTATAAAAAAATATATATTGGAAGCTTTGAAAGTGTGTTTTCGCATAGATTTCTTAAACACAAATTATTTTCTTGCATTTCTGGATTTTACAACATGTTTGTAAAACTCCAAAGGGTATTGGCCAATATTCCAAAAACTATAAAAATCTTATTTTTTGGGAGAAAATTTATTTATTATTCACCGCTAATGTTTGGATAAAGAAATCCTTAAAAGGATGAATATCCAAAATATTATTGGGAGTAATAATTCCGCACACATTCTTGAAAGAAGCCTTGATTATAATCGAGGATATTTCAAAATTTTAATTTTTTTATTCCACGATTTATGAGTCACAAACTCTCGAAATACTAAGGGAAAAATGAGCTTTCAAAGCACATGGAATCTCCTTAGATTTCTATCTAAAATCAATTGACGAGCCTAGAAAATACCAACACCATAGCAATTATAGAGCAAACCGAGCGCCAAGCAGCTTACCTTAGGTAGGGCGTACTAGGGGTGCTAATACCTTCCCTTTACGCAACCAGTCCCTTGCCTTAGAATCTCTGAAAGACCAGTTAGGGTTCCTAGTGACCAAAATACTAGGTGGCGACTCCAAAGAACCAAATCAGCAAAACAGAACAAAACAAAAGTCGCCAGTTGAATGTCGCAAAATTTTTATTTATTTATTTATTTATTTATTTATTTGTTATTATATATTTTTTTTTTTTTGGGTGCGACAAAAGTCATGTTATAAAAGTGAACTGTATGTCTTCCCATGGTGTGATGACTAGTATGACTATATTAGACTACTGAAACTGATATATCAAAGATAGAAGAATAATTTATCATGATGGGTGATCTCAAGGGTCAAATTCCCAAGGCGGAAGGCATTGCATATAAAAGCAGAAGATGAAATATAATAAACAAAAAAGGTGTGAGGTTAATTCAAATTACAATCACAGCGGATTCCCAGCTTCATAAAATTGCAACAATTTTTCAATAATAAATAGAAGCCCCCATAAATTTGCAGCACAATTTATGACGACTCGTCAGGGTACTGGAACATGCAGAATGATGGGTTCTGAATGGTAAAACCCCCATCTATGAATAAATTGTGCCCACTAACATATCTAGCTTCATCACTTGCCAGATAAAGTGCTGCGTTGGCTACATCTTCTGCCTGAAGGGTCACACCCTTTAGGGTACCCAAAGCGTGCATCAAATTCTCAAGGTGTTCATCATCGAGACCAATAACTTGTTTTGCTAAACGGGTTGCAAGCGCATAAGGTGATAAACAGTTCACCCTGATGCCAAATTGCCCAAGCTCAACAGCAGCATTTTTGGTGAGTCCTAGAACAGCGTGCTTGGAGCAACAATATGCATGCGAGGCAGCAGCACCCACTTTTGAGCTAACACTGGCAGTTGAAATTATGGTACCATTGCGTCTCGGGATCATGACCCGGGCTGCATGTTTGATGCCAAGAAAAACTCCCGTCACATTAGTCTGCAGAACACGTTCAAAATCAACCTTTTCGTTGTCAATTATGCGTGCTTTGCTCTCATCAGCAATGCCAGCATTGTTGAACATTATGTCTAGCTTGCCATAAGTTGTGACGGCGGCGTTCACAGCATTTTTAACTTGGGCCTCATCAGTTACGTCACAGTGCACATAGGTAGAGTTTGATGGGCCTAGGGCTTTAGCAAGTGAACGACCCGATTCATCTTGGATGTCAGCAACGACCACTTTGGCACCGTGGTGGGCAAACACTTTAGCTGTGCATTCTCCAATGCCGCTGGCTCCTCCAGTGATTAAGGCTACTTTTCCTTCCAGCCTGCATGTCGAAGGAAATAAATGGGAAATTACCCAATCTGTTTTTATATAATGTATCATGGGGTGATTTGTACAAAAGTGTTAGAGATTCATAAAAAGTAGCCCATATATAAAATGATGTTCTTCATGGAAGATAATTTTTAACTGAAAGCTAAAATCCATGACAAGTTTTTTCCAACTTGAAGGACTGATGCAAGAATTTTTTAAGGAAAATAGATATTTTTCTTATTTAATTTAATTTAATTTTTTTTTTTGTTTTTCTATTCTTTATGATGATGTTTTTCTAGTTTTTTTTTTTATTTGAAAAAAATATTTTTTCTAATTTATTTTTCTGATTCAGTATTATTATAATTTTCTAGTTTTTTTTTATATATACAAAGGGTTTTAATAGCTTTTAGACAAGTTGAATGAATGAGTAAAATTAAATATTTTGAAAGTCTATCAATACTTATAGTGTTTTTTAATTAAGGGTTTTGATATATAACAACTTTTTTATTCTTTGTTCTCGTTCACATCAATGCACCTGTATGATTTTCTATTTATTTGGTGGTGATAAAATATTTGCAGCAAATGTAACATTTTGAAATATTTCCGCTTGCTAACTTATTGTTTGTTATTTTGGGTCCAAAATTGAAGTAATTGGCCATTATTTTGTTGATTTTTTTTGTTAGCTAATATTTAATATAATGGATAGCTATAGTTTAGAAGAAAGAAAAAATCATAGTTTTCAAGCTGTAACTACCAATAAAAATAGAAAAAATATAATTAATTCTAGCTAATTTGGAAATAGGTGAGTTTTCATATATGAGAAGAATATTAAATCAACTAAGGACGAAAAATATGAAAACTAGGAGGGCTTAAGAGTTAAAAACTTGTTTTATAAAAAATAAATAAGACAAAATAAAAATACAGGCAAAAGAGAACAGAACAACTCTTATTGAATGTAAAGCTAGGACATGAATATATATATATATATAGCTAGATCCATCGAAAAAAGAAATGGAATGACAAGGAAACAAGTTCTGATGCTAGAACGTCACCTTGCACGTTGCTTAAGATTCTGCACTCGGAAGCTAATACTTCGCATGTAAATATTGAGTAATAATATATAAGAGCAAAACGAATTGAACGCAAGCTCAAGAACAAAGAAATTATGCCTAAGATTGCATGGCATGATTATTATATGTAAAGCATACGGAGAGACAAGTCGACAATGCAGAGGACAAATCTGTTCATGTTTTCGTTAGCCTGTTACGTACCTTCTAGCAATTGAAGAGATGAATCCTGTTGCTGTCATTGTTTTACCACCTTGAAGAGAGAAAGTAGAGATATACTTGTAATCTCTAAGAAAATGAAAACAGAAAGATGAACGTGTAGCGACTGGCAAGGCATAAGACTTGGTCTATTTAGTTTTGATTTTGTGAGACGTGGATCAATTTGTTGAGATCCTTAGAAGTGGAATAGTGGTGGGAGTATCTTCTTCCTATTATATATATATATCTTATGGTACATTTGATTTTGCTACTTTCCTTCATGGTCTAATAATTTAAGGGTTTGAATCCAATTATGCATTCATTTGAATTAGGTGAAATAAATAAAATAATAAAGGGTTAAAGTTGTTTCTATTTTTATGACGATTCATATTTTATTTTCTTCATTTAAAAACATGACAGGAGATGTTCAAAATCCCACCACTAATTATTAATTTTAAATTCGATGATTTGGACTAAATTAAAAAAATATAAGATGATGAGTTAAGCTGTTATCATTTTTATCCTAAACTAGTTAGATAATGAGTTAAATTGTTACCTTTTTTATCCTAAACTAATTAGATAATAAGTTAAATTATATTAATTTAATTTGAATTTAATGATTCAATTTAAATAATGTATCAAAACATTAAAAGAGAATAAAAAATATACGAGGAAGTGATTTGGTTACTATCTTGGATAGAATGAACAAATTAAGATAGTAAAGACATAGTTATGTTTGGCTAAAAAGATAAAGATATAAAAATAAATATGTATATATTATAATTTTATAGTAAATTTTTGTACTTTCAAAACAAGAGATAAAGAGGGGATATATATGTATTTAGAGATAATTTTTTTTTATTTTTTATTTCTAAAATATCCTCATAAAAAACTCTTAATTTAAAAAGTATTCAACTAAAATACATAATGATAAAAATAGTTATTATTAAAGTTTAAAAACTTAATTTGGGGTCGATCCAGAAGTAAGACCTAGGTCACAGGTTAACCCGAGTTAATGTAAGAATAAAAATAGTTATTATCATAATTTTAAAACCTAACACAGGGGTCGATCCAACGTAAGGTCTAGGTCTCAGGTTTAGTTGATCATTGACATTCAATGTAAAGACAAAATGATTATTATCATAGTTTTTAAAATCTACTTTAGGAATCAACTCGAGGCAAGGCCCAAATAACGGTTGGGAGGGTCAACCCAGATTGACTTTGCTCAACATAAAGATAAAAGTAGTTATTATCATAGTTTTAAACTCAACTCGAGAGCTGACCTGAGGCAATACTCAAGTCACCGATTGGAAGGATCGACTTGACATGAACCAACCCAATGTATGAATAAAGTGATTATTATTAAATTTTTAAAACCCGACTCAAAAGTTGACCTAGGGCAAGGCCCTAGTCACGTATTGTTTGGGTCAATCCGAGTTGTTCCAAAAAAATTTTAAAAAAAAAAACAATCTTGTTTTGATCAAAAAAATAAAAAGTCAACGAGTTTTCAACCCGTGTTTTATCCTCGATCGACTGGTCATGAGTCAACCTGATTGAGAGTTGTTCCGGATTTTTAACTGAGCCAGGTTGACTCAATCCTTACTTATAAAATTTCAATGGCAAAAAAAATAATTCAATTGTTAGAAAACATAAGGATGAGATGGCATAAAAAAAAACAAGAGATAAGAGATGAAAAGAAAAGAAAATGAAAGAATGAATGAGTGAATGAATTAGACACGCCAGAGCTTTAATAATAAAATTCAAATTCTCGATGTCTTTAGAAAAATATTGATGAAATAAATTTATAATTTTTAAGAAAAACCAACTTTGAAACTGATAATGAAAAGTCAAATGAGTGTCACGGGTTTGCATTGTGTTTAATTTGAATGCAAAAGATTTGGAGGAAAAAAAATTGATAGTTACGCAGATACTATCTGCACAACACTTCTAGTTGCATAGATATTACCTGCATGTATAGTATAAATATGTTAATTTAAAAATTAATTTTTAAGCTATATTAATTTGAATTTCATTGTGAGTATGGGAAAAAACTCAGTCCAATTCGGAACAACATTCTGAATCTTCACTCGCTTGAAATAGAAACGTCTAAATCACCAAGTCATGCTCTACATGCTATAGAGCATCTTTATTTTTTAACTCACATACAATTACACGTCAAGGCACGTAGAAAGCAGGAAGCATAATTATGCAAGTCCTCCGTTTTATTTCCAAAACTATTTATCCAATTTCATTTAACTTAAACTATGAAAACAGAATGCTTATCCAAACGTTTCAAACTGATTTTGAAAAAACAAATTCAAACAATATATTATATTCCATTTATTTGACTATAATAAACTCCACGTCAAATTATTTGATTTAGTATGGAAATAAGTTGCCACACCACCATCGTCCCACTAAAGAGTTTGAAAAACAATTTATTTTTTTCTACTAGCAATTATTTTTTTTTTATTCAAACTGTTAAGAAAAAATAAATTAATAAGATTTTTTTAATATTAAAAATCAGGTGATGATAATTTTTTTTCATTTGAAGTTAGGTTAAATTTTCTTATTAAAACATGTTTGTTTATGCATTTTAAAAATATTTTAAAAAAAATTTAAATTTTTTTTATATTTTTTTTTACTTCAAATTAATATTTTTTGATATAATGATATAAAATATAAAAATATTATCTTAATATATTTTAAAAAATAATTATTACATTAAGTCTATTAAACCTGCCAAACCCAAATCACTTCAACACAAATATCAATGCTCCTTTGGCCTGTGGAGGTCCCAAAACTTTGAATTTTTCAAAAAAATGACTACGGGCCTCATATGAAGAAGAGATAGTTATTAATGAAGAACAGTAGAAGAATATTGGGTATGGCTTGGCCGCCAACCTAATGAGATCTGGCTCAACTTTTTTTATTTTAAGATAGTTTTAATTTTATTTTTTCCTCTTGAATGTTTTTTCTTTTCTCTTATTTAATTTTTTTTTCATATGGTAAAGAGAACATAAATTGATGAGATAATTTTATATTATATAAAAGTTGGGTAATGATAATTTTTTTTTCATTTGAGGTTGGATTGAATTTTCTTATTAAAGCATGTTTGTTTTTAGTATTTCAAAAATGCTTTTAAAAAAATTTCAATTTTTTTTATGTTAATTCAAATTAATATTTTGATGTGATGATATAAAAATTCAATTTTAAAAAATAAAAAAATATTATCTAAAAAATTAGAGTTCTAATTTTTACGCTTTCTTATAAAGTAAAGGAACTTCTTTAACTTTATTTTTTTTCTTTTAAGATATTTTCATTTTTTCTTTTAGAATATTGAGTTTGGTTTCATAGTCAGATCCAAAAAATTTAGGTTTTACTTGACCGTCAAATCCAAAATATTTAAAATATTATTTACTTTTTATATTTGTTTTATATTTTTTTAAAAATATATATTAACTACTGCGGATATGCTACTGTAAATAATATTCACATATGTGAAAATTACTTTTTTTCATACTCATGAAATCGTTTATTGATTGTGGGATCAATAATTCATTACTTGTATAATTTATAATTTACCACATCTGTTTATAGTGAGAGACTTGATCACTGTAAGAGACATGCTATATATATATATATATATATATATATATATATATATATATATTGTAAAATAAAAAAAAACCTTGAATATATTAAAAAAATTATAATTTAATATTTTCTATAAAAAAAAAACAAGTTAAACATTCCTGTTTATAACCTAAAAATCTTTATAAAGAATATTTTTTTATTAAACATTATATGACTAATCTAACTATCATTAGAATTTCTATACTAATTAAATTCTTATAAATCTTAATAATTAAATAAATATTATAATAAAAACAATTATATTATAATGTTTTTTTAAAAAATATATATATTATTCCAACGTCAATCACTGCGTCCGTTACTCTAACTCTAATACAATATCACTGAAATTATAGTAAATCAATATATGTATACAATATTACTGAACTGCGCCCATTATTCTGACCCCAAACTAGTAGTTGTGATTAGGACTCTAGCCGTTCGAGTTTTCTCTGACAACCATAGAATTAATTGCTGTGCAATTATGGTCACACTTCTCCGGATTTGTCTATTAATTGTCTCTGTATACGTTGGGAAGGCAAAGGGAACGTGGTACGTAGGTGTAAGGGAGGTGCAATTAATCTTCCCCAAGGCGGATTCTGATTGGATTTTATATATATATATATATAATAAGATTAATAATACAATATTTATCAATTGTATTATTCTTAAAACTAAGTACCTTCCGGTACCCGCGTTTTACTGTATGGTTGGATAAATGTTTTTTTAACATTCATGTATTGTAAATGAGTAAAAAAAATAAAAAAACTATTTTATAACAAATATAGAAAAATAAATAAAAACTTTTTAATATGTAAAAAACATTTGACCAAGAGGCTAGAGCCTAGATCGTGATTTGATCAATTAATTTGAAACCTCATCTACCTAAAAAAAATAAGATGTCAAATGCCCTGCCTAACTCTGTAAGGCTCTGTATGAAACAATAAATTGTCAATAAATTAGGGGGGGCGGGGGTATTTTTAATATTGAATCAATACACGCTAACTACAAACTAAAAAAAAAAAAATCAAAAGTTATTAAGAAACCAGTACCACGTAAAAAGAAATTATCTATTGTTTCCCTTCCCTTCCTTTCTTATCAATTGAGACCTCGTACGGCTCGAGTGGGAGGAAGAACAAATAAAAAAACATGAATCTTTGGTGAAGAATCAGGAAATAAATAAATAAAAATGAATGAGGAACCAAATTAAAAAAATAGTTGGCAAGTCCAAATCACTCGTCAGTCAGCATGTGAGCAAGCCACCATGTTTGGGCGGCACATACAGCTTCCTTCAGGACCATAGACGACCTTTCTTTGTTGTCATCGAAATCATCTTGTCATCCTCTTCATCCCATGGCAACGCGTGTCTCTGGTGAAGAAATGATGTAGTTCTAGCATCCGATTTTCTTTATACTCTTCTTTTCTCTCTTTCCTCAATGTATTAATTGTGGGAAAAAAAATTGTGGTCGTCCAAATTAAGTGATGCACGAAACGAGTCATGCATATATGGTGTATACCACACTAGAAGTAGTTTTTGCGTGGCTAGTCTTTATGTTAAAATAATAAAACCCTCCAGAATTTTATAAGTAATGTGAGAATAATACCACGTTTTCTTTTTCTTTTTCTTTTTCTTTTTTCTTTTGAGGACTCTGTGGAGCTATATATGCGAAACAATCTATGTACAAAAGCAAGCCTTCAAGTAATTAAAGACGCAGAGCAAAAGGCAAGCTTCTTATCTTCTTTGCGTAGGTACCTCCAGCTCCATATATTTACTAAAATGACAGGTACCGGTTCGGTTGCATCACAGAAAAGGTAATCAAAATGAACTTCCATTAATCTTGCACTCTGTATAGTTTCTTCCTATTTGAACTTGGAAATATTCCCAATTAACTCTAATTCGCCTTGAATTCATTTTACTTGTAGATTTGCAAGATTATAACGTGTACTAATTTTATCAGTTTGGGTTCCCTCCAAAAGCTCCAACTAAATATTTGATCACTGGCACCATTTCACAGTGGATAAAGTACAGCATTTGCGTTTAGATGTTTGTTTTCACATTTCAGCTTGTCTTTAATTAACGACAGTACTATTTCAGGTTAGCAGGCAAGGTGTCAATCATAACCGGCGGCGCAAGCGGCATAGGAGCAAGTGCAGTGCAACTTTTCCATGAAAATGGTGCTAAGGTCGTTCTTGCCGATATCCAAGACAACCTGGGCCAAGCCCTAGCTCAAAAACTTGGTGAAGATGTTTGCTACATCCACTGTGATGTTTCAAACGAAGATGAAGTTAGCAATCTTGTTGACGCCACCGTTAAAAAGTATGGTAAGCTTGATATAATGTATAACAATGCAGGCATCCTGGATCGTTCTTCAGGAAGCATTTTGGACACCCCGAAATCAGATCTAGACCGCCTAATTGGTGTAAACCTGGTAGGTTGTTTCCTTGGAGCCAAACATGCAGCTAGGGTCATGGTAACCCAAGGTCAGGGTTGCATTTTATTCACCGCCAGTGCTTGTACAGCTATTGGTGGACTTGCAACTCCCGCTTATGCAGTGACCAAACATGGTATCGCGGGGTTAGCGAAAAACTTAGCGGCTGAGTTAGGGCAGTATGGTATAAGAGTAAATTGTGTTTCGCCATTTGGAGTAGCAACCCCCATGTCTGAGAGATTTTCAGCAGATACTGCACCAATGATAGAAGAATTACTGGGACAAATGGGTAATCTAAAGGGGAAGATGCCCAAGGTGGAAGACATGGCAAGGGCTGCACTATACTTGGCTAGTGATGAAGCAAATTATGTGAGTGGGCTCAATCTTGTCGTGGATGGTGGGTTCAGTGTTGTTAATCCTACAATGATGAAAGCTTTCTCCCCTTCTACATGATTATAAGTTGATCTCGTTGATGTACTTCTTTCCTGGTTTCAAAAAATTAGCAGAATTCTCAACGTATTTGTACCATAAGATATATATATATATATATATATATATATATATATATATATCTTAGGGTGCATTTGATTTTGATTTTGCTACTTTCCTTCATGGTCTAATAACTTAAGGGTTAATTTGGATCCAATTATGCATGGATTTGAATTAGGTGAAATAAATATAATAAAGAGTTAAAGTTGTTTCTATTTTTATGACGGTTCATATTTTCTTTTCTTCATTTAAAAACATGACAGGTGATGTTCAAAATCCCATCATTAATTATTAATTTTAAATTCCATGATTTGGACTAAATGAAAAAAAAAAAGATAATGAGTTAAGTTGTTACCATGTTTATCCTAAACTACTTAGATAATGAGTTAAATTCTTACCTAACTTGTTTATCCCAGACTAATTAGATAATGAGTTAAATTACATTGATTTAATTTGAATTTAATGATTCAGATTTAAATAACGTATCAAAACATTATAAGAATTATATATATATATATATATATATATATATATATATATATATAAAGTAGTAGTTTGGTCATTATCTTGGATAGAATAAATAAAAATAATAGAGACACCAATGTGTTTGACTGAAGAGATAAAAATATAAAAGTAAATATATTTATATTATAATTTTATTGTAAATTTGTGTACCTCCAAAAAAGAAAGTACAGAGGGATATGTCTTCAAAAATAATATTTTTTTATTTCTAAAATATCCTCATCAAAACTTTTAATTTCAAAATTTTCTACTAATATATGTAATGATAAAAATGGTTATTATCATAATTTTAAAACTCAACTTGGAGTCAATTCAGGGTAAACCTTAGCCACAGGTTGACCCGAGTTAACATAAAAATAAAAATAGTTATAATCATAGTTTTAAAATCTAACACAAGGGTTAACCCAGAACAAGGTTTGGGTCACAAGTGGAGTTGATCATTGACCTTGGTTAATATAAAGATAAAAATAATTATTATTATAATTTTAAAATCTAGCTTAAAAATTGACCCAGAACAAGGCTTAAGTAACGATCGAGAGGGTTAACCTAGGTTGACTTTCGTCAACATAAAGATAAAGATAGTTATTATTATAGTTTTAAAATTTAACTCAAGGGCCAACCTAAGGCAATACTCAAGTCACTAATCAAGAAGATCAACTTGGATTGAACTGAGTTAATGTATGGATAAAAATAATTACTGTGAAAATTTTAAAACATTTCATTTATAGTTTTGCCCACAATCCTCATTCTCTTAAGTCTGCTATGCAACTTACCAATTTGAGCATAACAATAAAGCAATCCATGTGACTATGTTTAACCAATTTCAGCATTTTGCTTGAACCCGACTCAAGTTTTTGCTAGCGTTCAATTTGTTAATTGTTTAAAATAGGTTCAGCACTAAACTAAAATGAGAACAGCTGTAATTTGGACATGAACTTACAGAGTGCTTTATAAGCAATAAAGTGTAAATTCAGTGAATACACAAACTTTCACGGCAAATATGGTTAAGACGTGTGGCTAGATCATGCATGTTTGGTATGATTTAGCTTTGGATTCCTACACACTTTTAAGGAGGAGGTTTATAAACTTTATGGGCTGCTTGTTTTGTAGGGAACTCTAATCTGACAATGAGATTGTTAAGTCACAACTACCATGTAGCCAACAATTCCTGTTTGAGGAGAAATTTCATTTTCCCTACACTTTTAAGTGTTTGTTCTCCTTATTGCAGTTAATGATTTTTTTATTTTTATTTTTTTAAGTTTGCCAGCTGTTTGAAGGCCTTTTTACCTTAGGGAATGAAGGTAGTGTGGAGATGACTACCCGCAAAGATTTATTTAAAAAAAAAAACCAAAGATTTAAAGATACGCAATCTTGAAAAGCCAGAAAACTATTTTGTGGCCACTCCTCTCCATTTCCTTTTCTCTTAAAAAATATAAAACAAAACGTTTCCTTTTAAACTCTAGATCGATCAGACTATCATCTTGCATGTCACAGGAAGCAGACGACAAGTTCTTTATTGATTTTTTTCTAGTTTTCTTTTATATCAATAATAGTTTTTTTTTCATATTTTTATTTATTTTCTATTATTAGGGGCATGATTTTTTTTCAATTATTTATAGATATGGTACTTTTTTAAAATAAAAGTTTTGTATCTCCAATCTAGGAAATTATCATTTTGAAAGGAAAGAAAAAAAGATTAAAAGGAACTGAAATCTATTAATAATGTCTCGTCGTTAAAATCTTTTGCCAATAGGTCTTGATAATAATGTGATTCATTTCTCGTTAATTTATAATGACAAGATAATAACCTGTATGATTTGGGGGGGGGGGGGGGGGGGGAAGCCTTGTTCTAAGAATTAAAGAAGCTTCAAGAGATCTATTTGTTATCCATGAAACAACTAGATGCTCTCAAAATCAATATGATTCACCAAAGTTTTGAAAGGGTTTGTATTTATTTTTTTTATAAAGAGAATTATTCATTTTGTATCAATTTAATATTAATAAATTTACTATTTTTCAAACAAAATTTTAAAGATACGTGATGCAGAACAAAGTGAAAATTGAATAAAAGTAAAGAGAAAAAAAGTTGAAAATTAAAAAAAAAAAAATGAACTTAAGGAGATAGGAAAAAAAAAAGTTGAAGAAGAAAGGAGAAAATCAGTTAAGGAAAATTAAAAGTATGTAACTTTTTATCAATTTATCATAAATTGATTATAATGTTAAAAATTACAAATAAATAGTAAATCTCTAATCAAAATCAAATATGAGCTTATAACCTACTAAATAATAAAAGTTCAACAAACAAATATAATTAAAGTCCAATAATAAAATTAAATAAAATCTAATAATGCAGGCTTAAATGTGTTCAATCTCATAACCAAAAAGTTACATGTTTGGCTATCTTACATCATCTCCATCCATACATATGTTCAATCAATTATGTGGATTTAGTGCCCGCACCGACTCTTTTAGAGTTGGAAAAACTCGATCATGTTGATTGTAGTTCAAAACGACTCTGATAATACTCTCAAATATTAGAATCAAGCTATTGTGATATCTATCTAATAATCAAAGTACATACCAAATCTGGTTATCTTGCCCATAAACTAAGATTCTTTGAATCTCATCATCCTTGGTAAAAATAACTTGTGTATCCAGAATAACATTAATATGTTCATTTTATGCCAAAGATAAAGGTAATGGGGTAGCAATCTTAAAAGGATCATTACGGATAAATTTTTGCCACTTATATACAACAAGGTCATGTATGTTAAAAATAGAGTTAATATCAAAGTTTGGTGGCAGGTTAATGACTTAAGTATTTGACTCAGTTATTTATGACACTTTGAGGTCTAGTATTACTCACCTACAAACTTTGATTGGTTTACAAATGACACAATTTAGGTCTAATATGTATCATAAAATAATTTTCAACATTAAATGCATTATGATACTTATGTTAATCAACTAAAGTTTTTATTTTTTATTACTTGCTTAAATTAGTTTTATGATCTCAACATGAATATTATAAACTCTACATGCAAAAGACTTAGTTCACTCAAACATCCTAATGTGAAGAGATATGGAAAATAGAAATACAGGGTTCTTAGGGTTTTGAGTATAAATACTATATAACCAAAGGTGTGGAGTGGAATAAATATTATTTGAAACCTTAATAGACATAGTTTGAACACAAACTAATATATTAGGATCATTTTCATCTTCCTCGTCATGTATAAAAGGTAGGGAGCTCAACATGCCACTCAAAATCTATTACATTATTGATATCAAACACGTGAGATAAGGAATTATGGAGCTCAGGAGAACAAATATCTATAAAAGAAAATTTATCATTACACTTACCTCTGCAAGCAATTCCACCAGAGAGTTTCATGGATTTTCCTCCACAACTAAAGTAGACATAATATACTCTTATACTCTTATTAAACTTCTTATCATACTTAGATGGACTTCATGTGTTAAGTCCTTCTTATTGTACATCCTTTTTCATCTAGTCACTAAAACTCTTAAGATTAAGTTCATATAATTTATCATTATAGTCTTTTCTTTACCTATATTCTTATGTTCTTAAGTGACTAAAGGTTTAATGGTACAATTTATATTGATATGACTAAAACCTTTATATTTAACATTCTAAACCCTTAAACCCATCATATGCACTTCATTAAGAACATTTTTCCCTTATCTTCCATAGGGAATTGAGCACTACTAGGATTGGGTCTATGGGGTGAAGAACCTAACAAAGAACCATTATTCCCAAACTAAGACCCAACAGGGGTACTTCGGGGATCTTGACATTTCATCCACTAACTTTTTATAACCAATTCATAATCTTTCATTATAGTATAGGCTTGGTCAAGAGTTAAAAAACCTAGGAACATAAGAACATCACCTATCTCGTAAGATCATCATTCAGGACCAAGTCAAAGTTGTGGCCTCATCCTTTTTAATAGCTCATTTCATCTTATTCTTATCAAATTATGTTAGATATTCGTTAACAAACTTGTTTCCTTACCTAAGATTGTTCCATTGATCTAAAAGTTTATTTCTATAAGATTAGGGTAAGTATTTATCTTATAATAATTATTTCATTTCAATATAATCAATAATAAAAAGATTACATTTCATCTCTAAACAATCCTCAATATTTTTCCAGTGAAAGTGAGCTACACCAATAAGGTTTATTTTAACAAATTTAACTCTTCTATTATCTAACAAGTTAAACCCATAAAACAAATAATCCATGTCATGAATCCATCTATTGAAAATCCAAGAGTCATGACTATTATCAAAAGTGAGGGCATTTATTTTGTTAGATCTTGTGACTCGCTCATCAAGGTTCTTATAGTTGGAGTGACCTAAATGGTAGTTATATTAGTGGTGCTGATAATAAACTTCTTTATAATGATTATTTTTTGTAATTTTACTAGTCTTAGGGTGCCCTATTTGAGAAATCTCTTATTGTTCAACTTTCTTAGACAAGTTAGTCATCTAGGTTTTTATAAGTTGTATTTCCTTTTGATTGGCTCTAAATGTATCACTAAGGGTTAGGTGATTATAGACTCAGGATTAGATATTTGATGACCATGACATAAATGCATACAATATTGGGTTATAAATGAAATTGAGAGCACAAATGATCTGGCAAGTAAAAACATGACATAAAAATAAAGCTAATTATATTTCTTTAATATGGATATTAATCAAAACCAGAATATAATAATAAAAAAAACATTATAAACAAGCAATGTTAAACCCTTAAATGTAAATTGTTAATAAAATAAAAGTCATAACTTTTTACTAATTTAGTAAGCTTGGCAATTAAAAAATGACTGGCTATTAAGTATCAATGACAAAGTGAGTTGATAAGTAAAAATATAAAAATAAAATGCAAGATGAAGTTCTTATTTTTATTTTTATTTTTATTTTTATTTTCTAGGCACAAAAATATTATTAATGACAACTTTGAATAATAAGTGTAAAATCAAAGAAGTAAAATTCAATGAATCAAGAGGTTGAGTGATTTATCAACCAAGATATTTAACGATAGTGATATATCACTTGGATCGCATGTAGGTAGTGTCTCTAATGTGGAACAAAATATTATTTAATATATTCATGGTGTCCCTACCAATATGTTAAATAACTCAAAATTTAAAGAGTAAAACTACAAAGATAAAATGGTAATTTAATCTCAAACCATTCATATAACACTCCATTTAGCACACTTAAGCTTCCACCAATCAGACATCATATTCCATGCCATATTTCACTAAATTCAATAGGAAACAACAATTTTCTTCTTATATTTCCCATGCAGAACTAGCTTAAGTGAAGGGCTACTTGGGCAATGGTCTAGGCCTCCACTTAACAAAAGGCTTAAAGAATAAGTAAGGTATATTTGACAATCAAGTTTTATGAAATGAAGATTGCCCCTATTTAATAAAATATTTCAAGTATGAAATAAAGATTGTTTAAGCCCTACTTGTCAAATATACATAAAAAAAAATTAAAAATATATATATTTCTCAAATATTTTAAAATACCTCATTTATAGTTTTGCTCAAAGCCCTTATTAATCTTAATCTAGCTATGTTCCCATAGGGTTCTTTAGCTTTTTCTCAATGTTAATGTTTCTTTACCAACAATCTTTGGCTATGAAGTCCAATCCTGAATTAGACCTTTAGTCCATGACTCTTAAGCTATTATCATCCGTAAGGGAGTCTAAGTTCTTTAAGTAGGTGAAGGGAGTCATGAAAAGAATCCATCAGTTTCTGAAGTTAGCATTTAAAGAGTATAGAACAAGTGAAGTCATCAGGTCTGAGCTTGACTTGCTTAGAATCAACTATAAATAGCCAGTAGCCAGGACTAGAGTGGTAGCTACCATTGGTTCTAGTCAAAAACCTGTTTTTGGTCTTTGAGCTGATATGGATGCCTTTTTTTCTTCTCTCTCAAAAGTCCATGGTCCCATCACGCTTCAATACATAGGCTTTTTTTTTAAATGACATAGTTTGGTAAAACTTTTAGGAGAACAACATAGGTTGTAAAAGTATTTGGGAAACAATATGGTTTGAACACAATAGTGTTTTTCAATATTCATTATGTGCACAATTGTTATTGAGAATAACAGTTAAACACAATTGTGTTTTTTAATATCAATTCTATACATAATCGATATTGACAATAGCGGTTATGTAGTAGTGTTTCATTTTTTCATAAAATAATTAACCTTATCAAAAGTTAACTCAAATTTGTTTTTGAAGATCCAATAGATAAAAAAAAAAATAAGATTCAAGATCTAATAATTAAAAAGATAAGGTGATGTGGTAGAACATAAGTCATTAGTGATCTAAGTCATTAGAGACACACCGAGGATCTATTTTTGACACACATGGTGCCATTAGAAAGATCTTAATGAGACGATTCTAACTACATCTTAGAAAACCACTAAATGAGGTTGCAATTAACCTTAAATTAACACCGAATAAAACCCCTAACAATTAACAACCATGTTTAGTGGTCTTTTCATCGAGATCTTTTTAAAGGTACCGGGTATGTCTGGAAAAAAAAAAAAAAAAAGCTTTGGTGTGTCCCTGGTGACTCATTTTTTTCTTGGCCATTAGATTTTGAATTCTATTTTTTGGCCATTGGATCTTCATAAAAATTTGGATTGACTTTTGTAGCTGTTAATTAATTTGATTAAGAAATGACTTTTCAAACAACCACTAATCTTAGTAGTGGTTGTGTACAACCACTATTTTTAATAATAATTATATTCAAACTATATTATTTTTCAAATACTTTTTAACATATGTTAATTTTTCAAAAATTTCATTAAACTTAATTAGAATTCCTTAATACATATAAAAGGCATATAATTAGTATGTAATCAAATGCAAACACAAAACATATACAACAGATCCTATCTAAATAGGGCCACCATTAAGGACCAGTGATGGACTACTACTATATATAGCTTATACTTGAATATATTAACTGTTTGGACTCTTGGAGTTATTATTGACTTCTCATTTCCTTGAAATTAGCATCAATAATTTGAAGGAACAAAAAGAGTGGGAATACAAGAGCAAGATTGATGGGAAGATGAATTATTACAGTCATTATTATCATGTAGCAATGTTGTTTGGAGCAGCTAAATTAACTCATTCTAGAAAAGACAAATTGAAGGTAAGCTCCAAACCCTCCAACATATTATTATTAAAAAAAAAAAAGTGAAAAGACTCTAATTCAATTTTTTATGCCTTTATATTGGTACTAAATTATAGTATTTGCTTCATGAATGAAATTGTGAAGCTTGTTTTCCAGCCTACGGAAGAAGGTTATGTTAGTGTCGACCATATGTTTCAAGATCAAGATGGTTGTCTTGATGACATCAATGCCATCTTAAGCTTACATGTTATGCCATTAATACCGACCCATGTTATTGCTTCAAAAATAGGTCCAATGCTTACTTGTATAGGGCTTTTTAGGTTAAAATTGAAGGAATAGGTGGACAAACTTCACTCTGAATTTAGCTATAGACCCAATTCTTATGACATCATTTGCAGTCATTTACCTCCCACAGATTGTATCTCGAGAGATAGATTCTCATAAAGATGCAGTAATTGTTCTTCACTTTCACTGAAATATTCTTTAATTAATCTCGCAATATAAATGAAATGATGCTTAGTGTTCATAATTATCGAAGACATAGTCTATAGTGGTAAAATGCCTATAAAATTGGCCATAATTGCCGAGTGGATTGGGTCACATTCAAATTGATTGTATCATTTAATACACCAACTTCAAACATAATTTTTGGTCCTTACCTTTAATTTTTTAGCTTATATAATCAGATTTGTCGGAGGTAGATTGATTACACTTGACATTATTATATTAATGAAATACATATTTATTATAAATAAAGGCTTAATTTATCTTTAATATTCATATAATATTAGATTAATGAATTTGAAGTAAAGATAAAGTTCATAAGATAAAAATTCTTTGTAAGGAAATTATAAAGTTGTTATAATTATGGGATTTCTATTGCATCAAAGTATTGTTCCTAAAATATTCCTAATTGATACTCTCTTATATACTGGAAATTCATTAGAACTGTAAAGACTGTTATATATTATGTTCTTTCCTTTAGGAAATAAAGTAGTTGTTATCATAAGATGAGGTATAAAGGATACCTAGAACTAATATATAAGTGTTTTTATCATAAGACATGTACACTGAACTGATCTCTGCATGATAATTTCATATGGAGAGATCACATATCTATGTAAAGGCTCATATGATAGTTGTGTAAGTTATCTTTAGACTTGATGTCCTCATGTAATAGTTGTGTAAGTGATCTTTAGATTTGATATCACTAAATTATGTTATATAGAGAATATTATGCTTTAATCATGTTACATGTTATCTTAATAAAAATAACAAAAGGAAAAATATTGAGTATAGCATGAACTATATAAAGGTAATTAAGTGATTAAGAGATTATTCATTACCCTAGGAAAATTAAGAAAAATATTTCATCTGTTGTCAAATAGTATTGACTGAGAAATCATTGGTCAAGGTGGAATGAAATTTTTTTTAAAAAATCAAATCTTATTCAAATAGTTAATAACTATATTCTGTAGAGAACAAATATGATTTACATGACAGAATATTTAAATAGTAAGGTATGCCTCTTATTTTTGGATGATTGTTTGTTAGATAGAAAAAACCATGTAAATTACATAATAGAGAACTAGTACTCTAGGTATAGCAATTCCTCTCTCCTAAATAAGAATTTAGAAGATTTTTCATTAGTAATTCATGTGGATTACTATTGGAGGTCATGCAATTGAACGGCTTGTGGTTTACGGTTTAAGACAACCCAGCCTTTACAAAATTATTAAAAGTCGAAGAATATCAAATTTTCAGGTAATAAATTCATAAACAACTCTAAATATATCTAATGATATCCTAGGGACTTCTAAATAATTTTATTTTATTGTTTCCTGTGAATGATATTCGGGGACCAATATATATATATATATATATATATATATATATATATATATATATATATATAAAATGAATCTTTTAATCTACAATTAGGTTATAAGCTCATCTAGAACCAAATGCAATGTAAAATTGTTCGCATCTTGTATCAATTCTTTGATGGGGTTAGTCGTGGTACCAATAGCCTTAGCATCCTTTCCGGCAATTCATGCATTGAATTACAATGAACTCAACTTAATTTCCAATAGCTATTGTACAGAAATAAACTTAATTCATCCATTGTGGATTATATTGGTTGTTGTAACCCATTTTTGGGTCCCCATGAAAAATAAAATAAATAGCCAAAAGAGTTTAGAAAAAATAACAGAAGGCAGAAGCGCTCAGGAAACAGTCAGAAAATTGGTCAAGAAATTCAAAAATACAAGGATTAAATTTTTGAAAGTATATTCTTGAAGGATGAAAGCCCTATTGAGAAGGAAAATTTGAATTTTGAGGAGAAAAGCCCAAATTTGGATGTTTATGGACTTAATTGGATTTTTATGGATTTAATTGGATTTTTATTTGAATTTATAGAAGATTTGATTGCAAGAAAAATTGATTTTTAAGTCAATTTGGGCTTTAATTTGGAGAAATTTAAGTTCTGGGGCCAAAATATATTTTTTAGGAATTTATTGGGTCAAATCAGGGGCTCAATTGCATAAATATTGAAGTTTAAGGGCCAATTAGGGACTTAATTGTGAAAATCCGAAACCAGGGACCAATTTGGAGAAGGCGCAAAGATGGAGGGGGCTGTTTGAATTTGTTTCAGGGGTTTAATTGAAGAAATTGGAAGTTTATTGATCAATTAGGGGCTCAATTGCATAAATCAGAGGCCAAGGACCAAAGTGAAAAAGGCGGCCAACAAGAGGGGCGGGGACCGAATTTGGGGGACTGATTTGAAGTTTAACCATTTAAATGAAACGGCGCGTTTTACCCAAAACGACGCCGTTTCATTAAAAAAAAAAAAAAAAAAAAAAAAAAAAAAAAACCGAGGAAAATCAGAACGGTGTCGTTTTGAACGACACTGTTCATCTTCCTCCTTCCCCCTGTTTTAACAGAACAGAAGACGAAAAAATTCGAAAATTCTTCCCGCGCCTCTCTCTCCTCGCCCCCACCACCTTTAGATATTGGCCGACCAGCCGTTACACCCGATGGTCCCCCACGGTTCTGCCCCTATAAATAGAAGAGAAAACCGAAGAAAAAAGGGAAGGAAGAGACACCCGAAGGGAGGAGAGAGAGAGAGGAGGCCGAAGAGAGAGAGAGAACCGAACACCGAAGAGAGAAGGAGCCGCAGCGCCGCCCGGGAAGCCACGCCACCGCGGAGCCACCGCAGCACCGCCTCCTCCACGCCAGGTCACCTCTTCTCCCCCCTCTCGTTAGTTTTTTCATTTTTTTTTCCCCTGCATGCAGAATGAACATTCTGCATGCAGGGAGGAGGGGGGAATTAATTCCCCCCCCTCTGTTTATGTGTAGCTGGGCCAGGTGGATCCTGGCCCAGCACATTTTTTTTTCTTTCTTTCTTTTTTCTTTTTTTGGGCCAGACTAAGTCTGGCCCGGCCTTGTATCTGACGGGCCAGACCAGGTCTGGCCCATACCAGCTCTCTGGGCCAAGTCCGGCCCAGATATTTGGGCCGGCCCAGCCCGAATTATTTTTATATTATATATTATATTATATGTGTGTATATATGTATATATATATAAAATATAATAATAAAAAAAATAAATATTTTGAAAAATCTTTAAAAAATATTGTTGATTTTTCTGCATATTTTTGTCAAAATTTTTTTTAATTTTGGTTTGTATTTTTATACTGTAAAGATACAAAACCAGTGTTATAAATACCCGGTTTTCGTCAAAACATCAAAGATTTTCAGAATAAAAAATGTTTTTGCTTTCAAAAAAAATTCTAAAAAGTCCCTAAAAATGTTGTTGATTTTTCTGCATAGTTTTACCAAAATGGTTTAATTTTGGTTTGTATTTTTATACCGTAAAGATATAAAACCAGTGTTATAAATACCCGGTTTTCGTCAAAATATCAAAGATTTTCAGAATAAAAAATGTTTTTGCTTTCAAAAAATTTCTAAAAATTCCCTAAAAATGTTATTGATTTTTCTGCATATTTTTTAAAGGCGGATTAATATTGGGTTGTATTTTTATACCGTAAGGATACAAGCTCAGTATTAAAATACCCGATTTTCGTCAAAGCATAAAAAAATAATATTTTCTAAAAATTGTTTTTGTTTTAAAATACGGCCTAGTCTCTACAATATATATACATAAATATTATAACATCATATTTTCACACAACAAAGAAAATTTTCAAAACAATATATGTATTAACATGCATTTTGGCTTTAATAACCAGTTTATTCAAGCCATGAGAACTAGGCCAATATTTCAAAAATTCTAAAAAAATCTTTTTGTTTTCTTTTAATATTTGGGATTACGAATTTATACGTAAAACGTATTCCTAAATATTATTAATAAAATTTTGGTATGGACGTTAGAATGGTTAGGATTTTTTTTTTTTTATCCGATAAGATAAAGATCTCCTTACCGAGGAGGATTTTTCTTGAACCATAGACAGACCAACAACTAGGAAAACACAATAACACCTTAGTTTTTTTTATTATTATTATTATTTTTATCAGACAATAAAACAATGCAGCTTACCTTAGGTAGGGCGTATTTGGGGTGCTAATACCTTCCCTTTACGCAACTAGTCTCCGTACCCGATCTCTGAGACCAGTTAGCTTCCTAGTGACCAAAATACTAGGTGGCGACTCCAAAGAACCAAATCAAATAAAAATAAAAAAATTTTCGCCAGTCGAACCCGCAATATGAAAATTTTGAATTTTTTGGGGGGTGCGACAGAATGGCGACTCCACTGGGGACCTTGTAGACTAAGCTTTGTTTTTGTCTGATTTGTTGGTTTTTTGTGTGTTTATTGTTAATATGCCCTTCCTTTTATTTGCATATTTATTTATTTTATTTTTTTTTTACGCATATTATTCATGCACTGTATATAATTGTTTCATGCATCACTTGCCTTAATTTTGAAAAGCACACACAAACTTTAAGTTAAGTGGGGAATTAGCGATCTACCCTAAGACTATTGGTCAGGGTTTAAATGCGTGAAACACCCAACTCATATCTGAGTGCCTGCTTGGTAATGGTGGACATACGTGTCTTAACTGTTCCTTGCAACGCCCCCATACTGTCTTTACGAAGAACGTCACTGGGCAGATATGAGACCCTTCGAGACCAAATAGAAAACTTACCCACTATCACTTAATAAATAGAGCTTGTCCTTAGGTTATGTATCTTATTTGCATCAAGATTAATAATGTTATACTCATCGCACATCACTTGTGCATCACATTTTCATCACGCATTTTGTTATCATATGCATTACAGATCGTGAAACATAGGTCCTACATCCAGAGTCCACCAAACCCGGTCCAGATCAAGAATGGAAAACGAAGAAAGAGCTCAATTAGAGTCGCACTACCAGACCGAGTTGGAATCTGTGAAAAATGAAGTTTCTCGACTGACCAGTCTGCTTGAGCAACTTTTAAGAGCCAAGAATGGGGAGGGAACATCTACCCAACCCCATATAGGAGCACCATCAGTTCATGTTCCGGGGGCATCTCAGAACTTGGGGGCAGATTCAGTGACGGGGCAGCACTTTGCACCTACCATTCCCATTCAGCCCCCTCAAGCTCACATCTCTGTGGAAGGGCCTCCCGATAATAGGTCCACTGGTTTTATGAACGATGACAAGATATCAGCTTTGGAAGAAAGGTTAAGAGTAGTCGAGGGAAATGACTGGTTTGACCCCATGCGAGCGTCTGAAATATGTTTGGTACCAAACATCACGATACCAAAAAAATTTAGGATACCGGAGTTTATAAAGTACACTGGGTTGGAATGCCCAAACACTCACCTTCGATCTTATTGCAATAAGATGGCTGAGGTGATTCATGACGATAAGTTACTGATCTACTTTTTCCAAGATAGTCTATCGGGGTCGGCGCTAAGTTGGTACATGAGGTTGGATAATGCCAAGATCAAGAAATGGAAGGATTTAGTTGAGGCTTTCCTTAAGCAATACAAGTTCAATTTAGAAATTGCTCCAGATCGAACGAGCCTTATGTCAATGGAAAAGAGAAGCCAAGAATCAGTAAGGGCTTATGCGCAAAGGTGGAGGGACGAGGCCATGCATGTGCAACCCCCTTTGATAGAAACGGAGATGGTGAATTTGTTCGCCAATACATTCAAGGCACCCTACTATGAGCATTTAATGGGTAGCTCAGCTCAACATTTCTATGATGCTGTACGCATAGCGGAAAGAATCGAGCAAGGGATTAAAGCTGGACGCATAATTGAGCCATTGGAGACAAAGGGTTTTTTCGGAAGAAAAATGAAAGGTCCCGTTAACAACTTCGAAGGTGGGTCCAATGACAAGATAACAGATTCATATAACCCACAAATACCTACCTCTCATGTGGCCCACATAAACTTTAACAAACCTTTTTCCCCTAATCGAGCAAATGGCCAGTCAAACACCCAAAACAACCACCAAAGACCAAACACAAGATACATTTCAGAACAACTACCGCCATTGCCCATGCCTTTGAAGGACATATATGCAAAACTACTGAGCATTGGACAAATAGCTCCTATCCCTACATTACCACTACAGCCACCATTCCCCATCTGGTATAAGCCCGAGTTGACTTGCGAGTACCATGCTGGTATTCCCGGGCATTGTCTTGAAACGTGTTACGGTTTCAAGAATAAATTGTTGAAGCTCATCAAGATAGGATGGGTGTCATTTGAAGATGCACCCAATATCAGTTTAAATCCATTGCCTGGTCATGACAAAAGTGATAGGGGATAAAGGGTTGGAAAACCTTGGTCAAGAATCGTCAATAATGAAGAAGGCGAGATCGAAGGAGAAGACAAGGAAACGCAAGTGGGGAAGGAAGATGAAGCATTGCCTCGGTTGACTTTCCACACACTAAAAGAAGTTTCAGAACGGGTTGACCCAAGAACTTCTCGTAGTTTTCAAAATGTAAAACAACTTTATTTGCCTTAGCATGTTTTTGTCATTTGCTTTTGTCTTTGCTTTTATTTTCTCTAGTGAGCATTCAGAGCTCATATTGTCAGCCAGATTTTTGTGTTTGTCTTTGAGCTTACCTTTTCTTTAAATAAATGATGAGTTTATGCATTTTTTTAACAAGTTTGAGTGTTTACAAATAAAGTATCAATAAAATGGTTTAATATGAAATTTAAGAAAAGCTAACCATAAAGTACAACCCTATCTCTGATAGCATGGATAAATGTTTAAGTGGTCACTTTGTAATTGTCTTTTAAAGAACAGAGTTTATCAACCATAACAATGGCATTTTGAAATAATAAAAAAAAATCATTATCTATTCACTCACTAAAAAAAGTTTATCACCGGCTGAATGAATTGCTTCTCTATATAAAAACCCAGACTAATATCGCACCCCTATACTAGGGGGCAAGACGGGATGTTTTATGAAAAGTTTTACGATTTGAAAACCAAACTAAAGCATTTGACAAAAGCATGACAAAGAGGCAAATACAAGTCATACATTTTGAGAAAAGGACTACTTGAAGAAAGTCAAAGACCTTTTCTCCAAGAATATGATAGGCAACACGAGAGATGAATCCAGCATACGACTTCAAAAGCAAGTTCATGTTAAGAGGGAGTCCCATGAACTAGAAGAAGAGGATGGGGCCTATGTTTCAAAACCAGGTACGAATGCATGCATTGCATCTAATCATAAATCATTGCATATATGTTTTTTTTGGATCGTTACAGGAGGAGATCTTAGCGCATTCCAACAAGATTATGGACGAAGAAAATCATTGAGTTGATTCTAGAACAACAAGAAGAGAAGATAATGGTTTTCAAACCCTGCCAGCAGGAAGAACGACATTGATAGCATTCGGTAAAAAGGAATCGCCAGATGTGATTCCAAGTTGTTGAGATCGCCAGAAGGGATCTCGTATTTCGATGGAGGTCGCCAGAAGGGACCTCATATTTCAGTTTTGAATAAAAGGAATCACAAGATGGGATTCCAAGTAGTTTGAGATCGCCAGAAGGGGTCTCGTTTTTCAATGGAGGTCGCCAGAAGGGACCTCAAATTTCAGCTTTGGTATAAAAGGAATCGCCAGATGGGATTCCAAGTTGTTTGGCTAAAGGAGATCGCCAGAAGGGATTCCAAGTTGTTTGGCTAAAGGAGATCGCCAGAAGGGATCTCATATTTCGATAAGGGTCGCCAGAAGGGACCTAATATTTCAGCTTTGAATAAAAGGAATCGCCAGATGAGATTTCAAGTTATTTGAGATCGCCAGAAGGGATCTCGTACTTCGACATTCATCAAGGAAGGTCGCCAGAAGGGACCTTATATTGAAACTATTTCTTAGAAAAGCATGGAGTTTACTAAGAATTATTCCCCTTGGGTTAGTCACCCATACAATGAGACCCTCATTTTTCTTGGGTAGGTCACCCGTACAATGAGACCATTATTTTTCTGGGTAGGTCACCCATACAATGAGACCATTCTCCATCATTTTTCCTGGGTAGGTCACCCATACAATGAGACCATCATTTTTCCTGGGTAGGTCACCCATACAATGAGACCATTCTCCATCTTTTTGTTTACCTGGGTAGGTCACCCATAAGAATGAGACCATTCCTCTTTTTTTTCCCTTGGGTAGGTCACCCATACAATGAGACCATCATTTTTCTAGGGTAGGTCACCCATACAATGAGACCATTATTTTTCTGGGTAGGTCACCCATACAATGAGACCATTCCTCTTTTTTTTCTTGGGTAGGTCACCCATCACAATGAGACCATATTTTTTCGGGGCAGGTCACCCATCAAAATGAGACCACACACACATTTTTTTGTATTGGGTAAAGGAATCACCAGATGGGATTCCAGGTTAAAGGAGATCACCAGATGGGATCTCGGATGGATTTCCATGTTGATCAAACTAAAGTAAGAATTCAGAGGATTGCTGGATAAGGATCTCGAGATGGCTAAGTTTTGATCATAGTTTTTGGGCTAAGGAGGATTGTTGTAAAGGACAAAGTTTCAGATAAATCAAGCTTCGACCATATCAGTTTCGGGAGTTCCGTTTTGGGTTTATCTTTATAACACTTACTGCGCAAAACCCGTGCTCCGTAAGTATTATAAAGAGGGGGCATCTGTTGTAACCCATTTTTGGGTCCCCATGAAAAATAAAATAAATAGCCAAAAGAGTTTAGAAAAAATAACAGAAGGCAGAAGCGCTCAGGAAACAGTCAGAAAATTGGTCAAGAAATTCAAAAATACAAGGATTAAATTTTTGAAAGTATATTCTTGAAGGATGAAAGCCCTATTGAGAAGGAAAATTTGAATTTTGAGGAGAAAAGCCCAAATTTGGATGTTTATGGACTTAATTGGATTTTTATGGATTTAATTGGATTTTTATTTGAATTTATAGAAGATTTGATTGCAAGAAAAATTGATTTTTAAGTCAATTTGGGCTTTAATTTGGAGAAATTTAAGTTCTGGGGCCAAAATATATTTTTTAGGAATTTATTGGGTCAAATCAGGGGCTCAATTGCATAAATATTGAAGTTTAAGGGCCAATTAGGGACTTAATTGTGAAAATCCGAAACCAGGGACCAATTTGGAGAAGGCACAAAGATAGAGGGGGCTGTTTGAATTTGTTTCAGGGGTTTAATTGAAGAAATTGGAAGTTTATTGATCAATTAGGGGCTCAATTGCATAAATCAGAGGCCAAGGACCAAAGTGAAAAAGGCGGCCAACAAGAGGGGCGGGGACCGAATTTGGGGGACTGATTTGAAGTTTAACCATTTAAATGAAACGGCGCGTTTTACCCAAAACGACGCCGTTTCATTAAAAAAAAAAAAAAAAAAAAAAAAAAAAAAAAAAAAAAAAACCGAGGAAAATCAGAACGGTGTCGTTTTGAACGACACTGTTCATCTTCCTCCTTCCCCCTGTTTTAACAGAACAGAAGACGAAAAAATTCGAAAATTCTTCCCGCGCCTCTCTCTCCTCGCCCCCACCACCTTTAGATATTGGCCGACCAGCCGTTACACCCGATGGTCCCCCACGGTTCTGCCCCTATAAATAGAAGAGAAAACCGAAGAAAAAAGGGAAGGAAGAGACACCCGAAGGGAGGAGAGAGAGAGAGGAGGCCGAAGAGAGAGAGAGAACCGAACACCGAAGAGAGAAGGAGCCGCAGCGCCGCCCGGGAAGCCACGCCACCGCGGAGCCACAGCAGCACCGCCTCCTCCACGCCAGGTCACCTCTTCTCCCCCCTCTCGTTAGTTTTTTCATTTTTTTTTCCCCTGCATGCAGAATGAACATTCTGCATGCAGGGAGGAGGGGGGAATTAATTCCCCCCCCTCTGTTTATGTGTAGCTGGGCCAGGTGGATCCTGGCCCAGCACATTTTTTTTTTTTTCTTTCTTTTTTCTTTTTTTGGGCCAGACTAAGTCTGGCCCGGCCTTGTATCTGACGGGCCAGACCAGGTCTGGCCCATACCAGCTCTCTGGGCCAAGTCCGGCCCAGATATTTGGGTCGGCCCAGCCCGAATTATTTTTATATTATATATTATATTATATGTGTGTATATATGTATATATATATAAAATATAATAATAAAAAAATAAATATTTTGAAAAATCTTTAAAAAATATTGTTGATTTTTCTGCATATTTTTGTCAAAAGTTTTTTTAATTTTGGTTTGTATTTTTATACTGTAAAGATACAAAACCAGTGTTATAAATACCCGGTTTTCGTCAAAACATCAAAGATTTTCAGAATAAAAAATGTTTTTGCTTTCAAAAAAAATTCTAAAAAGTCCCTAAAAATGTTGTTGATTTTTCTGCATAGTTTTACCAAAATGGTTTAATTTTGGTTTGTATTTTTATACCGTAAAGATATAAAACCAGTGTTATAAATACCCGGTTTTCGTCAAAATATCAAAGATTTTCAGAATAAAAAATGTTTTTGCTTTCAAAAAATTTCTAAAAATTCCCTAAAAATGTTATTGATTTTTCTGCATATTTTTTAAAGGCGGATTAATATTGGGTTGTATTTTTATACCGTAAGGATACAAGCTCAGTATTAAAATACCCGATTTTCGTCAAAGCATAAAAAAATAATATTTTCTAAAAATTGTTTTTGTTTTAAAATACAGCCTAGTCTCTACAATATATATACATAAATATTATAACATCATATTTTCACACAACAAAGAAAATTTTCAAAACAATATATGTATTAACATGCATTTTGGCTTTAATAACCAGTTTATTCAAGCCATGAGAACTAGGCCAATATTTCAAAAATTCTAAAAAAATCTTTTTGTTTTCTTTTAATATTTGGGATTACGAATTTATACGTAAAACGTATTCCTAAATATTATTAATAAAATTTTGGTATGGACGTTAGAATGGTTAGGATTTTTTTTTTTTTATCCGATAAGATAAAGATCTCCTTACCGAGGAGGATTTTTCTTGAACCATAGACAGACCAACAACTAGGAAAACACAATAACACCTTAGTTTTTTTTTTTATTATTATTATTTTTATCAGACAATAAAACAATGCAGCTTACCTTAGGTAGGGCGTATTTGGGGTGCTAATACCTTCCCTTTACGCAACTAGTCTCCGTACCCGATCTCTGAGACCAGTTAGGTTCCTAGTGACCAAAATACTAGGTGGCGACTCCAAAGAACCAAATCAAATAAAAATAAAAAAATTTTCGCCAGTCGAACCCGCAATATGAAAATTTTGAATTTTTTGGGGGGTGCGACATTGGTGGTGACAACAGCATACACAGAAGGCGGCAGTGCTGGAAATGTAATTCAAGAATCTGTGAAATTCGGTGGAACTTTCAGGAGTTTGACGAGTGAAGGTATCTCCTGCCTCCAGAAAAAGGATTAACGAGGTAAAACACACAGTTCATTCCCTGATCTCTCACATCCTTTTGCTGTCATGTTTAATCATTGAAAGAAAGAAAGAAATGAAGTAAAACAAATGAATATGTTGATTTTATATATAGATCATAGTCCTAGCAGTGCATAGGTGTAATGCCACGGTGAAGTTTATGGTTGATGAAGCAGATTATAAGCATGCAAAGAAGGTTGGAGAGGCCTTACTTGGGAAACCCAACTATTCCCAATAAACATGGGGTCAGAGGATTTCAGCTTCTTCTCGAGAAGGATGCCTGCTGCACTCTTTTTAATTGGGACAGTGAACGAGACTCTGTAATCACATAATCCACTTCACTCACCTTACTTCTTTATTGATGAGGAGGCTCTTCCAATAGGCACAGCTTTTAATGCTGCCGCTGCCGCTGCCGCCGCTGCCGCTGCTGCCGCTGCTGTACTTGGACAGGCATGTAGTGGAGAGTACTCAATATTGTGATCACGAACCTCCCTCAGCTTTTGGATTTTGAAAAGCAAGTTTAGCCTAAAACAATTCAGCAGATGCGCAGTTGATAATATGCAAGACTGGAATCCGTTGCTGCAGTGTTTTTAGGACTTCTTCAATATTCTCGTTAATGTAAGCTGCATGGGATAAAAGAAAGCACCCACGACAACTTTTTCCTCCTTTTAAACTCCCGATATTTTATTCTATTTTGATCCCTAATATTCCAATTGAACAAATTTTTATTGTCAAACATCTTTTTCAAAATTGTTTTATTATGAGATGAATAGAAGCAATAAATCAGATGAATAATTGCCTTTGCAGGTTAGTATACAATATAAATAAAGGAAAAGAAACAATGAGTGTACCAAGAAAGTTTATTAAGCATAAAGGAAAAAACATAATGTATATGCTTAATAAAATAAAATAAAAAATACATGAACCGGTAAAAAAAAAAATTGTACTCTAATTAAAGACCATAGCAAGAAGTTGATTAAATATCTACAATTGCAAATATTTTACTTCATATATATTTTTTTCATCCGTTTTCTTTTATTAGTTCATTTTAGAGGTTAATTTTGGTGGCTATTACAAATGATTTTATCTTTTTGTAAATGTATCATGTGTATACAACTTATTTACCTAATAAATTTCAATAATCTATTTGAAATATTATAAAATTATAGAAACAATTCAAAAAATTAATTAGTATTTTAAGAAAAATTAAACTATACAATTTAAAAATTTAGAGAGAAGGTGTTAATTAAATTCTTTTGAAAAAATAATGAAAAGTAAACGTAAGGAGTAAAAAATAAATGTAAATGCAAATATTTACTTTGATAATTCTTTTTATTTAATATGTTTTCTTTTATTTATATTAGAGGTTAGTTCTGGTAGTGATTTTTATTTTTATAAATATAGCATGCAAATACAACTTATTTATCTAGAATTTAAAAGAAAAAATCTAATGATAAATTATAATAATCTCTTTTAAGTATTATGAAATTATAGAAACAATTCAAAAGATTAATTACCATATAAAAAATAAATTTATACTAAAAAATTTAAAAGATGAAAGATAGGGTATTAATTAAGATTTAAATTAATAAAAATACAAAAGAAAAAGGTCAAGCACTGCAGGGCCAGACAAGTCAAGTCCACACATCTGACTTAATTTTTTAATATATAAAAAAAATAGACAATGAGTTGTTCAATCTAGTTTATTTAATGGATGACTCATTGTCTGTTAGAGCATTTTTCAGTTTTTTAATGATCAAAAAATAAAAATACAAGTCTTCATATCCTAAAACCTCATTTTTCAACTTGCTTTCACCTAATCACCTCATAAAAATCCTAAAAACTTCAATGAAAAAATTTCCAATCCTAAAAAACCATTTAATTGGTCTAAATACATAGAATCAAACAAAATTAAAATAAAATTTATATAATTCAATCTACCTTTTTTTGTTTTTATTTTTGTTTTTGTTTTTGTTTTTAGCATGTTCAAAGAACAAAACTATCACCATTGAACTTCTTTATTTAATACAAACTCTTTAACACCAAGTTTGGCTTTATGTGGTTAGATGAACACTTTATCTCTCTTCCTAACCATCCAAGGATTAAAGCATAATAAAAAAATAAAATTTCAGATCAAAACTTAAAATAACAAGGACCAAAGATGAATACTTAAAACTTCAAGGAGCAATTTGAATTTTTCACACATTTTGGATTGTGAAAATTAAAAGGATATGTTTTTTTTATGTTAATTTCGATGCTTCTTTTTTTAATATTTCTAGTCATAACCTAAACTTCTATTTTGTAATATTGATAATTTAACATCAGAATGTTTATTAACATGTTGGATACACGAGAGTATGCAAATAGAAATACATTCCAACACATAAAACGATGCGAACAAAGTTTGAAATAATGAAATTAAAAAGAATAAAGTTTAATACTAACATATCAAATACACAATAGCATGCAAATAAAAACAGATCCTAGCACATAAAACCATGCTAACATAATTTGAAAGGACAAAATTTAAAAAAAATAATCAAAATGTGAATGATGAAAAAATTCAAAGACCAAAAGGAAAGAAACTAGTAATAAACAGGCATGTAAACAGTAAAATGTGAGTATGAAAATAGCCTTTATAAAGGTGTTAAGGATCTTCAATGGAGTGACTCAAACATAAAAGAATATTTGTAATGGATAATAATTTTTAAATAACATATAAAATCAAGAACAAGTTCCTTTAAACTTAAAGAAATTAAAGCAATAACTTTTTTAGAAAAATAAAATATTTTCTTTAGTTAATTTCATATTCGTCAATTTTTATCTTTCGATTCTATATTATTTTGCTTTGATAGTTTTTTATTTGAAAATTTTAGTTTTTCTATTTATCTTTATATTCAGTATTACTAATTAATATTTTCTAGTTAATTAATTTGTTCTATATAAAAAAGTTATAATAGATTTTTTACAAGTAAAAACTATAACAAATAAAAATGAAATATTTTAAAAGTCTCTTCATAATTCATAATTATAATGTTTTTAACTTTAAAAATTATAACAAACCTGGTTTTGTGTGTGCATCCCATGGGTTAATTCACTATAATCTTAATGAGAAAACTACATAGACAAACTGGTAATTTGCCTCCTAGTGGTTTATGTTAAAATAAAAAAGTAAAACCCCCTAATAATTTTATAAAACCGATGCCACACTGGGCCCCATACAAAGTACATACAAATTAGATAAAATTGCATGCCTTCTTAAAATAATCAACCTAAAAGAAAGACTCCAAAATCCTTCCATCAAACAGCAAAATCAACAACCGGCCTGCATTTTCAATGAGGTTAATCGCCTGGTTCTTGCTCTCAGTACTCTTCCTTTACCAACAATCTTTGGCATTCCAAGCTGGTCAGGAACTGGGCCTTCAGTTTCTGACTCGTGAGCTGTTAGCAGCAGCAAGAGAACCAGACTTCTTCGAATGGGTGAGAGGAATCAGAAGGAGAATTCACGAGTATCCAGAGCTAGGATTTGAAGAGTACAGAACAAGTGAGATCATCAGGTCTGAGCTTGACTTGCTTGGAATCGACTACAAATGGCCTGTTGCCAAGACTGGAGTGGTAGCTACCATTGGTTCTGGTCGAAAGCCAGTTTTTGGTCTCAGAGCTGACATGGATGCCCTTCCTATACAGGTCCTCGCTCCCTCTTTTCTCTCACAGGTCTATGATTCCCTCATCCTCAACACACACAAAACGCACATAAATATATGGAACTAGTCCCATCACAATTGATTACCGTTGGTCTATGCAGCAACTTGTACAAAGGATATCTTTTTTTATCACTATTTTGAGTTGTTAAAAAATTTTCATACCTTGAGATTGACATCATCTACCAATAGCTATCGCCCTTAAGACACCCAAAAGACACAAAAATATGGAAATAATCTGGAATATGCTGTAAGTTAACAACTGCAGCAACATATACCGAGTAAATTGGGTTTTTCTTTTCACTCACTGTCTTGAGCTGTTAATAAATTCGCATATCTTGAAATTGACATCTTCGGTTCGAAGGAAGAGGTAGAGTGGGAGCACAAGAGCAAGATTGATGGCAAGATGCATGCCTGCGGTCATGATTCTCATGTAGCAATGCTGCTTGGAGCAGCCAAGTTACTTCAAGCCAAGAGAGACACACTGAAGGTAGGTTGAAAGTAATTACAAGAGACAACAATGAAAATTCGAAGTTCAAATTTTGTTTATCCTTCTATTGGTTCTAAATTATATTCATTTATGAAGGGAACTGTAAAGCTTGTTTTCCAGCCTGGAGAAGAAGGTTTCTGTGGTGCTTACCACATGTTACAAGATGGTTGTCTTGATGATATTGATGCCATCTTAAGCATACATGTTATCCCATCAGTACCAACCGGCGCCATTGCTTCAAGACCCGGACCATTGCTTGCTGGTACGGGGCTTTTTGAAGCTAAAATCCAAGGAAGAGGAGCACACGCTTCATCCCCCCATTTGGCTAGGGACCCGATTCTTGTGGCTTCATCCACTATCGTTGCACTCCAACAGATTGTGTCTCGAGAGACAGATCCTCTTGAAGCTGCGGTATTTCTTCCCACTTCCCTTGAAATCATTCTTGAATTGGTCCTTGTAGCTCCTCAAGGCAGCTGCAATTGCCAGTGAATTGCGTTCATATCTAATCTGGCTATATATATAGACTATCTGCCTGATAATATGGACGGTTTAATTCATCGAGTCAAATCAATGCTGGCTCTTATCAATCCACTGTTAGGTTTGAAGATTGAATGGAGCCAGATGTAAAAAGGTAACTTGCGCTAATTCACTGGTGGCAATAGCCCTTGAAGCAATATCATCTTATCTGTTGCTGGTGTCGTTTAATTTTGTAATTAATTTGTGATAAAACTGATTGTTACTAAGAACAAGTATACAAAACAAACGCGTTCTCTTTTCTTTTTTTTCATTTTTATTTTTTCATAAGTTTAAACCGTTTAGTTGTATCCTCAAGGTTTCATTACCAAACAGTTTCACTAACAAGTTGTATCCTCGAGGTTTCATTACCAAAAAGTTTCACTAACAATAGCTACTAGTCTGGTGATGCATGCATTGAATTGCAATGCAACTCCGCCTTCCAACAGCAACTGAATATTGACGAAATTCTTTCATTCATTTGAAATCGTATAGGTGGTGACAGTTGGGTACATAGAGGGAGGCAAAGCTGGAAACGTAATTCCAGAATTTGTGAAATTTAGTGGAACCTTCAGGAGTTTGAGCAACGAAGGTGTCTCCTACCTGCAAAAAAGAATTAAAGAGGTAAAAGCATGCACTCATTCTGTGGTCCATTCAAAGACAGAAATGCACCAGTGAAACAACTGAATTTGTTCATCTTATAGATTATAGAGACCCTCGCAGCAGCGCATCAATGCAATGCTACAGTAAACTTTATGGAGGACAGACATCTGCCACAGCCCGTGATGATTAATGATGAAGCACTGTATAAGCACGCGAAGAATGTTGGAGAGGCCTTACTCGGAGAACCCAATGTTCAGCTATTCCCAGTAACCATGGGTGGGGAGGATTTCAGCTTCTTCTCCCAGAGGATGCCTGCTGCAATCTTTGTAATTGGGACAAGGAACGAGACTCTAAAATCATACAAGCCACTGCACTCACCTTACTTTTTTATTGATGAGGAGGCTCTTCCCATCGGCACCGCTCTTAATGCTGCTGTTGCAATCTCATACTTGGATACACATGTTATGAAGACATGTGAGGAACCTCCTTCAGCTTTCCCTATCTGAAATGCAAGAATAGCATGCAAGTTTCCAGAAAATAAAATCAGCCGGAGTGCAGGAGACATTATGCAAAAATGAAGATGCTGATGCAGTGTTTTAGTAATTGCATAAAGAATATACTGTAGCAATTCTATACTGTTGATGATATGCAATGCAACTACACTTCAAGAATCTTTAATGTTGAAGAATATTATTTTCATTACCCATTTTTTATTCTATTTTCAGTCCAATTTAAATTTTTTATATTTAGCTTATTTTATTATGACGATAATGTAGATAATATAAAAAAAATAGAAAAAAGAAAGAGTTTAGGGGTGAAATACAAAAAAAAAAAGATAGAACAAGGGACTAAGGTGATTAGGGACCAAAAGATGATGTGAAAGATAATGCATAAGAAAATAATAAAAATAAATTGAAGGAGCAAGTAAAATTAAAATTTATTAAAAAAGATTCTACACATTAAAAAAAGAAAATTTAATTAATTAGGACTCTATAGTTAAGAAAGAAATAATATAAATATCTAATATTAATTTTTCAGATTAATTTTTCTTATTTTGCAGGGATCTTAAACAACATAAATAGGACATTTTCAGACAAAGAGATAGAAGAGAAGGACAAGTTACAGAGAGATTAAAATGACTTTCAGCAAAATAACTTAGCAAAAATCTAAATATCCAAATTTATCTGATAGGTTTATTTATTTGAAAGTTTAATTATGATTATTTTTTAAAATATTTTTTATTTATAAATGTATTAAAATAATATTTTTTTTATTTTTTAAAAATTATTTTTTATATCAATATATCAAAATAATTTAAAAACACTAAAATTATTAATTAAAAATAAAAAAATAAATATTTAAAAAATACTTTTAAAACATAAAAAATAAATAGTTGGCAGAAAAAAAAAAAAAAAAAAAAGAGTCTTGTATGGCACGGAGGGGTCCAATTGCCTCCTTGGGCTGGCAATACATGGAATGACGCTCCGAAAGGAAACTTGAAAGGATGCACGTGCAGACCATTCGTTGGGGCTGTTTCTTTTTTTCAGCAATTACCTTCTCGTTACAGCTGACTCTGACCACTAGTAACGGTCAATCTTGATCCCATATTCAATTTTATTTGTTGTTAAAATAATTTTCTTGATTTGTTTTGTTAATTCTCAAATCGCAAATAGATTTTGATGTTGATATTGCTTCGAATAAATCCATGTTGTATTCATGATTTTATTTTTATTTTTGTTTATGTTTTATTATATTAATTGGTTGAGATATATTTTTTTAATTAAAATATATATTTGAGTTAATTTACGTGCACCTCAATTAATCTCACGAGTCCTAAAATTAATTATCATATAAGCTTTTAATAACCTGAAATTTATAAGACTCAAACTAGTAATCTTATAAAAAACAAATTTAAAATTTAACTAGTTGAATTATATCTTTAAAGTTTAATTAGTTGAGATATTTGTGATTATTTGTGATGGTTATATTTGGTAAAATAATTAATTTGTGGGTTAATATAAATTAGATAATTAAATAAAATAATTCAAAAAACTCGAGTGCTGTTAATTATTATTAGAAATTTTGCCCCCTTAGTAAAATAAAATAAAGATTAAACTTTGGTGTCAAGCCACGAATCTCAATAAATAAAATGAAATAAAGATTAATGGCTTTCCAAGCTAGCTAGTATCCATTATAAATAAATAAAGCAAAAAGAAATCGATGAAACAACCACTATCAGCCAGATGACACCTAAATAATATAAATAAGAATATTATTATTATTATATTTGCCTTCAAATCAGTTTATAAAGCCCTCCTGACCGATTACAGAAGGAAGACTCCAAAGCTTTCCACCAAACATTTTACTTGTATTTTCAATGAGGTTAATCGCCTGGTTCTTGCTCTCAGTACTCTTCCTTTACCAACAATCTTTGGCATTCCAAGCTGGTCAGGAACTGGGCCTTCAGTTTCTGACTCGTGAGCTGTTAGCAGCAGCAAGAGAACCAGACTTCTTCGAATGGGTGAGAGGAATCAGAAGGAGAATTCACGAGTATCCAGAGCTAGGATTTGAAGAGTACAGAACAAGTGAGATCATCAGGTCTGAGCTTGACTTGCTTGGAATCGACTACAAATGGCCCGTTGCCAAGACTGGGGTGGTCGCTACCGTCGGTTCCGGCCAAAAGCCAGTATTTGCTCTCAGAGCTGACATGGATGCACTGCCTCTACAGGTCCTCACTCTTTCCCTCTTTTTTCTCAAAGGTCTATGGTCCCATCACCCCTTACACAAGGACACAAATAAAATTATGGAACAAGTCCCTCTCTATGATGGGCCACCATTGACCAGTGATGTTTTTTACTTTGAGCTAATAATTACAGCAACTTATAATAGGTATATCTGTTGTTTCTTCCTTCTTTTGTTTAACTATCTTGAGCTATTAATAAATTTGCATACCTGGAAATTGACATCATCGATCGAAGGAAGAAGTAGAGTGGGAGCACAAGAGCAAGATTGATGGCAAGATGCACGCCTGCGGTCATGATTCTCATGTAGCAATGCTGCTTGGAGCAGCCAAGTTACTTCAAGCCAAAAGAGAAACACTGAAGGTAGATACAAACTAATTTTAAGAGAGAAGATAAAGACTGGAACTTGAAAATTCGAGCATCTTAATTTCTCTTGGTACTAAACTATGTTTCCTTAATGTAGGGAACCGTGAAGCTTGTTTTCCAGCCAGGAGAAGAGGGCTTTGCCGGTGCGTACCATATGTTACAAGATGGTTGTCTTGATGACGTTGAAGCCATCTTAAGCATTCATGTTATCCCATCAGTACCAACTGGTGCCATTGCTTCAAGACCCGGTCCATTGCTTGCTGGTGTGGGGCTTTTTGAAGCTAAAATCCAAGGAAGAGGTGCCCACGCTTCATCTCCACATTTGGCTAGGGACCCAATTCTTATGGCATCATCTGCAGTCGTTGCTCTCCAACAGATCGTATCTCGTGAGACAGATCCTCTTGAAGCTGCGGTAATTCTCTTTTACTTCACCTGAAATCATTCTTGAATTGAGATTGTAACACGATCCAATTAACTCATAAAAACAGTCCATGACATGATCTGTGATATAGTGTCTATGGTCGCTAGATTCGTGTCTAAAAGCCTCAACTGCCAGTGAACTGCATCTACGTCTAATCTGGTTGTATAGTTTGACTCATTGAGTTCAAACACAAGGTGGACCTCTGCCGCAAAATAGACAATTTGATTGTCATGAAATGATCAGTGATAGGTTCTTCCAACCTGCTATTAGGTTTGGTGGAAACCGATCTAAAAAAGGTCCACATGCTGTCCCAGTTGACAGGTGACAGTAGCCCTTGAAGAAACAACCTGTCTGGCAATACAAGTTTTGAATAACGATGAACTCAGCCTTCCAAATTCCAACAGCAATTAAATATTAACAAAATTCATTCATTCATTTTGAATCATATAGGTGGTGACAGTTGGGTACATAGAGGGGGGGAAAGCTGGAAACGTTATTCCGGAAACGGCGAAATTTGGTGGAACTTTTAGGAGTTTGAGCAACGAAGGTGTCTCCTACCTACAAAAAAGAATTCGAGAGGTAAAACATACACTCATTCTGTGATACTTTGGTTGTTTCCAATCAGTGAAAGAACGAGATGCAGAAGCAAAATAACTGTCCATTTTATAGATCATAGAGACCCATGCAGCAGTGCATCGATGCAATGCTACAGTGAACTTTATGGAGGACAGACATCTGCCACATCCTGTGATGATTAATGATGAACAACTGTATAAGCATGCAAAGAGGGTTGGAGAGGCCTTACTCGGAGAACCAAATGTGCAGCTATTCCCAGTAACAATGGGAGCAGAGGATTTCAGCTTCTTCTCCCAAAGAATGCCTGCTGCAATATTTGTTATTGGGACAATGAATGAGACGCTGAAATCAAATCAGCCGCTTCACTCACCGTACTTCTTTATTGATGAGGAGGCTCTTCCAATAGGCACAGCTCTTAATGCTGCCGTTGCAATCTCTTACTTGGATACGCAAATTGTGAAGACTTGTGAGGAACCTCCCTCAGCTTTTGCTTCATGAAAAGCAAGAATGGCATGCAAGTTAACAAAATCTGCAGAAGTGCAGTTGACATGGTGCAAAATAAATGTGCTGTTGCAGTGTTTAACTAATTGCAAAATGAATATGCTGTAGCACGTCTTTGCTAGAGATGATATGCGACTGCATTTCCAAGAATCTAATGATTGGGATATTTAGTAAGCTTTCAAGATCTTAATAAATCAAGTTGAGCAATCCAAATCCCCCAGGTTAATAGCAATATCTGAGATGCTTCGGAAACGGAAACAATGAAGCTTTGTCAAGAAATTAGCGATGCTACTAAAATTGAGATTGTTCAAGTTAGTGGCATATATACCTGACTTTACTTTCCCAACCTTATGCTCGCTTCTTATGTGTGCAACATAGGATAAAAAAAACACCCAAGGCAAGCTTGTTCGGAAGGTGATTAAAATCTCACAAGCATGGTATTGTTGGTGAACTGCAGATGGTAGCAGTTATAATTTATCGAATGTAAGGCATCATCTTCATTCAATCAATGGAAAACGAACATGATTGCTTCACTGATATCTTTTACAATCACCATCTTTCCGTTGCTTTGAGCAATTAAGCTGCTGAAGTTTTCAGGTCGATGCAGGTTGAAACGGTGATGGAAAATCAAATCAGTTCCTTTCATTAGACCTACACATGAACTTTACTCTAATACTGTTTTGAGAAAATCAAGCTCGCTCCTCCAAGCTACTGAATACTGTGTATCCATGGTGCTTAGTGGTTAGTGCTGAGACAGCGGTGAAGTAACCTGTAAAGCTATTTACATGCAGCTAAAGAACCAAAGTGAAAAAAAATAGTTCACACACCGAAAACCTCGAACGCAGATAAAGCTTCACCCTTCTTAGATGTTGAAATTTGTATCACATATTTATATTCTTATATATTTTAATGATAATAATTAAATAAAAAATATATTAATATTGTCAAAGAATATATTTACAATAAATTCAAAAACAAAGCAAGTGAACTTAGAATTAAGTATTCATGTTAGTGCAATATGTAAATTTTGTATTTTACGTTGATAAAACAATTAAAAATAGTTTGCATACCTGTATGCATTTATAATTAATTAATCAGTTTAAAAAATATATCAGGCTCAAACTGTCAAAATTTGAAATTCTATTATTCATCAAAAATAAACACTTGAAATTTTATTAAAATCAATCCATTAATTTTCTTGATCATTTTAAAGCGGTCAATTGTTTTATTTATCAAAGAAACAGTAACATTTATAAACAGTTAATGTCTACTAGAAACATGTATAAACAAGTTTTATATATATATATATATACACACACACACACACACACACACACACACACACTTGTCTAATTGCAGAATTAAAAAAAAAATCTGAAAATATATCATATACAAGCTTTTCTAAATACAAAAACAGGGGTCCTTGATTATACTCACATTTATGCAATCAAGCCTAATCTTGCATAATAATATATTTTTTGCATTTTCACTGCATTTCAAATACTTTTTAAATCTTATAAGTGTTATCTTGTGAGATATAATGAGGCTAGAACTTTTAATTGTATTATTTATTTTATTGATAGAATATCTTGCTGTAAATAAAAATTATTAATTATAAATATTTGAGAGTTTAGATGAAAAAACTCTTAGTTATTGGTGAGGAACACCACTAAAATAAAATCTTGAAGAAAACTTTTTTTAAAGTGGTGATAAAAGATTTAGTGTGAATTCACCAAGTAAAATTGTGCTTTGAGCTTGAATTAACGAAGAATATAAGTTTGGTATTTAAAATATAAATATAAACTTGTCAAATTATGTTAAAAATCAAGTTTGCAATTTCTAAATCTTAACTTATGTAATTTAATTATATTATTGATTAATTATATATAATTGAATTAATTTATTATTATTAATGAACCTGTTCTGTTGATTTAATACTAGAAGAACAATATAAACCATGGCAGCAAAACATGTGTACAGATGATTAATCTACCTTCCCCACTTCCTAGTGAATACATGAAGCTTGAGATAACTTGTTTCTTGACTTTACGTTTTTTTGTTCAATGTTGTCTTTAATAACAGTTTATGATTGAACAGATCAACACTCTCAAGTCAAAAACTAATTATGAAAACCTTGAACAAGCTTAATTCAAAGTTGTGAAGGAATGAGCAATTGGTATAAGACAATTTCTGATGATAATATGCTCCTTGACATAAAATTCAAGATCAAGTAAACTTCTCCCACTGAAAACATTAGTACAACAGCATATAGAAGCGGTGATTAGGTTAAAACTGCAGTAATATTTCCATGAGTAAACTCAGGCAGCAAATATTTCCATGAGTAAACTCAGGCAGCAAATCATTTGCTCCTTCACCAGTTAGAACAGTCAATTGAATGGGTAAGTCTTAAATATGTACAGGACTCAAGCTTCTTACATTCTAAGACATGATATCAAAGAGCAAACTTGCCAAGAATATCAACTGAAAAGGGATTCATCAAATATCTGAAGGCCCATGAAATACTCATCATCTCCACACGCTAGCTTAATGTTTGAATGTTTGCAATCAAAATGCAATATTCCATGTTCAATTGCCTAATGCTGCAACCAGGGACAGGGGACGGAAGGTCTAAAGCTCTAAAATTACTGGAGCAATGGATTGGAATCCATATATAGGTTCCTCAAACCATCCCCCTTCCAGAAAGTCAATCTAAAATACTCATTTTATACTCCAACTAATTCTACACGGAAATATGGGATCGTTGAGAATGATGCCCATAATTTCAGGCCTCTGTAAATATATAACTGCGACCAGGTATTTTTCTAACCCCTTTCTCTTTCATTTCATCCCTAACAATAGAAACATCTAACCATTGATTTGCTGAGGCATGGATGTTAGATAAGAGCACATAACTACCTGCCTTTTCAGGTTCAAGTTCTAACAGCCGATTAGCAACCTCCTCTCTCAACTCAACATCACCATGCAATTTACAAGCCCCAAGCAGTGCACCCCAAGCACAAGCATGAGGCTTCAAAGGCATGGACTTCAGAAGATCGTAAGCTGCCTTTAGCTGTCCTGCTCGGCTAAGTAGATCAACCATGCAGGCATAATGATCAGGAGAGGGAACTACAGAGTACTTGTTTTTCATGGTGTCAAAAAAGTGCCAGCCATCCTCAATAAGCCCTCCACGGCTACAAGCTGTCAAAATTACGGTAAATGCCACTGTATCTGGAATTAACCCCTCATCTAACATCCTGTTAAACAACTCAACAGCCTCAACTCCTCGTCCATGAATAGATAATCCTTGTATCAAAGAACAACATGGAATTAGGTCACGACTAGGCATATCTTCAAACAATTTTACCGCTTTTTCCATGTTCCCACACTTCGCATGCATGTCAATAAGGGCAGAAAGAACATGAGCCTGACGAGTATCAATTGATGTCTGGCTCAAATAGCTATCAACCCATTTAGCCAAGTCTGGATTACCCAGTTGAGAGCAAGCAGACATCAAGCTCACCATTATAAATTCATCGGGCTTAACATTCATAGACACCATTTCAAAAAATATCTTGACGGCCTCATTAGGCTGTTCATTCCGAGAATAGCCAGAAATCAATGCGGACCATGCAACAACATCTTTTTCTGGAGCTTCATCAAACAATGCCCTTGCAGACGCCATATCCCCTACTTTCGCATATCCATCAATCATAACTGTAAATGAAACAACATTTCTCTCGACCATTTCATCAAACACCTTCCTCGCTCCACTTAAATCCCCTGCTTTCCCCAGCCCACTGATCATTGCATTCCACGACGGTAAATTCCTCACCGGCATTGTCTCAAACACCCTCTTAGCGCTTTCCAAATACCCAACACTTGCATATCCAGCAACCATTGCCGTCCAAGAAACCACATTTCTCTCAGGCATTTCATCAAACACTTTACGTGCACTCAATATCTCCTTGCATTTACCATAGAAACTAATCAAACTAGACCCAACATAAACATCATCACTAACTCCACACCGTATTGCCGACCCATGAACAATTTCACCTTCTTTCAGTCTCAATTCATTAGAACAAACCTTAATTAGCAGCGGATAAGTGTATTTATCAGGCAATGCACACTCGCTTTGTTTCATTCGATAAAAGAGCGAAAACGTGTCAATGAATTGGGAATTTTTAGAGAAGATATTGAGGAGGATGTTATAGAGGAAAGTGGAGGGGTTAAGGAGGCGATTAAAGATAGAAGTGGAGTAGGAAACTGAAGTAGAGATGGAGAGAAAGTGGGAGGTTATAAAGTGGTCCTGTTCAAGACCTTTGTGGATTATGTGGGCGTGGAATTGAAGAAGGTGAGGGATTGTTTTGCAGGATTTAATGAGAAGTGAGATTGAAGGGTTAGCGGAGGAAGGATTTAAAGGCATGAATGGGCTTGTAAGAGAGAGGGGGGGTTTCTTTGCATGGTTTGGTGTACGAGAAACATAGGAGACAGATTGAATGGTGAGAGAGAGATGAACTTAGTGGGCCAGATAATTGGATGGGTTTCGGCCCATTTATAAGATATTTAACTTCTTCTGTTCAGTATATGAAAAATATATTCTTATGAATTTATCTGGTGGATATATAAAAATTGTGCCTTTTAAGTTATTTAAAAATAATAATGATAATTTTGATTAATTTGCAAACCATCGTGAAGTAAGAACAGGGTCGAGGAGAGTCGATCATTAGCTTGTTGATAGCTTTATCTATTGATGGCCCAACTCGTCTCATGGGCTAAGCCCATCAAACTCGAATAAATCCCCGTTGCAATGCAATCAGGAAGCATCTCCGATTCTCCACCAAGAAAGAGGAGGCCAAACCAAGCCGATTCTGTGAAATTAACAAACAAATACAATAAATCAAACCCAGATAGATAATGATCTGGGCATACCCACCAACTCGGAAGCAACTAGCTGCTACTGTTGGGTTGTTTCTCACCGGTGCTTCACTTTCAGTCTATGGAGCCTACATGTCCCTCGCCAACATTGCCCCTCAACAAGCCCGAACCAAGGCTCGTAGCGATTATATTAAAGACCGCCTTCGGAAGATGCTAGACGATTAGACCGCTTCCATAGCATCCTTAACGGCGGCGCGTGATGGTTTGGAGGACTGCGGCAGGTGGCCTTTGGTTTTCGTCTCTCAGTTTTGTAACTTTCGGTTCTACTTCGGTTGGGCTTTCTGGTTGTAATGGGCTGGGCTCCTTGTTTTAAAAATGTTGTGGTATTTTACGCTCTCCATCTATTTATAATTATTAGCATTATTAGTTTTTTAATGATATGAGGTTTCCTCGGATTAGCTTTTTTTTTTTGGGGCAGTCAGCCCAGAATGCGAATGAGATATATTTAATTTTTCATATGTTCAGAAGCAATATATATATATATAAAACAAACTAATGTTAGTATAAATGCATCCATCCTATTCCTCTTAGGTGCAACGAAACAATTATGAGAGTCCTTAATTTTTTCTATTTCTGTTATTGAAATTTATTTTTAATTTTTATCTTTTCACATTGCATTGATATGTAATTGATTTTAATAATTTATTTCATTTTTTTTTTTCTTTTAGTTTTCATTGTCTCTAAAAAAGTCATAGCATTGAGTTGATTATTGATTTTGTATAGAAGAATTCAGTTTGATTGTTTGTGAATAATTATGAATGCAGGGACCAAAATTGAAACTGAGGTGAAATGGAAACCTTTTATTTTAAAAAAAAAATCTTTTTTGATATTTTATTATTTTAGTTCGACTATCAAGCTTTTTTTTATTTTTATCATTTATTATTATGTTAATTGATAATTTTTCTTCTTGTGTTTTCTTTCTAAAACTTAGTCTAATAGTAGGCTGACATGCTTAGGCTTATTTTTGAAGGCTTTGATGCACTGGGCTACTCAAGCCTACATGGTTAGTCTTTTTTAAAAAATAAAAAATCTTAAAAAAATAGATAATTAAAAATATAATATATGTAATTTCCTTTAAATTCTTAGATTAGTTAATATTTTTTAAAAAATATATTTTTTAATAAAAATTTATTTAATTCTTATTTGTTATCGTTGTTATTTTTGTGTAACTCATTATAATCTCTTAATTTTTTATTTTGTTCGGTTGCTTTACTATGATTGCTAATTCTTATTATTATATAATTAAATAAAAAGTTGTTTTTTTAAAAAAAATAAACTTGTTGAACTCAATTAAGTTCGTGACTCGGGTCTTAAGTTTGACAAGTTGATTCAGATTGAATCAATATATCATCATTTTAATGTCAAAAAATTGAATGTCATCTAGATTTTTTTTTTTAATTCAAACCAAGTTTTTAACAATCTTTCAAATTATTTGTATACTTGTCAAGTCGACTAGGTCACATTAAATCAACTTTTATTTGGTTTAATTTAAAACTCGGGTTGTATAAAAATCTAGGTCAGAAGATTTCAAGGATGAAAAATCTCTTAAACCCTTTTAAGAGAGAAAGATTGCTTACATATTATACTCTATTCACTCTTAGAAAATAAAAAGCATAACTTTCTTTTGTGTTAGTTTTATATATATATATATATATATATATATATATATATATATATATATATATATATGTTTTAGGTATCTACGTATTGTATTCTATTCAATCTTAAAAAATAAAAGGCATAAATTTCTATTTATAAAGAAATCTAAAAATCTTATAAATAAGTAAAAATATTATTTTGCCTCTTAAATAATATCACATATATTATTTTAAGTTAATTTTAGAAATTTATTCAATTAAATGTTTACTTAATTATTTTTAGATCTAAAATTGTAATCTTTTATATTAATTAACTCTAGTTTTTAATTTTTAAATTTTATTTATAATTAAATCATACATAATTAATTATCCCTTTTTAAATAACAAGAAGGCATATACATTAATAACAACATCAATAGCAAATGGCAATTCAAACGTGACCATAAAAAAAACATCTTTAAAAATTTATTGTTCATTGCGTGGGTTTGAGAGACCTTTTGTCATTATATGGAAAGGAAAAAAAAAAACATCATCTTTTTTTTCTTATTTCTTTCTTCCTGTTTGCCTGCTTGGAGTAATTTCCTTACAAGGCTAATACTTGATGCGTGTATTTTTGCATTTGCTTGCTTCCTTTAAAAAAAAAAAAAAAAAGCTCTAAATCCAATCCATATACAAACTAAGAAGTCAGATATGATGGCTTGAAAAAGAGTCCATTAATCTTTTTTTTTTTCACATTAACACTGTAAAAAATATTGGTAAAATATCAAATTTCACAAAATATTTAAATAAATAGTATATTTACACGAGTCACAAATGATGCATGTTTCATTATAACACAAATTACAATAAAAAAAAAATTTCAGAGTTATATCAAAACTTCAATAATAACATTATTGATATTATCATAAAGATCTTAATGATACAAATCCAAAAAAACTAAGAAATATCATTAACAATGATCAGAGTAGGCTGCACAAGTTTTCTAAAGACAGGTAAACCATCTATGCTGCTTTTGGATTGTTTATGTAACCTACTCTGATAATCACCGGTGACCCTTCTTTAGTGTGTTGAGTCTTTTTGTTTAGGTTTTTCTGATGGTATTAATAGTGTTGTCATTGGAGCTTCGTTGTGTAAATTTCAATGACAACATCATCAGTACTATAACAAAGATCCTGACGAAATGAATTCAACAACATCTAAGATGATCACCAATGATAATCAAAGTAAACCACACAAACTGCTCAAAGATAAGTGAGTCATTCACTATCTTTAGACAGCTCATGTAGTCTATTCTAGTTATTGTTAATAACTTTTGTTGATGTAATTGAATTCATCTCATTAAGATGAATTCTAATAATATTGATAAAGTCATTATTTGAGTTTTAATGAACCTCTGAGTCTTTATTTTTTATTATTATTATTAATGTATTATTTTTTAAAATATTTTATGGGTGGTGTTTTTTTTAATGTTATTAAAAAACTCTCCATATTTTCCTGAACAAGAGCCAAATCTGAGCAAAATACTTGATATTGATGTGGAGAATCTGTTACACGTCAGAAATAAATGATCAAATTCAGCAGGATTCCAATTACAGTGCCTGAGCACAAGTAGTCGTAATAGATTACCAACTGAAAAACCAATTCTTACGATCTTTCTGGGTTAACCCTCGCAATTGTTGTCGCAAACTAAAGATCATGTTGGCTCTCTGATTCCAGTGGCTACATACTCCTTTGACTGCCATTAAAACCATAAACAACAAGTGTAATCTCACAATCAAACTTACTATAAACATGCATCTTTCTCAACATAGAATGCACATCATATTCTTAAGTAAAAATGATTATGTCCAGTCACCTTTAGATAATTTAATTTATTCAATACATAATCTATAATTAAACTACTTATACCAAAAAAAAAAAAAAGTTGTTACTGGATGTTTTAGCATACTTTGTTTATAGAACATTTGTTTGAGCATCGGCTGTTGAGTATTGATAGTTTCGATGTTCTAACATGGTCAAAATATCAATCTTTTATTACTAGCACAATGCTGATGCTGAAACACAACGGTATGGACAAGCATGAAACCAGATTTCCAACAGACAGACAGCATTTGTACGTGCGTCCTGCTCCTACATAGTTCATAACGCCGAGTGCTGCCAACAACCTCACTCACTCAAGAGGCAATAGTGAAAAGTGTACTGCTCAAGTAAAACTTGTCTGTCTTTAATGGAGGAATCAACAAAAAATGCGGAGGCTAAGAAAGTAAAGAAGAGAGGACATCGTCCTCTCATCGTAGCACAATCTCCGGCCGAAAAGGCCCACATCATGGTCCCTGCCATGTGTAGCACTGCCATTTACCGCCTCAGAGGTGAACTGGGTCTCGGCTCCTGCGGTGCAGCCATTCACTGGCTCGTCCACCATGCCCGGCCTGATCTCATTCCCGCCCCCGAACCACCCACTAAGACTAAATCGTCTAAGACTTGCCCCAGTCGCAAAACGGACTCCGTTGATCATGACCCAATTCCAAAACCCGCTTACATGGCGAGGGCAGATGGTGATACGCCTGTTTCTGATTTTCCGGCAACCGCCCCGGCAGCGAGGTCTCTTGTGAGAGCCACGGTGGTTCAGGCTTCGACGGTGGTTTTTGACACTCCGGCAACATTGGGTACTTGGAGTTGTGTCTTTTTTCTTTTTCCATTCGTTTTCTAATCTGATAAAGAATGGGTTTTCTTCTATATTTTTTTTTATCTGTTACAGTCTCTTTTTTTTTCTTGTTAAGCAGATAAAGCAGAGAGATTGATTGCTGGTGCAGCAGCATATGGGTCAAAATTAGTTGTGTTTCCAGAAGCTTTTGTTGGTGGTTATCCTAGGAGTGTGAGGTTTGATGCAACAAATCCAACTGAAGGAGATGGTTTGCAGAGGTACCATGCCTCAGCTATTGATGTGCCTGGTGAGAGCCTCTTTTGATCGCTTGTGTGGCATTTCGCTTTCTGTAACTTGTGCCAATCTATGCCTTACTCCTTCATCTGCCAGCTAAGAACTTTTTGTAGCAGAAAAGGAACTTAGTTGTAAGAAACAAGTGCTCCAGAAATTGACATGGCTTAACATCAGCAGAAATGGAAATAAAAAATGGGTGCATTGAATCTGTAAATTGTTGATCATTTCATTGCGATTTGAATTTTTAGAATGCTGAATAGAGGCAGCTGCTGGAGCTGAAAACAAGCTGACCTAATAAATAGCCATGCTTCTGAGTTTTGATCTTATAATTCTATTACTTCGTTTTGTGTATCGTAGCTCATTTTGGTTTGGACACGTGAATTTGCAGGTCCTGAAGTTGAGAGACTTGCGAAAATTGCTGGTAAATATAAAGTACACTTAGTAATGGGAGTGGTGGAGAGAGCTGGATTTTATCTCTACAGTACAATGCTGTTCTTTGATTCCCAGGGACAGCATCTCGGACAGCATCGCAAGATAACACTAGTGGCATCAGAGAGTGCAGTGTGGAATTCTGGAGGGAAATCAACTTTGCCAATATATAAGACCTCGATTGGGAAAATCGGTGGCCTTACCTGTTGGGACAATAAATGGCCACTTCTAAGAACTGAGTTATATGATAAAGGTACAACTCTTCTCCTTGTTACTTTAAAAGTTCTTCTGTTTTTTAACATTTAAGTTCCCATGTCTTTCAGCATTACAAAGTTGGCAAATCGCATTCTACAATCTGCAATTTCAATTACCCTTTTATGCCTTTTCCCCATCAGAGATGTTGTCCTGCAAAATGGAGCTCTACAATCTTTCATTAAGTCTGTTTTGTGCCATAAATATAGGTGTAGAAATATATTGTGCGCCAACGGCTGATGCAGGGGAAATATGGAAAGCATCCATGATCCATATTGCCCTCGAAGGTGGTTGCTTTGTTCTTTCTGCAAATCAATTTTGCAGGAGGAGAGATTATCCATTTCCACATGGAGATTCAAATGGTGATGCATCAGTAGATGCCATCACATGCGCTGGAGGTAGTGTTATCATTTCACCATCAGGGACCATCTTGGCTGGACCTAGTTACCATGGAGAATGTCTTATCTCAGCTGATCTAGGTATCAATTCATTTCTTTTATTGATTAATCTGCTGATCCGTTCATTTCATTTAGTATTCATCTACATAATTGGTCCCAAAATGTATACGAAGTTAGCACCTCTATTCCTGTAACATGTGTAACAGATTAGCCAAAACATCATCTGCTCTTTCTTGCCATATTTTATGAAACTCTCTAATCATTATTTTCAATCCACTATCTCAGACCTTGGAGATATCATTCTAGCAAAGACACAATATGGCGGAATTAGAACCATGTCAGGGTGACTGCAAATGGATCCAATCCCTTTTTGTCGGCGACAGAAATGAAAACTAAAGCTCCTGGGGAGCTTTCAGAGCAACTTAGCTGTGTAGAACATGTTAGTTCTAGAATAACCTTTTCTAGTCTACTAATGGGAATGCCTAGAATTTGTTTATCATCAGTTTTCTCCAGTTTCCATGGTTACAAAGTGCAGGGCAAGACTTGTCTGCTGGCCTAAATAACTAGGTTCAGAGAAACTGAGTGTGCTTGTATAATAGCCATTCTGGGCAATTTTGCTGTGGACAGTAGGTCCGAGGTTAAATTAGATTGTAAGATTTGGCCAAACCCGGTGTAACATAGAGTTTTTGAAACTAATTCGAATGCTTTTGATACTGATACAAAATCTAGATTATCAATGAATTCCCTTGCTTGAGGAATGCTAGTAACCCGAGACCTATCCATTGTTCTTGTGCTTCATTCATGGCTATGATGGGATGCGAGAGATGTGGCATGCACAAATGTCACTGGCGTTTCTCTTTTTCGCTCAAAGACAAATGTTGTTGACTGTCACAGCAATGTTGAACCTAAGAGTGTATGTAATGGAAAGTTACCAAACAGCTGGATCTAGAAAGAGTTGATCCATGATGAATTCCATGGGGACACAAAGAAAGGTGTCTGGGAGAGGCGTGCCTGAAGCGTGATTTCCTGGACTGCACCCATCCTGTTGCTAGGTTGGTGCTTTTTTAGCCTCATAACCGAATTCCATGATTACTTGGCCATTTGTCTGCCTCCAAATTTAACTAAACTCGCCACTCTTGAGCTGATTTGACGCAAAATAATCGCGTTAAAAAGAGATAAAAGAGTGAATTCACGGTATCCTAGTGCAAGGTATCGTGTTATTAATCATGGTTTGGAGGCTGATAAAGTTAAATGGATGGGTTTTAGATCACATAAATGGACTCGGATTAATTTAAAAAATAAAAAATATATTTATATTTGAGATTTTAATATTTTATAAAAAAAAAATTTACAGCAATGTATGTGAATATAGACTATATATATAAAAAAATATATGAGATATGAAGTGTAATATAGTTATTCCACATTAAAAAATTAAAAAATAATTCATATAGATGTATGTTATAAAAAAAAATATAAAGCATGAAGTGTAGTCTAATTTCTCACATCAAAAAATTAAAAAACAAAACATGTGAATGTGAATATGGGCTATAAAAAAATTTGATGCATGAAGCATAAAAAGTTAAGATTCAATCCATGTGGATGTAAACTATAAAAAATAAGAGGCTAAATAATCATAAATTAATTTTATATTTTTAGAATTTATTAAAAAAAATTAAGTCTCAAATGAGTCATCTGGATTTTAAATTGACCTAACAAGTTATTTAAGTTTGACTAGGCTAATTATATCTGCAGATTTATTTGGTTTGAATCTTGGCTAAGGTCTCAGGTCACCTGGCTTCCAAATCAACCCGTCAGACCAGATTTCATAACTATAGTACAAAATTATTGCAACAATATGAAATATAATTAAAGTTGATGTCATCCAAATTCCATGTCGATCTTTTTCAAAGCCAAGTTCTCATATAGACTAATATAGTTTTAGATACAAGTAAAGATAATCATTAAAAAAGATAATTACTTATTGTTTTTAGTTTACCTTTATTCTTTTAAAAATCAAACTTTACTTTATTGAAAAAATGAGTAAACTTAATGCACAAAGTTTTTTAGGGAAAATTATTTTTCTTAGTTATTACTATTTGTTATTTAATTTAGAAAAATATTTTTTTTATAGTGATTTTATTTTTTTTCTATTTATTTTAGAAAAATAAATATTGAGATTGATAATTTTATTTTTTCTAGTTTATTTCAAAGGCATGAGCAAAGGATGCAACTTCTTAATCGGGATGAGAATCATAAAGATTTTAGTGATCTCATTTATGGTAAGATAGATGTGGATTGATATTCTCTACCAATTTATGATATTTATTTTGATGATGATAATGTTGATGGTGATATCATAAATAATGATACTAATTGTAGTGATGATATCATTGATGAAGTTCTTGTTAATAAGATAGAAGTTGAGTGCAAAAAAAACATGGACTATTATCACAAAGGTGGATGTATTCAAGAGTTATATGGACGCAATAAACATTCATGAAGCAAATGTGAGATTTGCAATTTATTATTCAAGAAACCAATGAAAGAGAAATAATTTGTCAATTGTTGTTTCTTATTCAAGCTTTAAGATAAAAGGACTAGAGTTGATGTCTAAAAATATTATATACTTAAAGCGAATACATAAAAAGGGCTAGAGAATCTTGATTGGACCTCCACGAGATCGAGATCAAAGCAATTTGAACATGATGATGAGTTCTTTTTGGCCTAGAGAGATTGATGCAGAAGATCTTTTTGTAATACATAGTTTTATGTTATTGAGAATAATTTTATATATGATTATTGGATCATATTGAGAATTTTCTAAGAGATTCTAGAATGTCTGTTCTTATAAAATTAAAATTTCACATCAATTGGAGATCGAAAAGGTCTTTCTATAATGCCTAAAATTTATTGTTCAAGATTTGTTATATTTTTCTAATTGATTTAAGATTATTTTTTCTATTTGGATTAAAAATCCTTTATTATTTTTCCAACTTTATTTATGATATTTTTCCTAGTTTTTTTTAGGATTTTTATTACATTTCTTTTATTTTTTTGGGTTTTCTTGTTGGTTTAGGTGAGTTTTTAGGTTTATTTAAGGAATCGTAAACCATTTAAAGAGGTAGACTTCAGGACATAAAATATTTAGTAATAAAATTTTGAATTAAAATTTCTTTGTGATCCCTTTTCAGCATAGTTTTATGTTCTTCCGCTTGTTGTCTTTCTTGTATTACTTTCGTTTGAGTTAATTGATAACAGAGGTAGATTGTGAAGCTTACTTGGTGGTTGGCTCTAATAGGAGGAAGAATAGATTGACCAAGGGTCTCCAGCTAGTGTACAAAAAACCTATTTTAAAGGCAAATATAGAGGAGGCAACCTCTCGATAAGGAAAAGCATCATAAAGATTTTAAATTTTGAATTAGACTTCCTGATTTTGCAAGAACTTTACAAGCAGATGAGTTTATCGATTGGTTGAAAGAAGTTGAATGAATTTTAAAGTATAATGAGGTTTTAAAACATATTATGGTGAAACTAATTGCGATCAAATTGAAGGGTTGGGGCTTCTACCTGGTGGGATAAGTTAAAAAGGTCATGAGAGATGTGAGAAAAGTCAAGAATTAATTACTATATATATATATATATATATATATATATATATATATATATAAAAGATGAAGGAGCACTTCTTTCCTTTTAGTTATACGTAAACCATGCACCAAAAACTTGAGACAATAAGGTAACTCTATTAGTGATTAAACTGACAAGTTCTATAAATTAGTGATCAAGAATAACTTGGTAGAAATGGAAGAGCATTTTATGGCAAGATTTGGCAGTTTATCCAGGATATGTTGTGCTTACAGGTTTTGTAGACAATTTCAAAGGCTTATCAAAGGGTTTTGACAATTTAAAAACAACAAGTTGCTCAAGCAATTTGTAGAAGTTTCTATGCAAATTAGTACAATAAAGAAGGGCATAACAATAACAATGGTCAACCACCCTCCAAGACAGACCTATTTAGCAAACTTCAGAAACAACAAATCAGGGTTTTAGTTAAACTTTCTCAATTTGTTGTTATAAATATGGCATATTAAGGCATCGAGTTAATGAGTGTAGCAAATCAAAAATTTATCCGAATAAAAATTTATTGATAAAGGAGCTTGTGGATGATCTTGTTTATGACAACTTATATAATAGAGAGTTGAATTTGTATGGAGATGGTGGTGCTAACCTAGTTATCCAAAGGAGCTTGTTGACTCCCTAATGTGATCCAGATGAAGATTGGCAACGCACTTCGACATTCACTATAAAAGATAAGTTTTGCAACTTAATAATGGACGGTGGTAATTGTGAGAATATGGTGTCCTCAGAGGCAGTAAAGAAGCTCCAACTAAAAACTAAGAGTCACCCTAAGCCCTGCAAGCTAATTTGGTTGCATAAAGATATTGAGGTAATTGTGGATAGGCATTGTCTCGTTTTGTTTTCTATGAGCAAGAGATGTTTTAATAATGTTTAGTGTGATATGGTATATATGAGTAAATGTCATCTACTATTAGGCAGGTCATAACAATATAAAAGGGATGTTGTACATGACATGTAACATGATATGTATATGTATAAAAAATAAACATATTGATACATAGGAGAGAGGAGGTGGTTGTTGAAAGTAAAGATAAAAATATAAGAGATAATGTTACGACATTGAGCCTGTTGCTGGAGAAGAAAATCAATATATTACTTGTGAAACTTACCCCTATTGTTTTTATTCAAAATTATAGAGAATGAAGTGGAAAAAAAGAAAGAAAAGGAGGGGAGTCCAAATAATATGGGTAAAGATATAATGTGAAACACGTTATTGACAATTAATAATGATTTTGTCAAGATTAAGAGTATTTTGAAAATTAATTATTAGCTTACTTTATATGACTTTGAGTGGAACAAGTCAAGGAAGCACAAAGACACCAACATTGTTTTAAATGATAGACAACAATAGCAACATGACGATCAATATTCAAAGATAAATTCTTTCTAATCCAAGAAAAACGATACATGAAGACTATTCAAGGAAGCACAAAGACACCAACATTGTTTTAAATAATAGACAACAATAGCAACATGACGATCAATATTCAAAGATAAATTCTTTCTAATCCAAGAAAAACGATACATGAAGACTTTTATTAGAAAAATTATCTTTCTAGTTATTACTATTTCCTATTTAGTTTATGAAAATATTTTCTTTTATGATGACCTTATTTTTTATTTAGTTTAGGAAACTAAATATTAAGAATGATGAAAAAAAAACCATTTCCTAATTTAGACGTCAACCTTTTAAAAACGAAGACCATAATACTACCCTATTTCGATAATTAATGTTTTCTCTTGCCATTGTCCTGTTATTTGTGCTTACTCCCTCGTCAAAAACTACATGAGGCTTTTTTGGTAATTAACCCTTAAAATAAAAAAGGGAAGATGCTGCTGGAGAGGAAAAGAAAATACAAAGGTTGTCATATCAGAAATTATATTTGATGCTTCTGGCATGTCAAGGTAAGTAATGCCAGAAGTTTTTGTACACGAGTCATTTGGCCGAATGACAACCTTTTTTTTTTCTTTCTACAAGAACTCTATGTGCACGAGCATTCTTACAAATTGACCAAAGTTCGGTGAATGTTGAACAACGATTGCAGCAACTTCAGTAATTCTAGAATGGCGACCAGGGGATAGCTTCTCAGTTCTCACTGCCTAGTTCTTCTAGCATTAGGCATCTAACCAGCCTTGCCTAAAAACTACCTGGATTTCTCACCATTTTGATTTTCTTAAATTCATTCCTTCAGCTTTGGCCTCTGACAGCCTTGACTTAGAAACATTCCCTGGTATCACAGGTGGTCTCTCTTGCGCTAGATTGCTTGGGTCTAGTGAGGACCGCAGCTGCCCCGCTTGTCGCATAGGACTAGCATACCCTCTTGGAGAATCTAACCTAGAACCAGACAATAAGTAGTCCCTAAGACCCTTCACTGATTGATGCCCATGCATTTCATCTCCATAAACTTTTCCTTGCCCTTGCCTCTCCAGTCCGGAAATTCTCCCCCAATCTATCACGTCTCCTGCAAATGGGACCCTCTCATTTCGGGTGTCCAATTCCACTCCATCCGATATGCTTCTTTGCAGAGAAGTGCTTCTCCGGGGCAATTTGCTTGAGGTAGATTTCCTCCCTTTGATGTCTTCTTCATCAATTGCTGCCTTTCTCACATCGCGGGGAGTTCCAGAAGGATATGTTGTCCACTTGTAGCTTTTGTTATTGTTATCCATATTCAATTCTATGGAATGAAGATCAAGATCACTTTCAGCAGAGCCTTCCTCGCATATTACCCCATCATCTACTTCTCCATCCTCCTCGTTTATTTCACTTTGATGAGAAACAAAACGATTTTTACTTAGGTAAGCAGCTATCTCTTCATCATTCATATAATTAGAAGAACTACGCCCTTTTTCTTTAGTTCTTTTGGTTCCTAGAAAAGCTTCAAGCTGGTTCTGAAGTTTATCAACAGCTGCATTTTTCTCCTCAAGCTGATATTTAGCTTCTGAAAGTTTCATGTGGACTCTCTCCTCACGTAACACGTCAGCTAACTGCATCATCTCCCTTTCCTTCTCAACCTCTTCACAAAGTTTTGCAGATTCCCTCTTCAATTCTTCAACTTCAGCTTTATCGTCACCAATATCCCTGGCTAGTTCGTCACATACCTGCTGCATTACAACTCTTGCTCTCTTCTCACTCTCAAGTTCTTTCACTGCCTTCAATAGAGATGCCTTTGTCTCGGCCAGTTCCTTCCCCAGCTTCTTGTTCAAGCTTTCAAATCGTCTTCTCAGCTTCTTCTCTACATCAAGTTCTCCTGCAATGGACTCAATAGCAGCCTCAACCACTTTCTGCTCTTTGTTTTTCCATGCTGCCTTTTCTTCAGCAAAGCACTTCATTAGATAGTTTATCTCATTCTGGTCTGAGCACTGTTCTTGAATAAAGTGATTGACCTGCAAACGTGCCCTCTCAAGCTCAGCATGCAAGGCTGAGATGAGAGACATGCTTGATGAAGGCCTGTCTTCATTACCCCATACACGGTTGATAATTTTAAGTAGTTCCTTTGACGTAGTCAAAGCATTACTAACATCCTTCAGACGAGGTTTAACTCCAACAGTAGATCCACTAGGAGTTTGGGCTCGGGAACGAGTCTCAATCTGCATCATAAGAGAAAAGAAAATTACTGCTGTGTTTTAATACAAGTACCTTTTAAAACTGTACGGTGCATGGGCAGATTAATGATAAATTGATAATCTCAAGTTCGGTTTAAAAAGGAAAGCTACAATAATTCTCATCAATTTTTTGAAGGGTATATGATATAACTCGTCATCAGATTCATAAAAGATGGCATGGATAAATTATTTGTCCAACATAGAAAATTACAAATCTCAAGATTCCAATTCAAACTATTGGTGTGTCCAATTCCTGACCCCAAGAGGCAGTAAACGTATAAGTTCTTGCTCTCCAGGACACATTATAACATCTCACAAGACTGACATTATTAATTGAGCGTACCTCCATTAAACTGACATTACTAACTGAATCAAATGCTCCAATACTCTGGTCCATAAGCCTAAGCTTCTGAGAAATCGATGATGTTCTTCTATGGCAACTGCCAGTTCCAGATCGATCAATTCTCTACAAAAGGATGATTTCAAACAGCAGCACCACAGTTAAGCAAACTAACATGGCAAAATTAACTTTGATTTAGAAGAAGCAACCTTAGGGCCCTCAAATCCCAGTATCAATTCCGGTTGTTTCCTCAACATATAGATGGTATAGAAAAACATTTGAAATTATAAATTCACAATAAAAAAAGTCATGCAATATTTAAATTTGACAAGAGCAAGATTGAAAAATCAAGTCATCTACTGAAAAACACCATCCCCATTCTAAAATCCATATAATCATCCACAACCCAACTAACTTTTTCCAAACGAAGAGGTTTCAATCATTGCTATATTAAGAAAATGTTCAATCAGCTAAGACCAAACATAAGGCTTTACATTAATTAGAGAGACCCACAATACTCACCTAATATAATCACCACTCACCTTATAAAAACCAAACTAACACATGGTTGCAGATTCCAAAGTTCAAACTTTTTCAAATTCCCCCGACTCCCTTACCAACAATCAAATTCCACTTGAACAGAACCTTAAAAAAAACTCAACCAATCCAATTTTCAATTTTCCCTTCTTTCACATCGTTTAAAACCAACATATGACAAGAAACCAAGATTAAAAGTTTACACTAACATCCTATCAACAAAACATGAAAAAAAAAAAAAAAAAAACTAAACAGGAACATAAAATCAAACAAAAACCCACCTCAGAAACAGGACTGTGAGAAGGATCAGACAAATGAGGAGGCAAAGAACCTGAATGCACCGGTCTCCTCTCTCTACCTCTACCCTCTTTCCTCAACCTCCTCTCCTCCACCATTTCCTCCTTCATTTGTGGCGATGGCATCTCATTCATCTCCCAAAGGGTAGCAGCCAGCTTCCTCGCTGACACTGGCGCTTGTTGCTGCTTTGTCTTTCCATTTAGTGACTTCGGTGAGGACTCCAAGGCCCTCAGTGTAGACGATGGGGTCCTCTTCCCCATCAGCTTCCATGTGGGCACTGGTGTACTGGATCCACCCCTCTTACCCACCAAAATTGCTCTCTTGAATCTGTAGTTTTGAATTATAGATGAGGACGATGATGCCGATGACGAACACACTCTTTTCCTTATCTTACCAGGCAGCAATTCCTCCATGGTGGCACTTCCTTTTTGCCTTGGCATTCTCAAGTTATCTCACTTATAGATCCCACTCACAAAATCACAGTAAACAGGAAGAAAAATATTTGAAGAATCAACAAAAGTTAAGAGCTTTACTCTTCATTTGGTGATTGGAAGCTAAAAAAGTTCAAGTTTTTGAACTTGGAGAGCTAAAAAAGGTAGAATAAGCAATGACTTGCTGTTTTGGCTCATGGGTCTTTGGATTTGGCTAATAATAATGAGAAAGATTTGAAATTGAGTGAATTGAGAGTTTTTAAAATGGTGAAAAAAAACAGATGATGATTGAGTATAATGGCGTTTTGAGAGAGATTTGAATTGGGAAATGTGAGAGAGTGAGGGAATGTCTAGAGAGAGAGAGAGAGAGATTTGAGGAGGAAAAAGTAAATAGAGAGCCCTAAAAGGGAGATTTGAGGGAGCTTTCTTTTTTGGTTTTGATGACTTGCACTATTTACTACTCCTTGGCCCTTGCTCGTGTGCTTTTGGAATTTCGATCAATACAGACTCTGTGCTTGCTACTTTGTGATGGTGTCAACTGTAAAGTGTAAGAGAAGGAGAAATTATATTTATAAACTCAGTCCTTGTATTGTTAGGAAATTAATAAGTTAGTCTACCTAGTTCAGAATTCTTTTGAATTTGGTCCATATTTTCATATTTATTTTCATTTTGGGTATTCATGGAAAAGGTGATGGCTCCTTTACATAAAAAAAAAAAAAAAAAAAAAAATTGATGTTCATTTTTGTCATAAAAACTTATTGCATCAATTAGACGACTCTTAGAAAACTTGTATTAGAAGCAAAAGAAGGGCTTGTAGATTTTTTTGTATTAAATTAAATTTTTTGATATTTTTATATCATTTTAATGTATTAATATCAGAAATAAATTTAAAAAAAATAAAAAATACTATTTTAAAATAAAAAAAAATCTTTTAAAAAAATTGCTAACACAAAGTCAAATTAACTTTATGGATTCTTCTTAACTCATAACCATGGATGCTTTATTTAGTATATCTAGAGATTATAGAATGTTGAAAAGTAAAAATCAGCCACAATCTATATTGATTTTATAACAGTTTATAAAACAAAAAAAAATATTAATTATAACTAAAAGAATTTAGCCTTTCACCATGTGAATCCATAATGAAAGGCTGATTTTATCCTTAGTGGGCAATGTTGGCTTTAGAGGTATATAGATCTTTTCCACGAGTTGTATCGGTAATTACACTAAAGAAGGGTGTTGATTAGTTATTTCATATTTTTTTATACTATATAATTATCAAATAACTCTTAAAAATTTTCCCTTCCTCCCTCTTTTCCTCTTCTCCACCTAAAAATACATGTTGATCATCGCTAAAAACAAAAAAATCCGGCTATTTGTTTGTTAAATTAAATTTGATTTTTATTATTTTGATTGCAATGTATTTTGTCTTAAATCAGTTATTAAGTTAATTTGTTATTTTAATTTCATCCCTTGATATTTTATTTTTATTTTAGGTTTGGTCCTTATTTTGTTAATTGCTATGTATATGGTCTCGGATCATTTATTAAGTTAATTATTTTTTCATGTTTATCCCTAATTTTTTTGGTTGGTTTAGGATTTTAAATTTTTTTTTATGCCTTTTATATTGTGATCCGGCCTTATGATCTGTGTAGATTGGATTCGCTTCAATCATTTCTAATTATTTTAAAATATTTCATCCATTATTATTGAGTTCGTTGAAAATTGATTTTTTTTTTTATGTTTAGGATTTTTTTTATAAATTTGATTTTTTTTTATTTTGCACTTCATTTCAATATTTTTTATTATTTAAGATTTGACATGATACTGCTCGTGGGTTTTTACAACCTAGTTTGGTTTTTCTAATGCTTTATTTTTTACTATTTTTTTCTTGATTTCATCATTCTACAATTTGATTCATGGAGTTTGAGTATCATTATTGTTTTTAGTTCTCTTTTTATTATGTCGAGTCATTGATTTTTTCCTCTTTAAAATATAATGATAGTGCTTTGACATCGTTTTTTTCAACTGCAAAAAAAATTGGCCCAGCTCGTGGTGAAATGTAGACCATCAATCTAGTTCCTACCATTTATCATAAGGGTGGGTCATTGTCTTAATTATTTAAAATAAACAACTATTTTTCAATTCAATTATTTAGATTAGGTGATGAAAATAATATATTTAATAATTAAGTTATAGGTATTTTAATCATGTAATAAATTATATTTATTTAATTTGAAGCTATATATTACTTATTAATGATTTAAATTGTGTATCATTTATTATAGGGTGCTTTAGAGTGTGGTAATAATTATTTCTTGAAAATATATTAAAATAATTTTTTTATCTTAAAAAAACTATTTTTCTCAAAATGATTCAAAAATATAAAAATAAATTAATTTTAAACAAAAAAATTCGTTTTTTTTTTAGAAACATTGTTTATAGCACAATTTCAAAGATGCCCGTTATAATCCGTTTTCGAGTGGTCTAATTTGGTAACCCAATAAAGTAAGTTTGTTGGGCCTTTCGGGCTTAGGCTGGCTGGGAGAGGTAGAAGTGAGTTCTTACTTTTTAGGAAATGGAATTCTTTTGTAAATACAGTAAATTTGTGTTCCGAATTGGGCTGGGCTGAAGCTTTTGGGCCCCTTTGATATAACATGGGACAAAATGCTAAATAAGAAAAAGGAGATAGGACAAAATGGAGAAACAAATTGTTTTTCTTTCTTTCCTTTTTCTTATAGCTATTGTTGAATTGAATTTAGCTATCTAATTCTTATAGCCATTGATGAAGAGTGGAAGCAAAGTCCCTTTTGATGCAATAACTTCAAACGGTTGAGTTTAGCTATCTTAGTTATTTTAGCTATTTATTGAATTGAAATGGAATTGAATTTTGACCTGTGCATGGGGAGAGGTTAGGTCTTGAACGAAAATTAATACTGTAATTGTTGTTAGGTTAGAACATGTTCAAGAATTGTTGGGATTTTTCTTTTTTAACAATATAAAAAATATTATAATAAAAAAAATTATTTAATATTTTTATTAATTCAACACAGCGGGCCAATATAAGAGGTACACAGTTTTTCTATTGATATTCACTTGTTTATAATGTTCAACGGTTAACACTAGTAAGTGGGATTGTGCATTGCTAAGAGTCTGTTTACAAAAAAAAATATTTTAATTAAATCTAGTTAAAATTAAATTTGACAAATATTGATGTGTGCAATTGCATGTTAAATTAGATTATATATATTATAAAATCTACAGCTGCAAGAGTTTTTTATTTTCAATTTATCACGTATATTTTAGAGAGGTTAAAAAAAATTATTATAGATATTATTATTACTGTTTAATTATTAATAAAATTATTAATGGATTTACTGATCGTAAAAAGTCAAAAAAATTACCGATGTATATTTTAGGAGAGATGAAATAATGAATATTTCAGTTTTTTATCGTTTTTCACTAGATCGAAAGCTGACAATAAGTTAATTTAAGAATGATTTCTTCAACTTTAGAATTTGTAATGTAGACTCTAAAACTGTTACCAATAGTCACTTGGTGCGTTCGATTCATTGTTCCAGAGATTAAAAAGAAAAGAAAAGAATAAGAGTATTTTTTCAATTTTTTGGATGGGGAAGATAATATTAATAGCTACCAGAATTTTTAAATTTATTAAGAATTTTTTTATTAATATTTATACTCTTAATCCATCAACACTATTTTTATTTACAGATTCACAAATAGAAATATTCTGTCAATAAAACTCTTGCCAGTAATTTATGGTTTGTTGATGAGTTTGTCGATAATAAAATTATCGATGAATTTATTAATGGCAAAAACACGTAAAAAAAATTACTCACTCCATTTCATTCATATTTTCCTCAAAAAATTTGACATATAACCAACAAAAAACCATATGTAATTTTGTTGGTGATGAGACAATGATAGTAATATTTGCAATAATTCCTTTTCAACTCTCTAGAATATATCAATGAATTTAATCTATCGGTAAAACTGTCAGAAATTATTTAAAAATATGTTTTTTTTTATAAAATCTATTAAGCAACATTAGAAATAATTAAAATAAATTCAATTAATATAAAACAATACTCAATAATACTCAAGAATTGAGTTGCTTGGAAAACAAATGAAGAAAATTAACCCAAATAAATTTGCAACAAAACAATAACACAATAAATAAATAAATCAACTAAAACAAATTCCACCTAACAACATTCATAAATATTATTAAGAATGGAAAAATTTTAAAAATATATTAAGAAAACAAATATAATGAAAAAACACACAAAAAAATAAAAAGTCTTATCTTAAGTTTGCAGCAAGTGAAGATGAGAAGAGAATAAATTCATAAAATATGTTAATTAACAAAAACAAAATTGAGAAAATGAAAGAAGAAGAGAGGAGAAGGCATACACACGCGTGGAGAATAAGAGAAGAGAAGGAGTTGAAGAGAGAATATAAAGAAAGAGAGGGACATTGGTGTTTTTTAGAGAAGAAAAGGAGGAAGAAGAGGTGCTTCTGATGTGAAATTAGTGATACTGGTCTTTTAATTGAGCTTTTTTACCGATGAATAATTAAATATTAATATTTTTAATCATTGCGTCGGTAATTTTGCTTGTAATATTTAATTTTAATTTAATGAAAAAATTTTAAAAACCCCCCAAATATCACTGATAACTTTTCAGTTCGCCTATTATATTTCATTTAGATTTTTAATTTAAAATTTTCAAAACCCCTCAAATATTACCGATGACTTTTCATTTTGTAGATGATTATGTCTTTAATGAACAATAATTAATAGTGCAATTGAGAAGTGAACAGTTCCAACGCTATCTGGAAAATACCGATGAACTTAATCCGTTGGTGATCCCATATGTAATTGACAACGTGAACAATGCAATTGAGAAGTTATCAGTTCCAATGCTCTCTGGAATATATTGACATACTTAATTCGTCGATGATATCCTATGTATTTAACACAATGAACAGTGTTAGAGGGAAGAGAACAATTCCAATGCTCTTTGGAATATACTAATGGACTTATTCCATTGGTGTATTTGTTAATAGTTTACAATTCCAATGCTCTTTTAAATATTACAGACGGATTAATACTGTCGATAATGTTGTCTATATAAATGATACGTTATTGTATTTTTTGGCTTTTTTTTTTTTCTACTATAATCCTCTCGGTATATACTGACGAAAAATATTTTTGTAGGTATTTACTGTTGTATATAACGAAGGAATATTTTGTCCGTTAAATTCATTGCAATTCATTAACAGAAATATTCTATCGGTATTTTCTTTTGTATAGTGATGATGATAACTTACGGATCTTGATAAACTCTCGATGAAGATGCAATCAATTCCTAAGCAATTTATTCATACAATAAGTGACCATTTGAAAATGCGATTGAAATCATGTTTTCTAAAAAATTAAATTTTTTTTTATTGAAAATTAATTTTCTTATGTTTTTAGATTATTTTGATGTGTTGATATTAAAAATAATTTTAAAAAATAAATAAAAAAAATATTATTTTAATACATTCCCGAGTAGAAAAAAACACGAAAAAACAATTTTCACTACACTTTCAAACACCCCTATGTTGGCAATGAGTAAATTTGGGTATTTTTGAGGATAATGCCTTACATTTCAATTAAGATGCATTAATACGATTTTACTTTTCTAAATAATTTCACTCTACAAAGGCCTAATGAATGTGAGATAAGGATATGCTTTGTTATCATGTGGAGAAATCCTTGAAAAGCATTATCCATAAAGTGCTATTAAAAGCTTCTTTTTTTTTTTTTTTTTCGAATCTTGACTAAAAGAAGCATCTTTGAAAAGTCCAAATGAGGGAAACTTAGTTTGTCCCGCTCGAAATCTCATCCCTTTAAAAGTAATTATCAAGTCAATTCCACATTGCTATTTTCTTTATAATTCATTATAGACTCTCTTTTTTTTCCACCCACAAATTGAGCACTCAAGCTCATGCTTCGGGTCAATTAATATCCTTCGGACGTCAACTTCAAATGACGCGTTGATTTTTCCCCTTTCCCCTTCCCATCTTATCCTTGGAGCATATTGAAAACAAGCTTCATTTTATGGTTATAATCTTAGAAGATAGATAGAATTCTTGCAGTCTACTATTATTAATTGATTAACATTAACAAAAGCTAATTTATTATTCATCGAAATAGTATAATTATCCTTTTAACCTTCAAAAAAATCATTGAGGATAATATAATCTCTCTGCAAAGTCCATTAGATTTTCTTTCAATGAAATTTAAATTATTTCTCTTGTTAAAAATAATAATTTTATTACTATACAGTAAATAAATAATTTTTAAATGTCCTATCACAACATAAAATCAAATATCTTAGTAGACATATTTATTTCAGCATAAATCGAAGCAACAAGGCATGACATGCTGGCGTGTCTAAAAGAAAGGAGATAACGTGAGCATAACTGATTGGAAGATGAGGAGATGAATCATTGCTTACTGATAATATTGGTGAATATATTTGGCAATCTGTAGGAGGAGACAGACGAAGAAATCAAAGAATGATGACGTGTCTTGGCGAGTAGAGTACAGCTGCTGCCCGAATAGGAAACGGATCCGGTCTCCTTGCCAAAGTTACGATAACATATCCAGTGACTCCTACTCCTAAGAGTACCGATCTGGTGTCGGTGCAGCGGCAAATCTCAATCTCAATACATGTAGATGCCAAAAATGAAATTATCAATATATGTACTTCATGTGTTGATTTCATCAACACACACTTCCTGCATGTTGTACAAAAGCTGGATCTTTTCCTGGTGTTTGCTCGTGTGGTTAAAATGCTATTTATTTATAATTTTTTTTTATTTAAAATTAAAATTTTTAATGTTTTTGTAATTGTTTTGATATATTTTAAAAATTAAAAAATATATTATTTTAATATATTTCTAAACATAAAAGAATTTGAAATATAATCTATAAAAATCATTGTTTTTGCTTTTTGAAAAAAAACTTGATTTTTTATTTTTAATTAATTTTTTAATATTTTAAAATCATTTTGATGTGATGATATATAAAAAGTTATTTTTTAAAATTAAAAAATTAAAAAAAATATTATTTTAACATATTTTCAAGTAAAAAATACTTTGAAATATAATTTTAAGAGCTGTTTTTCAAATAAATTAATACTTTTGATATTTTTATATTATGTTAATTATTAATATAAAAATAATTAAATTATTTTAATAAATTTTTAAATAAAAAATACTTAAAAAAATTATTATTATACTTACAAACACCCCATCTAGCACACTCCGAAACATACCTATCATTATTTAATATACGATACCCTTCATGTACTGCTTTCATAAAAATGGTTTGTTTTACACGGAAATGTCAGCACGCACATGATTGTTTTTTTCTTGCTTGTAGAAAATTATCGAGGACTCCAGCCGTCTATCCCAATCATCATTTTTTCCACACAAGTCCCCCCTCTAAAAATAGTCAATATATCATAAAAAATAATTTAAAATTAAAAAAAAATCAAAACACAACGCCAATAGTCCAGCAAGAAAGCTGTCAACATTGTAGCCCACAAAGGCACTATCAGCTTTATGGCTTGTTCTTTACAAGCTGTGGATTTTTAAGATTCCTCTGTACTGTCTCTCTCATTTATCAAAGTTGAAGCCCAAGTTTAATTCCTCCTCGCTCTAGCAGAAGCTAATAGAAACAAAGCATCAGGATAATGGCTACTGGGTTCATATCCCTATTGTTTTCTCTCCTCTCTTTACTGTTCTTTGGTTTCTCATCATTTGCTAAGCCCATACCAGGCTTCCCTTCTTCAATCATTCAAGCAGAGAAGATCTCTCCTTCTACCCCAAATGAGCTCTACCATGAAAAGTTCTTCACTCAAGTGCTCGATCACTACACTTTCAGACCCCAGAGCTACAAAACATTTCAACAAAGATATTTGATCAACGACAGATATTGGGGCGGGGCGGAGAAGAATGCTCCAATCTTCTTGTACACAGGAAATGAAGGAGACATCGAATGGTTTGCACAGAACACTGGGTTTATGTTTGACATTGCACCCCATTTCAAACCCCTTCTTGTTTTCATCGAGGTAATTATTTAATTAATCTCTCTCAAATGAAGAATTCATATAGATACCATGGCATATTTTCAAGTTTTTTCCTTTTAGTTTGGTTGCTGGGAAGTGGATGTAAGCGTGTAAGAAAAGTTTGAAATCAACCAAGAAAAAAGATTGCTTAGTTGTTCTCCATGTTTATTGGCTACCAAACAAGACGAATTAAGTAGGCTTTTGTGTTTATATATATATATATATATATATATATATACATGTTTATTTCCTTTTTATTGTTTTCCTTTTTAAATAAGTTTATGTGATTAATTGCAGCATAGGTTCTATGGAAAATCCATGCCTTTTGGGGGAAATAAAGAGGTTGCTTATAGCAATTCAAGTACACTTGGTTACCTGACCTCAACTCAGGCATTAGCCGATTATGCCACTCTTATAATTGATCTAAAGAAGAACTTGTCCGCCACCGACTCTCCTGTGGTGGTTTTTGGAGGCTCCTACGGAGGAAGTATGGCTTTCTATCCTTAATCAACACCTTTCCTTCCTTCTTCCTTTTCAATTAGCTCTTTACGCAGTGTCACCATCAGCACACCATCATGTTTCGTATGTATGTATGTATGCATGCATGATTGACATGTTGATTTTGGGAATGGAGGAATTTCCCAGGAAGTAAGAAATAAACCTCTTTTTTGGGGTACTGTTGCAGTGCTGGCAGCATGGTTCAGATTGAAATATCCTCATGTCGCCATTGGAGCCTTGGCGTCTTCTTCACCAATCCTCAACTTCGAGAACATAACATCACCATACAGCTTCAACAATATCATCACTCAAGACTTCAGGGTCCGCCCTCTCCTTTTCAATCTCAATTATTCATTAAATTGAAACCCCCTTCTTGTTTTCCTGCCACAATTAGAGATCATGATTAGATTTGTGATAAGGTCATAGCATAAAGCAGCCAAGCAGTCAAATCTCAAATTAAAATCTAACTATATGGTCCAATCTTAACAATCCTTGACCATATATATAATCTATAATATATAGTAGCTAGCTAGCTAGCTAGACGATATTAATTAATATTGTGATCATGATCATATAGAGATTATTAATTAAAAAGGGTAGAGTGCTGAATATTTTAGTGGTTGCACTTGGAAATTAACTCAGGGAGAGAGTGAGAACTGTTACAAAGTAATCAAAAGATCATGGCAAGAAATTGAAGACACTGCAAGCCAACCTGGAGGCCTCGAAATACTTCGAAGGTCATTTAGAATATGCAGGTGAGGAGCATAAACTTAACCAGCAAGCTAGCTTTCAAGAATTTAATTCCTTTAATAATGTTGTTGGTGTCTTCTCTGTTACCCGCAGGAACTCCATTAGTGCAAGTTCTCTCCAGAGTTGGCTTAACACTGCTCTGGTCTACACAGCCATGACAGACTATCCCACCCCTTCAAATTTCTTAAGTCCCATGCCTGCGTATCCTGTTAAACAGGTACTCATCATTGCTTCTCTTCAACTGAGATTATATTAATGCCCTCTCTGATTATTTGGCATTGTTTAGTCTTAAAGAAATAGCAACTATTAATTTCCTTATCAATATTTCAAGGAACGTGTTCTTAAAATTATTTAATAAAAATAATTTTTAAATTAACATATAAATTGATAAATAGTTTTTTATATGTTGTTGAGAAAATAAATCATAAGCTACCACAGCACTTAAATGGGGCCTGATTCTTAAATAAATTACAGGGGTACAATGGTACTTATGAAGTATACATACCATGACAAACAACGTTTGACCTCTGCAGATGTGTAAAGCGATTGATGATCCAAAGACGGGAAATAATACGTTTGCCAAGTTGTACGGTGCGGCTTCTGTTTACTATAACTACAGTGGAACTGCCACGTGTTTCAATCTCGACGACGATTCTGATCCTCACGGTCTTGGCGGATGGTCGTGGCAGGTATGCAGAACATCACTTCATGAAGTTTACAATATAGCACTACTACTTTTTAAAATCTCGCAGATTTTTGGAAACAAGAAGATTGATTGTTAGCAATGAGAAATTCTAACATCTAGGGACTGAATTGATGTTGGTTTTATAGATGCTACAAACGATTACATTTTAGCATCCACATAGTATTATTGGATTCCATTTTGCCATGATTTTCTAAAGAATTTATCTAGAAACTGTTTGTTTTTCTGTTGCAAAAATATTTTTTAAAAAAATTTTGGTATAAAAAATATTTTAATATATTTGAGTATAAAAAATATTTTGATATTATAAATTAATTTTTTTTATATATATTGGATGTTTTAATACGCTAATTTTAAAAATAATTTTTTTAAAATAAAAAAATATTTTTTTAATATATTTTAATATAAAAATATTTTTTAAAACAACCAGCCCTAAAAATTAAATAACAGGGCATCAATTACATTATATATACCTATATAAAACTGGGCTGAAGCCCAGCATCGAAATTATTCATATGGGCAAGGCAAGGGTGCAAACGAACAGGTTAGAATAGAACAGAACAGAGAAGCATGACAAATCAGGTTGAAGAAAAAATTAAACAAGTCTGATAAAATTGCCCGTGTTTTCCGGGATTGATTTGCAGGCATGTACAGAGATGATAATGCCAACGAGTGGTAGCAACAAGGACAGCATATTTCCAGCTTCTGAGTGGAACTACGAGGATAGAGCTGCTTCCTGCAAAGTCTACTTTGGTGTTGAGCCGAGACCCAATTGGATCACCACCGAGTTTGGAGGCCATGTGAGTGCATCATTTACCATGGCATTGAGGGCAGGCATGCTATAAGATTAGTGGTATTCATAATACCACTGCACAGCAGACTCACTAACTCAGCAATACCACTAATAAGAATAATCAAATGATCTGACTGTCTGTGTTTCGAACAGGATATTAAAAGGGTCTTGAAAAGATTCGGCAGCAACATCATCTTCTTTAATGGCTTGAGAGACCCCTGGAGCGGTGGGGGGTATGATCTCTTTCTTATATTTTAATCGAACGTGTGACTGTGCTGCAATGGAGTTTATCCTTTTTTTAGTGACGTGCTTTCTTCATGGTCATGACAGGGTGCTAGAGAATATATCCAGCAGCATAGTTGCTATCATAGCAGAACAAGGTCAGTGGATCACGTCTTTGAGATCAAGAATTCAATATAAAATCATCAAGATAATCTGTTCCTGGGCTGAAGCATGTCCACGTATTGAAATCTACAAGTTCCATCCCCGCTTTCCTTTTTAACACATTTTTTTTTTAATTTTTGTTTTTGGTCGCACAGGGGCTCACCATGTGGACCTGAGATTTGCAACCAGTGAAGATCCAAAATGGCTTCAAGATGTGCGCAAAAGAGAGGTCAGCATCATCGCAAAATGGCTATCTGAATACTACGACGACTTGGACCCTGCAAACTGACCCCCAGCTCCGAGAGTTTATACCACGGAAATTCCCGTGTTTTAAAAGGATTTTTCAACAAATCAAGCTATTCAAGCATGCTGCAATCCTCAAGCAGACAGTCAACGCTTTAAACTTTATTGTTTCATGAAGAATTTCAGTTGTGGGACGAGGTTTTCCTCAAATAAAAAAAAAAAGAAGAAAAAACTTCTCAAGTAAGGCCCATTGGGTTGGTTAAGGATTGAAACATATGACTTTGACATGTCATATGCTTAACATGCCTCATATTTTCGCACATGAAATGTTTCTATAACAAAAAAAAATGAAAAAAAAAAAGGGTTGATATTTCCCTCATTCCAAGGGCTTTTTGACCCTCTCTATGTTTTGCAGTAGAACTACTGATTCTGATGGATTTTATCGACATGGCATTGCAAACTTACCTCTTGGGGGTGCTGCCATTTGTAACAAGGCAAATATGCTACCTCTTGGGTCTGACTTTGAACGTAGCCGTATTATACTCATACACGTTTATTGTAAGGCGTAGATTCCCAAATGGCGTTTTTGAAAGGACTGGCCTTCCTCTGCCTAACAAAGAAATGATAGCATATTTCTGGTATATTAGGAGGAAGTGTGTCTGATCGATAATTAATGGATAAAAGTACTTTTTCATTTTACTTGGCAAAATTCTTCGAAGTTAGGCGATGAATGAGACATAAAGGTAAGTCCACCATCCAAGATTTGGAAATGGGGGATTAGTCACTCCAAGTCCCTTTCGAAAGTGCAAGTCGTGAGAAAACGCAGCTGACTTGAGAAACACCTGTACTAAAAAGCATTATTATTTTCGCGTTTTAAATAAATGTGTTTTTTTTAATTTAAGGTTTTATTTTTTAAAAAATTATTTTTTTATTTTTTTAAATTTTTTTTGATATGTTGATATCACAAATAAATTTTAAAAAATAAAAAAATATTATTTTAATACATTTCTAAACTAATAAAAAGTATAATATCAAATCAATTTTAATTAAATTAAGGTAGTTAAACGGATTATGTCAAAGCCAAAGTGTTTTGGAATGATATTAGCATGCCAATGCACTACTCGGAAAAAAGGTGAGTGGAGAAATCATTATTGTGAAGACAAAGACACACACAATATATGTATACGTGAATATTAAAACAAATTACTTATTGCATTAAAAATTGCAAAAGTAAATTAATTTTGAGGAAGGATTTGCGGACACTAAAATTTCTACTAGTTCAACTCATGACTCAAATTCTTTATGACCAAAACATTAAATTTATTAAGTTTGAGCCTAAATTAAATTTATTGAGTTTAGACTCAAATTAAATTAAAAACTCAATTCAAATATATTTTATGATTCTTACTTTAATATTTTTCAAGTTGAGGGTATGTTAAGTAATTCTAATTATTAATTAGGAATTTATGCATGTAAAGAGCACTTCAGTTAGTTTCCTTGTTGTAATCAAATTAATTTTTATAATTTTACCATCATTTTTTTATTATATTTTTAATACACGAGATTTTGTATATACAATCATATAATAAAATAAAAAAAGTTAATTAAACCCAATAGAATCTATAACATAGAGTATGTATTTGATGGATTAATTAGGGTTAATCTGTCTTGTTTTTTTTTTGATATTTTTTAAATGAATTTGCCCAAACAATAATGTCACATCAAAATAACTCTTACACACGAGTCAAGTTAATGATAAATCAAAAAAAAAAATTACCATCTATTTCCTTTTATGTTTCAATTTTTTTTTATTCAATCCGCAGCCATAGCTTGAGAAATAAACTAGTGATTGAATTCTAGCCAATGTTCACAGATTTCAACTCTCATGATGCCGACTAATCAATAGGACTCATCAAATTTATTTTTTGGGCTTGTTATCACCTCCAAAGAGCAGTGATGCACGACCTGTCATTCTCTCCCCGCACAAAGAAGAAAATGATACGCTCATGTAACACGAACGACCGCAGGACGCTTGAGAATATTGACGCATTTAAAGGTTCGGATAGGAACTGCAGCCAGCACATGCCTTTCTCTTGAAGCGGCGGGTCAAATGTTTCTCTTGCCTGAACAACTTGTCCATTGCCACTGTAGCAATTAGAAGTCACGGGCTCAAGGGACTTTGCTAAAAAAACCTCTTACCGGGCGGAACCCTACTCGCTGGCGACTTGGTCCCGCCACCACCGCCACCACTAGCAGTACCATGCCACTACCACTTCCCTGCACCACACATGCCACGTGGCGATAAGCCAGTTGCATCATCTCATGTTCATTGTGTCCCTTTTGTTGTACCTTGTAGTCTGTACACAAAAGATAAGGCAAGCGTGCCATGCATGTAGCAGCAGCAGGGCTGGTGGCAGAGGAGGAGCCGAGAAACCGAGAAATAAAAACTTGAATTGTTTCATCTGGCGGGCCCACTTTCTAAAAGACAACATTGATCCGGTGGGCCCTTTAGCTGACAGAGCCCATGTAACGCATGCCTAATGCCGCCGTGCTTCCTGATAGATGGAAAAACTGATTCCACGAACCATTTACTGCCAGGCCGCACAGCCAGAAAAAAGAGGAGACGTGGCCTCTTGCATATAGTCTTGGATTTACTAGTGTTTTTTAATTGTTTTTTTCTAGCAAAGACATGAAATCCAAGCTTGTGGTTGTGAATATGACGGGAATTGTTATCTTGAATTTATTATTTAATTGATTAGTTTATTTATGTTGCATTGGCAGGTAGCCAGTTTTAGGCCATAGTTTGCATACAGAGTGACAAACATGGAGGCAGATATTTGCCAGTTTAAATGCTAGATAGGCATTTAGGGTGGAGACAGTGAGATGAGAAAGTTGGCTTTTGGTTCCTAAAATATGGAAGAACCCCATGTGTCTACTGTTGGCTTAGTATCACTTTGACCTGCAGAAGTAATTCTCCCGCAAAATAAAAGGAAAAATCATATATTTAGTTTGAACTAGAATTCTACCACACGTCAAATGGTTATCTCTTGCGCTTGGACTTTTTTTTTTTTTTTTTTTAATGTGATAAAATAGTATCTACATAGAATTCTTTTTTTTACACTCTAATTAAACTCGGTATAATAAGTTATAATACAAAACTTCCAGATTAATTTATGAGAGTTATTATAATGTGATATTGTAAACTTAACATGTTTTTTAAAAAAATTTAAAAGACAAAAAACAAGAAAAACATATCATCTTGTCAAGTCTGCAATATGAATTATAAATTTATAGGGTTGAATTAATTTTTTTATTTAATCATAAGATAAAAATATAAAAATTAATTTATAATCAATCCAATATTAAAAGATAAAATTTAACATTAAATGATGAAATTAAAAATAAAAATAATAAAAAAACTAATAAAAAATTGATCTCTAATTTTATTCAATAATAATTCCATATGTTCTATTATTAGTTAAGAGGTCGTGATGTTACTTTTGTTTTTTATTATATATTTTTAAGAGCCAATTTATTTCTTAAATAAAAAACTGTTGTTTTTTATTTGTGTTTCTAAGAATGTAGAAACCAACAATTAATTGTCAATTTTGTTTTTTTAAAAAAATGGTTTTCAAAACTTGTGGTAGTTGTTGTTAGTTTTTCTTCCTTTTTTTTAATAAAAAAAATAAAAATAAAAAAATTTTTAATTTCTATTTCCAAAAACTTGAAAACATACAACAAAAAAAAAGAAGAAAAGCACAAATGATCGATACCAAACGATCCCATAACGTTTAATTAAATTACCAGCACCCAACTAACTTCATGAAATTAATATTTAATTAAGGAGCGTTTGATATTAATTTCGTTTTTCGTTTTATGCTTTTTAAAACGAGATTTGAAAACAAAAATAGCGAACTTCTTTGTTTTTATTTTTTTCTTAAAAATATATATAAAAAACACTAATTAGTTGTTAAAATCTTCAAAACCGTACATAATGGTGTTAAAAATCTTTTGCGAGTTTTAGTTTATATATGCTTTCAAAATTTTTAAGATAAAAATAAAAAAAAATATCAAATCATCTAAATATTTTTTAAGATTTAAAATTTAAATTTTTTTTAGTATAATTGTAGTTATTTTTTAAAATGTTTTTAATATTAAAATACATCAAAATAATATATTTTTTTTAAAAAATTATTTTTAAAATCAGTATATAAAAACAATTCTAAATAAAAAAATAATTTTTAACTAAAAAATATTTGAATTTTTATTGAATACAGCGTTACCAAACATTATCGTTGTTACATCCCAAACGCACAAAGTTGCTGCAAGTCGATTAGACCCACTAAAATTTGGTCTAAGATACCGGCTTTCCTTGATTTTATGTACAGCTGTGTCTTCATGTATGGTCCATGTGCGTAATCCCCTCAGGTTACAAGTTCTAAGGTCCACATTCCAATGCGTTGACAATATTCTATAGAAATTAAAAGTTGGATGTAGACGACTGGAATTATTTTTTATATCAATAAATTATTCTGGTTTATCGATTAATAATTTCTATTAAAACCACTTAATAAAAATATTAAATATCTAAAAATGAAATATTAAAAGAAAAATAGTTCAATTTTGATAGAAATATAGATGAAAAATCTTAAGACTTGATGGAAGTACTAAATTAAAAATATTAAAAAATCCAGGACAAAATTAATGTGAAAAACTATTTGATGATAATATCGAGATTATGATGGTATTTTTTTAGGTTTTCTGATCAATTAATATGAAAAAAATAGGAAGGTTAATTCACGCTTTTAGACAAGGAACATTGCATCTATGTAGATCATACCACTTTTTTATTTGAAGGATACCCACCACATCTATATCACCACGTGTTTTTTTTGGTTTTTAATGTAAAGTAGTTGCAATCTTGTGTGAAGACATAAATATGCCATCAATTAAAAAGGCTGCAAAAGATAAGCTTTGAATTATCAACTATATATATATATATATATATATATATATATATATATATTAATTTGAGTTATGGATTTAGTTGGTTAAGTTATTAAACCCGGATCAATCTAATATGCCATTATCTCAATATTAAAAAAAAATATTTATTTTTTTTTAAAATTAACTAATGATTTTTTTTATTAATTATTTGAGTTATTTTTGAATTATTTTAAAGAAAATTTAACATAGATTAATTTTAAACCCAGTTTAAACTACAAATCCTGTCAAAAAATTTAAAATTAATGATTTGAAATATTTTATTTTAATGAATATTTTTTTTATATTAATTTTTTTATCCCACCCGCAACACTGGATTGTAAACTAAGGATGGTTAATTAAATGATCCACTAAAAAGATTTTCGAACTGCACCGCTACAAATAAGAAATATTGAAATTAATTTTTTGAAGAAATATTGAAGACGGACAACATGGCTGGATACTGATATCCCTAAACGCCCTTGTAAAGCATACACGATGAGCTTATAGCATAATATAATGGGTGTATGTGTATATATAAATTACAAGTTTTTTTTTAAAAAAAAAATATTAAAAAATAATATAAATTATATAATATGCTTCACTGAAAAGTTTAACTCTTAAAATTAAAATGTTTCTTTAATAATTACCATGTTTTTCGTTCATAATTTTAAATATTGTTATTTTGATTAGTCATATATGTAAAAGACACGTATCAAACTATAGATTACGGTACATTGCTCTTGTTCTTTTTGGCGAATTGAGCATGGAAGCACATGAACTCGCACGACAATTAGAAACGTGTAGCATCTCTTTTAATTTATTAGTCGGCATCTAGCTAGCTCTATTCATGTTGTCCAGAACTAGATGCATGCATGTGGAATTACAGACATCAACAGTCACTAAACCTCAATGATCAAATCATAATTTGTCACGAAATTAATTTTAGAACGTCACCATCTCTCTCGTTGTCGGTCAACAAAGTTACCATCGATCATGTTTGATTGCTGAAAAAACATGTTCGTATGAATGGATATTTATTGCAGAAAGAGAAGCCATGGACGCCAGCGAAGAAAGGTCTTACGCATTAAGAGACTCCCAGATATGATGAAGGTTTTTTTTTTTTTTTTATATATATATATATCACAGTAGCAATCACTTTCCTTAAATATCTCATGAGGTCTGTCTTCTTCTCAGTCTGGTATGAAATAAACTAAAAAGATTTCATGATACAGAAACCCTCCACGGATTACAAGGCAGATTGGTCACCCCAACGTCCACACCTGTGCTTTCTTCATGGTCAAGGATTCCTCTACGTGGCCCAGACAACATCTTTGAGACAGATGTAGCAGATTTCTGTTTTAGGGCAATCCAATAGAACTATTCTGCGTATTAATTATTGAATAAAGTGTTATTTTTATATTTCTGATAAATGATATTTCTTATAATCGGAGGCTTTACATATACAAGCATATCTATATATCAACAATAGAAAAGGCGCTGATCAATCTCCTGTAATCTTAACTTATCAAAATCTATCTTAAGTAATATGTTAAGATATGTTGAGTAGCAACGTCATGAGCCTTATGTTCATAGATTTTTTAAGGTATCTTCTCCCTTTCAAAATTTAGCTTCAGCTCTGGATGAAGGATCCAGCACCACTCGGTAGAATGGCCAAGATTATGACAATGATGACACTTCAAATCTGGTTGTTTTCCTCTGTTAAGCCTGCCATTTCTCATCAATTTATTGACAGTATAGGCATAAGTTTCTGACAAAAAGATTTTAAGCTCTGAATTTATGACTTTCCCGCGAGCTTCTTCTCCTTGAGAATTGTAGCGCACACACTAGTAAGAGATAGAAGATCAGGATTCATAAGAATCTGGCTGTGAAGATCTTCACAAGCTGGACCAAGATTAGCTAACAGTTGAAAAATCTTGTCTTTCTCTTCTTGTTTGTTCAATATTGCAGCATCAACAATGTGAGGGCGATACAATATAAGTTCACTTCACATATATACCCTTTAGAATCCTAAGCAACTGAACATAAGTCTTATTGTCTTATTCTAGATTAGCAAGATCCTTTTTTATTTGAAAAACACGAGTCGTATGTTCTAATTTTCATATATTTCTTTCATGTCCTCCTATAGTTCCGTTGAGAATTCTAAGTGGCTGAATATTTCAGCAATATAATTCTTCATACAGTTGAATAGCCAGGACATGACAAATTAATCCTTGCACTGCCAAGCTTTATAGGCTTGTGAAGAAGGATTAGGGAGTTTAATATGATGATTTATATACCCAAGTTTCGATCTTCCACCAAGAGCATTTGTCACAGCTCCTGACCACTAAAGATAGTTAACTTCATTTAACAATACCAAGTCTAGATTTTGATTAGGATTTGGTTCTCCTCCAAAATATTAAATGATTTATTGGTACTACAAGCATGCATTACCAGACTTAAAGGAGTCTTCCATAGAGAATTTTAAACAAATAATAAAGCAATAAGAACCAACTTTGATCCCATGAAGAAACAAAGAAATAAAATGTTTTTTTTTTTTATTATTTCTAATAAATGACATGTGTTACAACCGGATGGTGCCTTGCATATACAGAGCAGACAATAAAAAAGATGCTAATCAATCTCCTATGATCTTGGCATATCAAAGTCTGTCTTAATCATATCTATTTCGTTCAGTAGATGGGTATAATTATTTAAAGAACTAATTAATAGTACTCAATTATCATTGCATTTACTTTGTAAACATCCATCGATCAATATTGTTTACACTGATCTGGACCATTCAATTAAGGGCCGTGATTGAGAAATTACCCCTTGATTGAGACGAACGCCATGGTATAAATTAATAATAAACATCCATAAAAAAGGTAATCATAATTTATCAGCTACTTGGGATATGTATAGACAATTAGTAAGATGACACGAGCATCTTGTTGGGATTAGATAATTTATAACACAAACAAACAACCTCTATTATGTGTCCCCAACATGTACTTAAATTAACAACTAGCCTGCCCTTTTGCTGGACAGAAAAGGGTGTCTGAATCTACCTGGAAATTGAGGTGGGTTTTGTCTGAAACTCGTAGAAATGACGCATCAAACTTGAAAGAGAAATAAACTACTACGTACTACCGCTAGCTAGAAAATAAAATAAATATGAGCAATAGACACCTAGAGTGAGAGTGAGGGAGTGACCAGGAAAAGAGAGAGATATGAGTGTGAGGAGAGGATGCAAACACGACTGATGACCAAAAAGGGTCTCCAATTGAACAAATCTTATCTCATCCCTCTGCTTGCTGGAAAGGGAAGACGACGGAATTTCTGGGTTTTTTTTTTCTTCTCTGCACTCTCCCAATCGTTTCTCTTAAAACTAGGAATGGCGAAACATCAATAATGCTGTCATGCACGTTCCAAAAATACTATTCTCCTGATCTCTTACACAACATCTACTCAAAGCTGTCTTCCATCAACATCTACTCAAAGCATGAAACAGAAGCCATGGACTAAGGTGACTGGACAGTACTCGTTTAGGACCACGACTCCTTATTACAGCCACTTGTGTTTGTCCCTTAAACAAAAATCACATTACCAAACTATGTCTTATCACAAAATTCACCCTTTTTTAACCTAACTAACGGGAGGTAATATTGGCACTCCACCATCAGATAAACTTCTAAACTCCCACCAGCCGATTATTTTTAGATTGGTCATAATATCCTTGAGACATTTACTGCTATCATGATATTTTCCTTAAGTTAATATCAGAATAAACCCAATGTTTTCACAGCTCCCATCCTTCGGTCTGCGGTTACCATCATCGTATTTTGTAGCAATCATCCCAAAACTGAAATCCCACCCCCAAGATCCAGAATCCTCTCTTCAAAAGCTTTTCCTCCTTTTTGTATCGTACTCTTTCAATGGACTTACCAATATTTGGATGTTGATGTAAGGGTATGGTTGTGCAGTGGTTGTGTGGGCGGCTGGGCGGCTGGGCGGTGGTGTTGTGACAGCGTGTTGGGTTTTGGGCCATTCTTGGTGTAGGTTGTAGCGTGAAGGTCATGCGTTCAACTTGGATCGCGATGACTCGCTTTCTATTGAGGAAAATCTTGAAGAAATATGAGAAAATATACCAAAAGCATGAAAAGTAAAGGATTTGGAGGTTTTAAATGTTGGGTTTCTGATTAAATTTGTCAGTTTCATCTAAGCTAATACAATCATACAAATGCATATTGTTTTTTCAATTCTTTTTCCATCCTCATACATACCCTATGATTTGTGATTGAATGCATCTTTTTTTTTGCCCCTCCATGCTTTTTTAGAGAGATGACAGCCATTTGTTAAGAAAAAGAGTTGGCATACGGAAGGAAGTGTGGCTAATTAACCACAAGTGGAGTGCAAATATCAGCTCCCCTAACAAGCATGCACGAACTTGATTCATCTCTTGCCATGCATTTAGCATTAGAGATCAGGGTATGTACGGGTATATAAAGTAAGCTCAACCTACCTAGTCATGTAACAAGATCCAAAGACTTGAAAACAAGATACTTCTTAAAACTATGGCTAGATAGATATTCTTGTTGTAGAAGTTACTGAAATGAGGGTAATTATCCCATGTGCCATCAGGGAAGATTTGCAGAAACTAGGTGCTAGACAGGCCGTTGGATGAGAGGACGAACACATACTATATGCATACGTAATTTTGGTCCCATCAGGATTTGTTTGCCAATAGAGTAACATGGGTTGTTTCTAATGACACGCAAAAAGATTTATTTATTCACCCTCTGTGTGTGTAGCAGCAGCAGCTGCTGCTACAATCTCTTCTCAGTAGTTTTTATATCTATCAAGATGGATACATCTTCTTCTGCCTAATTTTTCAACAACACGCACAAAAGAAACAAAATCAATAACAGAGAGAAAAAAGAAAAGGCTGTAAAACAAAAGACATGCCTAGCCAGGGTGGCAGTATATCAAATTACACTGAAAATAATGATTGATTTTTTTATTTTTTTTTTTGGCTCATCACGCAAAACCTTAAAGTATTAGTACTATCGTACTTATAACAAGGCCTACCCCCCTCTCCCTCTCCCTCTCCCTCTCTCAGTGATTGTCATATCTCTAATAGCTACATCAAATAGCTCCCACATCAATCCCATAATCATCACGCCTCTACTTTCCTCAATAGTACTTCCCCCCCCCCCCCCTCTCTCTCTGCGTTTTAAAACACTAAAATTCTCTCTCTCAAATGTCTATAAACCATTTCTCCACAGACCTTGAAGAAACACTCAGCTGGTGGGCACAGCAACATCAACAACAACAACCTATCATGGAACCAAACCCAAACGCGTCTTCCTCTACACCAAACAAACCCCCAAATATTTCAAACCCCAATTCTTCTTGGCCTCCCCATCACTCCTGGCTTAACCCTTACAATCCAGCTCAACAACCCTCTTCCATGTTCCTTCCTCAAAACCCAACGCTGAATTTCAATCTCAACGAAGAAGACGATGAAGATCAAGACCATGAACAGGAGCAGCGGCAGCAGCGGCAGCAAGATGAAACACAACAAGAACAAGAAGTACTAGTACTAGATAAAGAACCCATGTTTGAGAAACCCTTAACACCAAGTGATGTAGGAAAACTAAACCGTTTAGTAATACCAAAACAACATGCAGAGAAGTACTTTCCACTTAGTGGTGACTCAGTGGATAAAGGGTTGTTAATGAGTTTTGAAGACGAGTCCGGCAGGTATTGGAAGTTCAGGTACTCATATTGGAACAGTAGTCAAAGCTATGTATTGACTAAAGGGTGGAGTAGATATGTGAAAGAGAAACAACTTGATGCAGGTGATGTCGTTTTGTTTGAACGACACCGTACGGATGGTGACAGATTGTTCATAGGGTGGAGGAGGAGAGGTGAGAGTGGCAGTAACAGTGGGGTGATGGTGCAGAGTAGTGGTGGTGGGGTGTGGAGCAGAGGAATATATTCATCATCTTCTGGGCCTCATCATCTTTCTAGTAGTAATACACAACATGGCCTTGGGGCTAATGTGACAGCTGCTAATGTGCCATACCAACCTTACTGTCTCCATGCAGGTATATTTTACTCTTCTTTACATTTAAATTTTGTTTCTTCTTTCATCATTTTATGAAGACAAGCATGCAGGTACTGAAATGGGTGATTTTCCAGGAACTTCTTGTATTTTCCTGTGTGTAAAGTGCGTGACAAACACCTTCCAATTAGTTTGGAGAAATGTGGATGGATTCCGATCGGTCATATATATTATTTAGTGCTGATTTATCTGGTGTCTGCATAAATGTGATGTGCATACAACAATTTTTTAAAATCTGTTAGTATTTTGTGAAGGCAAAAGAAGATTCCAACTCCTCATGATGAAACTCATTTTACTGTCTTCTCTTAAGTTAGCTAGCACCAGAGGTCTTTTGCTACTCAGGGCATTGCTTCTGGGAAACAAGCATTTCAGACATTCAATAAAAGCAACCAAAAAAAGAAAGGAGGAGAATTTGTTTGCGCATGGACATTGGCACCCAGAAAAAAGAAAATTTATTAATTTCACCGATCACCATCCCTTTTTTTTTTTTTCCTATTATTATTATTATTATTTTTCTTTCCTCTGTGTGCGTGTGGAAAGGAACATTACTGTTTTTTGCTGAACCAGATTGCTACATGGTCTCGCATCATTTATTGTTGCAGGGTCCATTGCACAGAACCAAACAACACCGCTTGGGAACTCAAAGAGACTCAGGTTATTTGGGGTGAACTTGGAGTGCCAGCTTGATGGGTCCGAGCCATCAACACCTGATGGTTCATCTGTGTCCAGCCTGGGTCCAGGCCGCCCGCAAGTCTACTCTCAATCTTCTTATTCTTCAAACAGCACTCATGGTCAAATGGTAAGCCATATGACCTTATAATTTGCTTCAAATGCAAGATTAAGATGTGACTGATGTTATTTTCTTACTAGTTAATTTCTTTTTTTGCGGTTTCTTATCACGAGACAGATTATTATTATTATTATATAATAAAAAGGGTTGCAGGATTAGTGATGCCAAGTAGATCGACCCTGACACGTGTCCAAATTGCACTAGTCTAGTTTTAATTGAATCATGATTGGTATGGTTGCTCAGGAGAATTTGTTTACGTATGGCCATTAATCAGCACTAAATAAATAGCATTAAAAAGAAAGTAACTATTAAAATTATTATTATTATTATTATCTACAAATTAAATGGGATATGAAAGTCGTGATTGACAATGTTCAGTTTAATCATTCAAATATCGTTAATTTTGAGAATTAATCCAGCTGCTATTGCTGCCCACAACATTAATTTTTCAATTTAAAATCAATGAATTAATTAATGGGTCCCTAAACATGCAACCTCAAGGACATCGTGTTTGTGTTTTTTTCTAGAGAGAGTTGAATCAAGGAACGAAAAAGCATGCCGACCAAGCCGAACTAACTAAATTAATGACAGTTCGTCTTGGAATTGGTCTCTTCTCTTGCTTGAAAAGATGAAATCCATTATTTTCCTTCGACACCCACCAAGAAAAGATTGGGATCCCTTTTCAAGCTTCAACCACTATTACTTTGAATGATCCATCCCATGTGTTGTTAAACCAAAGTCCATTCTAGATAGTACTTAAAAGTGTTACAGTTATTTTTTATTTGAAAATATATAAAAATAATATTTTTTTATTTTTTAAAAATTATTTTTATATCAACACATTAAAATAATAAAAAACATCAAAAAAAAATAATTTCAAACAAAAAAAATCATAAAACATGTTTCAACCTCAACCACAAAAACAAAAGGCCCTTTACACACCCGCAAAAACAAAACAAATGACCCTACACGCCAAGCAAGCATTAATCATAGCAATAACAATAATAATAATTATAGTTCAGGGTGTCTCAATTATGAAGCAATGGTTTTAAATAATTGAACGTCAACTAGGCTAGTAAAGTTAGGCACCAAGGATAAAGAGAAATCGCTCCATTTTTGCATTCTTAGTATATACATTGAAGTGGTTCTGTTTTTACATATTTTGCAAAAAATGGGTGGTGTTGTGACAGGATATCCCTTTCCCCGGAGATGTCCACCGGATGAGAAATCGCCGAGGATAAGATCTGTGGATGTGACATCCCTGGATTTGACGTCATTGAAAACCCCCACCCCCACTTCGAAGTTGGAACTAGAAGGTCAAAAAATATGACTATAAAAAAGCATATAGTATATTGTTTTGTATTTTCTTTATTAAAGAAAAGAAGAAATATCCCTCTATTTCAGGTGCACATTTCAAGCCAGGTAGGGGGGCAAATTGGAGGATATTAGGGATTTCTGGATTCGGAGTGGAGTGGAGTGGAGAGGGAAATATATACTCTGAACAAAGACTACTACTAGAGATAGGAGGGGGGGATGGGAGGTAGGGCCCAGAAGGGCCAATGCTGACATCAGAAACGCCAAAGGGGGAAAAAAATAAAATTGTGGGGCGGTTTCCGATTGATAAATCGGGGGGTGGGAATCTATTTGGGCACTGTTGAGATTCTGCCTGAAGATTTTTCATAGCTGCTCATTATCATAATAATGGGAGGGTATGGCGGTGGGTGGGTGGGTGGTTTTGAATAGATGGATGGCAGCCCAGTAGTCCTATACTAGCCCACTCTTCTCTCTTTCTCCCTCCCTCCCTCCCTCTCTCTCTCTCTCATTGTTTTTTTTGTTAAAATCTTCACATCAATCCAAGCTGTTTTTTATGCTCCACTGTGGCTTACATGGTGAGAAGCTCAGGGAGACAGAACGAGCATTAATTTTCTTCCTATCTTTATTCAAAGTCTGAGGATTATAATTTATTGCCAGTCTAGGGAAATGCTATTAGAATTCTCTGAAATGTTAGTTTCTATTGTGATTTGAACATGTTGAAGAAGAACCAAGAGTGAGCTGACAAGAAACAAGCTAGGAGTAACAAATTTCGTCAAGGTAGCAAGAACATGTTCAGTTGCAGAGAAGTAGTGGAAGAGGACAAGGTTAAAAAAAGTAGTCACCCACACAGTTTTATAAGCACATGCAAGAGAGAGATTTCAAAGGGAATTTAATTATAAGAATTCTGCTTGTCCAATGAATGGATTACGCAAACAGAGGCGACTATCTTTTGCTCTACCAGTTATACACACACTCTTTCAGTATCAAATTAACTAAGATTTTCTTAAGGATTCAATTACATAGAGAAGCTATCAGATTTCTACATCTTGATTTTTGAGAGGGCCCGGATTAGAAATGAGAGCTTTTTTTTTTCTTTTTTTTTTAGTGGAAGTATAACTTCTTGGGGAGTGTAGTTTACAAGAGAGAAGGAGCATCCTTGCCTTCGCGTATAATCACAAGCTAAGCTTTCTTTAAAGTTACTATAACATTACCCTACACTTTGTATCTACTGGCTTGATATTTCTCCCTGCTGATCTCTGGAAGATAAACCTAACCGTATCAAAAGCACTCAGTGGGTGCCGCCTTCCTCATCTCCCCTAAGGTTCATTTCAGAGACTTCTACCTTCTTCACCCAACACTGGCTATGATTATTGTTGATATGTGTATGTTTGCCTCCTCGTCTCACCTAAAGTTCATTTCAGAAGCTACATCAATGCACTTTTCAAACTATCGTCCTGTGTATGTTTACTTCCTAACGCCATTATTTTTTCAGCTAAACACTAGAAAGATATGACGAGATACCTCCAATTCTTTTCACACCACTTTTGCTTACAACCCCTAATCATTGATGCTTGTAGGACAAATGTGCTGTCAAAAGCACATGCTAGGCATATTCCGTACATTCAAGGTGGCTCTCATGGGAAGCACAGAGAAAAAAAATGAGCAAATTATGAGAGTAAACAGCTACCAAAGGATGCGTAAAAAGTCGAGACGGAGAAGATCTAACCAAGATCAACTAGTCCAAGTTGAGTTGTATTTCCAATAAAATGAGGGGTATATAATCATCCATCTTGTAAAATTTTAGTTTCTACGCTTAGTCACTGCTGAAAAGTGCTCCAGATACGATGCCACAATGGATGGGAATCCGTTCAGGGAAATCAATTGATAGGGCCGTCCAAACATGATTATACCGGCAAACCTAAGGCAAGTGATAGGCTTCATGCAATCAAACTAACAGGAGATCATGCATTGTAGTGGTTGACTTGATTTCACCCTTGAACTTTCTTATTTTGTCCACAGCACCCATTCTCCACGACTTAAATGCTTTATACCTTTTTCCCCTTGGAAAAGACGCCTCGTGCTAGGACAGCGTTGATGGCAAATGATTACAGATTTATTTCCTTGGTCTATTCAAGTACCCCTAATCAGTAACTAAACCAATTACAACCAAGCAAAATTCAAGACATTAACAGTATTAAGGCTCAAACATGTATCATATTAGTGTGTCTGCGGCTAATCCAAGATGTGAACAAAGGCTTTTACCAATTTAGGCTTATGAGATGACATGCCCAACACAACTTGCAAGAGAACTATATGCAGAGATATGTGCATTACCTGTGTGAATGAACGATAACGGTGTCATGTGATTATCATGGCCCATTAAGATTCAAATGAGAGAGATACCATTGACCTCCGCTAGCGATGTTGTCCAATGTTTAGTGCTCTGCAAGTGGGATGGCCCCCATATTAGTGTTGTTATCATTGGTATTCAGACAGTGGCCAATCAAGGGAATGAAGGGACTGGTCCTGTATAAAGGATTTGTCATGTAAGAATAATACAACCATGCATGACTCAGTACAGTTCAAATATAGAAACATCATGTAAGTATTTCTTCATTCCACTTAGCTTTTTCCTTATCAAGCTTTTGCTTTCGGTGTTCTTGGATCAACCTCAAGCTCACCTCTTTTGACACATAACAAAGAAAAGAAAAGGGAACAGCAACTTGCAATAACCTGAGGAATAAAAACAAGTAATGGGGATGTTGATTTAGTATTGACACCACCAAAGACATCCTAAAATGCAATGAGAACCTTGAATTTGGTAAGAACTATATATTTCAACACAAAAACTCTAAGAAGTCAGCAAAACAAATCTTATCAACTAGTCACCAAAAAATCACTCAAACACAGCTTAATTTTGGAAAATGGTTAGCTGCAAGACAAGAAAAATATGAATTTATTGTGCCCAAGGATCCATCAATGATATGCAGAAAGATGCCAGTTATTGGTCAAGGACTAGTTATCATATTATCATCCTGAGAAGACTTAAAGCAGATACCATGTGCTTGAAAAGACCTCGAAGAAAACCCCAGTCATCACGAAGGGGGCTGGGTGTGCAACCCTACTAAAAAAAGTAGAAGAAAAAATGCCGACATAACAGTCCCTTCATAATAGAAACTATGACCTATTATGCTAGAACTATTGGCGCCCCAATATAACTTTCCAATTCAATAAAAGTAGGGTTACTGGCCGGTAGCAAGAGCCAAGTTCCTATCCTGGAGCCTTAAAAGTCTATTTAGTTCCACATTATGCAAATCATTCGTAATCCTCCTTTTCTCATTTTCTGCCTATATATTGCACTAAATGTTTTCACACTTGTGCCATATGAGCCAAATATTCTGCCACCACCAAATTCTCCAAAAGCTAAAAAACATACCATGCTGGATCAGTCTGAGATGATTTGACTTGAAAGTCTGCCGAAAGAAACCTAGTGTATGACAGGGAATGATCCTAACTGTACCAGATAATTAAAAGCATATTGACAAGATACACCACAAAAGTTTAATCATTCTATGATGGTGCATACTGATGGAATGCATGTTCTCAAATAATAGCCTACATAAGACAAGCAAGAGCAAGAATTGCCACCTTTTCTTTACATTCAATAGTAGCTTCTTGGATGCTTCTGCACTCCCATGATCCTCAGCCTGTTAGCAGAGAAAGTAGCAGAAAAATTAGGGGGCAAAAAAAGAGTACTGAAAAGGGAGGAAAATTAAAAAGGCAGATGGAACAAAAGTATATCTTACATTGCTTCCCTTTCAATAGAGATGAGAGAAGCACCATGCTCAGTTTACAATAAGTGTGTGATTCCAGGATCTTGTTGCTTGTATCCCCTTTATCGAGAAATCACCATTGTTAGGTCAAAATGTTGAGATTTAGAACTCAAAAGACCAAGCTTTGCGTAAACTTGACTTGTCGGCCAACCAAACATCAATTCCCCGATATATTTCTTGCTAGAAATAATCCCCGACTCCATTTCAAATGAGCGGAACCAAAATATTCGACCAGGTTGGTTGCTGAACCATACTACACAGTGCTGGTACCAACAGAAGCTGCAAAATGACAGCAGCATCAATGCTAGAAAGACTGTTAGAAAAAAAAACTGCTGCAAGGATATTCCCAATATATAATCAATTGTATAGATGGGCAGATACCAGGATGGAATAGCTGGTAATATGCCCATTGTCCCAGAATGGAAAAAGAAAGAAAAGAGTCACAACCTTCCACACTACATGCTTCTGTATTCACAAATCGTGGTATTTCTGGTCATCCATAAAAATCAGATGCAAGAAATGACTCAAAAAGTTACAAGGTTAACCATCAAGAATGCTAAAACCATACAATGTAATAAAGCCAAATCAACTTGATAATGCAGTCAGCATTGTCTATGGTATGTCCGTCTCCATATGGTACAAATACAAAAGATTCAATATATTCATAGTCTTAATGTACAAATAGAACCCTTAAATGGGATAGAGCATGTTAGAAACTTTTCTTACACTCTTTTCACAAGAATAGTAACTTTTTTTCAAAAGTTAAGTTGTAGCAAAGCTCTACGGGTTTTGTCCATGGTTGATGCTCAGGAGAAAAACTTGAATCACCACACTGGAATATTGGCTCAAGTAGATTTCTTGGAAGCATTGCCCTCGTTTGAGTATTAGATTCTTCTTTCATTTCCATGACCTGCTGAACACCTTAATTCCTGATATCCTTGTATAAGACTTTTAAGAGCATCTCTATAAGCAGAAGCTCTTGTCATGTAAACCAGTTGTAAAGCAGGCCATAGAGTCTCCATACCTCCCCTTGCATCCACCGCTGTTAATTTCATTTGCACTAAGGAAAAAAAAAAGACTATTAGACAAAGTCAGAATATATTGCAACAAATCGGAGGTTCAGAAAAGAATGAAAACATGTAGAGGGATAAAAAGGACCTCACTCAGTTCATCTTGAGAAAACAATCACAACTACAATGGAATGGCTATAAGGAATAGAAATGTTAAAAACTCAATACTACACAAGGGAGGATTAGTCTTTAGATCATTGTCTTTAGAAAAACCAAGTAAGATAGTATCAGCTTGTTATAATAGTGTGCGCAATGCTAGAAAAATCAGAGATCAACATCACAGAAAAAAGATTTTTTTATGGCACAGAATCCAAATAGCAAAGGTCACGAGCCAAAAAACCACCGAGTACCAGAGATGCAAATGGCTATAGCTTCCTTCTTTCTGAAAGGTGGGTTGCATCATCTGTATCTCAGACCCAACCCTACTAAATAGTCTGCAAGTTCATCGTCAACAATATCTCATTGGATTCAATGCCTGCACTGACAGCTCACAAATTCAACCCCCCAAAAGGCACCTCACATAATTCTAAAGGCAGTAAGACATAGCAAGTAGATATTCCAATAGAATTAATTGGGTTCCCTATTATCCAAAGCAAGCATCGAATACCAATTTCCAAATTAACCAAAAGAAAAGCCAAAAAAATTAACAAAAGCCTCCAAATGTTAACAATTTCAAAATAATATTACTTCAAACAGTACATAAGCATGCATAAACAAGAAGTATGCTAAATGATTCCGACAACTAAACCAAACCCATTTGGTAATACTTGTTAACTAAAAATCCCCCCAAAGTGGTAGAGAAAGAGGGGGGGAAGTGACCCAAGATGTTGAAAATTGAAATACAGAGGAGTGTTTCGGTTGAGCAGCTCCACCATTGGGCTTCAGGTTATGTTGTGTATATAATCATTAGGGTGAGGACCAATATCTATCCCATTCAACCAGCTATTTCTTTAAAATCGAATCTTACACATTTGCAGACTCATTTCATTTTCTCTCTTTCTTCTCTACACTCACTCAACTGCTCTCTCTCTCTCTCTCTCTCTCTGCTTGTCAAGTTGAAGGAAGATCACGATGGCTACCACTGCAGTTTAAAAATAAACACGATGTCGCTTTACCTGATCTGAGTACCTGGCTCGGCTGGGTCCAGCAGCTCAATGCTGGTTTTATTTCGATAATTAATATGGTGATTACATGACACGAGTCAGTAATAAGAGAATACATTATCATTATTTATTATTAAAAAAATTAAAAGAGGGAGGGATTCCCTTTTTTTTAATTACCATTATTATTAGTATATAAAAGAGTGAGAGAGAGAAAGAATAGGTTAAGACATGCAATGATCGTGGTAGTGGTAGTAAAGATGGATTGCCCTTCTTTATAATCCTTCATGATCTCAGATAAATAGTTCCTAAAAAAAGAAGAGTGCAAATCCACCGTCGCATGAACCCTAATTCTCCTACTTACGTTACCAATTAATTAACAACTGCAATAATATATCCCTTCTTTCTCTCTCAAATTTAAATAATAAAGAAAAAACACTTGTTATTCCATCTCTTATGGATCATCATCAACAGCCCACCAGAAACCAAAAACACCAACCTCTTTACTCTCCTCTCATAATCAAGAGAGAAGTTGTGTGTGCAACCTCTTTTCTCATTGTCTTTGATCTTTTCGGCCCTTTTGATCCTCTATCAGTCTTTCGTTTTGGTTTCTTGTCACAAATCCTACCCAACAATAAAAAATCATCACGCTTAGCCTGGAAAGTTGTCCCTTTCTTGATCCTGGCTCTCGATGTGTTTCGAAATGGAAGAAAGTATCTGAATTGGCGGTGGCAGCCAGAAGGGTGTGGTTTGCCAAGGTATGGAAGCTCATCATTAAACTTTCAAGATGCCTGCATGCATTAGATGCTTCCTTGAATGTTGGATTTTTGAATTCTCCACGAAAGTAAACACCGTACCAACATTGGATTGCTAAAATTCATTGGAGACCCTAATTGATCATCAGGGATAATAAGTCGGGAGAATACTATGACATTATACTTAGGCTTTCAAGGTTTTTTTTTTGTTTGTTTTTTTTGTTAGACCAGTTTACACGGATTACTGTTTTAGGAGAAACAGAAGCTTCAAGGCCCTTTTCATTATACGTGAAGTACTGCATGAGACAATCTCTATCAGCATCACTGCAGTTGTCCCTACAACAGTTAACTAGGATCATTTTCCATACATTTCGTATTTTCATTGCACCCCATCAATTTACATCGCACTTGTTCAGACCGAGAGCCCCCGCAGGTAATAACAGACTGATTTTTATAAAGATGGATCATTTATTATTCATGAAATCCATGCTTCCTTATTCATCAATTCACACGTCAATTTGTATGAAATTTCACTATCAAGAATTTGTTTATAAATCATTTTCCTCCAGATAAAAATAAAATATATTAGTTGAGAAAATAAAGACAAAAACATAAAATAAATTTATCTATAAAATAATTTTGGAATTAATTAGCTCCACTATATATGAAATAATCACTACAATGGCTTATAAAGTTCCAAATGCACATGAAGACAATTTGTAGCTTCTACATGAGATTTCCTCATATGAATCCCTTCCGTTTCTTCTCAGATTTGATGCAAGTGAACTTCTAGAAAGAAGCAGAAATGGGGGGATTGTGTTTGCTGGGGACTCTGTTGGCAGAAACCAGTGGGAGCCTTTCTTGTGCATGCTTGCTCCAGGAGTTTCCAACAAGTCTTCAATACATGAAGAATGCGGGAACCCCATGACTAGACACACAAGGGCACCCTTCCTGGTACAATCTCAAAGTTGAATATCACAGGGCACCTTTCCTGGCTACTCATCGGCTAAGCCCGACCACTTACATTGGTTCTCCAAAAAATACGAAGGGGCTGATGTTCTGGTGTTCAACACCGGGCATTGGTGGAATGAACGATAAAACTGTAAAGATGCTTGAGATTCTCTCCTATTTTGCAGTCTCTGCGTTTAATTCTGACAATAAATTTAAGCTGAATGGAATAAATTGACTATTTGGTGTATGTACGCAGGGGTTACTATTTTGAGGACAAAGGTCAAGTGACCATGTCGTTGAATGTGATGGAGGCATTTAAAAAATCTCTACAAGCATCGAATTTATGGATTGAAAATTTAAACCCTGAAAGGACTCGTGTTTTCTTCTGTGGCTACTCTCCAGTACATTACAGGTAAATATTCTTGGCGCACTTCCGGCTGGGAACTGTACACAGCGGGTAATATGTCGTTACAATTTTTGATATGAAAAAAATGCAGGAATGGTACATGGGATTAGGTGGGTCTCGATGTGATATGGATTATGGACAGACAACCAGAGACAAACTACACAATGCTGGAACCAGAGCCAGTGCATAACCAAATCATTTCTACTGTAATCAAAGAGATGGATTATGGAGACAGGAAGGTTCAGTTCTTAAACATTACGCATTTGACACAGTTCAGGTATGATGGTCACCCGTGAGCAAGGCACTCTGGTTGACGCTCCACATGACTGCAGTCATTGGTGTCTACCTGGAATACCATACATATGGAATGAAATTCTATATGCTAATTTACTGTCAATGGGATTCAGAACCAAGTGATATCAGATTACATAATTTCCAAGCTACCTCATCTTGAAGGTTTTTTTCACTGCCCGGGCTGTACAGAATCTGGGCTGCTTGTGATCAGGATAGTATCTCTCCATTTTCTTTGGCATCCGGTTCACTGGTTTCCATTTCCTTCACTTTCTCAAGTTGTCTCAGGAGATCCAACCTTTCTGCTCCATATGTGGATGGTATCTGCCACTGAACAAATTAGAAGCCTGGAGATTTGACATCTAAAGAAGAGCATAAACAGGGAAGTTATTAGCTCAGAAACAACGCACCAAAGCTGGCACATATCTCTGGATAGCAGCCAACATTGCTGCATGCCCCACAGCAGTGACCTACATTGCACAAATTACCCTTTCTACATCAGGTCACAGTGGAAAAAACAGTGCAGACAGATGTAAATTGTGAACATGCAATATATCACAGATTTGGATTGAAGCTCTTTTGAATATGCAATTCAGTTTACCATATGTATAAGAAACCCAATTCTGAGGATCACGTATCATTAACACCCATAATCCTGCACTCAAAAAATTTCAAAATATCTTTGCCGTGGTAGAGGTGCAGTTTCAATCAGTTGCAATCTAAATGACCACAGAATCATCCCAGATCCAATGACAAGTCGGATTATAAACATGAAGTGAACCTGGCCAACTTGTAGGTCAGTTAGTGGTGCACTTGAAGCTAGCCAAGCTCTTGTATGCTTGGAAATTTTTAGGCATCTATCCCTTTTTTTAACTTGCACCAGAAGTAACAATTTTTGACATTTTACGATATCAATATATACCATACAGAAGCTTGGTCGGGTTCTATACTTGCTAAATACATGAAGGTTGACAAGTGGATTTCTCAAATAGAATGACAATAAAAAAGGGTGATCCGCAAAGCTGTGCCAACGAAATAATCCAACTGTAATGGAAACAAGTACAAGTTCCATATATCCATAAACCTTCAAAATAACACCAGGGTCATGTATTTCTAAATAACTGTATTGCCTAAAGCAATATTTCATTTACCAGAACCAATTGCACTACAACAGAAGGATAAGTGAAAAACTACACTGGCCTGATGAATGAATGAGAAGGAATGACACATAAGAGATGTGTATATTTGAAGATTAATGAGAGGATGTAATTGAGACAACTAAAATAATACACTGCTGATGAGGATAATTTTATGAAGAGACTTACTGGAAGAAGCATAAGAACACCGATTGGAACCACTGATGCCAAATCTGTCAGGGTTCTCAAGAGAACTTTTTTTTCTTTCTCTGTTAACTCATCTCCAATCAAGACCCTTTTAAGAAACCCCATTGCAGCAGCAGCATCAATACCTAGAAGCTGAGTTCCTTGCAAGACATCCTGTGCATATTTAACCATATATGTTACAAATGACAAATAAACAGTCAAGGAGCTGAGTTATAAAATTGAAAACCTAAAATGCCATACATCATATAGTAGTCACAGAATGTATACTAAAGATTTAACTGGGAGTGAGTTTCAAATCCTTCAGTTCTTTTTTCTCTCTCAACAATTCAAAGAAATGAAAACATTATTTTGCATCTGTTTCACCATGCCTAGCATTCCTGTACAAAAACCAATACAGGTACAAATAGATGTTCATGTTCATGCAGAAACAATGTATTTATTTCAGTCAATATATTTGGGCCTTGGAAAGACTTGTACTTTACTCATGTAGCTTTAACTAAACCAATTGAATGGCCACTGTCATCAAGCCAACCAAATAATTTTAATCACAAAAGGCCAGGTGCAAAGAACAGAAAAATTCAATTCATAGGAAAAACACAACACCATCACAGCACAGAACGTTAGGTAGTCTTATCCACTCAATGATGTTGAGCTTGAAAGATACATAATACTGTATTAATTACTAAATAATGAAAAGGACTAGCCATACCGTGCTTGTTTCCTTTAGCTTTACAAGTGATTTTTCAATGATATTTTCACTCATTTCAACCTGGATTAATTGAGAACTTGCAGCCTCATCATCGTCTGTAACCTTAATATCCTGAAAATAAAACAAAGTTTAAGCAATTATATAGCATAGCATAAAACTAAAGTAAAGAATACATAGATGGCAGCGGTCACTGTAAATAAAACTAGTTGATATTATATAAATTTGAGAAAAAAGGCAATAATTTCTGAGTAATCTAGATGGCAAGTTATGTTCTCTGTTAAAAAAAAGGTCTCCAGGGTCATTGCTTGGAGCAGTATTGATTTAATTGCACTAGATGTACTTATGGTATCAATTTTTGACAGACATTTTTTTAATTTCAATTTAGGCAATTGGATCTTTATGGTTTGGTCCACTCCGCAGCAGAGATCCCTCCATCCATAGTCAATTCAATTTTTTGTTAATTCACTTTTAAAGGGATTAGGAGACATGTCAACTTTCTATTGGTCCTAATTGAAAAACAAATTGATTAAAAACTTTACTAACTCTTTATTTATTTATAGCTAGAAATAACTTTTCTATTTTTTTCAAATAAAAAAATATTTATGCTAATTTTTTATTAATTTATTTTGGACTGTTTTCATCTTTTTATTTTTCTAGCTAACTCCTTATTATATTTTCAAAAGGGAAATAAAGAAGTTTGGAAAAAGTAAATTTTATGTAAAAATTATAAAATCTCAAACCTCTAGATCAAAACTTTTATGAAAAAATAAATTAAAAGATTATGCAAATAAAAAAAATACATAAATTGAATCGAGTATGTTTTATCAATAAATCCATAATTTTATCCTTCATTGATGAAATAAAAATAAATAAACTAACACTTTTTATAAAAAAAAAAAAAAGTTTTTTTTATGTTAGATAAATAAACAGTTAACTAAAAGATTAAAAATTACAAAAAAAATAATAATAACAAATCTAGCATAAATTAATAAAATATTAGCAAATTAATCATTTTTTTGTCCTTTTAAAATAAATCACAAAAAAAAAAAATCACTTAAAAAAATTCAAAAAAAAAAAAAATCTACCCATAATAAATTAAGAGTTGGCCAAATTTTTTAACAAATATTTTTGTTTTTTTTCAAATTTTTAATTTTCTTATTTCTAAAATTTTAACCGATAAAAACCTAACATGCATCACATCTTCCATTTAAAACTCATAATCAATAATAAAGTGGGTTACAGATAGATGAAGAGACCTCTACTGCTTAATGGTCCAAATTACAAAGATCTAATTACCAAAATAAAAACCACAAGAATGTCTTTGTCAAAAATCGACACCACATATATATCTAAAGTGTAATTAAACCGAGCAACAATAAAAATTATGGGCTTGCAACCATGAAGGTGAAAATTAAGCTAAAAGTCCTTACCCACTTTAGTGGGACCAGAACCAGTTTACAATGTTTCAAAATTTGTTTCCCACATTATTATTAGATTTTTCCATGTTTTCACAATTGTTCAGACATATGTACTGACACGTATTGCATGGAGGAAAAAACTATTATAACATTCAAATGTTATATAGGAGCTGTTAAAAAGCATGAGACATACCTCTTCATTTTCATATTGATCAGTGCTTCTCCGGACCCGTTTTTCGAGTTCCATGAGCTCATTCCTTAGAAGTTCAAAACGATGAATTTCATTGGACTCGGACTCTCCCATACCCGTACTTGTTGTAGTTTGCCCAAAATTTGCATCTCCCTGCATTTAACAAACCAACTTTACATAACTTTCATTTTAATAAAAAATTAGTTTAACTCCTAACAGAAAAAATATACTTCAGAACACAACATTAGCAAGAGAGAGGAGAGAACAAAATGCCACAGTTGATAAAATTCTCTCAAATGGGTATGTAATGTTATAATAATCTTAACTTAGAATGTCTTGTCAGTCATCACTTATTCAAGAGTGTTAAACATTAAACAGTCCTAATGACTGGGTCGAGCATTGTTGCTACTCTCTCCTTTAGTATACTTCCAGTCAACATCAAGATCGAGGGTTCCAGAATGCACAATGAAGAATACCAAAGTATACTATACAATGTTTTCATGAAAGAGTTGCAATTGAAGTTTTGCAAGTTGTATAAATTAATAATTTCTTTCTGAAAGGAGGTAGATATGAAGAAGTGCATTGAAATTTATCCACTAATGGTAAAATGAAGTTAGGTCTACAGAAAGGTTCCCTTATTTATTGGTCTGGTTTTAGTAGTTACTGCATTGATAATAGGGAGCAGCTAGAAAAAGGGATACACTTTTGAACCGGCTCCATTTAACTAGTAAAAAGATTGCCTTGAATTATTGACATTCCAAGCAACAAGTGGTTCAAAAATTGGATAATTAACAATCTAATTCTAACCAATAGACTATGCTTCCATTCATTTTTACAGATAATTCATTATGTACATTTAATTGTTTGCTGATAATCAAATCAGTCCAATTGTATGTACTAGTCAAGTCAATTTATTTAATGTCCAAGTTCTAACTATTACCTTTACCGTGAACCAAATTGGGAAATATGATGCTTATGGAACCATACAGTGGTAATCTATATTCAAAAGGACCACACAATAACATACCTAGCAAATAACATTCTATAGGACAAAAATGTCTGCCAGTACCTAAATTTTTCCCTTTGTTCGAGTGAGGCACTTCAACAAGAATAACCTAAGGTCAAAGAACATCATAGAAACCAGAAGAATAAAAACAGCTTTAAGTCGTCTATTTATCGAATGGCCAACTAGGAGTGCTTTTATATTACTTCCACAAAATAAAGATATGTCATTGAGTTTAGTTTTTCTTCTAAGGATCTACCTCTAAGCTAGTTCCAATCAGAAACCTTTCAAGTAGAAAAAATCCTTAAACTAGATTCAATTTTGAGAGTGGAATTTTCATAGTAGTTACAAAAATATGCATTAAAAAAGACTCCATCCACAAACAGTTAATATTGTAAAATATTTTGTGAGGGGAGGGCATACAGATGCATCTACAACTGCAGCATCAGGGCCAGGCTTCTTGGTTGGAGAGCGCGCAAGGAGGTTCCACGCTCCTTGAAATTTACTGACAACTCAGAAAAAAAGGAAGGAGTTGCTATTGAGCATGAAATAAATCAGACAATAGCATAAAAAAGAAACTTAAACTTGTTGGAAAAAGCTTAAACCTACAGCGGAAGTTTCATACCTTTTACTTCTATCTAACCTCACATTAGCATTCTTCCTCCCTTTCCCTTTGAAGTACTGTTGCTGCTCACTAATAGAAGTTTGTAGACTACTTTCATCTTCTCCCTGATGATAATTTATTACCAGTAAGAAATAAAAATTTTAATAAAGATGATAACTATCATGTAAGCACAGATGTGCAAAGCTGCCTTTAAAAAAAAAAGATAATAAAGGAATTACAGTGCACTTTTTTGGAGTACAGGTCAGCAGTGAATCAAATGGAAGGCAGTCAGTGGCCATTAATAAGCTGTAGGGTGAAACTAAAAGAATACCTGCTGAAGCGAAGCTGCTTTTGCTCTGAAAGATGCCTCCAGAAATTCAGCTTCTTTCTTCAGTTTCCTTATTTTCTCAAGATCAGAACAAGCAGCTTTTAAATGCTCTTTCCCAGAATTAGAGCTTGATACATGCAACTCTTTAAGTAATTTTTCCAGTCTCACAAGAGCTCCTTCAACACTCTCCAATGCCTGACACCAAATGAACAGCACAATTACTCTATTGGCATATAAAACAGAAACAGGGACAGGGACAGCTGGTCTATATGGAAGCCCGCACATAGAGGTTAAATATAAACTCTAGAAGCAAGCTGCGACCACCAAGAAAGCAAAACAACCAAGAACATCTTGCACTTTAAGCACTATGCCAGGGATGACGCTGTTCCTGCATCCTCATAAATGTTATTGCACTGGTTAGACCAAATTACCCTTGTCTAATTTTTCCTCCTTTCAGTCACAGCCTCTCCCTCTCTTCAGACCCATGCCACAGGAAATAGATCCTTGCGACAAATATGTTCATATGGGGACGTTGTGCCTTCCAAGTTCCAAAATGATATGTAAATAATAGGCCATATTGAAATAAACTAAAGGAAAGAGAAAAACCTTATTGAACGAATCTGTCTCTTTGCCAGTGGTCAAATTAATTGCAGGTCCTGTTATCTCAACAGAATAATTGTTATTGCTTTCTATCATTCTCCTGCATCACACTTTTAAAGTGTAAATTGGAATCCGCAACTATGAATCATTTTTTAAGAAGTGTCAAATGAAAGTAAATGAAACAAAATGAAATGAAATAAGTCTTTGACAAAAATATAACACAAGTCAAAATGTCAATAAATTGCTTGGCAATAACCAATAGAAATGCATCTAAAACTGAAATGCCAAATAAATCTTAATGGAGGATCAGTTTTGGTTTCAAAAGATTTCCATCCATTCCTAGTATTTTCAAGGTTTTTAATCATGTTGAAGTGCATTTTATTTTATTTTTTAAACATGGAATACAAATCTCGTTCATATTGGACAAATTTTCTGCCTTATGAGCATGATTCATGTGTACGTCAGATAAAAAGTTAGAGTTTTACTTCCATTAGCTTACCGAGACATTCCCAGTTCTTCCATGCACTCGATTAATTTGTTGTGCCTAAACAATGGGTGAAAGTTTTGTTAAATCAAAGAATAACTCTTTCTTTTGCAATAACTAAGGCAACATAAGTTCAATTACCCCCTGGAAAGAAACCTTGCTGCCTTAACATTGGATGGATTCTCTAGCCATTTACTGTATTTAATAAAGCTTTGGATCCAATGGGAGCACACGTCTAATACTTGAGGGATAGCTTCAGCATTTGGAGGATCCTTCTGTTTATTTTTGTGTCCATGAGACAGATTTGGGGTGCCAATGTTGCCTGGATAAAAAGGAAGCCAATCCAGCTCCTCGCAGACAACCTATGGAATTGAAAATCATGTTATTCACTATTGAGACAGAATGTTCAACAGTAATGTTAGTATATATGATGCTGACTGACCTCTACATACAACTGATATGAGCTTATTGATGAAAGTTGAGGATAGTACAAAACACTACCCCCAACAAGGTACCTGCAACAAAGCCCATGAAATGATAGACGACCAAGCTAAAGAAGTCTAAACCAAACTTTGTCCAGAAATGTTAAAACAATGGAAAGAAAAGAGCTACCTGATGAAGCCTTCAATAGGATCATCTAGAATATCAAATCCATTTGCTGATAAAAAGGATTGTGTACTTCTTCCTAAGGCAATAAAGAATCCAAATACAGCCAAATCCTTCTCTAAAACCTGCATTCAACAACAGCTCTTTATCCATTCAATCCTTCTCCCACAATACAGTATATGTTTCTGAATAGGGCCATGAGACTGATGGTTGACACTTTACACTTGAGTGTGGTCTAAATTAATAGGGACCACTTGGAAGGATGAAAAGTCCCAGTTATACTCTAAATTTGCACATAAGCCTTTGGCACTAACCTCAATACTTTCAGATGTTGTTAGTCTTGACCACATTCTCTCCCTATCTATAGCTCGTTGGAGCTGCTTCTGTACAAGATTAATCCAGAAAATCACCTCTTCTGAACCACAATCATTTTGTACTCTACATGCTGCGGCTCGAGGACCAAAATGGACAAGAAATTCTCTGCGTAGACCAATATGCTTTATAGAATGATAAGCTTGGCGTACAGGAATGAAATCAACCAGCATGTCCATCAATCTACCAGTTATATCTGAGATCATGGAAAAGAATTGTGGGCAAGAAACTTTTGTGGGGCCAAGTTTCATGATTGCAGCATTACAAGTCAGTGCCAGTAAAAGAAGTGAAACATCACTTCCATTGCCTGGACTCGAGGACAAGCCTTTTCCAAACCTATAAGTAAATCAAAATAACCTTATTATCACATGGATATCAATACTGTAATCGTTACTAGAAACCTCAACATGCAGTAACAGGGAAATAATGACATACAAAGCAGTGGCAGCAGTAAAGCGTGGGTCCTCTTCAAGATAATTAAGAAAAGAAGTCACCACTATTGGAACTTGCTTAGACCAAAACCATTCATAAGCTTCTGGTTGTTTGGCAGATAGTTTATCTCTGATCAAGCTCTCCAGGGGAGCAGATTGCCGTAATAAACTGCATTGATAAAACAAGGTTAAAACAGATATAAAAGTCTAGGTATGTTGAAACCAAAGAAGATAGATCAGTACAGAAATTACACAATCAATGTTGGCTGGAATAACACAGAAATATGAAAAGGACAGGAGGAGCTATAGCATACAGGACCAAACTTGAAAATCCAAAAGTTTGATTGCATGGTTAGCAATGGCATCTATCAGGAAACAATGGGGGGAGATTTTCACCAATGGGTTTAAAGTAAAATCTTATCAAAGTTAGGTGTAAAAGTTGGCCGTGGATGACAAGGTATCCTGCTCCAAGTGATTTTGAAATATCAACACCAAAAATGACCAATGATTAAAACAGAAAAGAGGTTTCAGGTCCTTATTTCAAGAACAAAAGATGTACAAAGTGTTAAATGTTGGTGAAAGATGTGCAAAAAAGTGTTAATTGTTGTATATATCTTTCACACACATCAAACGCATAAAACAAAGGTGTAAAAATTTTAAATAAAGTAGAGGACTGAAATTAGGTAAAATTCAGGAAGCTTCAATTGGAATCAGCCAAACAAGAAATGGCAATTTGAAATAAATATTATCCATTACCTCCTTTGAACAAAAATATTTACATCTCTGTCTCTACCATCACCTCGGGATGAAATCTCATGTGCTGCTTGTAGTAAGGAGCAAACAGAAGCCTGAGAAATACATGGCATCAAATGTTCTAAATTGTTTTCTAGACTAAAATAGTGAAGAACTTGACAGTCAAAAGACTACATCTAAGACTCTTATAGCTAATACATGCGCTGATACACATAACTGAATTTTCAGAACATTAAGAGAAACAAAGCAACAAATATGTCTGCTAAAAAGTATACTGAAGAAGAAAAGGACAACAATAACTGCATGTAGGAATCCTTTTGGAAGAAATTGGGAAAATGTTTTGAGAATTTAGAACCAAAGTTTCTATGAGGGTGAGGGTGAGGGTGAGGGTGAGGGTAAAATAAGCATGATATATTGTTTGTTGTAGAGAAAGTAAATATACATATTAGGTGCATATGAAGAATTAAAAATAACAACTCTGGACATCTTGAAGGAATCTTATCAGTTGAACAAAGGATTCATATCAGATCACTGATCACTGATCAATGATCAATGATACACTAAGAAGTTAGTCCAGGTGTTTATTCGAGGCAATTACCTAGAACAGAGACACAGTCAGATGAATAAGAAAAGTTCAAACAAAATGTCCGCGCAAAAGATCACAGTGAACCCACAAAGAAGCCGATACAGAAAAAGTGGACCCCAATCAACAGTGGACGACTAAGGCATTTCAGAATGCATCATCCCTTGGCCTCAAAATGGACTCCAAAGACCTTAACAGGAACTCACTTCACCAAAATGAACAATCTAATGAAGAGCACATATCACTCACATTTATTTTTATTTAATGCCATCAAAATGGCAGTTGGCAGGGGCACTACAGTAATTCCATAGGTTTATAATAAAGCTGAACAGATATGAGAACCTCAGCCTTTACATGTAATTATAAAAGAAATCAGATGGTAATTGACATAGTTGTAACAAAGGTTGCAGTGGTTGAGGCCTCAGCAGAAGCAATAATTTTAACTATACATGTACCCAATGCAATGCTTCCATGGACAAATTATGGTTTTGATGATAGATGAAGAGGGCTATGGCAGCATTATAGTAAGAGTGTCAATAAAAGAGACAATTCCGGCATCAACATTATGAATGGTGACAACGCAATTTGTGGAGGTGGCAGAATTACTGGTCGAGATAATGACATCATGTTTGAGGAACTAAGAGTGGTCGTGTGGAAGTGGTACAATAGTATTGACCTCAATGATAAAGTATCACAATTGTTCTTCTTGTTAAAGTGATGTAGCCAGACCAAGAAGAAAAAAATGTATCCCTACTGGAATGTTCTCAAGAACAGAGCCTAGCAACATTATAGGATTAGCATTAGTCAACGATGAGGTATTTATGTTCAATAACATTGAATGGCCAACTCCTCGCATCCATAATATTATGAACCAGACGTGCATATCTTAGAGTAGAACAGGAAAGTAAAAAGGGGTACGGATGATGCATGTTATCCAATAACTTTCCCAGAGATGAAAATAAACCTGATAGCATAGCGTTTTCACCCATGCGTTCCTATCTATACCAAGCCAGGCCGTGGAAAGCCAAGAAAACTTTGATAGCAAACCCTGTTCTTTAATTGCCACCTCAAAAACCCTTGCTGCATCGTGTAAAGATTGAACAAGTTTATCACCAGAATCTTCACCTTGCAGCGACTGGTTGAGTTTAACTCTCATATCCTCCACATCGCTGTTGGCACTTGCAGAAGGAGTCCCATTGACAGTAACACCATCATCACCGGATGCTAGGGGAAAAAGGTGCCCCGTCCTTCTTGTCTTCATATGTGTCAGATTAAGTTTCTTATATCCAATTGATTGATAATCAAGACTATGATTTCCATTCCTCCACAACGTCTGCTTCATGGGGTATCTTTTCCTTGAATTGCCCCAATTGATCAGAAGATAATCCAAGTGAGCTACTCTTTTGCAGGAAATACTTGAAACAATTGAATTTCGTGAAAGGCATGGATTTGAAGAACTGCAATGGAAACCTCAACAATCAGCTCTAACCACATTAATGTTAAAACAATAGCACACCAGACATTAGCACTTCTACAAGTTCTTTTTTCATGTATAAAGACGAAATCATAAAATCCAAGCACGTATCTTTTACATGAACAAACTAATTAACATGCCCAACAGCAAACACAACTAAAATTTCAACGCAACACGAACCATAATAGTTGCGCGAAACTTTAATCGAACCAATGAAGCAGTGTACTGCACATTTACAGTCGTTCAGAGCAAAAAAAGAAATGAAGTTATTATAAACAATATAATTAACGGAATTCAATCACAAGTGGAACTGAAATTCTTGTTTTGAATATTGATTTTCTCTTATTTTCTTAGCATCCAAACAAGCAGAGATTCTAAAAACCCTAGCTACTCTAAAATTACAGAGTTAAGACTGATAGCTCAAAAAAGGAAACTTGCGATGAAACAAACAAACAAAAAAGTTAAAAATGAAATTAAGAATTGAGCACCTTGAATTTAAGAAGCTACTATGCTGCAATTTAACTTCCATGTAAATGTAATAGTTAGAAAGTCAGCGGGAAAATGTTTGCGTTTGGCACGCAGGAAAATTTGAGCGCAAGCGGATAGAAGGGTCTGTAATGAGGAAGAGAGGAGAAAGTTTTGGTGACGTGGCAGTAAGGTTTTTGCTTCTGGGTGACGTGGAGAAACGTCCGTTCACAAAAAAGAATGATGGCTCGGTCTTCCTGCAATCTACAAGAAAAAGAATGCATGTGGTTGTGACCATCCCATCCCGTGTATAGTAAATAAGGTGTCTGTGAATGGCAAGAGGATTCCAAGTGATTGGATCCCCGGTAGTGATCTTGCGTTTGCCACGTGGTATTAACATAGCCCTATAAATACTTCTTCTTTTATATATATATATATATATATATATATATATATATATATATATATATATATATATTTCTTGTAGGTCGAACTTCAGTACTAGATTAGATACGGGTAGATTTTTTTTTAATGAAAAACGCTGATGTTATTATTTTTTAAAAAATAAAAAATATATATGGTTCCTATTATTAACTTAACTGAATTGATCTAATTTGATAATATAATCTAAAAAACACATAGTAAATAATGTGAACAAAGAAAATCAATAATAAATTATAAAAAATAATATGTTAGTATTAAACTTGGAATGAAAAACAAAAAAACCTAGTTGGAAATTTATTATTGCTCCATGATGGACAATGCTTAGCTATCAAAATGAGCTTATCGAGACGGTTCAAAAGTTATTGTGACAGGTTATGACGACACTTAAAAAGATCTTATGAGCTGTTAAAATAACAATTCATAAAACAAATTAAATAAAATATCATAAAATAAGTATATCATGCTTTTATTTAATTAATTAATTTAATATAAATGAAAAAACTCTTAACAAAAACTAAATTCAACATAGAACGATAAATAAAAAGAAACTAGAAAACTCGAGTCATTATCAAAATTAGTGAATAATTCTATGAAAAGAAAATTAAAAAAAAATAATGAAGTTCAATTTCCAATTAAATAAATGATAAAACTAAAAAACATGAGTTAAGAAAAAGGGGGGGAATGCAAGCCCGAGTTTTCTAAAGTATGATTTAGTTTTCTAAACTCGTAACTCGTGACATTTTAGACTCTAACTCAATTTCCAATAAATTCAATGTTGAGGCATGAAATCAGAAAAAAAAAATACATGTATATATATATATATATATATCAAATTTAAAAAATTGCCAAGGCAAAAAAAAATTACAATTAAAATAATAAGGATCAAATTGGTAAAAAAATAACTTGAGAATGAAGAAATAGTAAAACAACATAAACTTTTAAAAATCATACCAAATAAATAAAATCTATTAAAATAACGGGACCAGACCTGAAAGATAAAAAAAGAGGGGGATGAAATAGAAAAAAATCAATTTCATAAATCATCTTAAATAAAACAAATAGTAATCAAAACAACAATGACCAATTATAAAGAAATAGAAAATTAAAGGGTTGTTTTTAAATTTTACAGGATGAACGCGTAAATCAAGGATGAGAAAGTAAAAAAAAAGAGGTCTCAAGCGCTAAATAGGAGGTCCATTTGGAAAAAGTGTCATGCCAAAATGGAGGGGAAGCCAAGACAATCAAACGCTGCCATGGAAGTCATTGTATGACCACCATATGGCGTCTCATGCTCCTCCCAAAAGGCATAAAGACAATCCAATTGCACTGGCCAATTTTTTAATAATATTTATATTAACGAATAGCCCCTCAACAAACCTAATTATTATTATTATATGAAAAGATATAAAGGCCTCTAAACTCAAGTTATAAAAAAATTGCCTTTAATGTCAAATGAGTTATTTCACTATTTAAAAAATAAGAGATAAAGCTCTTAGAGCCAGCTTTAAAAAGTTTTATTTTTAAAAGCGTTAAGTAATTTTATTGTGTTGAGAAATTATATAAAGATTTTTTTTTCCCATCCAAATCATTAATGATTTTTTGTCCATTAAAAAAAAACTATTCTACCCCCTTGCAAGGCTTAATGATTTTAAAGTGAAAGGTAAAATCATTAATTTATTATTGTAATCCATAGTACTTTGCCTCATAGACCATAATGCACTCACTAAGCACTTTCATATATTTTTTAATGGGAGGCCCGTGCTTTACCGTATGCTAATTTTAATTTTTTAAACATAAAACGACATAAGCATTTCTTTAAAAGGAAAAACAAAATTGAGATTCAAGTCATTGTTTCAATTAGATTTAAGAAGCTCAATTAATTTATATGGCATGAATAAACAAAGCAACAATAATAAATAAATTGATAAAAAATTAATAAAAAAAATTTCAAGTAGCACTATTATTTTAAAAAAACAAAACAAGAAAAATATGAGACCCAAGTCATTGATTTGACTATGTTCAATAAAATCAGTTAATTTAATAATATAATTAAAAAAACATCTATAGTAAATAAAGTTACAAAAATTTAGCAATTATTAACTATAAAAAATGAGTTGTCAATATAATACCTGGAAGAAGAAAAAAGAAAAGCTCGTTAGAGACTCATCATTGCTCCATCAAGGACACTACCTTACCACCATTAAAAAAAAAACCAACATATTATGAAATAAGCATCTCATGTATATATTTAATCAATTAATTTAGTTTAATAAAAAAAATCTCTAAAAAATCTAAATTTAACAAAGAACGATGTATAAAAAGACTCTAGGTAACCCAGGTTGTTTTCAAAACCAATAAAAGTTTTTATAAAAATCAAATAATAAATGTCAAATGATGAAACTGAAAAAACATAAGCTTAAAAAAAACAAATGCAAACAAATCTCCTAAACCTAAGTTAATCTTTTAAACATGCTTTAACCAATTTAATACATAAGGATGAAATAAAGAAAAAAAATATCAATAAAAAAAATTGCCAAAGTAAAAAATATAGTAATTAATAAAATGAGGATCAAGTATGATAGGAAAAAAAACTAAAGAATGATAAAATCGTAAAAAAAATTCTAAAAACCATAAAAAATAAAATAAACAATAATCAAAAAAATATAGACCAAATATAACAGAAAAAATTAAAAAAAAAATCAAATTATATAAATTATTTTAAATAAATAAATAGTAACCAGAAGAATAAAGACTAGCTCTTAAAGAAAAAAAAATTGAAGGGCAAGCATGGAAATAAATGAGGGGGTGAAAAGAAAGAGAAAAAAAAAAGGCTGACAATACTAAACCTAAGGTTGGTTGGCCACATGCACTACCTGGACATGTAGGGGCTGCTGATATAATTTTAACGCCGTCTTGAAAGCCACCATTTGACCTCCACAAACTACTGCACGCGCCACTCAAACAGCATGAGAGAAATACAATGAACAAATTATTTATAAGTCAACTTGATTGTAATAAAAAATCATTTTAGCCCCCTATTAGATTCAGCATTTCCTTACCCTTTACACTTGTGTTTGCCTATGACTAAGTTTCTCCCGCATCTAGAAGGTTTTCCTCACTCTCACAAGTTGTAAGTAGATGGAATCACATAAGTACAAAGATAACAAATCAACATATACAAAAAAAAATCTCAAATTTTATTAATCTCAATAATATATATATATATATATATATATATATATATATATATATATATATATAAAATCATGTATGCATGTGCTAATCAGTCACATTATATTAAGAAAATATTTGATAAGTTTAAATATCTCAATATAAAGTAGGCTAATACCCCCATTTGATTCTAGCATGAAGTTAAATGATTGGTAGCACAACTAGAATATAATAATATCATTGGAAGTTAAATGATTATTGTGATAAAATGGTAGCACAACTAGAATATGTTAGTGCTATTAGAAATATTATGTATGTTATGCATTGTACAAGATCATACATAACTTTTGTTATATGTAAGTTATCAAGATATATAAGTAAGCCGAATACAAATCATTAAAAAGCTATTGCAAGAGTTTTTGGTTATCTAAAAAAAATGATCAATTTGGGCTTATTTTATTCTGATGTTTGAGCTGTGATGGAAGGATATTGTGATGCAAGTTAGATAACTAGTTCGAGTGATAATAAGTCCACATTAAAATGGATTTTCTCACTTTAAGGAGGTGCAGTATTTTAGACGTCTAAAAAACAAACGTGCATCTCTTATTCTATCATAAAATCAAAATTTATTGTTATGGTTGTTGTAGGTAAAGAAATAGAATAACTAAAAAAATATATTGTTGGATATTAAGTTGTCCATGACCTATATAAGTTATTTCATTATATTGCGATAGCGAATCAACTATATCTCAAGCTTACAGAAAAATTTACAATGGTAAGTTAAGATATATAAGCATTCGACACGGATATATTCGAGAGTTAATTACGAATGAGGTAATCACCATTATTTATATGAAGTATGTGACTAATTTAATAGATTCGCTTACAAAAGAACTATCTAGAGATATGATAAAAAAACAACTAATGAAATGAAATTGAAACCCGTTATTAAAAATACCAATAATAGGAACCCAAATTTGAATCAACAAGAAGCTTATCTCAAAGTTTAAAGGGCAATAACAAGTTAATATTTAGTATATGTTGGACACTGATAATTAATTTTGAATCATTTTTGATAATATTCAATGTGTTCTGTTACGTAAAGGAGGATAAGTGTGGGCTCTTAATGAAATTTAAAACTTCATGTTTAATGTAATAGATACATGTACAATTTTACCTATATGAATATAGAAATGATGCTGCTTATGACAAGAGTTAGGGTTTTTTCTTATAAATATTCATGAAAATGAGATTTTAGCATATAGCCATAATAGTGCTAAATAGTTCTTAACCTCTTTAAGAGTTTGAATAGTATTATGTGTATAGTATCTTTGATTTTACAATAACATTTTTTATTTAATCTATGAACACTAGTAACTTTGATATGATTTAAGTTCTAATACTAATTAAAGGTTTAAAATGCAAAATACATTCTTATAAGCATAATTTTATAAAATTAAAAAGACATTTATTATAAACTAATGGGGGATTGATGATGTAATTTGTAAATGAATAAAGAAGTAAAAGATGTTTATCCCATATTGAAAAGATACACTCTCTTTTAAATGTTTGTAAGTGTGAGTTTCTATTGTATAGTAAATTGAGTAAAAGTTATGGTAGATGGGCTCTCCTAGTGAGTTTCCTAATGCTATTATATAGATATTTATAATATCAAAATGTGACACTTGACATTTGACACTTGAATACTTGAAACTTAATATGTGAGTAAGATTAATTTGTTTTTTAATTGATTTTTTTAATTTTCATAATTAATTTTAATATTTTTTACTGTTGGGATAAAACTGAATTGCAACTATTCAATTTAATTTAAATATGATGATTTAATTAAATTTTTTTTTTCAGTTTCATCCTCAAACTTTTTTTTACTTTTTTTTTCCAATTCTTATGGGATTTTCCATTCGTTTTGAAAAAGTCATGTGTTACTTAGAGCATTTTTTTTTAGTGTTGTTAAAAACTAGTTTTTTGTTTTAGTATTTTTGGTTTTTAATTAAATACAAGCATCAAATATTTTTTGTCATTTGTTCTAATTACTTTTGCGACCCAAGCCAACCTATACCTCAAGTCCTTCGGGTTACAAGTCAACATGTTGGGCCGAGTATTTTGAGCATCAAATGATGTATTTTGATTTTGATTTTTTAATTTTTTTTTAATATGGTCCTCACTCACTCGATTTTTATTTTTTTTTGGATTTTTTGTAATTGGCCCTTCATTTTAATATTTGATTGTATTTTAGGCTTTGGTTTTAAATTTTTATTCTTAGCACCCTTATTAAATTTTAATTTATTTTTAATTTCATCATTAAATCTATAATTTTAGTTTTTTTTAATTTCATCACCTGGATTTACTGATATTTTTCTCTACCTTTTTATTCATTAATTTTTTTTTTCTGAATTGATCTTTCATTGTTTGGATTTCTAAGAATTTACCATAGTATTTTTTTTCGTTCTCTTTTTATAATATCAAGCTGATAATCTTTTTTTAAAAAAATACATTTACAGCAATTTGTCATTGTTTTTTTATATTCTTAAAAAAATCGGACCAGTCCGAAAGCTATATAGTAATAATCAAGTGGACTCGCACCAGCTCTATCCTTCCTCTTTCTTGTTTGCTAGTGGCTAAAGAAGAATGGTGGATGAACGTATAAGTTGCATTTAACATGTCTCTGTCATGGCTCTGCAACTCGTACTTATTGACGCCCATAACTCAACAACTAACTCGCTACTCCCAATAATTCCTTTTCTGGTTTTAGAAAACCAGTACAAAGATAGATTGATTATAAATTAGGGAAAGAAAAAAGATTATATGTTTTTTTTATATCTATGAGAGACCCCACGTTATAGGTTAATTGCTGCATGAATTTAATAATTTATTAATTCAAATGTAAATATTCTTTATTGTTACTTCAAATAAAACGTGAAGAAATGAAATCTAAAGATAAATTAATTCAATAAAATATTCAAAACTAAAAATATTATAATTAAAAAAATAAAAACCAAATATAATATAAAAACAAAGTGTAAGGATATACAATTAAAAAAATAATTAATTTAATAAATAGTTCAAGATCAAATATATTATAATTAAAAAATTAAAAATAAAATTTAATATAAAAATAAAATTAACTCAATAATTTATTCAATACCTCCACATTATAATTAAAAAATCAACCGCGTCCGATCACACACGCAAATCCAGAACAGAAACGGCACTTGATGACCGAAGCCTAAACTAATACCGGCCCTCCATCTCAGGTTTCAAACAATCAATAATAAAATCTCCCCGTTGGACTATAATATATATTTCTTGATAAGTCTCCAAATGTCATTTTCCGCAGCTGATCTGAATCTAACAAGCAAATTATTAGCCAAGTTCATGTTGATCAATAAAGAGTTGGTCTTGTTTTCTTTTTCTGCACACGGGTTTTATTTTTTGTGTATATCTGTTATTTTTATAGTGTTTTACATACTCACTAAATTTATAAAATATTCAGTAAATTTAAAAATTAATTATAATACATATAAACTAACCTAGATACTCTAAGTTATCAAATAAATAAATAAAGAGTTGGTCTAACTACTAATTCAAGTCAGGGTCCATTAGACAGATTACTTTTAATCTTTATCTGATAAATTGCTCTTCAATTTATATATGTATATAAAAAAAAATAAAGGGGAAGATAAATTCAGCATGCATATGGAAGACCTTCTATCCTTCCCTGGAAAAATCAATGGCGTTAGGGCTGGGGTATTTCAAACTTCTCGTATTGATTATTAAAATATTATCTAGGGATATACTTGTTTTTTATAATTTTTATGCACAGTAAAATAATTTAATTATTTTTAAAGTTAGAATTTTTAATACCAACAAACAAGGGCACTTCTATCCTTTTATTTTTCAAAACATAATAAAATGAAAACTTTACCCTTGAAATAAAAAAATTAAGACATGTGTTCAAGGGACCTTTTGGACTTTTTACTAAGTTGTTTTTTGTTATTACCAATTTTGTTGACGTAAATTTTTTCATACATATTACTTTCAATCCAATAACTTAGATCACAAGTTTAAAAATTTAATAGGGAGAAGACATTTTTTTTAGCTTATTTTCTATTATTGTTTCATCATTCAACATTATCTTTTTAAAAACATAGTTGTGGTTTTCCTAGATTTTTTTTTTATATTGAACCATTTTAATCTCATAATCTAAAATGTAGATTTAACAGGTTAACCTAAGTTAACTTGACTTTTATTGTCCAAATTATTTATCTATTATACTAACTCGGGTTGGTTTAGATTAACTCGGATTATTTTTTTATCCTCCTTTACTTAGTTTTACATTTATATATTTAGAGTGTATTTGGTATTGTGGTAGTTATTGTGGTTGTGGTTTGAAAGAAGTTATTTTATAAAAAGTACTTTTAATTGAGATTGGTTCGAAAAAATAGGTGTTTGGTTAAAACTGTGGTTGAAATAAGGTTGAAGAAAAAGTAATTTAAGGTGTTTGGTTAAGAATGTTTTTAAAATCAAGGTTATAAAATAATTTAAAAATATATATATTAATATTGATGATTTTTAATTTAAATATTGTGGATTTAACTATTGCTATTATATCATGAAATAAATCATACTTTATATAAAATATTTTTTATTATTCCATGAAACCATCTATAATTCTATTACATACGAAATACATCCGACAAAAACTATAGTTTCCATAATTTTTTTAGCGTGTAATAAAATTAGATAAAATATTATCATGTATAAAATTCATTCTAAACTAGTTTTTTTTAAAAAAATATATTAAAAAAATTAACACACTAAAAAAAATTAACACACTAAAAAAAATATTCACGTAGTGCAAGCGAACAGTGCATCATTATGCACTATTCATGTTAATTGCACTGTTCATTGAACAGTGCAATTAATGTAAACAGTGCAAAAAAAGCAAGGAATTCTTGCTTTCCAAATACTGCGTTTTCAACGCAGAAAAGAAGTGGGACCTAGTGAACAATATTTTTTTTTTCTTTAATCAAATGACTGCAAACTGTATTTTAATTAAAACACAAACGCAGTTGTGTAGCCAAACATGAAAATTGAACACCATCATTATTTTCTCATTCTTGAAAAAAATCTATTTCCCAAGTTATTGTGACCTTTTTTTCTTTGTTTTTTATCCATCTATTGTTTTATTTATTTTTTAATTATTTAATTAAAATAAAATCATTTTAGTTGATCAATCAAGACCATATCCAGAGACATAAAAAATAATAATAAAAACACCAGCTTGCAATACTTATATATTATTTTTAGAAAGAAAATATAGACCCGAGACGTCATCCAGACACACATGAGTCCACACCACACTACATGATTCTGGAAGTAAAACAGCATTTAATTCGAAAGTCAAAAAGGTTGGATGGTGTAATAACAGTCTTTTTGACGAGGAAGCATGTATGGCATTCCGTGCGTGGAGAAAAGGGTGCCCGTCGACAGGGACGCCACCCTCTCCCCCCATTTGCAAATTGATATAAAATATCTGCAAATATACGGTGGCGTTCAAATTTCAACCTCACATGATCATCGTACAACGTCATAAATGACGGAGCAACTAGAAAAACGCTGCCTATAAAAATTTAATTTTCAAGACAATTTGACTATAGCCGGCACCAAATGGCGAAGCCCAATGACGATGGTTTGCAGATTTTCCACCATGGGCGCACGTCATGGATCAGCTCAATATACTTTTGTTTATGAATTCCTCTAATTATTTAGTAATCAATGTCGACGAAGAGATATATTAAAGAAATTAAATTCAATTAATTCAATCAACGTACGTACAATCTCTTTTTTTTTTTTATTAACTTAATATCTGGATTAGTTTCTATATATCTTAACTAATTTTATAAATTCTAAAGTTAATAATTATATAAGCCTTTAGCAGCCATGAATTTATAAGACTCAAACTGATAACCTATAAAGAGTAAATATAGAACCTCGAGTTATAATTATTATAATTTTTAAATGAAAAATACTTTAAACAACTATTATTATTTTAATTTTAAACAAGTATTTAGTATAATTAATGGTTGGACATTTAACATATGCACAATTTATTGGTGACGGTAATTTTATATGTGCATGCATATACCATAAGTGTAGTCACTGTTTTTGTATTACAGTGAAAATTATTATTTGAAGGTATTAATTTGGAAAATAAGTTTTAATAATCTTTTGGAGTGAGTGACATGATAACCATTGGTGAGAAAATGATGAACATGAAGTTGTCTGAGAGTCAAAAACCAATTTAATAATCCTAATTCAGCTGGGTTGGATTTTTTGTAGGATCCATCTTGTGCCCCTTCACATCATTTGAAAGTTTACGAGATTCAAGGGTTACAGAAATGCGAGAAATTACAGGAAAATCGGCTACCTCGCTGCCAATCTTTCCATTTTCTCTTGTCCATGCTATTTTAAAACACAATTTCAAATATAATTTTAATTAATGTTTAAAAAAAATATTATTTTAATATATTTTTAAATAAAAAATATTTTAAAAAACATTATCTACCACACTTCTAACCAAACATGCACTTAATCCCTCTTGTTTACAAAGCTAATCGGCTATGCTATTATTGTTCCATGAATTATAATTTTAATCCTTTTTCTTAGCCTAGTTTCTTCATCAAATTTATATTTTTTTAATTTATTTTATTTTTGAAAAATAGAAAATAGAAAAATAAATAAATAAGTAAGGTGATCAAAAGTTTAATCAGGATAGAAGTATTAAGAAAAATATTAACCAAGAATGTTGTACGCTAGTTTAATTAATTTTCTTACAATCTAGTTTTGATAAATAATAAAGATTGAATTATAGAAACAGTTAACACACCGATTTATTAATTTATCTATATCCACTATTTAGTTAATAATCAAATTACAGCCAGATAGAGCTCAATAGGACTCAATAGGAAGTCAAACTAGTCCTTGACAATAAAGTATGTGCACATATTATTTTAAAAGACCAGCAACACCTAGTTTTCAAAGAAATGGGATTAGTAATCTTGATATCGTTTCTTTATCTAAGAAAAATTATAAAAATACAAATATAGTAACTTGTTTTTGAAGGGGAACGGAACCAAGAGCCTAAGGTTATGGTCGTGTTTTGTGCCTTGTTTAAATTAATATTATAGTTTTAAAATTTGGTTTGACTCGAGAAATCAGATAAAAAAAATAAAAAAATTATAAAAATATATAATTATTTTTATTATTAATGTAGGTATCTAGACTAGCTTATGCGTACATAATCGCTAATTTTACGGGCTCTGAAATTAACGATTATATAAGTTTTTCATGATTTTGAGATTTGTGAGACTCGAACTAATGATCTTTAGAAAACAAACTTAAAATCTGACCAGTCGAGTTATACCCATCGAGATTATAAAAATACATAGTTAATATCATAGGCTGTGGTCCTGTTCAGTTAATATGATAGTTTTTTTTTTGATTTACGTGGGTGTCCGGGCTAGCTTGCGCGCACCACGACTAATCCCACGGCCTACTGAATACACTGTAAACCCAGTGAACATATAAAACACTGCGAGGATGACAGACATGCATATTAAAACTCGAACTCAGGAACAGTGAAAGGAAACAAGCTCCTCCCACCACTAAGCCAAGATCCTCAGTGCCAGTTAACATGATAGTTAATATCACAGGCTGTGGTCCTGTTCAGTTATCAAGACCAGCAGCAACTAGTATTCAAAGAAATGGAATTAGTAAACTTGATATCGTTTCTTTATCAAAAGAAAAATTATAAAAATACAAATATAGTAACTGGTTTTTGAAGGGAAACGGAACCAAGAGCCATAGGCTTGCGGTCCTGTTTTGTGACTGGGTTTGAATTTCATACCATATTTTAAAACCGGCTTCACCCGGCAGGTTAGGTATAAATAATAATAATAAAAAAAACAACTTAATTAACCTAAGATTATAATAGTTGATTATTTATTTATTTTTTAACAAAAATTTTTTTTTATTAAAAAATAGGATCGATTTGATGACTCGATTAAAACCTACCAGCGGTTAAAGCCTGTGATCTGAACATTAAACCGAGTTTATTACTGGGTCGGATTTAAAACCAATGGTTCAAACAACTCGGAAGGAATGCCATTTCCGTTAAAAAAGACAATATTAGGGGCCTTTAACAAGCCATCAAGTACACTCCTTAAAAAAGTCCTATATAAAGTGAACAAGTCGAGTGGCTACTACGCTCAAATAACCACCCCGCACAAAAACCTTTTTTAAAGTATTTCCTTGTGAGGGAAAAAAAAAACACAATACATGTCTGTCTACACGCAACCACCGTGTTCCTCCAGCACCGCAACAACCACCTTGGAACCCTCCATTGCTACCTCAATCTCCACCATCCACCCGGACATCCTTCAAGCCCACATCCTAAACCGACTAGACGGCCTCTCCTTGGTCTCCACCGCATGCACTTCCACCGAACTAAATTCACTAGCATCCCATCAAGACTTGTGGACCAACATATGCCACTCCATTTGGCCTTCCACTAACACGCCACGTATACGCGAAATGATCTCCCGCTTACCCAGCGGCTGGCGCTCTCTCTTCTCTGAATGCTTCCCTCTGACCACAGGCCCCCGGGTAAACCCCCCACGAGACCACGACCATCCATCAGAACTGATCTCAGCCGTCGATATTCATTACAAAAATAAGCTGATTTTTTCCAAGGATGTAGAAACAGAGACCTCAAGCTCGTGGTTTTTGTGCTCTCCCTTCAGAATCGACATGCTTGATCCGAAGGACTCGTGTCCGACTCCCATACCGAATTCAGGTTCTGAGGAAACATGTCGCGATCTGGCTGGTGATTTGAGTTTGAGCTGGATATTGATTGACCCGACCCGTTTACGGTCGGTGAACCTATCGAGTCACAAACCGGTGTCGGTTCAGAGGCATTGGCTGAGCGGCGAAGTGCACGCGCGGTTTGCGACAGTGTTGGCGGCAGGAGATAGAGGATCAGCATCAGAGAGTGTGCAGTGTGGGATAGTGGTCACGTGTGGAGGGGGAGCCCAAGGAGGGGAGATGCACGTGAGGGGAGTGAGCTTGCAGGTGGAGGATATGGATGGTGTTTTCTTAAACGGGAAGGGTAGTTTGGGTGTTTTGACTACGGGGTTTGAGGGTAAAAAGGGAATGAGCGGGAGGAGGGAAATGGAGGGACGTAAAAGGTACGAGATATTTTTGGAAATGAAGAGGGAGAGGAGGGAGAGGAGGTTGAAGAAGGAAGGGGCTTTGGACATGCTGTGTGTCTCTTTCGGGGTCATGGCTCTTGTCTCTCTTGGGTTATTTCTTCTGCTGAGATGAAACTTCAATCTTAATTTTCCCAGGTTGTAAGAGTTGTAAAGGGGGAGGTGTCGAGAGAGAGGGAGAGAGAGTTAAAAAAACACTCCTATCAAACAAGTTTACACTTTACAGGCGATAAAATTGTTATTATGTGACACTTGTCGGCGGAGCCAAGCAATTAATTAGACGGCCGAGGGGATGTGGAGATGCATGGTTCTCATTTGCTAAACGCTGCGTTGCATGTATTAAATTAAAACTCATTTCAATAATATGGTCTGGAATTAAGTTCTTGTCAACAGGTCGGAGCAATTTTGCCGGCTCGAAGAACATCGAAAATGACAGACACGTGAGGCGTTAACGAGTATGGGAGCAGCACAAAGAATGCCGGATGCCAATACCTCTGGTTGTTGATTCACGGGGAAATGCTTCCCTTAATTTTGTCATCCCTGAAAGAATAAGGGTACAAATGAAAAAGTCTACAACAAAGAGGATCAAAAACATGATTGAAACAAAGAGGTGTTTTTTTTAAAAGATTCCAATGATCAAACATTCAAAAAGTATATCTTTTCAAATAAGCTCTGATATTCTTTCCTTGTAGACAAGTAATGGCGAGAGCTCAATTAAGCTCTTTTTTGCATGAATGCTCGACTCACTGCAAATAGAAATGGAATTATAGAATTCTGTGCAATTTCTTTCAATAATTACGAGGTTAATGATGGAATTTGTGACGTCGGTAATTACCGACACAATAAAAGAATCCATCAACAATAAGACACGATAATACGTTTCATTATATTTCGATGATACAAATATTTTATCATCATTTTTCATTGAAAATCTAGTTTATAACTTCCTACTAGGGATTTATATAAAATTTATTTTATATACTTATATTTTTATTAATGATAATATCTAATTTTTACCGTCCAGATAAAAATATAAAAGTTTCTTTTCAACCATGATAAGTTTAAATAAGTTATAGTCATTTAGAAATTTTATATATGAAATGTAAGTAAAATATAATTTTTAAATAAATACAATTTTGATGGAAATTATAAATGATTTTATTGTGCATAGTATGGTTTTGAATTGGAGCACATATAAAAAATTAAATTGTTCATACTACATGAAAAATAATAATGTCTTTACCTTAATAAAAAATGATAAAGCCTCTTTTTTATTGTTATTGAAGATTCTTGCTAAGTCATTATCAATACCAATAAAAAAGACTTCTTGAAATGTAAAGCTGAAAGGGATCAATACTATGCTGTCAAGTCATCATCAATACATAAACAATAAAAAACTTTTTAAAAAGTAAAGTTGAAAGTGATGTTATACCACCAATATTATCGGGTGAATAATTGGATGGTGTAGAATAGTAGAATGAGAATATTGTATTTGTTTTTTATTTTGATAAAATTTCTTTTCTAGTTTTGATATGACTCATAATTGAATAAAGTAAAGTAATTTTTTAAGAGTTTTTAATTGGATGACTAATGTCATCTTGAGAATAACATGTTTGATAATATTTATAATACGGTTATCATCGTGAAAGGAAAAACAAAATATAATATGAAAGCTATAATGAATTTAGCTTTGTATTATGATCTTTGAAAAATAAAGCTTTTTAATAATAGGTCATGTGTCGCAAAGCCCAAACCACATTTATCTTATATAAGAATGCATCGTTTTGTATCTATGAATGACTTAAGAGTTCGTGATTTCTTGATGAATGTGTTTTGAACATGACAAGATTTGTGAATTTAGAGAAATATATATTGTATGGAATGAAGAATCATGATTTGCATGTGTTTATGCAAATACTAATTTCAATTGCTTATAGAGATTTATTGCAAAAAAAAAAAAAACATATGGAATGCACTCATGAAGATTAATAATTGTTTTATAGATATTTGCTTGGACATATTGCACACCTGTCATATGGAGCAACTTGATATAAACATTATTGAGATAATATACAAACTTAAGATGATCTTCCCTCCCTTATTCTCCGACTCAATAGGACACTTATCTATATATTTAACAAAAAAGATAAAAGTTAGAGGTCGTGTGTAGTATAAATTGATATATCTATTCGAAAGGGCTCACATGCCTTTTAAGCAATTGTATATTGTCTTTTTTGTAAATATTCCATTATTCAAACTCTATTTACTTCCTTAAAGATACTTATTTAACCTTAAAATAGGTTAAAAACAAATCACATGTCGAGACTTTGATATGTAAGACATATATTATTAAAAAGATTTAATATTTATCTTGTATTATTTTGAGTCTCATTTAAGAACAAAAATCAACCGCGTTTCAAGATATGATAATGGTGGTGAATTGTGTTTGAGAGGGAATTTGTATATATTTTACCATCATGGATGACTATTATCAAATAATAAAGTGATGAAAAAAATATTTGACAAATATTGAATTTAAAAAAATAAATAATTATATGTTATTCAATTGTGTGATGAATTGAGATATTTTGTTTGGTAAATCAATTTTATAATTATATAATTTTAAATTATTTTCTTTTATATTTTTATATAGACTGAATCCATTAACTTGTTTAAATCATCAATTATTGTTATTCAATTGGTGGATGCCGGTATACATGTTGAAAACTTGAAATAACGAAGCAGCTTTCTTAACTTGCAGATAAAGGCGCGCTCGAGTTTCTTTGAACCTTTTTGTTTTTCATTCACTTGATTTCCTATCAATTCTGGAAAAGATCAATTTTGATGACACATTTTGCATTAGAATATGCATACATAAAGGTAATGCAAGTTGATTCAACACTTAGCTATATATATATATAAGTAACTTATAAAGTTCACATAATATAGATCCGTGCTCAAACTATCATTATTCTTAAATTCAGCATCTGGTAGCTCACAAGAACTTCTATTTGTAGGCAGGCAAATCTAATTCTACTCTCTTCTAGAAAGAACAGCCTATCCACTGGTTTTAGTGTGCAGGTATTTGATTCAGGTGTAGCATGTTGTCCTGCATTTGGAATCGCCAAATAAATTTCATGCACTAGAGAACGAAATGCCAAGATTTGACTGGGATATAACTTGCAAGTATCTAAATCTTCCTGCAAATGACATAAAACTATATCCTCGTAGTTCAACTCTCAGATGTTGTTGGTTCAGGAGGTCCTCTAGCAATTGGAATCCCACCACCAAAATTAGTTTTGGGCTTTGCAGTTTGCACATAGATGACTCGACCATTCAGTGCCTGCAATACATTTTACTTGTTATTCCTGAGATTTTGAGTTCAATACAAAATGCAGAGAGGAATCCAAATTTACCTTCCCATTCATCTCATCCAGAGCTTTCTGAGCTTCATCTTCAGATGCATAAGTTACAAAACCAAAACCTTTTGATCTGTCCAAGGTTCGGTCCATCACAATTTTAGCTGGCAAAGGAAAAGGAATGTGAACTAGGACTGATCAAATAATCCATGCTTAGAGATTTTATCGCAGTGAACTTCAAAATACCTTCAACAACCTGACCATATTGAGAGAATGCTTCTGATAATCCATTCTCTGTCGTGTAAACTGACAAGCCTGCAACATAGCACATCGGAAGGAAGAAAAGAAAAATTCAATTAGTTTTGGAGAATTACAGCCACGCTAAATATCCATGGCCAACTAAGTTGCATAAAGATATTTGCAGTTCATAAGTACAATGACAGTCTTTGGCATGTTAGACTTGTGAAGAGATATAAACAACAACTACCATCCAAAACTCCATCACTCTTGGGCAGTTTCTATTTAGTTTACCACAGAAGAAACCAATACACGTCCAAAACCAAAACCAAAGCCAGCCAACCCACCTTAGAGTGGTCTGGTTGAATTTTTTTACCGGTTACACCCAAACCACTCGCATTCTAGACATTCTTAATTTACACTAGCCTTTTATAACAACCTACTTCCCACTATATCAAAAAACATCTTAGAGTATACAAAAGTTTCGGCAGAGCTAGTCTGCTATATATATATACCTGCTTAGACTATGGGAAGAACTCAACTATTCCAGTCACGGAACTTCTTTAGTACTACATTCAACATTATGTTGCCATAGCAGCACATAAGAGGAAGTGTTTTTAATAAGAAAAGTAGCAAGTTTCCCTACCATCAACTCTGCTAGCTTATTGTTGAAAGACTGCTTACTTCCCCCACCACACAAAAACCATGAATCTGATTATGTTATTACTTCAATTAAAACGATCTGGGAAATTGTTAAAGTGTTTCTTGGCTGAAACTAAGCAATGAAGTGTCAAGATTGAAGCAGCCAATGGATGAGTAAATTGTAAGATTTTTGTGGCGGGGATGGATGACAAGTTGATAACCCAACAAAAAGGTTTTTTTTTTAAAAGGAAGAAAAATAGAACATAGAATTAATCATCCATCAAATTAAAAATTACGAAACATAGCCATGAACACACTCCCAAGTCAAGTAGTTTTTTGGTTCAGACACTTTTACAAACCATTGAACAAAACTAATGGATCAGACAAAAAAAAATCCTTTAGAATCACTCTACTTATTCAATCTGACGTTTTCTAACATAGAAAGAAACGATAAATATCAAGTTTAAAAGTGTTATCGTCGTGTAGTAGAAGAGAAGAGAGTAGAGCAGAGTACCTCCAACGAAGAGTTTAGTGGTTATGCCTCGCTGCCAAATGAAACAGGCAGTTGGAGCAGCAGCAAGTTTAGTACGAATACTTAAAAGCATAAAGCTTTTCTCTCCTGCGATTCTTCTAAGTGCAGCGGCCATTTACCAAATCCCTGCTTGTGTTTGCTTTTGATATTTTGGGGAGGAGTGGACGGCTCCAGGTTGAGGCCGTTACTGCGAGGAGGGTTCTGTTTATATATTATGCCCTTCTGGGGTGGGAGGACTTGCTGGTTACGAGCATGCGTTTGACAGCCCAAGTGTTGGTGGGTGTTTGTTTGTGTTGGCCTTGGATCCTCCAGTCCATAGCCCTATTCCATTATCCATTCCTCGCCACTCGGTCTCGTTTTCTGGTTTTCTGTCACCACTCATCAATTCTTTGTTATTCATCAAATTTTTGTTATTGTGGTGGAAAGTATATTTTTTAAAAAATATATTAAAATATTTTTTATTTTAATATTTGTATATTAAAATCATTAAAAAAATATCAATTTGATGTTTTTTCAAAGCAAACATACTTTTAAGCACTTAGAAGTAAAAGCTACCATATTTTCAAATGAATTTGTGTGTCTATTAATTAATTAATATTAAAAGAAACTAAAAGTTCTTACCGTAGCTCAATATAGAAAGTAATATGGAATTGAACTTGATGATTTCTTTCACTAGCTTAATATTTCAAGGGAAAAACCTAGAGTCGGTTAATGTGAAAAAATGAAATTTTATTTTATTTATTTATAACAATTGAACTCTTAGAGATCAATTTTAAAATTGAAACAAATATTCAACTTTTTTTTTTTTATCAAATTACAAACTAAATGTTCAGCCCCACTTAAATTTTTTCCTTTCTGTTGAATATAGGATTCAACTTGATGATCATTTTTATTTTAATTGATTTTGAGTTATCATGGTGCTGTGAAAATTTTCCAAGGCTTGATTGATGTTTAATTTAATAAAATAAAATGTAATTTGAAATAATTCTATATTTAAAAACTAGATTTGAAATTAAAACTCTTCTAGGAATTGAAGTAGACTTGTTTGGCACGTTTAATATAAGTTTAACTTGTTAAAAGATATCATCTCATGGTGGTGCGTATAGCTTTCTCAAGGTGTAAATATAGTTTTATGAAAATATCTGAGAATGCGGTCGTGTTTTTTTAATTTTTTTTTATTTAAAATTAATATATTTTTTAATATTTTTAAAATATTTTAATATATTAATATTAAAAATATTTTTTTAAAAAAATATTTTTTTAATATATTTTTAAATAAAAAATATTTTTTCCTTAGAAAAGCAATCCCATGTGGTTTTAGCACCTTATTTTTCTTCTCTTTGATCTCCTCAATTTTCGTACCTTTCCAAATTATATTTACAGGACCATAAAAATAAAGCCACCATTCTCTACTCGCAGGGATCAAACCACAATCTTCAAATAATTAGAAGAAAAAACGAGATCGTGGAAGTCGAAAACTTCATTTCTCACAGCTTGTCCTTACTGGCTTACTACTACACATCAAGACATAACCAGTACAGTCCTACTAGAGAACCTAAAGAAACTGACATCACAAGCTCTTTGCTCAACCTCTTGAGGCGTTTTCTATTCCTACTGTTACAACATTACATTGAACGAGAGAACCCATTCCTTTGGACCAACCATGAGCTATACCCCCATTATTTCCAAGGACCAAGAGCTGTACAGAGAACTCATGTTACAACCTTTCTGTATTTGCCACAAGGGAAGGTCACTGTGTCTCTTCAATACCTCATGGATGGTGCACCTTCAGCAGTGCTTGATGAAACATGTCAATGAATTGATCATCCTAGCATAAGAACAGATCAACAAACAATAATTTAGACAGATGCTCACTTCTCTCTTTTCTTACTTCCTTTTTTTTTCAAAGGAAAAGGAGAAATCAATAATTCAAAAATCGCTGAGTATCCAAGCAAAGAGTGACTTTTAAAATTTAAAAATGAGAGAATAGGTGGTTCTTTTACCCTGCAAAGATACTAAAAGTACAATCTTACATTAAATAAGCAAGCAAATGACATAAAGGGGAGATGTAAGGATAAGAAAAGGATCAAGTACCTGAATAAGCATCAGAAGTGCATCACGGACTTTGTCTCTGCTAATAAGAGGTGTAGTGGCAGTTGAACTAGGAGTAAGAGATGGTGGTGGTGTGGGAGGTGGGAAGGGTTGAAGCATTGGAGTGCCATATGGTCGTTGCAGATTCAGGGGAGGCTGAAGTGCAGGAGCACTAGTAAGTGGCGGGGAGATAGGGGGTGGCAGCAATACAGATGAGGAAGAAAGGGGCGCAAAAAATGAGGGCTTCACAAGATTAGTGACATGACTGCCACTGCTGATTGGATCAGGAGTGCCATGGATGGTTTTTGAGGCGGGCAAAGATGAAAGAGGAAGAGAAGGTATTTGTGGAGCTAGTGGAGAAGGCATCACAACACTAGGTGTATGGGAGGATAATGGAATGGTGGGAGAAGGCTGATATGGCTGTCTTGAATTTGCTACACTAGAAGCAGTACTTCCAATATTCATGGCTGTCTGCAAGAATAGTATCAAAAACTACTTAGGCATGTTAAAAAATATATATATGGTTAAAGTACAGAAAATTTAGCGAAATCAGACTAGAAAAGCATAGAAAGCAAGCAATAATGGGATTGGTGGTTAAATTAGTATTGGATAATAATTATTACTATTACACTGATAGCTCTAGAAACTCAATCAACAAAAGGGGATCACAAATTAGGCATTTGACAATAATGCAAGTGTATATTCAGGCATGGGATTGATAGTTTTCAGTAGAAAACATGCAAGTTTGAAATGAACCAACCATGTAAAGTATCAAACTGACAAATGGAATCCTAAATGGCACCATAGCAGAATTTACAAATATATTAATTGGCAAACAAAATATAAAATATAAAGAGCAGTTCTCCACATAGTGTGTACGTGAAAAATAACTCTTGAGAATAAGCAAAGAAGGCACTTACACTAAAGAAGTTCTCAAACGAAGAATCTTCAGTGCTGTCGTTGGCAGCAGAGGCAGTTGATGATGGTTCCAAGGGACCTTCAAACACTGACATATTTGGGACTGCTTCAAGCTCCTCATATTCACTAAGTGATATACAGTTTGTGCAAACAATAAGTTAGATGACATGCTAAAAAGTCCATTTTCTCAATCAGCATAACTAAAAAACAAATTGACGATTCAACATCAGCAATCACAGTTGCATGTTTATATCGAGTTTTTAAAATTCCAGAGCAACATCCAAATGCACCATCAATTTTGAAGTCATGAAAGCTTGAGGACAAAACAAACTGATAATATATGAGGGAAGCGATCATGGAGATGCACTCTCATTTATGTTCATAGAAGAAGAATTTCTTCACATCCTAATTTTACCAACATAAAATGTTTCTTGATTATTTAAAAATCACTTAACAATCCATGTTGATTCTTTTCATAATCAACTATGTTAAGATTCCCATATCCAATCCCAACCAATTCTTGGTTGAGCTGAATTAAAGGCTATATTCACATAGAAATATTCTAACAGCAGTAATCATATCATGTGTTAAATTTAAACACCATTCAAATCAACTATACAAGATATCCAATAACTAATTGCAGATGACTCAATTATACGAGAACAAAATACCTTTTGCCTGAAGCTACTTTTGGCTTTGCAGGAACCTTTGAGTAAGCATTAAGGATCCTGTAAACAACAATAAAATCTAATTAATATATCCACCTAGCTACTAATAATGCAAACAGCACCTAATCAATCACTCAAAACCCAAGCTCTAAAATTTATTAGGGAATTTAGAATATTTAAGTAAACATCAAACAAAATCTAACTAAATAATTTGTCAAAGTAGAATTAAATTTTATGTACCTAGTAAAGAGGTTGGCAACATCCTCACATTCACGCCGATTGTAAAACCAAATACCATTAACTTCTTGAGATTGATTCCGATACAACAAATACGGAGCTTGAACTTCATACTCAAAATCCCCCAATAAATTCTCCACTAAGTTTTCTGCTCACAAAATAAATAAATAAATAAATTCAAAAACCCACCCAATTGATAACATACAAAAAAAGAAGACAAAATAGAAACCTGTGTTTCGCCGGTTCATTACAATAAACTGAAACCGCGGTTGAGTATTCCTATAGAAAAAAAAAATCAATATAATAATAATTAAAAAACACAAAAGAAATAATTAATTCAGAGTACCTCTTGACTACAAAGAGAGATCCTTCGACATCCTTGCGGCTCTGAAATCAGAAACAATGAAATTAAGAAATCAAGAATGATAAAAATCAAACATCAGATTCGAATATAATTGAAAAAAAGAAGAAGTAAACAAGCCCGCACGTACCCACTGATTGGTTTCGATATTGAAAGCATAAAAAGTGACATGCGCGGCTGTGATTAAAATCTCTTCGATGAAAGGATCCATTCGCTGGAGTACAGTGAGATTGAGCATCTTAGTGCTCTGTTGATCCAGATTTGGCATCAATTTCCCTGTCTGTGACATTTCCTTCCAACCCTAACTCAAACGATCAGATTTTCCTTTCGATTTTCCCGGGAAAAGTTGTTGTAGTTTTCAGTAGTAAAAGAGAGCAAGAGCGAGAAGGAAGAGGGGAGACGCGTGCGGGGCTGGGCCGTGACTTATGAATTTTGACAGTAAGAGACGGTACACTCCACCTCACTCTATGTTTACTTTACTATTAATTATTATTATTATTATTAATTAAAAAAACACTAAAAGGGCGGTGAAATTCCTATAGCGTTGGTCACTATTCTTCCTTACAAATAATTATGGATTATAACAGTATATTTTTTAATTTGATTTTTAAATTTTTATTTCATATAATTGAATCATTTTGAATCCAAATTAGAATTTAATGGTTTATTTTTTTAAAAAAAATAAATTAAAAAACAGAAAAGAGTGAAAAAAACAAGTACAATAGACGATGACTTTAAAATTTATTTGAAAACATAATTTTATTTTTTTATTTTTTATCTATTAGATAACCAGTTCCTTTAATTTTAGAAAATTTAATTTATGCGCTAAACTTTTTTTTTTATTATTTTTTGGAAGAAAAGGAGAGAAATGCTCATCAGATTTTAGTGTGGAGAGAAAAGTTGTTGATGGTGACGGTTCCAACCACCAAAATAATTAATTTTTGTGCCAAATGGTTTCATATAATGAGATAAGTTCAAATTAGATTTTTTTTTTTACCTTGAAAGTGCCTAAAAAACATATCTGAGCTCGAAAAAAATTTTGATTTTGGGTTTTGAGATGAGTGTTTTGCATTTCTGGAGGCCAAATATTGATTTAATAAGGTCACTAATATGTTTTCTAGGAGTTTTTAGTCAAAAATAGATTGAAAATAAGTTTTTATATGAAAAAATAGATACATTGTTTTTTCGACTATCAAAGTGGCTGAAATTTGAAGAATTCCATGCAACATGTTATCTATGTTTTTTCAAAAAAATTTGTTGTTTGCCCTATTAACTTAAAATAAAAATAAATTAAAGGTCCTCACGTGAATTTTTTTGTAAGCACTTAGCCTAACTTATTAAGCCTAGCAACACCTGGTCTTATTATTGTTGTATGGCTAAAACAATGTCGATAAATATTTTCATTTAATGAGAGAGTTATTGAGGATACGAAAGAGCTAAAGTATTTGTTGTGGGAAGGTAAATTAATCTTTCATGTCCAAAAGTTTCCAATTAGTTGGCCATGAAAAGAATTTTTTTTAACAAGGGGCATGAAAAAGAAATGAACCAATATTTGTTTAGGTTTCTAGAAACAACACCATTGATGAAGTTGTTAAAGATTTAGAATGGATTGGGTTTTCCATGATTGTGTTTAAGCTAGAATATGATGGGCTTGAAATTATGTTTTTATCTTTAGTCTTGATTGTTCTTCAAAAACAAGTTTTTTGTCTAAACAACTGATCTCTAATATTTAAGTTAGAAGATATAAAAGAGAAAAATATACAAAAAAGTAAAGAAAGTGAGAAAAATGTACATGTGAGTGTTCTTACATAAACTTGAATTGCCTCTCCTTGTTTGAATATTTATATGGTGACCAAGGTATTTATAAATCTTGATTAAGCTAGCTTACCTTATGGAGTCGTGGAAAGTGTGTTGCAGATCCCTGCATAGGAAATTTAATGTGTGCCTAGTTGGGTATGCTCGACATGGACATAAGGGAGTTGTTGCTCACCATTTCCATTTTATTTAAAGCTTCCTTCTTCTTTATATATATATATATATATATATATATATATATATATATATATAAAACTTTTGATTAAAAGCCGAGAAGAAAGTTGTGAGAAACAGAGGAACATAAATTAGCTGGTCCCCAGCTCAAGGCAGCAGCGAGTTGACCACATAACGTCAACTATTCAATTAGCACTTTGAAGGGACTTTCTTGAAAATAATTCTCTTAGCAAACTTTTGAGTTGTGCTATGTACCTTGTGGCTATATGATGTATAGATGATGAGCTCTGTGTGCCTGATACAAGGGCTCTAGAACTTCCTTTGAAGCATGGCTAATTCTCAATTTAAAGATACTTAACAAGAATTTGAAAGTAGGTTAACATTTTAATTCCGAGGGAGGAGTATTTTCTGGGATTATGATTATCTCACCTTTTGTAACTAATGTTCAACAACTCCTCCTTTGTCTTAAGCAAGGCAATTATATTTTGATTAAAAGTTTGTATCTAAGACTAGTTGTTGTTGTTGAGGAAACGGAGGTTAGCTATGTAGGTTTTTTGAGTTTATTGTGATAAAAATTACTTTTTAAGTGTTTTTTATTTGAAAATTTATCAAAATAATATATATATATATATATATATATATTTTAAAAAATTTATTTTTGATATCAGCACATAAAAACAATTTAAAATCACTAAAAAATTAATTTAAAATAAGGAAAATAATAATAAAAAATTATTATTTTTTTAAATATATTTAAAATACAAAAACAACCAAACTTGTATAATTTTATATTTAGCATTTCTGCTTACGCAAATAGATAAGTCAATTTTGATATAATTTGTTGGATAGATATTAAAGTCATTTCTATTTGCTTTCTTTTGATCTCATGGCTTCGAGAGCTATTTAAGTAATTTCTGAAATTAGAATTTTATAGAATAATGTTTAAACTGTAAATCCAAGCATATTCACAAGTGACACGGCTATATATATATATATATATATATATATATATATATATATATATATAAAACACGTCAATTTTCATTGTAATTATCTCTTATTCTCTTACAACACTGTAAATCACACCATTACTCTCACCATTATACAATAAGAACACTGACAATAACAATGATAACAACAGCATAAACACCAAACAAGTCCAGAGATAAAACTTAACAAGTTTTACTCTTTTTCTCTCTTAATGCCTTCGCAGAGCGAAAGCTGACAGCACAATCAAAAACACGAAGATGACAACAGTGATGAATGATGCCACCACAGCTCCACTGACTTTCTGGCAGAAATCACCATACTGTTGACAGATAGCAAGCCAGTTTGTGTTTGAGTTGCCATTGTGAGCCAAGTAGACTATGGCAGCAGCTGCAGCCCCAGCAGCAGTGGTTAGGGTAAGTGCAACCTGAAAAAAAAAAGAAAAAAGAAAAGCGGGGGGGGGGGGGGGGGGGGGGTAGAGATTTTCTTGTTAAAATGAGTTGAGAAATTTGGATTTCACAGTGAGATGTTAATTATACAACATTTAGAGAGCTTACAGCGTCCAAAATAATCAGCAGGAGCCTTGGTCCAACTGCATGTGGGCGGACAATAGCTACTACGGAGAATGGAAGGGAAAGGACCAGGTAGCCACCAACTATTGCGATTGCAATGACGAAAAACCTGAAAACAGAGATGCCTTAGAATTTCTGTAGAAATCTTCATGCCTTCTAAATAGGCGTGTCATTGCGTGTAAGAATTCAGTGCATATTATACTATCCTAGCAACAGGTTAAAATCACATACTGGAAAGTGGGAAGATCATCATAGCTTGCTTGGAACTGGAAGAATTGAGTGAAGAATGGAAGGGTTTCATCACTAGTTCCCATGGCAGCAGCAGCAGCTAGAGCAGTCGCTATAGCAGCTAGCCTTAGAATCAAGTCAAATATGGCAATCCCCTTCCTGTATCCTCCCTTTTCATTCCTGGAAACAGCTATGAGAGGTGCTTTTCCTTTAGCAACAGAGCTGGACTCTGGGATATCAATTGCTGCTGATTCACTCTTCATTTTCGCTCTTTAGAGAGAGAGAGTAGAGACCTGAGGAAGTTTGTTCTGTGAGGGTTAGCGAGCAAAGACTCAGACTTGCTGTGACGTGATTGGCTGGATGGATGAACCTTATATAAGGAAACGAGCAAGAGTTGGCTAGAAAAAGTCTATACCCGAGGCTAAGAGGAGTTGTTGCTAAATATTTTCAATTCCATATGATCAGGTTCTACAAGAAAGCAAGTAGAAAGGTGATGGCCATAGGCCATCAAGATTAGTTAGCCCTGCTTCAAACAATGAAATTAAGTCTAACAACTCCATTAAATCATTTGTGTGTGTCCAGGATCTTGAATTCTTGATAATCAGCGGTAGCCATTGTGCATGGAGATGATGTTATTGTGATATAATATACCTTGGCTTGTTTAGATTGAAAGATGAGAAGAAGAGGGGATCTATAAAAGAGCCTGGCGTAAAAATAATATATATATATATATATATATATATATATATATTATGATTGAAAACCAATATTTGTAACTTGTTATTTAAAATAATAATATTTAAAATATTATAAAATAAGCTACGAAGAAAAGAAAAAAAAAATAAAAAAAAAGATGCTAGTAGTTTTTTTTATATAGTTTATTCAATCTCTTTATTTAGATTAAAAGTTTGACAGATTAACTTGATTTTTTTTTTATGGTTATTATCTTTTTTAAAATTTAATATCTTTTATGTTTTATCTTTCTACATTAAATTATTTTAAAATTTAGTTTTATAATTTTTCTTGATTTTCCTTTTATTTGGGTTATTTACTCACATGATTTGGGATGCATAGTTTAGTTGTCTTGTTTAGTTTGCTTTGTGTTTTTTTTTTTATATATTCTTTTTATGTATTGATCTCTTTTAAATTTTATTATTCTACTTTGAATTTATTTTGAATTAAATTTCAGTGTTTTTTTTTATATGTTTTTATTTTCTATTGACTTATCTCTTCTCATGACCTAACTTGTATATTTGTCATGTTGACTCAAATTGGATTAAATCTTTTTATTTTTTGATCTTTTACATTTGATCAACTGGAATCTTAATTTTGTCATCTCTTTTGTTTTTTCTAATATTTGCATGTTACCGTAATTCTTTTTTGTTAGAGTTGGACTATTTATTTTTGTTATCCATTTTTTTATTATCTAATTAATTATACAAGCATTTGTTGATCAATCGGGTATATGCCCCAGGCTATGGTTTTTTTTTTTAAAACACGCTTGCATAACTCTAATATTTTTTCTTACTCATAACAATATATATATATATATATATATATATATATATATATATATATATATATATATATGCTGACCTGTAGCGACAGCCCACAAATCTAGTATTTAATCAAATTAAAAGCGATGTCTTTATTGATTTTTTTTTTCCTTTTGGTGTTTCTAATTAACGCCTCATAATTCCAAACACACAAGGCGTTGCGTAAAAAAAGTTCATAAACAAATACAATTAGTTTAAATGTAGATGTACATTATTTGCATAAAATCCGATCTCAAAGATATTTAATATTAGAGGGTTTAATCACCCTCTTAAACAACAGGAAATCTGTAGATGACTTGGTGGTGACAAAATATGAGAACAGAATTTTCAGAATATTGTAGATGAGAAGTTCTTTAGATGGATACTGCGGAGAAACACTGTAAAAGTGATCATTGTAGATGAGAAGTTCTCTACTTCTGGCACTGATTGTTCAAATAACCAAGGCATGGAGAATTTAAAATACAATCTCCGTTCTTCTTTCTGCATGCAGGTGGTAGCATTTTGAATTCCCAAGCTGAAATTTAGAATCATTCAATCCTATCATAATTTGCTTGGTGACTAAGATATATAGCAATGTGCAGAGCATATATATATGTTCTAAGAATCCTCCCTAAGAGGTTCTCTACAAAACAACAATCTTTCCTTGCTGCTCTTGTAGTCTGCTCAAGAGGTTAAAAGGGTCACGCTCTCTTTGGACAGTAGTAAGGCCCCTGTTCTTTCAAGTCTGCCTGCGACCTAGTTAGCGATCGATGCTCTAATGGATTCCTTCCGAGCTGGTAAAATGTTGAAAGCCATCAATTCCACTACTATCACTCTTGTTCCTAAGGTTGCAAATGCGAGTAAAGCAGTGGGTTTTAGACCTATCTACTGCTGCAGCCTGCGCAAGTCTCTATAAATCTTGCAGATGAAAATTTGTCTCTATTTCATTGCTAGACAAAATCAATGTAAAAGATACGAGAACTGGAGAGAATGTTTTTAGAGCTCGATATTCAATCTGTAAATTGGCTACATGCTTGTATCTCCATCACCAGCTTTTCAGTGATTATTAATGGCAGACTTCGAGGTCATTTTAATGGCGAGAAGGGTTTGAGAAAAGGTGACCGTGACCCGTTGAAATCTTATATATTTGTGGTCGTGATGGAAGTCCTATATATCGTGTTCGTTGAATGTTGCTGCTGCTAAAGGAAGTCTCCCTTGCCATCCAAGGTGTAAGAAAGTCTTTTTCAACTCATCTTTGTTTTGCTAGTGACCTCGTGATTTTTGCAGCTGGAAATGTGAATGCTATTAACTCTGTGGTTACTGTTTTTTATCAGTTCTACTAATTATATGGTCTAATATTCAATCCTTCAAAATGTGAGGTTTTTTTGGGTGCTGGAACTGTTGCACAAACAGACAGCGTTAAAAGTAGGAGATTGCCTGTAAAGTATCACAGCAAAAACGTGTTTTGCAAGGTGGTACAGTATTTTAAATAAATTTTGAATTATTTTTTATTTTAACATGTTGGTGTTAAAAATAATTTTTTTTTAAAAAAATATATTATTTTAATATATTTTAAAATAAAAAATACTTTTTAAAAAAACCTTTATGGCACTTCCAAATAAGCATTAATTAAAAAAAAATGGAATTATGCATATGTAATGAAAAATATATGGTATAATACATTATTTTTAAAATATTTAATTTTATTTATCTACATCTTACTCGTTAAAAACCCAATACAACTTTATATATTATAAAGGAAAGAATAACAATGCATAGTAAAAAAAAAAATAACTAAAAAAAATATTTATCTTTTTTAAAAAAACTCATGCATCAGTTTACTAGAATAGATGAAACTCACCATAGAGTTCGAGTTCAAACTCCTCCATCACAAATATTTTTGTGTTTGGATTGCTTCATTGTAAATCCTTAATATTTTTATACATGTTTTCCTGTCATGAATCCCTAATATAATACTTTTATGCAGGTTGCTCTGTCATGAATCCCTAATACAATAACTTTATATAGGTTACCTCATTATAAACCCTTAATACAACACATTTATATGTGGTTTAATCATGGGTCCTACCACTAGGATTTTCTATAACAATTGACAAGGACAAAAATAACACACTTGTTCTTAAACATCTCTTTTCTGAAAAAAAACCTCCTCATCCCCTTATGAACAAGCACATCATGTTCTATAACTTTTTTCAATTATTGTTATTCAACAACTAACAATAATTATGAATTTATAATACAATATTTTTATAACGAACATCTCATCATCAGTTTTATCACCATAATATCCAATAATAACAATTAATATAAACAAAAATAATACACTAGTTCCTAGACATCTCTTTCCTAAAAGGAAATCTCCTTATCATCTTCTATACGAACATGTTCTATTTCACAACTTTTTCCAGTCATGATTATTACACAATAACTAACTATATAAAATTGTTGAGCCATGATACATCTCCTTCGTACTCCAACTATGGTTATTTGATAGCATAACAGAAACTATCAGGATTTGCTAGGTTCTAATATCAACTGTCCTAAATATAAGTGAAGAATAATAAGGTTTATTATAAGTCAAGCCTCACAAAGATCAACAATACCGAAACTAAAAGAAAACTCTAAAAATATTTAATTTTATTCATCAAACCTCAGTGCTAAAATATAATGACAAATCTTTATATACAAAAGAGCTAGAAAACATTGACTAATTATACTAATATTGAAAATAAAAAATAAAAAACTATTTTTTTCAAATAAAAAAATAAAATTAACTAAAAAAAAATATTTATTTTCCCAAATGCACAACACAAGGTTTTTCTTTTTGGCTGAATTTGGGTTCGAGTCATCTTATTAAAAATAGAAGTGCATGGAGTCTAAATGCACATAATGACTGCTCTTGGAATGGGAGGAAGATGTTAAAGAGCTTGTATTTCTTTGGAAATAATTGCTCCAAGGATTGTATTTCTTTCGAAAGGATCTGTAGTGGCAATTTCTCTTACAGGTATAGCTTTATTGCTTGGCTTTGCGATCTTCACAGGTTGTCAGCAAAAGTCTGACAAGTGCAACGGGGAAGAGACATGCATGCTACTTGTTCATTATACAGAGGAGTGGAGTTCAAATGCAGGCAAGGGACTGGCAAACAGAGCTTGCTTGGGCTCTCTCTGTTTTTTGTTTTACGTATAGAAAGAGAGCTTTCTCCCAGTCTTGCTTAGGCAGGCCTGGTGCTCCAAGATCTTGGAATGAAAGGAACAGGAGGAGGGTTTATGGGAAGCTGACCTTAATTCAGTCGAGACTCTTTCAAAACAAGGCTTTTGCAAGAGGCTCAACTTAATACTAAATACTGCGATATTTGCAGAAAAATTAATATTAAAGAAATTTAGGTTAATATTGAATTTTCTTTTTTAATTAATATGTAAGTTGTCTGAAAACAGCTTAAAAAAGTATAAAAAAGAGAGTGCACACTTCCATTGCTACAATGGTAGCTGCCCTATCAAAGAGTGATGGTACAAAAATGAAATTATTGAGGAGATAAGAGGGCAAAAGCAACACAACCAAACAAAAGGCAATAAGAGTCCACTCCTGTTTGTAATTTAACGAACACACCAACACCAAGCAGGTGGCTCTTCCTCTTTCTCTCTGGTTTGGGGACGCTTCTCTCTCTCTCTCGCTGTCGGAGACCAGAATTAAAAGAGAGAGTGCCGTGTCTCCGTTTCAACTTTCTAATAATAACCTCTAAAAATTAGTATAACTCTCTCTGAAAATTCTGTCTTTGGACACTCACTTACTCCGGCCAACCTTAGCCTACACCTCTCTTCTTATCATACGCCATTCCTTATTAAAAGTCTTTTGCTCTTGCGGGTTTTTGTTTTCTTGAATGTGAGTATCAAAATCCCTATTTTTTTAAACACTTTTTATCTTGTCTTCTTGAGTTTCTCGTTTCCTTTTCTTTCTGCGTATCGAATTGGGTAAAAATCCTTAATTTTTGTTTTCTACTTCTATATGGGTTTTGCTGGGGTTTAATGATTCTTTCGTCATGTTTTAATTTTTTTTCGTCTTTTAGGGTTTTATTAAATGATCAGCTGGGGTTCAAGATGGTAGCTTTGCTAAATCAAGCAGTTTCTTGAATCAGTTTTGACCTAGTTAGGGTTTCCAATTGTGTGTTCAATGCAGTTATAATGATGTAAAAACACTTCTTTCTCTCTTTAACATTGAAAATCTTGGTTTCTGTTGTGCTTGTCATTCCATGTAGGCAAGGTGAAGTGGTTGTTTTAGTAATGTCAAGTTGAATTTCAGTGCAATTTAATGTCTCATAAAGCCTGAAACTCTATGCATTTGATCAATATTGGTGTTACTGTTACATGCCAGCTATATTTCCTTTAAAGCTCAAGCATTGGGTAAAGCCTTGCATTTGTGGTTTGTTTTTTTGACGGGCGGTGTTTGTGAATGAAAAGTTGATTACTTTCGTAGATACTCCTATAGGAAAGAGAGAATCTCGGTATACCCAGATGGCGTGGACAGAGAATGATGCTGGTAATGTGAGAGAGAAGGAACCAATTGGAGATAATGGTTTCTTGAAAGGATCACAGCCTTCACCTGGTCCTAGTGGCTCTCGTGTTGGTTCATCTCCAGCACAGAAGGGGTTTGAAGGGAAGGACGCACTCTCTTATGCCAACATTCTTCGATCCAGAAATAAATTTGCTGATGCTCTTGCTCTTTACGAGAGTGCCCTGGAGAATGATAGTGGAAATGTTGAGGCTTACATCGGAAAAGGAATATGCCTGCAGATGCAGAACATGGAAAGGCTTGCTTTTGATAGTTTTGCTGAAGCTATTAAGCTGGACCCAGAGAATGCGTGTGCCCTGACACATTGTGGTATATTGTACAAGGATGAGGGTCGTCTGTTAGAGGCTGCTGATGTAAGCTCATGACCATCAATTCATCTTCATCACATCAGTAAATAAGATGTTTGTTGTAATTAGAAGTCACACTTTGCAAGTAAACTTGTATTGCATTTTTTTTACAGGTTGGATTTAATTGCTTGCTATTCGAATTGTTAAGTATGCTAGTGCAGATTAGAAGTCCCATTTCCCCTTTTTTGTGTGATGCTTTACTAGCTTTCCTACGCGTATAGACTGGCTTAATCGTGCTTGTGGATCTTATGCATCTAAAAAAAAGGGGATTGGTGATTGCCGATACTGATAACTAGTTCCTACGTTCTTTGCATGATAAATTGGAATTGAGAGAATTTGTAGTCGATATACTCATTGCTCAGCTGTCCGTGCATGTGTATGGACTCAGGTGGATGCTTCATCCTGCATTTGTTGAAAATTTAGCTAAAAGTAAATGTTGTTCAATTTCTTTTTCAAAAATAACTTAGTTTTTTCACTTTTCCTTCCAGTAACAGTAGTTTTTAGCTCTCATTTTGAGCTTCTGTATTTGCTCGTAAGGAATGTTCTGGGTAGCTATGAAATTCTGGTCTATCAATGTCAGCCTGATACATGCTATGCATAAGGGGATGTTTACCACCTTTTGCTGCAATTTTTTTTGTGAATTGCATTCTACAATGTACTGAAACTATGTCATTGCTAATTATATATGTTTATATATGTGTTGATCATGCTTTGGGTTTTGGTTTTGCAACTATATATCATATGCAAAAGTTGATTTATAAGATTTTAGTGAATTTTTCTTGTGTAGTCGTATCACAAGGCTTTGAAAGCTGATCCTTTATACAAGCCAGCTTCGGAGTGCCTAGCCATTGTTTTAACAGATCTTGGAACCAGCTTAAAGCTCTCTGGTAATACACAAGAGGGAATTCAGAAGTATTATGATGCTCTTAAAGTAGATCCGCACTATGCGGTAATATTTTATTTCTCCTCATTCCCACTCCCAGAATCTTGTGCTTCTATGTTTGTTTTCCACTTTTCATTTGTAAATAGTCATACTTCTTATGTGCAGCCTGCATATTATAACCTTGGTGTTGTGTATTCTGAAATGATGCAATATGACACTGCCCTTAGTTGCTATGAGAAGGCTGCAATAGAGAGGCCTATGTATGCTGAAGCATACTGCAACATGGGTGTCATCTACAAAAACAGAGGTGACCTAGAATCAGCCATTGCCTGTTATGAGAGGTATGCCTGCCACTTGTTTTACTTTTCTATTGGGCCCTGCATGTAAGTTGTATATACTTTCAATGTTGCTCTGCCTCTGCTGATGATTGTTCCTTAATTATATTATTCTTTCAGGTGTCTAGCTGTGTCACCCAACTTTGAGATTGCAAAGAATAATATGGCAATAGCATTGACAGATTTAGGAACAAAAGTGGGTTTTCCATCCTTCATGCTTAGTCTTATAATAGCTGTGAATTCACATTTGCAGAGTCTTTCCTTAGATTCTGTTTGTTTTACTTACTGTCAGTTGTGTTAATGAGATGCTCAAGTAGCTTGTCTTTTCATGAAAACTTTTAGTAGAATACCTTTTTTCTTGCACATGTTTGATTTTGGATTTAATCATTTGTGTATTCAGGTTAAACTTGAGGGAGATATCAATCAAGGTGTGGCATATTACAAGAAGGCTTTGTATTATAACTGGCACTATGCTGATGCCATGTATAATCTTGGTGTTGCTTATGGTGAAATGCTGAAGTTTGAGATGGTGAGTGATCTTTTAATTTTACCCTGTTCTTGACCCACTATCCATTTGTACACTTGTGCCTCTAGAGCAACGAGGATTGACAAATTTATAGCAACATGCTAACAAAGTGGAGCTTGGAACTTATTTTTCATTGATGCCAAGTTATATATATAACTACACACATACACACAAGTTTTTAGCTAGTTTTATTTATTTCTTATTGCAATAATTTTATCATTCATTGATTGAGTAAATCTATTATATGTGAGCAGGCAATTGTGTTCTATGAACTTGCTTTCCACTTCAATCCTCACTGTGCAGAGGCATGCAACAATTTAGGTGTAATATACAAAGACCGAGACAACCTTGATAAAGCTGTGGAGTGTTATCAGGCAAGTTCAGATACTTGTACATGTTTTAATTTTTCATTCTTCAGTGATTGAAATCATGTTCATCATTATTTTTGTTTTGCAGTTAGCTTTATCAATCAAACCAAACTTCTCTCAGTCATTGAACAACCTTGGTGTTGTCTACACTGTCCAGGTCCTAAATGAAATCATACTTGATGCACATTATTTTAGTTGATTATATATCTGGCATGTTGCTGACCAGATCCTTCCTATTTGCAGGGTAAAATGGATGCTGCTGCAAGCATGATTGAGAAAGCTATCATGGCAAATCCCACATATGCTGAAGCATATAATAACTTAGGTCTCTCTATCTCTCGCACACACTCTTTTATCTGCCCTTCTATAAAAAAAAAGGTCACACTGTGAACTCTGATGAGATTGCTCTCAGATGTTTCACTGATTCTGAAACAAGTATCTTAGATTTTATTTGCAGTGTGACAATTTTCCTTTATAAATTTGATTCCTTTTCTATATGGAAACAAACCCACCCTCCCAATGCGTTTGCTTTTCAGTGGTTTCATTGATTCTGATATAAGTATCTTAGATTTCATTTGTACTGTGACAATTTCCTTTATAAATTTGATTCCTGTTATATATGGAAACGAAAACCCCCCCAATGAAAAAGAAAAGGCTAGTACCAACCTTTTCTTCTGCTAAATGTCATTTTATTTATCCTTTACTTGTAGGAGTTCTTTACAGAGATGTTGGCAATATAACTATGGCAATCAGTGCTTACGAGCAATGCCTGGAGATAGATCCTGATTCTCGCAATGCAGGCCAGGTGCTGTTACACTTTCGGTTACTTGAGTAAATGCTAAGTGCTTGCCAAGTTCTGTTGGTTGTCATAAACATGCTCCTTTTAGTGCTCTAATGCTATAAGAGATTTTACTCAATATGTTTGAACTGGAATTTTTTTTTAAGCTGGTCCAGTGGCATGAATGAACAGTTGAGTTTAAATATGAAAGGCTTTAACTATAACATTGGATGGGAAGGACATTGTTTCTTAGAGGCAGTGGGAGTGGGGGTTATGTATTGGTTATGATTGTTGTGAAAGGAGAAAACATACTTCTTATTTTGTTCACTTGGTTTTATTCTTAAATACAGATGCTTTACATTCAGTAGAAGTAGTGCCACATGTGCTACTTTCCCCATTTTTCACTCTTTCCCTTGAATGGTAATTGGCTTCACAATTGGGGGAGGGGAGGTGGGTAGCTGCATGGAATGGTGATGATTGTAGAAGAAATAATTCTTCTTGGTTTTATTCTTTTACATGAATGCTTTTACATTCTTTAAGTGGCCTAACAGTAGAAGTGATGGCCCAACTGCTACCTCCACTTTTTTTTTCTTTATAAAAAAAGATGGAAAATTGTTATGAAAGTATTGTGCTTTTTGAATGTCTTAAACATGGTCAGAGTTGATACCAAGATCAAACAGCTCATATATTCATTGATTGTATGCCAGACATTGTTGTCTGTTTGATGGGTGTAGGATCCTCTTTGTTGTATCATTGCTTTCTCTTATCTATATCTATGAACTTTCTATGCCAGAATCGGTTGCTTGCAATGAACTACATAAACGAGGGACATGATGATAAGCTTTTTCAGGCTCACAGGTAGGGTTTAACTCCAATGGACTAGGCATTTTATTTTCATTGCAATTCTTTTAAGAATCTTCTAACGAGGTCATTGCCTTCTCCCAGTGAAGCCATTTAATATGGTACTTGGAAAATATTTCCTATACTGATTATGAGGGTGGAAGACTACAAGCAAACACCATCATGATATAAAATAACTTGTTTGTCAAATAAAAAATTTAAATGAGTTGAGAAATTTGAGGAAGAACATTATTAGCATTCAGTTTGAGGATATTCTTTTTTGTCTGTTTTCTACTTTCTGTCCATTGTAGATTTTGGGATTGAATTATATATCTTCATTATTAAGCTACTACAATTGTCCTTCCATCAATTTCGTACATCAAAAGACTGAATTTTATTCTTTATGGGCTTTCAAAATGATTTTTCTTCAACCAAAAGTTTGGCATTTTCTTCGAACTCTATGGCTCTTGCTATCATTTTTTGGTCATAGATGATTATATATAATTTGAATATGATAATACCATTTTATGTTGTAAGCTCTTGACGTTTTATAAGAGCCAATTTTATTGTACTTTGTAGCGTTTGGAAACTTTTAGATTGAGCTTGGTGAGCCTTATCTGAAGTGAAATGCTACATGCAGGGAATGGGGTAGGCGCTTTATGAGGTTGTATCCGCAGCACACTTCGTGGGACAACCCAAAAGTTCCAGAGAGACCACTTGTGATTGGATATGTATCTCCGGATTATTTTACTCATTCTGTATCTTATTTCATCGAGGCCCCTCTTGTCTATCATGACTATGCAAATTATATGGTGGTTGTCTATTCAGCAGTTGTGAAGGTATGCATACCATGGTTTGCCTCTATTACATATTTGTTGATTTTTGAGTATTTACTAATGTATAATTTTATGGATGCTTTTTTATTGCAAATATGTCTAAGCAGTGTTGTCATATGAAATTCATTACATGTTTGCCTACATCAAACCACTCGGTTTATATTTTTTATAAAAAGAGTCTGTTTTTTAAACATAACTGATGGTGAGAGATGGTTAGTAGTAGTCGTTTTAGAATAAACCTCCTTTTATACCACAATTGCTCAGCAGTATTGCCAATCATTTTGCTTTATGTTCATTTTAATTTGCGACTCTGATGGTCAAGTTCACAATCCATGGCATCCACAGAACAAACAACTCTTTCCAGCACTTTGATGCTAATCACCGCCTTGATTCTATGTTTATACCATTCAATTAGAGCATTCTGTAGCATGCTTACAAATCTGCAAGACATCTGTGAGCTACTTTTTTGATAATCTGGATTTTCTGTTCTAATGATTGCAGTCTGATGCAAAAACGAATAGGTTTAGGGAGAAAGTTTTAAAAAAGGGTGGGATGTGGAGGGATATATACGGGATTGATGAGAAGAAGGTTGCAAGCATGGTTAGAGAAGATAAAGTTGACATTTTGGTAGAACTCACTGGACATACAGCTAACAATAAGTTGGGAATGATGGCGTGCCGACCAGCACCTGTTCAGGTATGCCTTAGATTTTAGTTTCTTTTTCTTTCTTTTTTTCTTTTCTTTTCCTTTTTTGTGTGTGGTTCTTTCCTTGATGTTATCTTGTGAGTAGTCCATTCATAGTATATCTTGTTTAAGAAGTTGTGTATGCTCAAACTTTTTATGCAAACAATTAGTAGTATATCTTTCCTTATAAGTTGTTTTGGATTTGTTGATGTCAGTAATTATCATGCTTTTGGCTTTGGTTTATTGATCATATTTTTGCCCACATAAATGGCCACTTCTATGAATAACACATTGACTCATTGAGTCCATTTTTGCTGTCTACATATTAGCACTTTGCAGAGCTTGAAATGGCCAATGTTTTATATACTTCATACCTCTTTGTTGCAGCTATATTTCAATTTTATTTGACTCTGTAAAAGGCATATATATACGTAACTCAGTTTCCTGAACCTCCTATATTGGGAATATTCATTTTCCAGATATGCTTCTGTACGAGGAACTTGTTAGATTTGTGCTTGTAGGTAGCATGTGCATAGTTTCTTGAAGTGAGATTTTGGACCTATTAAAATTTATGCCCCTGGGAGAATCATATTGTTTGGATTAGCTTTGGTTCTTAAACAATTTGAATAAACATCTTCAATGATCAAGGTTTTTGTTATTGCTGCCAGCATGAGAAAGAGCGCAACTTGCTTGGAGACTGCTGACTTGCATATAGTTAATTAGGCTACAAAGTGGGACTGGACAGGACAATTTTCGTTGGCTAGGTGTTTGGGGTGAACTTGGGAATTGTCCGGTCCCATCTCTAAAAAATGTCCCATGCTTGTCTGATATGACTAAGTTATTCTGTCTTGTTGGTCCATAAAATAAATCGTTAGGTATTTTGAATGATTCATTGATGATGTATCTATCCAATCTTCCGACCCATCTACATGACTTAGTCAAGTTGTCTTTGGCAACTTCTATATGATGAGTTGTCTTAGCTACTGGAAATGCTGCATTGGCGGAGCATATCTGTGCATTAATCATAGTGTTCGTCAACTCCTTTTCTTTCCTTTTCCGTATAATTGGATACTTTATTTTCTTATCCAAGGAGTCTTCAGGACAGGGCCTCATATTAGGTTTGGAGGGGCCAAATTAGAATTTTTTTTTTTTTTTTTTTTTTTTTTTTTTATGAAAAGCAAAGGTTAAAATCTACTAATTTTAGGATTAGAATTTAAAATTATTCAAGAGGGAGACGGGGAAAATATTATTTGCCACATTACACGTCCTATTTTGTACTATTTGAAGCTGAATTAAATTTGTTAAATTATTGTGAAGCTCAAGAAATAATGTCACTCTCATCTTCCACAGACCTGTCATGTCACTGTGATTGAGCTGGCAACTTCTCTGGCCATCAAAGTCCGTTTTTGTACCTCACAGAATGATTCTTATAACAACCCAAGTATCATTCATCCCCAAAAATCATTTCAATTCACAGTTTAAGTACAGAAGATTTTGGGTGTATTTTTTGTGGTTTTGTTTGTTTTTTATTTATTTATTATGGGGTGTGTGTTTGATCTGGTTATCCTAGGATCAAAACCTTCATTTTGATCTCTTTATCTCCATGTTTACTGCCAAAAACATTGAACACCAGAAACTCACATCATTCAAGCTTCAAAACAAATTCTAATCATACATAAACAACAAAAAAATCCAATTAACCTTTGATATGAACTTGTTTCGGACCAAACTTCCACTTTCCAGCCAAGGGAAGATTGGTGATGGGTGGCGGTCATTGTGACTCGAGGGTGCATTCAAATCTCCTGCCAGTAATGGCATCAGAAGTATTTTGTTTTCCAGTATTTCTCATGTTGCCCTTTTCAGCTTTGCTGGTGATGTACTGTTTTGCTGGGTGGTTTTTTACTACTGCCTTGGTAGGCTTTTACCCCCTTCTAGGTTGAGGGTCTTGATAGTCCTTATGACCAATTAAGCAAATAATTATTGTTTGTGACATGAATATAATATTTGTTGCAATTTAAAAAATGTACTCCCACTAGTTTGTGATATGATTAAAATAATTGTTTGGTTAATTCAATTGCACATGAATTAAAATGAATTTAATTGTTTTCTCTTACATTAAAGTACCACAGATTAAAAGCAAAATAGGACAAGGGTATCGTTATTGTTATCATAAGTTGTCCTGTCCAGTATCTTGTCATCCATAAAACAGGGCAATTGTCCAGTCCACACCAGTCCTCTGTGCACTGACCGAATAATGGAACAGCCACGTGTTGCGTCCTCTCCTGTCCTATGTATCAAACACAGCCTTATGGAATAAGCTTTCACCAATCTCAACCAGTGGTGAGTTGAAAAATGAAATTAAACCATATGATGCAGATCCTACTATTTCCTCTTCGATCCTTTCCCAATCTTGGTCATATAATCTATTTAGTCAAGATATTGGTTTGGATTGGTTCATGGTTAGCTTGTCTTCAGGATATGATCAAGGGTCAGGATTCTTTAAACCATTAAAAGTTAGCTGGAAAAAAAAAATCTGGATGCTAAAAATGTTATAAAAATCCCTAAACGTGTACAAAACTCATGAAGCATTAAAAAATATGCATAAATGCAGACAATATTTGCACAAGTTAAAAAAGAAAAAGAAAATCCCCGTCTCTACTTATGTTTAGATCCTATTCCTATTTGCTCAACTTGGATTTTTTTTTTTTTTTTATCATTTGGAATGGACTAGTAATTTGCCGCTGACCTTGTTTTTTGACTTACCTTTATTTTAGGTGACTTGGATTGGTTACCCGAACACAACTGGCTTGCCTACCATTGACTACAGAATTACTGATTCATTCACTGACCCTCCTCATACTAAACAAAAGTAGGCCCACTTGTTACTTTCTTGAAGATATTGTTCTTAAATATAGCTCAGTAGGAATATTTATTTTATGTTATCCATGACCTTATATGCATATTCAATGACAGGCATGTTGAGGAGTTGGTTCGTTTACCCGAATGCTTCCTTTGTTACATACCTTCTCCAGAGGCTGGGCCTGTTACTCCAACTCCTGCTCTTTCTAATGGCTTTATCACATTTGGTAGCTTTAATAATCTGGCAAAGGTATTGGTTAGTTTTGTAATTAGACTATTAAACCACAATCTATAGTGGCAAAATTCTTCTGATTGCTTCCATGTTTTGTGTCCCTCGTTTTGGGCCTTTTTTATGTCTCCCCACAGATAACACCTAAGGTATTGCAAGTTTGGGCTAGGATACTCTGTGCAGTTCCGAACTCCCGCCTTGTGGTGAAATGCAAGCCATTTGGCTGTGATAGTGTTAGACAGAGATTCCTTACAGTGTTGGAGCAGCTGGGGTTGGAACCACTGCGTGTCGATCTCCTGCCTTTAATTCTTCTTAATCATGATCACATGCAAGCATATTCTCTAATGGACATAAGGTAAGATCTTTTGTTATAATATATACTTGCAACCACCTTTTGTTTCTTTCTGGAAACTGTTAATAAGCAAAATATGGTCTATATATGCTCAGTTGATACCTAACCTTCTATCAACCTATGCTGAGATTTGTTCACATTATTTAGACATAAATAACTTTTCCATTGTGCTTCTGGCTTGTCATTTGAATCTTCTTCATGGCTTGCTTTATGTATTTGATGTAGCTTGGATACTTTTCCATATGCTGGTACAACAACAACATGTGAATCTTTGTACATGGGAGTTCCATGCATTACTATGGCTGGTGCTGTACATGCTCACAATGTTGGCGTGAGTCTTCTCAGCAAAGTTGGTGAGGACCTTTCATTTATTCTTTTTGTTTCATTACTCTCGGTTTGTATGCCTCACTGCATTCGTTGCTTGCGAAGTGCCTGTTTGGCTTGACCTTGAGTTTACCAAAAGCAGGTTTCAAGTAAAAAAAGCTGGTTTATGAGTGTTGGTAACCTTTTAAAACCATGATTTTGTAAACTCAATACACTTGAAGACATGGTTTTGAATGCTTTGTCATAATCATAGTTTTGAAAACTCAATCCCTAATAGAGCCAATAACAAGAAGGAAAAGAAAAAAACAGAGGTCATCTCATATGATGCCCTAGTAAAACGAAAAGGATAAACTCCTTTCCTTAACCATAGAGGGTTTGGATGAAACATAGCTTTTTGGATTTATATGAAATTTTCCATGATATTATTCCAAATGATTAACTCTGCTGGAATGAGAATTTTATGTCACCTAGCATTGTGGTGATCTAATGGTATGAACACTGTATATGCGCTGCTTTCATGTAATGTAATGTTTTTTTCTTCTTCAAAGTTTCCACCATTCACTTTCAAATTCAAATTTAATATATGCTGTTTTCTGATATTGAGACTCTCATGATTCGGATTGGAGCTATTTGGTTGGAATTTTTATTAGCTTTTAGGATCTGAAGCATTAATTATCCAGAATGAATCCATAATGTTTTTATGCACATCTATGCTTCATGAGTCTTTTCTTTTAGCCTTATTAGCTTTGAATTTTGCACGAGGATGTTCGGATTCTTCATAAATCACTGCGGACCTTCTGGCTGATTGTAATGCAGGGTTAGGACATTTGGTTGCCAAAAATGAAGAGGAATACGTTCAATTGGCACTACAACTGGCCTCAGACATTTCAGCTCTCTCAAACTTGAGGATGAGTCTCCGGGAACTTATGTCTAAGTCTCCAGTCTGTGATGGACCAAATTTTACTCTTGGTTTAGAGACAACATACCGGAACATGTGGCACAGATACTGTAAGGGTGATGTGCCATCTTTAAGGCGCATAGAACTGCTACAACAGCAGGGGATTCCTGAGGATGTACCTATCAAGAATTCTGATTCAACGAGGATTACATCGTCAAGAGATGGCCCTCCTGAGTCAAGAGATGGCCTACCTGAGTCCGTCAAAGCAAATGGATTCAGTGCAGTCTCACCACCCACTGTCAATCATTCTTGTGGAGAAAACAGGAGTCAGATAAATAATACTATAAACTCAGGCAAGCTGAGCTAAAAAAAAGGTGGTGTTCTGGTGAGACAGATGTCGAGACTGCTTGGTGTGTGCTTGATGGATAAAAACTCCAGCATGTATAATATCTGTAACTGTTATCTGCTGCTGGGATTTGAAACTAGTATTGATTGCCGTGGCGATCCCATGATACTTTGATCTGGATCAAATCTTTTGGGGGAAAGAACTGGCGATATCCGGCAGTTCTTTAAAGTTGGGCCAGAAAGAAATATAGTTAATTTGGAAGAGGTGATTATTAGGCACCTGTATCACATTTTTTTTTTTACCTGAATCATAGAAATTAATGGTGGCGTGTAAATTGCAATCTTATTGTGTAACTTTTTTTTTTTTTTTTTTTTTATGATCATGAAATGGTCTGGGGCAGGTCACCATAGAAGAGGGAGTTATGATTTAGTTCTAGCCATTGTGTATGATTGTCAGTCTGATCTCTAACAGTGAACAAGATGAAATAGAGCAAAATATTGATACTGTGATTTTACTGACCCAAAAGCTGCTTCCTGTTGCAGTGAGATGCTCGTCAAGAGAGTGGTTCTAGACAGCTAGTTGTCTGAACCATTAATTGGTGAGTTCCTTTACTCTGACCCATCCTTTTGGTGGAGGAATGTGGCGAGGCGATGCTCTCAGTACGAGTGAATATGGATGTGTGTGTGTGTGTGTGATTTTTTAATGGAGTCCGCTAATGAAGTTATAAGCTCAGTGGAGTGGTCTCTCAAGACTAAACTGTGCTTTAACGTAAGAAACAGACCCCTTCCGTCCATCCAAGATAATTTTATATGTATTTTTATTATTGAGGTTTAATGAATTTTTTTTTTATAAAGATAGACCTGTGGTTTCCAAAGGAGCGTTTGGATACCTGACAGTTGGTTTTCATACCCTGATGGTCCTTTCCTCTAAAATCAAGTCAATTTTCCGTTACGTTCAAACTCAAAGAAAAGCGACTCCACGTGTATTATTTTTATTGGTCGTTCCTTTGACCACACACCGGATCGTGGCAAGCGTTAGTGTCTCATTGGAAGCTGCCATGGGTCCACAAGCCACGCCACCATCCACCAAAAGCATGATGCTCCTGGTCGCTCCCTTGCAGGTTTTTCAGCGCAAGTATTGGACTCTGTAATGTAATGCTTTTAAGGCTGAGTTATGCTGTGTTAGGATTTGTCTGGAGTTAGGTATCTGCAATTGGAGGCTGATTCCCTGGCGGTGGCTTTGGCTATGTACAAAGACGGTGAACAAACAAGAGAGAGTATAACTATCCTCACCTAGCAGATTCTTCGTGGTTTGCGGAATAGAGATTAAGCATGCATAGATACAGAGGGAAGCTAATTTTTGTTCCGACAGATTCAGGTAATAGTGTTGTACTATTACACACAATTCCTAAGAAGTGCAAATCAGGAAGCCAAGTAAAGTTAACATAGAGGGGGTGGGGGACATGGAGAAATATAATAAAACTTTCATATGTAGCAGTGGCAAAATACAGAAGCAAGCAGCTAATTATACTGTACTCGTGGGAAAAGTTCTGTGTTCCTATTGTGTATATAAAGTATTTGTATGTACCACGCTATAGACAAAGTATTTGTATCGTGGATCAAACTGTAGATATTCATAGAATGATGAAGGTGTTGGTTTTTTTTATTTTTATATCAAAAACTGCTTGGGTTAAAGTATAGCCACCAGAACTAAAATATTTAAAATGTTCTCTATATTTGTAAATTTTTTTATTTTATTTAAAAAATTATTATTGAGATTGCGTATGTAAATGATAAGGGGGTGGGGAGACTAGGAAAGTGGCCAAATCTAGTAGGTGCCAGAGTTTTGCGCGACCAAACATAATTCAGTTAGCTCAAACGCAGAGGGTATTTGAAAGAACAGTTTATTCGGTTGCCAAAAAGGCTAAAGAAAACAAGTAACAGATGTAAGCATAATAACAATGCCTGTAACCACATGACACCACCTTCGTATTTTGATTGTGTTTTGAATTGATGCCTTTCATTTGATATATATATATATATATATATATATATATATATATATATAGGGATTTTTCTAAGAACCTTAAATGACGGAGGCTGGATTTTAGAGTGTTTATACAAGTTGATTTTTTTTTTAATTTTGATTTTCATCATTTAATTTACTTGAAAGTGAATCTTTATTATTTTATTTAATTTTTTTATATAAAGTTTTCTTGATATCACAATACATTAATAAATTTAGCATGCTACTTGAGTCAATATATATATTTTTTTAATTTGTTCTTCAATATTTGATTTTTAATTTGTTCTTCAATATTTGATTTATTGGTGATTGAGTTTTATATTTTTTTTATAAAGTTATCTCGTTCTCATTTATTTTTTATTTTGTTATCAAATAATTAAGATGACCTTTTAATAATATTTAGAGGGTATATTTTTATAATATTAGCAATCATTCATTTTTTTATTAGTCTTTTTTATTATTATTGTTGTTGTTGTCTATTTTTTTACATTTAAATTATTAAATTAACCAAGCTTATTAAATCTATTTCAATTAATGACCCAGTCTTAAATTTTTCTTTCTCCTTTAAAAATATTATCATTATGTGAGCATCCTTTTTTACATTAAAATTTTTTTGACCTGGCTCACAGAATAGTGTAGACCACAAATTTAGTTAGAACTAATAGAAATAAAATCATGTTAGTAGAAAATGAAGAGAAATCTCCTCCCTCTCATCGTTGAGCATAAATTATAGTTTTTGAACTCGACTTGGGTTGATTAAGACAAGCCCTGAGTCATAGATCAAGTGGATTGGTTTGTTGTAGTTAATCAAAGTCAATCTAATTTTGTTTTATATAAAATATTTAAAATAATATTATTTTGAAAAAAAGATTTTAAAAAGAAAAAAGTCAACAGTTTTTGATTTAGTTTTACCTGGGCTAATTGGGTCATACCAGTCAATTATCATTTTATTTTTGCTAACACCTAACTCGACCTAGTCCCCAAATCACCTGAGTCATGGGTTAACCTTCTGAGTCGAGTAATGATCTAAATATATACTAGATTATTTTCTCACGCTACATTGCGAGTCATATTCTTTTTTTAATGTAAAAAATATCAAAGCTTTGCCAATGTGTTTTCTATTAAAAGTTTTTTTTAAAAAAATATTGTTAGGGTTCACTTGATATGACTTGGTCGGATTAACAAATTCAAAAACAACCTAGATGAATGGTAAAAACTTAGTTTGACTAAAAATATAATAATTCATGATGAAAATTTTTTTTATCATAGTTTTTAGACCCGGTTTGGACGAAGGCCCAGGTTCTAGGTTTTGACCAGGTCATCAGATCGCCCGGGTTAATTTTGTTTTTTTAAATAAAAAAACTTCGTTTTAGTTTTTTTAAAAAAAGATCAACGGGTGGCAATCAGGTTTTTGACTGGGTCATCGGATCACCGGGCTCAATTTTATTTTATTTTTAATCAAAATGACATTGTTTTAGTAAAAAAAAAAAAACAAAAGTCAACGAGTTGCAACCTAATTTTTGACCGGGTCTTGCAGGGTCAACCGGGTCACTGGGTCACACCGGGTTTTTTCTTTCCCTATTTTTTCTTCAACCCGACTCGGTTCCAGCCCTGGATCGGCCGGGTCTCGGATCAACTGTCAAGCCGGTCGTGTTTCAAAACTATGGTTTTTATTTTAAAAAAATTAAGACGACAATATACTAGACTAAACAATGTCAACATAGGTTAACTTGTCATATCCACGATCCAAGTCATGAGACTATTATAACTCTATAAAATATATATTGAAACAAATTATGAAGCTTAATTTATAGGTAACCCAATGTTGAAGAATTGAATATAAAAAAATCAATTAAAAATAGACCCAAAAAAAATAACTAGAGGCATCCTGAGTTAACCTGCAAAACCCTTGATCTGGGTTATGAGACCAAGATAATCTTTTAAAAATAAAATTAAAATAAATTATAAAATTTAGTTATCAAAATCAATTCAATATTAAAAGATAAGATTGAAAAATAAATTGATTAAAAAAAGATATATAAAACCATGAGTTAGCGTAAGTTAATATACAAACCTGTGACCTAATTTATAAAATCAAGATAATTTTATAAAAAATTAAAACAAATTATGAAGATTAACTAAATATCAAAAAATAAAATAAATAAATAAATAAATATTCAATAAAAAACCAAAACATTGTTAGATAATAATTGATTTTAACTTGTAAAATCAGATTGTATGTGAGCTTCTTTCGAGGACAAGACATTTACGAATTTCTTTCCACGTTGATGTGTTCAATCAAGCTAGAATTTATTTTTGGAAAATATCACCATTCAACAAATTTTTTGATAAACTAAGCACAATTCAAAAAAGTTATTTTAAAAAATAGGAGTTACATTGATGAGAACAATGTAACCCAATAGATTGTGCGGTTGAAAACAAGGCAACTTAATTTTTTATTATTTTTTGAGATTATGTTGTTCCAAATAACATAATCTCAAAAATGAAAAAAAAAATGATGAAGGTTGCATTATTGGTAATATTGCGCAACTTTCACAAGGCAAATTAATGAATGTCCAAATTTCGGACATTCAACTCACAAATTTTTTTTATATAATTTAAAAACCAAACAATATTGAAAATATATATGATGACTCAAGACTTAATCCGAATAAAATTTAAAATTAAATTAATTAAGAATTTGATTTGTTTAGACTTTAATTAATTAATCCATTTAACTCCATCCAATCTCAATATGTTAACTATGAGATATGTCAAAAGAAAAGAAGAATCAGAACATTTTTCCTCGGTCCTATTAAGTTGTTTTAATGAAGTAATAAATCAACATTGTTCAACTTTTATATATATATATATATATATATATATATATAATTAAATGTTGGGCTGAAATAAAATTAAATTGAGTTAACTAGATTTAATGAGACTTGATTATATTTAATCAGATAAAGTTTTTAGTTGCTTGAATATAAAATTTGGTCGAAATCTGGTCTTGAGTTACCAGATTTATAATCAAAGTTGTTTTGTTTTTGAATTGTATAAAAAAAAATTGTGGGTTTAATGTACAGATTTCAGACAAATGAATAATGTTATCAATGTTACCGACAACATTTTCATTAATAGTGCAACTTTCACAACTATATATTTTATTATTGAGGTCATGCTGTTGGGAACAATACAACATCAAAAACATTATGTGCTGTTTTTAATAGGATAACATGAACATTTTGTTAAAAAAAAAATCATTGGATTGTGTTGTATTTAGGGGGTATTTGGAAGTGAATTTTAATTTATTTTTCATTAAAATTTGAATATTTTTTGTTTTAAACTATTTTTCATTAAAAGTTGAATATTTTTTTTGCTTTAAATTATTTTTTTTGTGTTTTGGATTGTTTTGATATGTTAATGTCAATAATGAATTTTAAAAAATAAAAAAAATACTATTTTAATAATTTTTAAATAAAATAAATATTAAAAAACAAGTGTACTATTTTTAAACTTGTACTATTTTAAAACTTGTACTATTTTTAAATAAAATAAATATTAAAATAAATAAATTTTCTAAACTTGTACTATTTTTTTAAATACTGCCAAAACTTTTTTTGAATTTTGTATTAAAAAAAAATAGAATTATAGGAGCTAAGATTGAAAACATATCTCTGTAACTACGTACAGTTAGTTGGACGTGAATAATGTCATTGTTTAAGAAATTAATTATCAATTAACAAGATTCAAACTGAAACCCGAAACAGAAACTTGGTATGGAATCAAACCTTAATTTTCTTAATTATCAATAGGAACAACTCCGAGCTGGAGACAGTTAGCTGCAAGTGTTTCTTAAGCTGTATATATAACCTTCCTGTTTATATATATATGGAAACATTCAGATTCTTGAAAGCCTCTCACACCTACAACAAAAGAAGAAAAGACAATAAATTAGTTCGTTAAAACGTGCAACCTTCTCCTGAAGTAAAGTGAACCAACCATAGGCGCGTTGTCCTCGTGAATACTTGACCATTAGGTTTACCTTACCTTCCCATATAACTTAAATAATAATTGTTTGCTTCTCAAGTCTGAACTTCCACCGTCCCTCGCAAGATTCTGCTCAAAATACACACATCAACTCCACTTCTCCGATCCTCCCGGCCCCCTCTTCTTGTGTACAAGCAGATCTTCTTTGCTGATCTTGAGAGCTGTAAGTTTCTCTTTATCTCGTACGTAGTAGCAGCTGAGACTGCGATGCAAAGGAAAACATGCAACTTTGTCTTAATGCTTTTGATTTTCTTTGTATATATATGTGTGTGTTTAGCTATATATATTTTTGTTTCATCTTTTCTGTTCTTTTCATTCTTCCCGGTCAGAAATAGCTTTTCTGGAGTACGGTGCAACACTGATAATAAAGAGAACAAAGAAAACTGATCAAGTCGCATACGTTTCGGAGGAAATAAGGTGAGAATAACAAAATCTTTTGCATTTCTTTTAGTGTTTGGGAGTTGAACACATTTTTGTAGTCTAGGTGTGGTTGTTTTTTACTATAACTTCTCTAACGTGTTGTTTGCTTTGCATGGTTACAAAGTTTGCACTGATTATGTAAACAATATATCAGAATCGAAATATTTATTGAGGTAAGAATATGGCCAGCGAACTACTAGCCAAGAACCAGGCCTTCTCATGCCATCTTGTATTTGATGCTTGAGAGTAAATCTTCAGAAAATACCCTCCATTTAGTGTACGGATTCACTTTGTTATAATCTCTTTTCTTTTCTGACTTCACTTCGCATCTTAAAATTAAAACTTAATTTTGGTGATTCCTTTGAAATACTATTTGACACACATTTCAAGACAACAAAAAAATAAGAAGCTTTGGAGGGTAAATTGGCCTTTAAAGATTCATTTTATCTAAGAACTTGCGCACTGAATTAACTTAAAATTTTATATAGAAGTGAAATTTACCCTTCGTTTAACCTTCTATCAGATATAACTTAAATTGTGTGTGTGCATGCTCGGGCATTAATACTTAGTATTTAAAAAACAAATGGGGGAAACAGGAACTATATAAACATCGCAATCTCAGTCCCCAGGCCAAAACTAAAGGACCTCTAGTCAATTTTACTTTCAAAGTATTTGATGCCTCAGTATGTTATTGTTTTCACTAAATTAAGCAAGCATTCTTTATTGTTTGGTTTTTCTGGAGAATCTTTATGGTATTGTTGGGTATGTGCGTGTCAATGTTGTTCATGAAATTCTCCTATGTCAAGCCAAGTAAGCAACCTCCTGTCTCAATGGAACTGCAGCCTGCTAAGACCTCTATACATTCAGCAAACTCACGGTGCAAGGAACTCTCGTGACTTGCTTAGGATATCAAGAGTTCTATCTAATTAACCTAATACTAGATTAGCTTCATATTATCAGTTAATTAATAACTTGTATCAAATGATGTTAGTGTTAGCTTTATCCTGATCATATCAGAGGTATACTTTGTATCAGAGGTATACATATGTATCAGTATTGAGAAGTACTCACGAGTTTGCCTGAGTGAAAACGAAAACCCGTCTTCTACCATGCTTTCCTGTAACATGAGTAACTTGTTTGTAGAGAACAAAGATATGAAATTACTGTTATTTATTTATTTAAATATCATGCAGAGAGATTGGACCGGAGAGGCTCGCTTTCGTATTCTCAAAAATAGATCAAAGCAAACATGCAAAGCTCTTCAGAGAAAAGACCAGGCATCTACACTTACATACCTCAGTGGCCTATATATTCACTAGCCTGGTCGGTTCGACACGACAAAAAATCACGTCTTGCCATAGGAAGTTTCCTTGAAGACTATAGCAACAAGGTGGAAATTGTTCAATTCAACCGCGACACTTCTGATTTCACCACTGATAGCCGCCTAATCTTCGACCACCCTTATTCACCTACAAACCTCATGTTCTTCCCTTCCGAGGATGCTGCAAATCCTGATATCATCGCCACCTCCGGAGACTACTTGCGCATATGGCAAATTCATGATGACCGAATCGAGTTGAAGTCTCTCCTTAATGGCAATAAGAATAGTGAATTCAGTTCTGCCATAACTTCATTTGACTGGGCTGATTTCGATGTTCATCGTGTGGCCACTTCTAGTGTCGATACCACTTGTGTGATTTGGGACATAGAGAAGGAAGTTATAGACGCTCAATTAGTTGCACATGATAAAGAAGTGCTTGATATTTCATGGGGTGCATTCAATATTTTCGCATCAGTGTCGGGTGATGGCTCGGTTAGAGTTTTCGATCTAAGGAACAAAGACAGATCAACAATAATTTATGAAAATACAATGCAAGACTGTCCCTTGCTAAGGCTAGAGTGGAACAAAAGAGACCCGAGATTTATAGCCACAGTTGGCATGGACAGTAATAAGGTTGTTATTCTGGACATTCGCTTTCCTACAACTCCTTTAATGGAGCTATGTAAGCATAAGGCAAGTGTGAATGCTATATCTTGGTCTCCATGCACCGGAAGGCAGATATGCTCGGTAGGTGATGATTCAAGGGCTTTGTTATGGGAAGTGGTTGGCAAGGCCGGAGTGCGACCAGAATACAGCGGTGCTGGCGCTAATAGCCAAGTGGAACCTGAAATGTGGTATGGATCAACGGCGGCGATCAATAATGTGAGGTGGTCACCTGCAGAGTTGGATTGGATTGCTATTGCTTTTTTTACCAAGTTACAACTCCTGAAGGTCTAAGACATTGCTGCGGCATCGATCGTAGCTTAAAATGCAAGTGATGGAATTGTACTCATTTAGGGGGGGGGGAGCGAAGGCGTCCTTCTATATCTAGAAAGAGAGGGTAATATCTAAAAAAAAAAAAGAAGAAAAGAAAAGGAAAAAGAAATGCCACCGTTTCTTTGTGAGAGTCTGCACCCAAACTTCAATATAGTTGAGTAGGTAAATAAGAAAACAGTCACATGCGGGGGTTAGATCATATGAGAGTGGTTGCTCATGAGCGTGGTGGTAGGTGAAAAGAGAAAACATACAAACTGGATGGGTCCCGCTGGTGACCCTTCACTGTACGAGCATACGAGGTCGGAAAACTGCCTTTTCCATCCTTGTACTTGTTAAAGTGTTGACTATAAATCTAGCGTTATGTATTGTCCTTTCATTAAAGTTGGAGTATGAGTCTCTATTATAGGATTATTGTAGGGGATTATAACCCAAGTTCCCATGATACACGCTGCTTAAAAAAAAAGGGTCATTATCGTAATTTTGAAACCTGGACTGGTTTGATAAGTCGACCCGAGACCCGACTGATCTGAAACTAAAACTGAGCTGGATTTTAAAAAAAATAATAAAAAAAATCTAGTGTAACTCGGCAACTCAATAAGACCCAGTTAAAAACCTGGTTGTAATCCGTTAACTTTTTATTTTAAATTTTTTTATTAAAAAGATGTCATTTTAATTTTAAAAAATTTAACTTTGCCGACCCAATAATCCAATTAAAATATAAAATCAGAGCCTTAAACCGAACCAAATTTAAAAACTATAATTATTATCTTCGGATTTTAATAATAAAATAATTTAGATGTTGACTAACAACAAATTATGTATATATTAAATTGTTAATATTAGGATTTTTTGTTGTTAAAAAAATAATATTTTTTTTAAATAATAAGTTAAAAATGAACAACAAAATATCCATTGCTATCATTATAGCAACAAAAATTACAGCACAAAAATTCGTTGATGCAAAAAAGAAAAGATTAGAACTACACTTTTATGGAAAGAAAGTGAAATGTACTTGTGTGTTAATAATTAATTGGTGCACACATACCTTGAAAAAAAAACTCACACGGTTATACCAATTTCATGAGAAAAATCTTTTATTCTCCAAAAAAAAACCCTAACTCACACACATATCCTTTTCTTCCTTCTTCAAAAACCCTCTTTGTCACTTTTTTAATATTTGTTTCCGGGGAATCTCTGCTCCCAAGTTGCCAACTACCCCATGATCTTAAAAGATCAAATAGCTAGCATATCAACAAGTATATTAAAGGATTTCATCTTGGAAGGTATAAATTCAGTGCAACATGAATCGCAGGTATAATTAGAAATCTATATGCATCTTTCTTCTTGAAGATCAAGTTTTATTTGTATTATCAGTGATCTTACACATGAAAAAATTATTAGAATTTAGATTTTTTCCCCTACTTTAAACTTATTTAAAATAAAATATGAGTTTCTTTTATCTTCTGACTTTGCATTTCAGCAATTATACATGTAAAGTGGCCTTTTACCTCCAAAAATATAGTTATTGTAGTTTGGTTCTAACAAATGAAATGTTAATATGTTATTTTTTTTTTATTTTTTTGTGTTTTTAAATCTGAATATTGTATAGAAACACAAGGCTTATGGTGTAACATTTTGCATCTCTTGTCATGGCTCCATATGTTACCTTTCAGAGTTGTTAGCCTGCAGATATACTAATTAAATGATTATGGGAGTGTTTATCTAATAGTATTTCAAGTACATGGCAATTAATATGCTTAGTTTTGCCTTGTTGGACTAGTTAATGACTAGTTATCATTTAGATTTAAATGAATGAAAACGATGGTTTTTTTGGTTTGTTTAATGTTAAAACCAAAGGTATGTACTTCATTGCTTCTTGTCCATGCGGTTCCTTTCTCTTGAATTTGCTTTGGCAATTGGATCAGTATGTTAAATTATGTTTGAGAATGTGGTTGTGGTTGTTTTTTAAAATATTTTTTATTTAAAAATATATTAAATAATATTTTTTTATTTTTAAAAAATTATTTTTGATATTAGTATATTAAAATAATCTAAAAACATAAAAAAAATATTAATTTAAAGTTAAAAAAAAAAAATTTCATAAACATTTTTAAAACGTAAAAATAACAAATAGAATTGGCCTATCTAGACACTCAACTTAGAATTCAGGTAATTCAAGGTTTTGACGGGTTTATTTTATTTAAAACACGAGCTTACAATGAGCTGGAAAAAATCTAGTAAAGAGCTCGTATTTTTTTTTTTAATATGTTTTTCTTTTAGCATCTTTCTGAATAAATGAAGTTTATTTACAAGGGTTTATCCTTCACCGAACAAATATATTAACCAAATAAATATAATAAAACTTATATTAAACTCGGCCCGTAGAAAGTCGCGGGCCTTATTACTAGTATAATAATAAAATATATTAACAGAACTCTAAAACGCGTGGGAAAAGTACTGTGCTTTTCCCACAAAATAATTTTCTTTCTAAGTGTTGTGTTGTTTTTTTATGGAACGATTTTCTATATTAGTTGGTATTATATTATAGGAAGAGTTGTATTAATGCTTTGCAAATATACACTGTTTTATCTTTGTTTTTTTCCGTCGAGTCTTCTCTTCTTATCTGCAGTGGGAAATGCAAAGGCGAGATCATGATCGTGCATTAAATGTTTTAAATTCTTTAACAATTTATTGTAGTCTTTTCTTTGTTTCCCTGCCCAAGTTGGTTGCTTTTAGATGAACATTTGTCTTTGTTAATTATTATTATATTATTAAAAGTACTATAGATTGAAACCTATTAAAGCAAGATCATGATGGTGCATTGAATGTTTTAAATGCTTTAACAATTTACTATAAACTTTGCTTTTTTTCCCTGCACAAGTTCGTTGTTTGTTGATTATTATTATATTATTAAAAGCATTGTAGATTGAAAACTATTAAAGCAACATCATCATATGTCTGTATTGAATGCTTTGAAAATTTACACTGTTTTTTCTTTGCTTTTTGCAATTCTGTCTTTTCTTCGTGGGAAACAATTTTACTAAGTTACATTGAAAACTACTAAAGCGACATCATCATATTTCTGTATTGAATGCTTTGAAAATTTACACTGCTTTTTCTTTGCTTTTTGCAATTCAGTCTTTTCTTCGTGGGAAACAATTTTACTTGCACAAGCGAGATCATGATGGTGCCTTAAATCCTTTTACAATTTTCTGCAGTTTCTTTTTCTTGCTCTCTTCATTGCCTTCCGTTTTGGTTTTGTTTTCCAACAACTTCTCTAATTAGTATGCTTTCGTTCTTTCTCTTTTAATTATTATGATTTTTATGGCTTCTTAATCTTATTTTATTGTAACTCATAGGATGTTGGTCTCTTTCCATTTGCTTTGAAGGGTTTGCTTCTTCCATTACATTCAAGAGGATACTCAGTTTTTGACAGCTTTTTGTTTGACTCTTGGTGACCAGAATTTCCAGGTTATTCCATTATTATTTGTCTTTCTTTTCAGTTGTTCTTTTTAATGTTGTGTGTTTTTTTAGTTTGCATGGGTTGTTCATTCAGTTACTGTTGATCGAAATTGCCTGCTTATTTCATTGCACTTTGATTTTCTTTTTATTCGGTGTTTCTAAAGTTTGTTTTTTTTTTCTTCCTGGTGTTATTGGATTCTTCACATGTTTTGTTAAGTTATCTTTTTTTTATTACACTTTAGACAACCTTAGAAGGGGACAATTTAAAAAAAAAACTAATTTTGAACAAACCATCCTTCGTTTTTTTTGTTTTCAAAGAAAATGGTCTTCAATTTGAAGCAAAATTAATCTCAAATTTAATCGCTGAGTTTTGTAACAAAAACCCATGATTACTTGAAACTTAAAAGGGATCTAGGGAGATAAATTGGAAAAAAAAGAAATAAATATGCCCCAATCTTTTCGTTTAAGAAACAAATAAATTGGAAAAAAAAAAGAAATAAATATATTAGTTCTTACGATTGCCAAATTTTGTTAAATGATGTTTGGCAGCATTACATTGTTGATGTTGTAGTTAAAAATAATATAATAATCTCTTTATAATAAGATTTTTTTCTAAAAAAAAAGTAATTATAAAAAAATTGCTCAGAGATTATTTAATATCTCTCTCTCACACACACATCATGTAAGTTAATCATCAGAGTCTAGAAAAAAATGGGTTTGTGGCAGAGAAATCTGGTGAAATAATAGCAAGGGGACACAGATATTAGAAATTTATACGGCTGTCCAAGACTACAACTCATGGAATACTTATATTTAATTAATGACTATACGCAAATTCGCATATAAATTTATGAATAATCTTTTGTCACTATTTAATTATATAAATTAGGCTAAAACAATAGAGATCCCCTGAACTGTTCTCGATTGACATTTCATTTTTCTCATTTTATTTTAATAAATTATGGTGAGTAGCCAATTAATTTTATTTAGTAGCTAATTAATTGTAATTGAACCTAATATTAGTGTTTTTATTTGCTTAAAAGATCTGAACTTTGAATCTCTCCTATATAATAATATATATAAAAAAGCTATTCATAATTTAGGGAGTTTTTATGAGGTTTCTGGTGAGAATTTATTTGGTAGGTGTATATTTAAATCATCAGGGGTCCAAAAAGAAATGAAGTGCATGGATACCATTAGTTTGTGTTGCAAAGTTTGGGAAATTTTAATTTATAAATACGTGTTTATTTCTGATGGTGCTTAATTAGATTATGTAATCATTTTTAATTAAAAGCAGCATCAGCTAGATATAAACATTACATTTTCCATTGTGCTTGGGAGGAGAAAATATTTTAAAACAATATCTTTTTACATGTAATATCAAAAGAAAAATTCAAAATGTTCAATGGCATATGCAAATTAACACTTTTCTACATGACTGCAATACATGTATTAATGGTATGAATAACATTTCAGGAAATTACATGAGTTTAACAACATGAGCTTACAACAGATTTCATATGCCTGATGATCATATAAAGAGGGGAGGTCATAATTCCCTATTTTTTTAGTAGTATTTACATATGTCAAACTACGAATTACAATTGGGTTTTATAAATAAAAAAAATTCTTGCCCTATTTTTTAAAAGATTACAGAACACAAGACACTCTCATTAAATAAATAACAAAAATTATTTTCCTTATTCTTTGCAGCTTATACAATTTTGCTTGGGCTTAGAATATGTTGGCTCATCTTTTTTTATTATTTTTTTTGTTCTTTAATGCCTAATTTTCCAAGTCTTATGCCCCACGTCTATTTGTTTTTATCCTTGCACATATTAATCAAAATTTCATGCTATTTTTAGGTCCTTTGAAGAAGTCGCTTTTATTTATCGTCAACATTTTCTCAGGTTTATCGTCAATATTTTCTCAGGTTTGTTTTGTGCCTCTCTCTTATTTGCTTTATGCATTTCTATTGCCTTGCATGCTTAATCATTCTTATGGTATTCCAATGTTTAACAACATGTAATGTTCTGTTTTTAGTTGCTTGATCTTTTATTCTTATATCTTCATCCTTTCTTCAACATGTTAATTTTGTGGAATTATGTTTTTTATTCCTTACTTAATTAAACCAATCAGTAATTTTTTAGCTAAGCCTACCCATCATCATGTCTTATCACATGTTAAGGATTTCAATCCAATGTCGTTCCTTTTCCTTACAAGCCAGTTAATCTTTGCCCAACACCTAATTTCATGATGTTTTTTCTTTGATTGCTTATTATCCCTATGTTTACATGGTTTCTATAGAAAGTGCATGTCATTTAGATTTTCTCTATCCCTGTGTTTTCTTTAACTTAACCATCATCCTGTCCTAATGATGGTTTTTTTAGTGTTTTTTTTTTTTTTCATTTGCCTTGATATTTGTTTACATGGTTTATTTAGAGCAACGAGATGACAAGTCCTCACGGACATGTTCAGCCGGATGAGTATGTGCCATCTTCTCAATATTCACAATTTGCTTTCAATGACTATGAAACTCCCGTTGATAGAATCTTGCTATCCGATAACCCAAGCTCTTCAAATACAACATCTGCTCCACAACACTGTGCAAACTCAAACTAATGAAATTAATGCAACAAAGCTATTTGATCCTCCACAGTCTAGCACCTTTGTTTCATTTCATTGTAATGATGTAATTTCAAATCATGAATCTCAAGGACTCTTTGAACAAGCCCTTAATCATCAATCTACTATAGGCCAAGCGTCCTATCAGAAAAAAAGAAAGCGTATGTAATCTAATCATATACTTTTTACAACCACTATTTTTTTAATTCATTGTCTTTTTGATATCATTCCTTTGAATATCTTAACTTTATTTTTTACAGGTTATTTAATTGAATACATTGATTTTTGGGATAAAACATACAAGTGTAGGCATTGTGGTGCTCTTTTTTGGTTTCAAGAACGCTTGGCGCGTTCAACCAAAACAAACCCATGCTTTACACTTTGTTGTAATAACGAGAAAGTGGTGCTTCCTGATCCACAAGAAACGCCCAACTACCTTGACAACCTCCTCAACCCAACCAATGGTTCATCATCCAAAAAGTTTCGACGTGAAATTCGTGCTTATAACTCAAAGTTCGCTTTCACGTCCATGGGGGCTGCAATTGATCATTCTGTTAATGCTCAACCTGGATCTTATGTCTTTAGGATCAATGGATATTGTCACCATCTTATGGTTTCTCTTTTTCCCATGGATGATAGGGGTCCCAAGTTTGCACAACTCTATATTTTTGATACAAATAATGAGGTTGCTAATCGACTACAACCATTCCGCAATGAAAATTTCCCTTCAGTCTTGGATAGTGAGATTGTTGTTGGTCTTATCAATATGCTTAATTCATCTAATGAATTGGTTCGTTTGTTCCGTCATGCTAGACAACGGTTTGGTGATGCCAAGGTTCCAGAGTTCAAGCTTCGGTTAATTGGTAAAAGAGATAATGACTCAAGGCAATACGATGATCCTTCTTTAAATGACATTGGTGGTTTGGTTGTTGGGGACATTGGTCATTCTCGATCTGATGGAGACATAATTATTGAAAGTTTATTTGGAATACTACAAAGAATCTCAAAGCTTCATCCAAAATTTATGGCCTTTCATTATCCACTTCTTTTTCCATATGGTGAGGATGGCTTTCCCCCACATGTTTATTTTTTAAATTATCGTTGTTAAATTTATTTTTTTAATATTAAGTTGGTTGAAAATTTAGTTTTAGCTTTAGTTTTCCCCACGTTTTTTTCATTATAATTATTATTATATTGTATTATATTATATGACTGTTTTTTTCTTTTGTTGTTTCTTTTTAATGAATTTTTTTGGTTTGATTTATTTTGTTAATGTTAAATTATTTTTTTATTTAGTTATCATTTTTTCATGATAATCTCGGGTTTGATAGGTTAACCTGATTTCACGAGTTATTGTTTTTCATTTAGTTTAGTTTGTTAAAGTTAATTTTCTTTCTATTTAATTATCAGATTTTCATGACACGTATCCTGGGCTTAACAGGTTAACTTGGTTTGATGGGTTAACCCGGTTAATTCTAGGTAAACCCGTCATTTTTTTTCTATTTAGTTATCAAACTTTCATGACGCAAATCCTAGGTTTTACGAGGTAACCTGGTTTAAAGGGTTAACCCAATTAATTAATTTTTTTCTTTTTCTTTATTGGTTTTTTCCTTTTTGTTGATTTTTTTTCTTTGTTTTTTTTAATTACTCTATTTAATTATCACACTTTTATGACACGACCTTATAGCCAGACCCACATCCAATATTCTTGGGTCTGGTGTTACAGCCAGGCTCACTTAAATTTGGGTCATGCAAGTTTAATTTTATTATTAATATTATAAATATTACTCTTAGGTCAGACGTTGCAGCCAAACCCAAGATTCTTGGGTATAACTTTGCAGAAAAATTCAAGATTTTTTAATTTTTATTTATTTAAAAATTTTTTATACAAAAAAAATACCCGCGGCATCGCGCGGGTATCAAAGCTAGTGCAATTCTAAGTGTTGTTTCTTATGATTAAGACACATAGCTTAATTATGTGTCAATTTTAACCAATGATTTTTTGCCATGTAGTAGAAAATGAACATATTAAATGAGTCCCTTTAGTCACATATACAAATAAAATAAATAAATTAAAACACCAATACCATGTTACAAAAAAAGAGAAAACAAAAGAAACTTGTAATGAAAAACTTTAAATTATAATTTCTTAGTATAAGTGTAAGTTATTTTTACTTAAACTAATTTAAATTATATACTTTGATTTAAATATATATTGAATATCTTATGATAAGATGTAAGAGTAGAAAAAATAATTAATAAAACTATTTCTTATATCAGATTATTAATTCACTTCAATGTCCTTTGAGTTTTTCAAAAGTATATGATGATATAGGAGTTGAATTATGGGTTATTTTAACCCTTATTATTTTTCAATTCAATCTATGAAACCAACAGATAAAATAGTATTTTTTTAACATAAAAAAATAACCAAGAATTTAATTTTGATATGCATGGAGAAAATAATTATATTATGTTTTTCTTAAAAATTGCATTACTTTTTTTTATTTTAGTTTTAGGATAGGATTTTTGAAATATTCAATTTCAATCAATAAAAAAACTTAAATACTGATACCAAAAAACAAAAAACGCTATAAAAACTATACAAAATTTTGATTAATCATTTTTAATGGATGTGAGATATATTACTTTTCATGTTCAAACACAATAGAAACAATACAAATAGCTTTGAGAAAAGAAAGGGAAGTAAAAAAAATATTCATGGAGATTTGTGTCTGAATATAAAATTTGACCAAAAATAAATTTCACCATTACAAAAAAGTATATATTCCCATGTCAATTACAAAATCAAATCTTCTCAATTTTTGTAAAATAAGTTAACAATCAAATAAAATAAATAATACAGAAAAGTGAATGTTAACAAACAAGTATTTTAAACCATCTAATATGATCGTTAATTTTAAAACTCATTGGATTAGTCGAGATATACACAAGCTGATTTGAATATTTATATTAATAAAAAAAAACATAAAATTAAGTTTTACGTTATTATAAAATAAAATATTGAAATGCTACCTTCCACACCATTATCACAAATAACTATATAAATAACTCACTCCAAATTATAAAAGTGAAAGGCTATAGCAATGCAAATTAAAAGAGATATATATATATATATATATCCATTCGATGTGATTTTTAAAATTTTCCAAATGCTTCTTCAACAATAACTATAAGATTACAGCAAATGAAGTAAAATAACTTAATTTTAATTCTATTTGAGAATTTACCTTCAAATTGAACAATATCATCAAAATAATATATAGTCATAATGGAAACTAAATAAATGCCCCAACGCACAAGCTACGATCTACAACTAATTAATAAATTATACTTTTTAAATTATTTTAACATATTCCTATTAAAATAATTTTTAAAATATTATTTTAAAATATTTTAAAATAAAAATTACTATAAAAAACAACTATTATCCTCCATTTAAACACCGAAACAAAAATCTAAAACAAGTAGTTTATTTATTTATTTACTTGTAACTTTCTGCCCTCCCTCTTGGCGTTAGGAAAAACTAGAAAACCGAACTTTATTACTTCCAGTCTTTCTAAAGCAAGTCGTTTTGTTCATACACAACAGAAAAAACTCGATCTTTACCAAACCGAAGCTTCGTTCTTGTTTAACGAAATGGCCATGACAGTTGAAGGTACGGCTTAACAAATTTTTTGCTGCTTCGATCTCTTTAATCACCCTATTATTTGTTACTTCTTCGAATGCTAAATCAATTTTACTGTTGTTTTCACCGTACCTTTAAAATTAAACTTTTCTTGAAAGAAATTGCATGTCGAATTATCAATTTTGTTTTTTTAGTTTGGTTTGGTTTCTAAGGTTTGGACTCGATAAGTGTGGAGTTTGAGGGGTTTTTTAGAAAAAGATTTTGTGGGGTTCTTTCAAAATTTGATCTTTAATGATGGATTGATTAATTAATCGAGCCCATTGCATAAAGGTGCTTAGATTGATATGTTGCGGTAATTTTAACAATTTTCAGCATGATTAATGTTTATAGGGCAACAGTTAGTGTTGTTAGCTGTGCAGTCTAGGCTATTTTGCGGATTTGGAGATTAACTTTCTAATAAGGTTTAGTGTTTGTTCATAAATTGCTGTTGTGCTACATGTTTTAATGGGTGGAATTGTGTTTATCAGCTGTTGTTAGATCATTTTAAAATAATTTTGGGAGCTCACTATTTTTTTTCCCTTTTTTCTGGTTTCGTGCGTTGCTGATTTGGGTTCAATGGAATGGTTCCTGTTGTCTGCAGTGTAAGTTTCGAAGTTCATTCTGTAATCTTAGCTTGTCTTGGGTACATAATTAGATTGCTTATAGTTTGATTTTGTTGAATTTCAGGCTTGCTGGTCTTGCTTTTATGTTTTCGGCTAGCATTCTGCTACAGATATTGGTATGCATCCAGTAACACTGGTTGTGCTGTGGCACTTTTCTCTAACCTGTTTATACGTATTTTATTTCTTGAATTATATATATCTAGCATGCAATGTGATTTATAAATGCTTTCTGCTGGTTTTTTCATTTCTTACTCTCAACACTTATAATACAAGAGATATTTAGGTGCATAAATTAATCTTTTGCTATTTCTACTCCTTGTGCCTCCTTTTGGCTTCTTTTTTTATGGCCAATTTTTGTTTAGGATATTAAGACAAGGAAGAGATCACATACTTGTCTGCAAAATCTAGTCATTATCTTTAATGAGTTAGAACATCCTAGGCTATGTATTTTTCTGTGCAGAATAGAGGTATTAAATCCTATTTTAGATTAATCTGAATATAGGATGATGATTGATTCTATTATGACATTTAGAATGACTAGAAATCAATTGATGAAACAAGGCAACTATCACCTGTTTTCTTAGTCAATTCAATATAGGATGATGATTGATTCTATTCTGACATTTAGAATGACTAGAAATCAATTGATGAAACAAGGCAACTATCACCCGTTTTCTTAGTCAATTTCCAACCTTAACCATATAGAGTTTACATGTTAACCACGCTAAGAGAATAGAGAATCCAAGATTTGCCTGCCTCGTTTAGCTGTTACTGCATAGATCTCATGACAATCATAGCTCTATTACCAGTTGAGGAGAAATTGAAGTTTCTTATTGAAAAGCCACAGTAGGGGCCAACAAAACTGTATCTAATTATCAAGTCTCTAGCAAATATGAAAAGAGGACTGGACAGAGGATTGTTATATTTTGATGTGGAATTGTGAGTGATCAAGAAGAAGTTAACTATTATGAAGCTATTATGAATCAAGCCGGGATTGTTCACGAAGTAATATTGGGCAAGGTGGCTTTTGGAGTATGTGGAAATGTCAAAATTTTCAATAAGAAAATGAAATTTCTTATTGGAAAGCCACTTTAGGGGCCAGCAAAACTGTATCTAATAATCAAATCTCTAGAAAACATGAAAAGAGGACTGGACAGAGGATTGCTATATTTTGATGTGGAATTGTGAGTGATCAAGAAGTTAACTATTATGAAGCTATTAAGAAGCAAGCCAGGATTGTTCACAAAGTCATATTGGGCAAGGAGGCCTTTGGGAGTATGTGGAAATGTCAAACTTTTTAAGGTGGAGAAAATTGTCATTTTGACATTAGGCAAAATATTATCTCAGGTTTAGCTTTGTGAACAAGCTGATTTTCACACCTGTTACTGGCTTATGTAGCTTGTATATTCTTAGGTGCTTTGATACAATTTAAGTAGAAGAGCAACATAGAGGAGCTTAGTCTAATATTTGCCTAGCCTGTTGGGGAGTATGGTTGCGGTTGCTTTTCAAAATGCTTTTTACTCATAAATGTATCAAAATAAAAATAAAAATCATTTTTAATATCAGTGCATCAAAATAATCTAAAAACACCAAAAAAATATTAATTTGAAGCAAAGAAAAAAAAATCATTTTTTTTCAAAAGTGCTTTTAAAACGCAAAAACAAATGGTGATTTGGATTTGAGACATAAAAATAAATTGTCAAATATCATTGTATTCTCTAATAAGGCTCGTAATTCAAGTCTTTTTGTTTTTAGAATACCTAAAGAAAAGTGTGATCCTCTCCACGTAATTCTCATCAAATTAAACTCTCCAAACTGACCTTTGAAACCCTACTTGATTTGCTGCTAGAATAAAGGCTGTTTTTTTGGAGAAAACTTCTTACTTTAATTCTAGGGCTGTGGAGGGAGAGCTGTCACATCTCTATGTTTGTTTAGATTGATGGATTATAAGATGGAACTTATGCTTTGGCATAGTGAATGATGTTTTGGAGATATTCTTTCAGTTAGAGGCTTTTTAGAATTACTTTCTTGAACATTAGGTTCATGATTTTGTATATGGGTTGCATCCTCATGTTGCTCGTCACTGAAGTTTTTGCTTATTAAGGAGAATTAAGGTATCATGCAAACCTTAAATGAAATGTTTTTTTCAAAAAAAAGAAAGAAAGAAAGAAAGAAAGAGCACGGTTTGATTTCTGAATATCCTATAGAGAATATGATTTTAGATAGGGCAGAATGGACAGAGAAGACTTGTGTAGCTGTCCTTAACCAATTTTTTGAGATGGCAATTACAACAGGACTTATTTTTTATAAAACTCCCTATCAGGGAACTGTTTCATGGTGTCTCGTTGTATCGGATGGCATCTTGTGGAGAATTTTGGCATTCCATCAACAATAATGCTGGTAATGAGCACCAGGCTGGAGATGGAATGCCAAATGGAAGTCTGAAAACTCTCTGTAAAATGGATCACATGCTTTTCTATTTATTGATTTTTTGTCAATTTTTTTGGGATGGCAGGCTTGTGCAATATACAATAATTGGTGGCCCATGCTATCAGGTTTGTTATATCTGACCTGTAAAGCAAATCAATGATGCATTGAGAAGTTGATAATGCAATTTACTGTTCCTGCAGCTCTCATGTATGTGCTGGTGCCTATGCCTTGCTTATTCTTTGGGGGTGGGTCCACTCAGTTTCTGACCAGCAGGGATGGTGGGGGGTGAGTACTAAACAAAACCCTGTATAATATTCTTTAGTTACTTTTTTTAGAACTCCAAATATTGCTGGTTGGTGTTCATATCTTTTATGTGGTCTCTTTCTTTCTTTCTTTCTTTCTTTTAGGCCTCATGAAATATTTATTTGGCAAATGTTCCCATGATAATCAGGACCAAATTATTGATGAGTAGTATATTCCATACATCATGATAACATTCATTGCATGTGGTTGGTTAACAATTCTGTCAAAAAAAACTTATTGACTTCCACCCCTGCAAGTCGCTTTTACAGGAATTTGGTAGAAGTTTAGTGGGAATCTTGCTTTGAAGGAAGACAAAGAAGAGAGAAAAGAGGGATGCCCCTTTTTACAATTGATAATCTTTCTTACCTACCAAACAAATCAAACTTTTTTATTTGATAGATCAAACACTTTCATGACTTGCTGGCACTTCTATCATTTGCATATATCTAGCTTTGCATGCAATGCATGGTCACTCCATTAAATATTCTAGAGTGTCTTGGTTAGCTAGTCACATCAAAACATTTTTCTTGCTCTTGTTATGGTTCCACCTCTCACACCATTTTGTTCATTTGCTGTAAAATCTCGTGTTGCAGTTGGATAGATGCTGCTAAATTCCTGACGGGGGCGTCAGCTGTTGGGAGTATAGCCATTCCCATTATCCTTAGGCACGCTCATATGATTGAAACCGGGGCTATGTGGATTGAGTTCACATCATTTGTCATATTTGTCTGCACTGTCATGTGTTTTCACCGTGCTAGCCTAGAAGACGAGTGGTGATTGATGCTAAATGCTCTTGTTCGGTGGACAAGTTGCCATATGATCCATATGCATATGCATGGGAAAAGAAACTTCTAATTTCCCGTTTGTAAATCCTTTTGTATTTATATCTTCCAAATTATATTACGAGTTATCCGTGTTTGGTTGACTTACTTTGTACGTCCACATTAGGTTCTGTTTTAAACGGGATATGCTCTTATCGTTCTTATTTCTGAGTTCAGTTCCAGTATTTTTACATCCCCAAACTACTGTAGCACAACAGGAAGACCGTCCAAAAACCCAAATTCTAGAACTATAGAATAAGTGCTGCCTGCTCTCTTTTTTCACCCTTGCAAGCTATGTTTCTAGGGTTGCCAGTATCTTAAGTCATATTCTCCAGTTCGAATTCGTAACACTGTTTACTCATACTGTGCACCTCACCATTGATCTATTATAGCAAGCAGTCGTTCTTCGATAAAAATTCATGATAAATCTCCCATGTTACCTTTGGAAAACCAAGCCAAGCATGTAGTCTCTTCTTTTTAGTCTCTTCAACACGGAAATGATGGTTCTTGGTTGAAAATTGCAGCCCTCTCTCCTTCACTGTGACCTCGGGACAGCTTAGACTTTTTATTTTTTAATTATCACTTCTTAGACTTTCTTTTCACAGTGCAATGATGAATTTAGCTCTTTTTGCTGCGAACAAAGTCATCAGAAATGTGATGGTGTTTTTTGAAGTAGGTAGCTAAAATGAGTTTTTGTCTCTATTTTATTTAGAGATGATTTTTAGTTAATTTTCTGTCATGGACGGAGGGGACAGCTATATAATCCAATTATTATTTTTTCCATAAATATCCCTTTAAATATTTTAAATTTTCAGTCTTTATTGTTATATCCATATCCGATCCATCCCTTTAAATTAACTTAAATCTCACCGTTAGATATGAAAACTATAAAAAAGTTTATAAGGAAAATGTGTTAGATTTTAACCAAAACTAATGAAGAGGTGAGAGCTGAATGATAATAAAAAAAAATAAAAAGAAGTGCATTTCTGATATTGTCTTGTGATTTCAATTATGTTAGATTTCAACCTACACGTCTCATATGATTGATTTAATTATTTATTTTACTATTAAATAGATTTGGATAAATGATTTAATGATTGAGTAAATCGTGATTTAATTATTTTATTTTCTTAGCAATGAATTATGTTTTTTTATGGTTACAAATTCTATTTTTTACATAATTTTGATGAATGGAGAAATTCTGATTTTAATTTATTTTTAAAAAATAATCAATATTAATTATAAACTAACGTAAAAATAATAATTTCTATTTATTATTCCAAACATTGAATATTTGATAGTAATATATATCTAGGATAAAACAAATTTTTATGCATGTTATTTTATCTTGCCCTTCATCATCCAAACATAATACAAAAACATTCACTTTTGTGAGGTAAGAAATACGATAAATACAAGTAACATAAAATTATATCATATAGAATCAGTACATAAAAATTTTAATTTAAAATTTTATTATTGAATTTTTTTTTCAAATATTCAACTAAAATAAAAACTAAACAAACATATTTATACTAAAATAAAAATTCTAATAAATAATTATGGATTTATTATAAAGATTTCTAAACTAAATAAAAAAAAAACATAAAAAAATATCTTTCTAAACTAAATCAGAACCATCCCTCCCCCGTTCTATCTCATCCTCTCCATCTTTATTGTGTTCATCTCATCTATTATAAGGTAGTAAGCAAGAGCTAAGTAAAAAGATCTAATTAAATTCTACAAGGTTGAAAAACAAGTTGTCAATGAGAGCCATGACTAATTAAAATGGAGATTAAGATAAAGTTGATTGGATGAGTGGAAAACTAGGTTCTCGTTTGATTTCAATTTTATTGGTCCGTGGATTAAGTGTTTAGTAATTAAACGACAACGATGACTTAACGACTTCATTTGTTAAAAAAAAAAAAATATATATATATATATATATATATATAAATAATTAAAGAACTCTAAAAGACGTGGGAAAGCACTGTAGCTTCCCCACGCCTTTTAATTATACTTATATATAATAATAATTATTAATAATAATAATTATTATTATTATATATAATAATTATATTATAATATATATTATTTTTTGTTTTCATTTTTTTTCTGTATTTTTTTTATGCCTTTATGGGTTTTTTTGGCTTATTTCTTAGTTTTTTTTCTTTTTAATTTTTTTTGTTTAATTTAGTTTGTTAATTGATCCCGAGTTTAACGGGTTAACTTGGTTTGACGAGTTAACTAAACATTTTTTTTTTTGCTTTTTTATTTTTAATTAATTTTTTTCATTTAGTTTAGTTTGTTAATGTTAAATTTCTTTCAATTTAATTATCAGACTTTCATGACACGTATTCAAAGCTTGACCGGTTAACCCGTCAATTTTTTTTTTCTATTTAGTTATTAAACTTTCATGACGTGAATCTAAGGTTTAACGAGTTATCCTGATTTGAAAGGTTAACCCAGTTAATTTAGATTTATTTTTTCTTTTTCTTCATTAGTTTTTTTCTTCGTGTTGATTTTTTTTCTTTTTAATTAATCAATTTAATTATCACACTTTTATGACATGACATTGCAACCAGACCCACATTCAAGGCTCTTGGGTCTGGTGTTACAACCAGACTCATTTAAACTTGAGTAATGTAAGTTTAATATTATTATAAATATTACTCTTGGGTCAAGCGTTGTAGCTAGACTAAAGGCACTTAGGTATATCTTTGCAGAAAGACATAACACTCTTAGATCTTATTATTTTTTTGATATATTTTTTATGAAAGAAAAAAAAATAACCCGTGGCATATGCCTTTGTTTTGTTTTTTTATTTTTCCTTTTCCTTTTTAAGCCTTTTATTATGGACTGCACAGTGCAGTCCACAGCGAAAAAGTTGATGTCTTTATTTTTTTTAATCTTTTCTTCTTTTTTTTTGTTTTGTAATTATTCTTTTAATTTAGTTTTTTAATATTAAAGCTTTTGTGTTTAATTATTAGACTTTCATGACACGGATTCTAAGTTTGACGGGTTAGCTCAGTTGATTCAGATTGTTTTTCTTTTTCCTCATTAGTTTTGTTCTTTCGATTTCATCTTTTAATATTGTATATAGTTCACGGTGAAAAGGTTGTTGTCTTTAATTATTATTTTTTGCTTTTTTCTTTTTTTTTATGCCTTTCACTGTGGACTGCACAATACAGTCCACGGTGAAAATGTTGATGCCTTTTTTTTTATTTAGTTTGTTGATATTAACTTTTTTTCTATTTAGTTATCAGACTTTCATGACACGAATCTCGGGTTTGACAGGTTAACCCAGTTAATTCAGATTATTTTTTTCATGTTAGTTTTTTTTCTTTGTTTTTTTCTTTTTAATTAATCTATTTAAGTATTTTACTTTTATGACACAACTTTGCAGCTAGACTCATATCCAAGACTATTGGGTTTGGTATTGCAGCCAGACCCACTTAAACTTGGGTCTTTCAAGTTTAATGTTATTATAAATATTACGTTTGGGTTAGGTGTTGCAGTCAAACCTAGGACTCTTAAATATAACTTTATAAAAAAATCTAATGCATTTAGATCTTAGTTTTTTTAAAATATTTTTTATGCAAAAAAAATTGACCCGCGGCATCGCGCGGGTCATGTAACTAGTCCAAAATCAAGGGTGTTTGTTTTATAAAATGATAAACTGATCATACCCTTAATTAATAGGAAACATTACGTTCTTTACTCTCACTTGGTTGGAGGGACACCGTCATGTTTACATCCCATATGGCGGCGATAACGGTGTTTGCTCACTTTCCTTTCAACGTCTGCTATTTCATGGGAATGCTTAGAAAAGTAAAGCTCAAATCATATATCAAAAAACTTTCTGACGAAGCCCGTTATGATGGAGTGCTACTGATCAATAATTCATTTGCAAGCTTGCCACGATGTAAAATTCTTAAAATCCCATGATTTTTAGTAATTTTTTGTTTTTTTAGTAATTTCTCCTATTACTACAGTAAACAGTGATTAATTTCATGACAATATCTAAAAAAATCTAAATAATTTAAAAATAAAATTTAATTATTGAATAATCAGTTAATCTCTTAATTATAATAATCTTATCCATTATTCATAATTAAGATGACTAGTATCTTATACTTGGTGTCTAGTAAGTCAATACAGCCAGCTAGTTAATGATACTTGTAAAAGATTTATCTTTGATAGATTTTGAAATTCTCCTATATCTAAATAAATATATTTTTTTTAGAGAAAGATACTTTTAAAATACATATACAGTAGAGAAAAAAAATTATAAACCTGGAGTTTTAAAAGATTCATGGGGTATATATAATCCATGAATCTTGTCATTTTATAAAAAAAGAAGGGTTGAAAAGTCATTTATCTTGATATCATTTAAAGAGAGATAAATATACTTTATATATATAATAATATAAGGTATAAATATTTTTTATATGAACTTTAATGAGATGAAAACATTACAGGTCATTAAAAGATTTTATATATACTTAAAGGTATAGAAAAAATACAACCTCAAATATATAAGTTCAACTCATGGGGGCTGAACTCTGACATGTTGTTCAAGCCTGAAAATATTTTAGTATCAGTTTTTGAAAATTGAGTTTATAACTTATTTAATAACAAGCATTCAGGACATAAAAACTTACACTGTATGGCGTAACGAATTAATCATTGGAGTGAAATAGCTAAATCCTCGTTACACATACTAATCAATCGTATTTATACATCCACGCATACAGAGAGAGCACTATAAACAATACTATGATTTGAAAGAAAAATGCAACGATAAGAATACTTCCCTAGTTCTGAAGTTGTTCCATGAGTGTGTGTGTGTGTGTGTGGAAATGTAATTAATATTATAGATAATAATTACATATGAAAATGAAACGTGAAGTTGTTTTTGATGTGCATATATAAGACTACTTCCTTTTCTTTAATTAGCTATGCAGATTGGACTTTTCCAATATTGTCCCTGTCACTGTAGCACCATTCTAATTGCTCCCAGTCCCAAAAAGGTTCATTATCAGTAACGATGCTTGCCATGTAGCTACTTTCTCCAGTTTGGAAGGTCTGGCCATGGTCTCCTAAGGATAAACTATCATGCGAGCATGGTGTCGCCGCCGTTGAAGGGTTCTGATGAGATGATGTGACCTCGTTGCCGGGGGTTGCTTGAGCTCTCATCTCAGTACCCATCTCCACTCCTGATGGCCGTCTATCAAATGCTCGCACGAATTTGGACTTCTTGTAAACCCGACACAAGCTGAATTCTTGCCTTAGCTGCAAAATGTATTCAAGACATTAGATAAATTAAGAAGGAAGAATTTTATGGTAATAAAAACACGATCTTAATATATGCAGTGTACCTGGTGAGAAATGGGACATAAATTTATGGCAGATCATAGCACACAAAACATTACAAAATATAGAAGGTTTGCCCCTCAAAATTTTCTTCTTTTTTTTAACTTTTCCGTGCTGATAAATTCTTTGAGATTTTAGATTGAAGAAATATTCTCCTTCCCATAAAGATAAGTTAATAATAGAGGTTAGCATGATTATATTCTTTTAGATGAAGTTTATCGGTGACGAACCGATAACCGGCCGGTGAGGATTCAATATAAGTTTTATATGACATTAACCGCCCCTTAACATACTGAAAAGACCTAAATTAATCGTAATATACAGTATGTAGTATATAGTTTGCACCCTTGGATGTCCACCATTTGAATATGAGGCTGCTTCTTCTTCTTCCATAGCCTTATATTCGTTCATTTTCCACTCGGTTTTTCGTCCTCTTGGAGCCCTTCCCTCGTAGAACACCATGGTTCTTTTCTCGCCAATGCTACGATTACTGTTGGAAGAGTAAACAGGAGAAGGAGAGCCAGTAGCTTTCCAATATCCACTACTTGTGAGTCGCTTCGGCCTCCCTCCACGGGCTTCGCTTTCTTGCCTTCGAATGAAGAAAAACCATTCTTCAGGATCTCCATGGCACAAATCTCCTGAAAATTCTGAATAATCAAAGTAATCGAATGAGAAAGAGAAACCGATATATATATATCCTTCATTAATCACAACTATTCTATCAAATTAACGACGTGGGAATTAAACATAAAGAGAAAGATAGAAATGGATGAGGAAAGATGAAAATACTAATAATGTGAGTAAAAAGGGGCATTAAATAATTAATTTGACGAAGACAAGATTTTTACGCGGAAGCTCCCATGGATTGAACCCGTATACATCAAGAACCGGTATAAGGCGGTCCATAACCCGTAGGAGGTCCTCTCTCCTTGCTTCAAGCTTGTTATGCAGATAAAAAGAGACCAGTTCTTCTTCTGTTGGGTAAAATCGAAACCCTGGTGGAATCATGATATCCGTCTCAGTACTCTCTCTCTCTCTCTCTCTCTCTCTCTCTCTCTCTCTCTCTCTATTGGTATAGCGCTAGGTATTAAGACTTCTGAGGTATGGAGGGGGCCGGAGTCACCAAAAACCTTTCTTACTCCATATATAATGAGAATTAAAGACGACAGAGAGAGACCGAGGGAGAGATTAAAGGCCTCAAGGGGTAAATGCACACGGGGTTGCTTGGAATCTTCCACGTAATTGTGTTCCATGGAACTATCCTTCCCTGTTGCCCCCCGGACCCATGTTTTTTTCAAGAGATTCATGGGAAATGGACCTAAAATGTCTGAGAAATTGTTAGATATAAAAATAAAACCCTTTGTGTAACAGGAGAAATTGTTGTGTTGTGCTGACAAGAACATAAAAACAAAACCCATTTTGTAACAGCTATTCATGAATCTCCTTTTCAAATTAATAATTATTTGGATAAATAAATAAACAATGAATTTTACCTGGATACAACCCATTTTGTAAAGTTGAGAGTGACTTGACTCTTTTATAAGAAAATTCAAATTTATATAACAAATTTAATACACCTGCATAGCCTGTCAAATTTTCAACCATCTAATTGAATACATAATTTTAAGATAATGTTTTCAGATTTGAATTTTATATTAGATTTATCACTATGATAATATTTAATTCTTGTGTTCAGATAAAAATAAATAAATAAAAATAATAAAAACAGTGAGGATATGTCCCCATGTATTTCATGTTTTTTGAAAATACATAAATTCATTTTAAAATTACCTTAATCAAACATGTTTTTGTTTCTTTTATATATATCGCTTTTGTTCTAGGGCATTGAAACCCATGCATGAGAGTTTTAATCAAACACACTTTTATTTTTATTTCATGTTCTCATAAGTCACATTTTCTCTATACATATTATTTTAATACACAAACTAACGTAAGCGTAAGAGAATATCACGTTCATACATAAAAGACTCATTTTTTCAAAAATAATGAAACTCATAACCAAGCTCAAACATCAAGTACACAATTAAGCTCATACATTTTAGTCCAAGATCACAGCTCGGGAAAACTCAATTTATATTTAAAGTTTTTTCATGTTTTCATCAAAACTTATTCAAAATCAATATTATCACATGGAATGACCTAAAATTAATTATATAAATTATAACAAAAACTAAAGTATCTCAATTTTTTATTATGGACTATGAGTGTTTTCATCATGAATTAGAGCAATGTTTATCAGGAAGGAGTTTGTTTGTTCTCGCGATAAGTTGTGAGTAGTTTGCTTTTTGCAATTTTTTCATGGTGTGCATGGCGTGTCGTGAATTGCTAGGCTGTTTCTTGTTTGTTGGTGTTTGGTATCTGTCATTCTTCTGATTTGTTCAGTATGGAGGGGTTGGTAGTTAGATACAAGCCTTATTTGCGATGCACCCGGTTGCATGGTACTTCTTGATTTTCATTGATTTTACACGGGGTGGCAGTGGTTTGTTTGTTATTTCTCTTTGTTCTGGACAGATATAAGCGTTATGTCACTGCACTAGGTTAAGTTGGTATAAGTACTTTGTGACTGCACTGAGTTGTTTATTTTAATTATTGTTTTTTGGATTTTGATAAATTCAAGGGACAACGGATGGATTTTACATTTGAAATTGATTGAATCTGGCTTCCATTTCAGACCTAAGTTTATAGGGTCTGGTAATAATAATATTTATAATAAAAATAATAATATATATAATATTAATAATAATATTAAACTTACCTGACTTAAGTTCTTATAATTTTTAATCCTTTCAAATTAAATTTATGGTTTTTCTTCAATAGTAATAATATTTTGTTTCAAATTCAATAATAATAAAAAATTCAAATTTAATAATAATAATAATAATAATTTTTAATTTTACCCTTCAAATAAAATTGATGGTTTTTTTCAATAGTAACAATATTTGTTTTTCAAATTTATTAATAATATCAACTATAATAACAATAATAATATTTATAATAATAAAAAAAAAACTTAAATGTTCTCATAGTTTTTAATTTTACCATCTAAATCAAATATATGATTTTTCTTCAATAATAATAATATTTTTTAATTTTATCCTTTAAAAGACTTGAATCGGGCAGGGGCGTCAGACCCAAGTTTCTAGGGTCTGGTAATAATAATATTTATAATAAAGTTAATAATATTTATAATATTAATAATAATATTAAACTTGTCAAATTTAATTTTTTATAGTTTTTAATCACTATTAAATTAAATTAAATTTATGTTTCATCTTCAGTAGGAAAATGACCCCTTATTGTGAAGCTTTAATGAATCTCTCATTTCCACGAAAGAGAAGGCTAAAAACTTTGAATTCGCTGCTTAATCAACGAGTGATAATTAATAGCAAGACTATTATTATTATTATTACAGCTGGGACTCTTTGAATGAAATTAATATCCACGTACAGAAACATCAAAAAACAAGGTTCTTAAAATGATTTTGTCCTTCGAGGTCGAAAAAATCCTATGTGGTCCTAAGTGGTTATTGGGAATGATTCCGAAAGTCAAGCTAAGAAATAAATGTATATAGAATATTACAGTTTGATGGCCAGGGAGAGGCTGTAAGACATTTATTAAATGAAACAATATATTTGCGAAGGTATTACACTAACTCTTTATTATTTTTCCTCAATTGATTTAATGGATTTTATTTTTATTTTTATTTTTTTAATGGATTTTAATTTATTTTGTTTTGGTGAACCGATTTTTACCTCCGTTCAAAATTATAAATTTTCATTTTGGATGACGTGAGACCAACTAGCTTTAATTTTTTTTTTTATACCTAGTTTCTTATCACGGGTTGCATACTTTGTCTTAATTAAGAAAATCAAAACAAAACAGAGGAGAGGAGTGGAAGAGTATTTCTTGGAATGTTCCCGATATTTAGTTGGGTAAACACGACAGAAATCTTCATGCAAGCAAACAAAGAGTAGCTATTTCGAATGTTGTCAAAGTATGTAACAACTTGTCACAAAACTCGGGAAAAAAAGAAGAAAAATAATTAAAATAAGAGAGCCTTCATCGCTATAGTCAAGCGGCTGCCATGTAGGAAGGTGTGGAACCAACGGCTGAGATTGAAAACAGTATTTCACCACACGGGATACTGTTTTCTTCAATGATCGGGTCAAATCCTCAGACTATGTCCCTTCAGTTGACCGACTACGTGGAAGACACAATTCAAAGCTTTGTTTTCGAGCTAAATCTATCAACACAAAACCCACGCGGACAAATCATGTCTACATGTCAGACAAAAAGCACTTCAGAAACGGAAAGCTACTGGAGAAATTTGTGGCAAGAAAAACAAAATAATTAAAGCTGATTTTATACAGCAAAAATTTATTCGGCTTGATTTATGTATGTATTTCTAATATATATTCAAACACTCTTAGATTTATATTTATGTTTGGCCTTTCACTTTCTATACAAGCTAGCCTATATATTAGTACTAACCAATAAAAATTAGGGTATTTTTTTTTACCTAAATTTGATTCTTGTATTTTTCATTCTTTTAGAAGTCTTGTATTTATTCTTTTAATTTTTAATTTTTATTATGATTCTTTTCTAAAATTTTAATTTTTTTCAATTTTATTTTTCAATCTCAATTTATGATGTGTTGTTTTTTCTAATTTGATCTTCATTTTTTTTATTTATTATTTTTAGGTTATTTTGTTAAATTAGTTTTTCTTTTCTATTTCACCTTTCTATTAAAAAAAATATCCTTTAATTTATTGTTTATTTTTATTTTGATTCTTATTTTTTTAGTTGCTATTTTTATTTTGGATTCTTTTATATAATTAAGATTTTATTTTCAATATCAACCTTCTGTATTTGATTCGTTGGGAATTGACTTTCATGATTTTTCTAGAAATGGTGCTTTGAATCTAGTGTTTTGAGTTACAGGTTTAAAAATTAACAATGTTAAGATCTTTCTTTTTTTACTTGTTTTCTTTTTTAATTTTATCATTCACATTGTTTTATTACCTTAAAAAAAGGGCATTTATTTTTTTTATTTTCTTTTCTATTTGTTATTCCGATTTCATTACCTAGATTGTAGGTTTAGTGGATTAACCTTGGTTGGTTTGGTCCTTTTCATATGATCTTTTTTTTAAAAGAGATTTTAATTTTTTTTCGGTTTTGTCTTTTAAATTTTTTTTTTAAAAAATTAATGCACATCATTTTTCAAATGTTGGCTTTAATTGGGTTATCTCATTAGTATGATTAAACCATGATCCTAGTTATAGATTTTGTTTTCTTTTTTAAAATAACGCCTAAATATCATTTCTTCCATAAAAATATTGGCCCCGCGGGTCCTTTCTAATACTAAATTTGTTAACGTAACTTAATTATTAGTAATTTTGTCAAGGGAAGTCCTCGTAGCAGCTAGATATTTGGTTTTATATCGAGGTTCGAAGAGACGAGGACTTCCTGATAGCCAATTAGTCTCCTCGGTTATGGAGGTCCCAAGCTTGGTCCATCCATGGCTACTAACACAAACAGAAGAATATCATGCAATCTTTCATCGATCGCGGAAAGAAGAGAGAAGAATCTAAGTCAAGGATAAGTACTGAAAAAGCAGGCCACCACACTTCAAGGGGGCTTTTTGTTGTCAAGCAGCTTTCACGCGGTGTAAGACCAGACAGACCACGTGCAGAACGCAACCTCGTGTTCCCACCGAGTATGAACTAGGCTGGAAAAAAATATAACAGGAACTTGAAGTATCCAATACGTCCACTTTGGAAAATTAAATTAACTTATTACATTTTGTGTGATTTTTCATTATTGGACAACGAATTAACCAAGATTGGTAATTGATTAAGCGAAATGTTTTGAGACTTGAAAATATTGTTTCTTGATTTTTAACTTGTTTAGAAAGGAAGAATTAAATTCATGTTGGAGTTTCAATTTAAATAAAATAAAACTATGAAAAAAGACCTGTAGTATTATTTAGGATTGTTGTTGCTTTTTAAATATTTTTTTATATTAAAATACATGTTAATAATATTTTTTTATTTTAAAAAAATTATTTTTGATATCAGCATATTAAAATGACTTAAAAACATTAAAAATTTATTAATTTAAAGAAAATAAAAAAATTAATTTTTTTAAAAAACATTATTATTTAAAAACAGAAACAAACTATAATGTCCAAATTTTATCTTGCCCAGCTAATTTGGTCAATAGAAAAAAAAAATGAATCAATAAATTGACCCCACATCGATTGACAGCGTAATTGGAACCATTCTTAGCCAGTGGGTATAGAAGACCATAATAACACCATTAATAAATCAACAATGCAAGATTCGGCAAATGATTCGTTCTTTGACTAGCTTAGACTAGTAATTTCTGGAGGCCTTCCTAAATTAATTAGTAGCATAATAAATTTAATAATTTCGTTGTTATTATTTTTTGAAATGTTTTTTATTTGAAAATATATTAAAATAATATTTTATTATTATTATTATTATTATTACATCAAACAATTCAGAAAATTAATAATTTTTTTTTTAAAAAAAAAAGGTCAAAACATCATTCAAAACACGTCTCCACTATTTTTGTCTCTAAGTTCGGCTGCGCAAGCAGTCTTTTCTTTTCGCTCTACAGCTATTTCCATAATGGCATCATCGGCCGCGACACTGCGATCACTATCGCAATAAAGTTTTAGTTAGTGGGTGATTGATTCTCTCATATAGATTTATTGCCCCAGTGCCAGTCAGTCCAACAATACCATTTTGTGACTATTGTTTTTTTCTCCTTCGAAAACAAAAATAAAGAAAGAAAAACGATGTAATTATATTTTGAATTCCAAATTTCAGAGATATATTGAACGATTTTTTATTAGCTAAAAGTTAAATAAAATCTCTTAGAATTTTTTTTTAAATACAAAAATATATCTAGCTGGTTAGCCACCCTTTTCTTATTTATTTTTAATAATTTTCAATTCTACATGTAAGGATCCACCTAGATAATTAAATTTTGTATTTCTTTCTTGGCTCCTGAAATTCAACCTTAATTATTATATGAGAAGTAATTTTTTATGTAAATTCTCCAATTAATATTAACTAGTCTCATGCTCATTTGTTTGTTGTTGTGGGTTGATTTTAAAAATATATTTTTATTTAACTTTGTGATAATAAAAAATTATATTTTAAATAATTCCAATGATTTTGTTAAATATTTATTTTGTCCACAATACATATATGTAAAAAAATAAATTTTAAGAAAAAAATATTTTTCTCTAGTCAAAATTCCTTTTTGCTATTAATGTTTTTTTCTATTTTAATGGAGTAGTGATTCTTTTATTAAAAAAAATATAAAAATTAAAATAAATGATTCTTTTTAATTGAGAAATTTATTTCCTTAAACTTAATTGATACCAATTTTCTATATTAGAGGATGCAAATGTAGCCTATTCATAAGGTTAGGGGATTTATTTCTTTGTTGATGATTCCTTTATATGTCGTTTCTTTCATATAGTTTCCACATAAATGATTGCTCTCATGATTAATTTCTCTTTTCTTTCGTGAAAACAATAAGATTATCTAATTATGAGTGTTATTTTGTTAATTTAACATTTAATAATACTTTTGTTGCTACTCATGTTACTTGGTTTTCTAATATTAGTGTTAATCATCATGTGACACTTGATTTTACTAGTATGACGGGTTTAACTTAACAATAATTAGTTGTGTGTTAGTGAAAATAAATGATTTTTTATGTCAAATGTTGCTCATTCCACCATTCACATACCTAAATGCACTTTTACTATATTCAATAGATTACATGATGCTAATGTTAAAAAGCCATAACTATTTGTTTAAAAATTTTATCTTGAAAATAATATGTTTTTTTTTTAATTTTATCCTTTTGTTTTTTATGTTAAGAATCTTGTAACCATAAAAATGTTTCTTTTTTACGAAAGTGTGATGGTTTGTATGTTATCTCTAAGTCTTCTGCAATGTTTTTACCTCAAGATTTCTTGTTTATATATATATATTTATGCTTTTGTTGATATTTGACATCGTTTAGGGAAAGTTTTATGTTTGTCTTTAGTCACTACAAATCATAAAACGTTTGCTCCTCTTGAATTGATATTCAGTGGTGTTTATGGATCTTCTTTTATATTTTTTTTATGATGGATTTTTCTATTTTGTTATTTTTATGGATGCTCAAACTAAATATATTTGGTTTTTTATTTTGTTTCCAAATTTAAAGTTTTTATTGTTTTTCAATAATTTCAAGCTAAAGTCGAAAGATAATTTTCTACTAAAATTAAATATGTGAAAATAGATTGAGGCAGAGAGTATATAAAATTAAACACTTATTTTAAAACTATTAGTTCATATATATATATATATATATATATATAAGTTGACATAGTTGAACATTGACGCATATATATTATTCCAATTAGTATTACTCTTCTTAATCAGTGTAAAACACCCTTAAAATTTTGAAAGTATGCTTTTGAAATAATTATTTATTTATTAAACTGCATGCCAACTCTTGTGTTAAATAATGAAATTCCTTTAGAATGTCTTTTTAAGTGCACCAAATTATAGTTAGCAATTTTTAGAATGTCTTTTTATATCTTCTTGATCAATGAAACTTTTGTTGGAATTTTTCTTTCATTAACAAATTTTAATAAATTTTTCATTAATTTGGTTATAGAAGGCTGCAACTGGAAAAACAAAATTGAAGATGAACTAGAAAACAAATTCGGGCTACTACGTGCCATAAACCCAATTTTTTACCTTCATTTTTGCATATTTTAAAAAATTAGAAAAATCTTAAAAAAGAGTCTTTTTAGTAAATTTTGTTGATTTTAATCATTTTTTATTTCCATCATTTTTATGAGCTTAGAAGTAATCATAAAAAGTATAAAAATACAAAAATAAATACATAGTTAGGGTTAAAATCGGACCAATAATTGAGTATCACATGCAAAGATTGAGTTTGAGAAATTTTGGGTCTCAATTAAGGGTTGAATTGAAGAAGAAATAGAAGAAAATGACTTAATTTAGCTAAAGTTGAAAGAAATTGGAAGTTGAAGGGTGAGTTTGAAACAAATCACCAAGTAAGAAAGTCAATTGGGGTCTTAAATGAAGAAGAAAATTGAAATTTGGAGTTTATTTGGCTTAAAATTATAGAATTAAGAAACCAAGGACTAAAATAAATTCAATGAAAAAGTACAAGAGCCTATCTTAATACTGGAAGGGGCATAATTGAATTAAAAGAAGCCAAATTGACAAAAAAAAAAACCTTAAAGAACAAGGACTGAAGCACAAGAAGCGAGGAAATAAGAGGATAGGTTTGAGGTTGATGCCATTTTTAATTAGAAAACGTAACTCTGTTTAAAGATGAAGAGGACACCGTTTCACATTAAGAGAAACGGTGCATCTTGATAAAAGGGGGAAGAACAGGGGATGAATGGGCGAAGTACAGAAAATCTAGAAAACGTTGTTTTGCTAAGAAAAGTACAGAAAATCTAGAAAACATGTGGGAAAAACAATACAACCTGTTTGTTTCACAATGCATTTATTTTTTCTGTCTTATTATTTCCTTCCCATGCCTCTGCCTCTGCTTGCTTCGTGAATATAAATACAAGGGATTGGAGAAAGGTAGGGCCATATTTGGGCTTGGTATCACCGGTTTTTATTTTAGCCTTCTTAGAAATGGTGAGGCTTGGGCTGTGTAGGATAGGTCATAGGCTATTTTCATGGTAGTAGGCTAGGGCTAGGTCTGGGCTTAAGTCATCTTTCGTAAATGCTAAAAAGTATGCGCTCTGGTTTTTGATTACTTGGGCTGTATTTATGGATTTGATGGGTTTGATTTAAGTGTGCCCTTGTTCAAGAAAATAAAAGTAATAACAAAAAAAAAAAAACAAATACAATCAAATTTATGTCAATGCATATTTTGAATGCATCATGACCAAGTTCTCTTATAAAAAAAAATCATTATGGCATATTTTATTATTTTTCTTTAAAAAAAACCTTTATTTTGTTCTTCACAAAGAAATAATTTTTTTTTTTGCATATTTTAGCATTTTTTATATTTTTTTTTATCTAGCATTATCATAAAAAATGAAAAATATATATAAAAAATGTTTGTGCATGCATATTTGAGCTTGATCTAAATTCAAAGACTCATCAAGCGGAATACCCAATAAACTCAATAAACTCAAAAACTCAGCTCTGGTTTTCTAAAAAAAAAAAAATATTTATTTACTTTCAATATTATATTTAAAGCAAATGGGACCTTAGAAATAAAATTCTAGAACTCTAGGCATTAACTTAGAAATTAAAAAAAAAAATCTTTAATTTAGCATTTTTTGATAAGTCTATTTGTATAAGATCGATATTAAGGTCTTCATAAATAAAGAGTTTTGTTTTAAAAGAGATCAATGTCAAGATTTGATTTATTTATTTATTTATTTGCTAATTACCAAATTGACTAGTTTTCTATTTCGATAAGTCTAGTTTTCAATATTATATTTAAAGTAAATGGGACCTTAGAAATAAAATTCTAGAACTCTAGGCATTAACTTAGAAATTAAAAAAAAAATAGAACTTTAATTTAGCATTTTTCGATAAGTCTATTTGTATAAGATCGATATTGAGGTCTTCACAAATAAAAAGTTTTGTTTTAAAAGGGATCAATGTCAAGATTTGATTTATTTATTTATTTATTTGCTAATAACCAAATTGACTAGTTTTCTATTTTGACAAGTCTAGTTTTCAATATTATATTTAAAGCAAATGGGACCTTAGAAATAAAATTCTAGAACTCTAGGCATTAACTTAGAATTTAAAAAAAAATAGAACTTTAATTTAGCATTTTTCAATAAGTCTATTTGTATAAGATCGATATTGAGGTCTTCACAAATAAAGAGTTTTGTTTTAAAAGGGATCAATGTCAAGATTTGATTTATTTTTTATTTTTTTTTGCTAATAACCAAATTGACTAGTTTTCTATTTATAGGGACTGACATCAAATATTTCTCAAATAATCATAAATAAATTGAAAATAAAATAAAAATAATCAGGATAATTAAGATTAACCAAAAAGATAAATTTAAAAGAAAACACATAGTAAAGAAAATATTTTGTAAGATAAATTGTTCTTTCTCTAGACAGAATTTACTTCAAACTTGAATCTCTGGAGCTGGTGCTAAGTTTTAGGATTCCTAGTTCCTTCTAATTATTAGGTGGCGACCCCTAATTTTTCTTGTTATATATTTTTTCCCTTGATCTCAGGGAGTCCCAGGCCATAAAAACCGTAATAAATAATAATAATAAACCTGGTTTCAAGAATCAACTTTTCCCATGCTATAAATAGTCATTCTTCTAGAGGATTTTTCAAGCCTTTCTTCAAATTTCTCCCATAAAATCTCACCAAAATAACTAGATTAAGAGGTAAAAAGGAGAATTGAAAGAATTGGGAAAGTTATTTATACAAATTGGGAGGGATTAAACCTAGGAGAAGAAAGTAGCTGTTAATCTTGCTAATAAGAAGTAAAAAATAGATGTACATGTAAATATATTGTAAATATATATTATATAGAGACTAGCTAGTAAACAATAACATAGATGCAACAAACTATGAAAATATATGAAAGAGTAAAGGTAGAGGGACCATTTTCAAAGCCAGATTTTTATTTAATTTAATGACAATTAAAGTAAATAGTTAAAAGCATTTTGAGGATTTAAATTCTAAAAGAAAAATGTGTATTTTAAATCAAAATTCTCACTAAATTTATGTATTTTTCATGTTTTGACGAAACATGTCTTCTTCTTCTTCTTTGTCAATGACATAGTTTTTTGAATAAAATCTTAAGGAAATTAAAATAAATATTTGCAAGAATTATAGTAATTTCAATTCATAAGAAAAAAATTACTTCTTTAGTTAAAATCTCTTTTTCCTTATTTATTTAATTTTTTATTTTAACAAAAAAGTGTCTTTTTATTAGGAGTATTTTTTTTTTATAAGAACTTATCATGATTTGAAAAGAAAATTTCAATTAAAAAAATAAAAAATAATGACTTTATAAGTTTTATATGAATGTATGGAAAAATAAAAGAGTAATTAATTCATAAAAACTGTATAAAAATTCTCACTCAATATATATATATATATATATATATATATATATATATATATAAAGGAACAAGCATGCATGCGCTTGTAAGATAAGGTGCTCTGAACCTAGAAGGTCAAGCCTACTTGTCTTGCCTAAAAGGAAGAAAGTTCAAGCACGCTTGTTTTTTTATTTTTAAATGATGACAAACTATCATGTTGTCTACATATCTTTTTAAATAAAATGGATGATATATAATCCTTGTAGGTACATGATATGTTGTTTATTCAAACATATTCCATGCATTTTTGATGATTGCAGAATTAGGGTTCAAGTTTTGGAACCTTAAAAACCCAAATTTAAACTTAGTTTCACCTAAAAATATCATAGGAATCTTGATAACTCTATTTCCAATCTTGAAACACTCTCTAAACAGTGTAAAAAAAAACCCATATAAAATAAACTTTATGGACCCCAATCTAAGTTTTTTAGCATGATAAAAGAAAAAAAAAATCCCTATCGAATTCCATTCTTCTAGATAAATTCATTAATTTTTGTTATCAGAATTTGCTATTTAACTAACATTTTATCTCAATTTACTATCGTGGCATTGCCATAGAGATCTTTCAAATAATATTTTATCCTAATTTATTATTTAAAGTCTCAACATTTCTTCTTCAAAAAGTATCCTTACACAATTTTCCATTTAGCTAAACAATAATGTTTACCTTTTTCTTTAAGGATTTTTTCCAATGATTTCTTATTTTGCATCTCATCTTAGTGGTGAATAATATTTTTTAACGATTATGCATGACTACTCTCCTAAAACTAGGATTATCTTATATAACATAATTATAAAACACTTTCTCAAGTTTATTTTTTTAAAATTATGATTCAAACTCAATTTAATGTATAACAATGTATAATTATGAGTGATAATGGCTTAGAATTTTACAATTTTCAATCATGTTTCTCGTTCGTTTTCTGCTAAACTTGGAGTTATTCATCAGAACAATTATGCAAAAACTCCTCAACAAAATAGAGTAGTTGACAAAAAACATCACAACCACCTTTTAAATATTACACATGCTCCTAGATTCCAAAAACACGTAACTATGAAGTTTTGGTGAGATTGCATCCTTATTATCATTGATGAAATCATGAAAAAACTTCATATAAAATTCAAACTTTTCATGAGTTCTATCTCGAGTCAAGATGCGTGGACTTAAATTAGACTTTGTGTATAGGCTTGATTATTCTTTAAAAAATTAAGTCTCTCATGGAACGAAGAACTATTTAATGTTAGAAAATGTACAAGACAAACATTAGAATGAATTATTGAAAAGTGAAACGTTGAGTTTGGAAAAGTTGTGATCTTTTTTGTTTATCTGGCTACCCAATGTATTTATAGATCCTAGTCATATCAACTCACATTGGGAAGTTGCATGAAAACTGATTAGTGAAAATACTAGTGGCTCATCATTGTTTGTACTGTTTAGCTCTATTATTAGTGAAGTGATTGGTGAATATCAATGACACATTGACGAGAAATAACCATTGGTTAATAAAAAAAGGTGTTTGATTTGATAAGAATGGTGTGTATGTTGCTGTACAATCATTATTTCAAAATGTGGTGACAATCCTATATACAAATATACACCTGTAAAGAAAAGAATATGTTAGGAAAACATATAAACTTTTGTATGTATGGGTGGTGTATGACACTGGATTTTAACTACTTAAAACTCAAAAAAATATTTGCATTGGATAGTCCACTGCAAAGGTAAGGTTGTAGCCAATTGTGATGTAACCTAAACATCATGGATGTTGTCAAGCCAACAAGTGTATTTTGGGTTGAAAATATAGTTATTGAGGTTTAAATGATGTTCTTTAGATGTTTTTAAGTAATAATGGGTTGAATTTTTTTTTTTATATATCTTTTAAATATGAATGCTCTTTGGCAACTTTATATAGGGTGTTTGATGGTATGGTATATTTTGCTTTTCAAAGTGTTTTTCGCTAAAAAAATATATTAAAATAATTTTTTTAAAAAAATATTTTTGATATTAGAACATTAAAGCGATTTAAAAATAAAATTTTTTTAAAATAAAGTTTTAACTGTGTTCCCAATTGATGCCTTAAATTACTACTTGCAAGGTTTTTAGTTTATCACTTAAGAGTGCAGTAAAAATTATTTTTCAAAGTGTTTTTTATTTAAAAATATATTAAAATAATATTTTTAATATTTTAAAAAATTATTTTTAACATCCACACATTAAAAACTTTAAAAATACTATAAAATTATTCTAAAAAAAAATTTATTTTTAACAAAATACATGTTGGATACCAAACATCCTCAGCCTCCGGGCTGCTTTTTCATACTTAAGATCGTCAGTGGAGAGGCCCATTTGAGCTTTTCGGGCCTATAAAGATTAAAGTCCACAAACCACTCAGACAAAGCGATGGCTATAAATAGCGATGTACAACTCTTGTGATCCTTACGGGGAGCTCTAGGGTTTCTCCAGTATAGGGTTTCTACTCTTTCCACTCCTGAAAATCTATCGAACTGTTTTAGGGTTTTTTTCTTCTAATAAGCGCCGCCCTTAAGATCGCCTTCCTTATAAAATGGAAGCGTTTTGAGTCATAGCTGCGCAATATTGAACTTTCTTTTAGGAGTTTTTCAAAAGGGTTCTCCTATTGAGTTTCTCCTTATACACCACCTGAATTTTCTTCATGAGGCATTTTTTTCTCTGGATCTGTTTGCTTTTCCTGTTTTTTGAACTGCTAGGTATGTATTGGTGTTAAAACCTTTTCTTATCTATGCTTGTTTCTATCAATGGGAGCTACAGGTCCTCTGATATTCATGTGAATGGCTCATTATTTGGTGGGAAACATTTAAAACCTTCTTTAATTTTTGTTCATCGTTACTTTTTTGAGTTGGGTTGATTTTTGTTTAGCTCAATTGGGCTAAAAGATTCATGAAGTTGGCAAAGATGATGAATCAATTAGATGTGTGAATGGAGCTTAATCTATATTGAACTTAACTTTTTGAGGCATATTTAATCGTCTGATTTGCTTGTGTTTTAGAAATTACTTTTGTTGCAAATACGTAATTTGGCTATTAAAGTTTTCGGAGGTCGATGATGATAAATTCGAAGGCTTGTTTCTCAAAACATTCGCAGTGGCCGCCTAAGTGCTTTCGCCTTCGCCAGGCTTGAGAGCGTATGCTGCTTTTATCCTTCCTTGGATGTCTGAGATCTCAATTCAATCTTATTATAGTGCCATATCGGCTATATGATTAAAGGAAACATTTTCTTTTTTTTCTGAGCATTTTGCGTGTGTTTGATGCCAGATGTTCTGTCTTCAATTCCGAGAATTTGCTAAATGTTTTCAGAAATGTTGCAACAAATCCAAAGCCCTGTTTCTCAAAACATTCTGGGGTTGAAATTAATCGTTATATTTTGTCCAACTTTCTTGACTATTATTAGGAAGACAAATCCTCCTATTGCATTTCTCTATATTTTGTGTTTATTGAAACCGTTTTCATTCATTCACAATAAACTGTGATTTGTGTTCGTAATGCGGCTTTGATTATTAGTTTGCACCTAAAATAAATTTCAGCAATTCTTCTAAAATTTATATTAGCTAATTGGATGCCATTGTTTTTTTAAATTGAACCGTTTTCGTTCTCTTGATGCATGTCCGATGTTGCTCTTGTGTGAACTCAACATACAGCTTTTGTAAAGCTTTGCACAAATGTTGTCCGCCTCTTTTCGATACTTGAAACTAAAAATATTTCTATTTTCTTTAAATCTAAGTTGATGATGACAAATCCAAAGGCTTGTTTCTCAAAACATTCGCAGTGGCCGCCTAAGAGCTTTCGCCTTTGCCAGGCTTGAGAGCTTATGCTGCTTTATCCTTCCTTGGATGTCTGAAACTCTAATCCACCATTTGCATTTAACTCACAGTTTCTGTTTATAATGTCACTTGTATTTTGCAGGTGATGTTATCTTGACCTATGTAGGTGATTAGCTGGAGTCGGATATTTTCTAGCTGATCTTTTCCTTAAACCATACATTTCGTGACCTTGATTGGGATTTATAAATCCAAGGAGTTTTCTTGAATGATTTCCGTTGCTGTGAAAGAACTTTCACTTTTTGAGCAAGTCCTCCTCTTATCCCTGGATGCATGAAGCTGTTATCTTCTTTATTTTAGGGTTGTGCTGTGACCGGGATCCTTTTATGTAACGGGTTCAAATTTCAATGATAGCCTCAATGATATTCATAAAGGATGATTTCTTCCTGTCCGCCAAGTATTGTATTCTGCACTATTTTACAATTGTTTTCTACTATTGTGGCCGTGGTTGATCAGGGCTGAGCAATCCGGACACCTTGCATGATGGTTCAATAAATATGGCAGTGTATTCTTTGTCAAGAAGTTTGTGAGCATTGCAGAGCTTAAGATAGGGATCCCCATTTTTTTTATGTACCTCGTATGTTAGAGAATCTTACCTGTGAATCTGGGTTACACGTGTGATCGGTGTGGAATACATGTTATTGGTATCAGTTTATCATGATGAGAGGATGAGCCTCATCTTTCAAGTTAAAAGATATGCATATAAACAGCACCAGTGCTGTGAAATCATCATGATGATAGGAGGATGAGCCTCATCTTTCAAGCTAAAAGATGTGCATATAAACAGCGCCAGTGCTGTGAAATCATAATGAATATAATACTATAACGACGACTAAAAGTAGTAGTGTGATTAGTAGATTTGAAGTGGTCACTTGGGATCCGACATTTTTCAGTTCTCTCTCATCGTCTCCTGTTGCGCGTGTTTGGTGCGAGATGCTTATTGCGCAAGAGGTGTACTGCAGCGAAAACGGCAAGCACTAGAGAGCTTTTGATGAGAATATAACTCCTGTCGGGATCGATATTTGGTCAACTACAATTCACGATAATAAAATCAGTACTCGTGAGAATGATACATGTGGAAAAAACAGTTCCAAAAGCTGTTACCATAATTTTATGCAAATCCTAGCAATCCCTCTCATCTTTCAAGTGTTTTCTTTCTATCCATAAATCAAAAGGGCAATTGATGTTTTCTTCCAAAATGGAAACTTGGTTGGAAACAACTGATGAAGGAAACCAGATCACTTCCCAAAATGGAAACCATATCTCTTCTCTGATAGTCCCATGTTTGTTACAAGCACAGCAAGCAATGATTCTCTATTGATACTCTTAACAGCTCAATTTGCACTAGGAGATCGATCTCAGGTTCGAATCCTGTGAGGGTTGGGGTGCGGATTCATCTGCCAGTCTATCAGACCTTCCATTGAATAGAAGAAAAACCCAAAACTAGATTAAACATAAAACAATACAGCATTCCTAACCTATCCCAGATCATTCATTCCTAACCTCTCTTCTCAAGGACTCCCTACCCCTTCAAGCACCGAAGGTCCAACTGCCTCAAACCTCTTGCCACAAATTTTTGAGGCGGAAAGCTCTATTCATCTCCATCAAATTCACCATCATTCATTGTCCTTATAACTTACTATTCCTCCGCTTCACCACTGCAAAGCAAACTGCTTGTCCTTTGAACTGTTTTCTGACTATTATCATAGTTTTCCTTCCGTTATCAAGTGTGGGCACAAATTAAGGGCAGCGACTTCGTTAAATGATAATACCAGCTGGAACAGAAGGGTTTCAACAGCCAGCAGCAATGGTCAATCTCCTATAAACTTCAAATCATTTCCCATGATGAGCTTGGGACCAATACAGTTCATTTGAGTGGTTTCTCCAATTTCCATTCCCTCAATATAAAATCAAGAATGGCAATGGCAGCATGCTTGTTTGTAATCTCCCAAACCCCTGCAGACACCCAACGTTTCACACCACACACCATACCTATCTAGGAAAATAGTAATGGAAACCAAGAATTTTCTCTTGCATTGCAGTAAGCACGTAAAAAAGAAAAAGTAAAAGGAAAATCCTACCGGTACCATTTTGACAACAAATATATACTGGAAAACAGCAATGAGAAACCAAGCCAGCATAAAAAAACACTACCAGCCGAGTACTCTCTCATCTCATCCAGTGTTTCTACCCATAGTCAAAAGGCAAATAATAATTCCTACTCGAATGCAAACTTATTAGAAAAAAGAAAAAGTCATGATCAATTTCCATTGTAGGAAAACAAAAGGGAAATCAATTATTCTAGCTTAAACAAAAAAAGCAATAAAATCCGAATTTTGCTACAAGCATTGCAAACCATAAATAAAAAGAAAGGCTATTACTTTTAAGAACTAGATTCAATTTTAATTAATAACGTTCAAGACCTATTACCACGATTGCATAGCACCAAAATAAATAAATAAATAAAAACTTTTAACATCAGTAGTAGTAGTAGTAGTAGTAGTAGTAAGAATAATCAAAATCAATCAAGGAACCCAGTTTGACGCCAAATTGCGTTCCTAACCTGTCTCAGATCTCTTCCTTTCAACGTCCTCCCAACCCCTTCAAGCACCGAAAACGTTGTCTTGGGCGACCGCCTGGATCCTCGTGCCACAATCTCATGAGGTGGCAGCATCTCTTCATCTCCATCAAACTCACCATCATCGTCCTCCTTAAACCTGCTACTCCTCTCTTTCGCCATCGCCATCGACAACACCGGCACATTCATCGGGGCCGATTGGTTCATTTTTCTTATCGGCAACGACTGCGAGGCGTATTCCGCCACGTGTGGGGACCTCGGAATTAATGGGATTGCTCTAGACGAGGATGAAGAAGGTGATGGTGGGAGTGAAGGCTTGCGGTAAAGAACCGTGTTGTGGTTGTATTCTGGTAACGCAGCGAGAATCCCCGAGTTCTGAGGGAAAGCTGTGCGGCGGTTAAATTTATTATGGTGGTTGTTGTTGTTGCTGGCGGTTGTTGGAGAGGACGAGGAGGAATTGCTTTGGGTTTGATTGGTGGAATCGTTGGTCAAGAAAATATCATCCTCGTTAAGCTCATCTGCGTTGCCGTTACTGTCACCATTGCCGTCGGTCACGTAGGAGAAGGTGGAAGAGGAGGGGATGCCGAGGAAACGGTAACGGGAGGTAGAGTCCATCTGATTTGTTTTTATTTATGGTGAATTAATGGTGTGGAGTAGGAAGATACAGGAATTTATGTGCGTTTCTATCTGAATTTTTATATATATATATATATATATATATATATTTTTTTTAAAGAGAGTAAAAAGGAGGAGTAAGAATTATTAGGGGGGGACTGTTGTGGCGGAGAGGAGTGGTAAAGGAGTAGAAGTGGTAGAGGAGAAGAGGAGAGAGACACAGAGTCACAAAGAGAGGAGGAGTTGTGTGGGTCCGCTGGGGTCAGTCCTTCGATGACGTGGCTGATGTTACTTCTGGGTCCCTGACTCCTTGCCATAGCCATAAACAAGTCTGGTTTCCAGATTCTTATATGCAACTAATAAGCTGTTTTGAATAATTCTCTACTATAATTTAATTTTAGAAAAAATAAAATTCAATTATTTTATTCCTTTAAATATCTTTCTAAAAAAAATAAGTAAATTAATATTTTGAAAAACTAGTTTTACCACCAATCTTTTTAATATAATAAATCAGAAGGATTAATATTTAATTTATTCTTATAATATTTTTAAAGATTAAATTATAGTTTTAAACATGAAATCTTATTAATCCAAATCTTCATATCAATTATTTCACTTTAGCTTTATTTATTAGTATGCGTTCGGTTCTTTTTGTGGATTTTTGCAGCCGTTGTTCTGTTCACTGAGAGCGTGCCACGTTGATTTTGCGAAGAAAAATGCTGAGTTTAGGTATTAATTTTGCTCTGATTTTCTCTCTTTTTAACATCGGCTCATTTTCCTTGTAGCACGTGAAGGAAGACCCGATCATCTCCTGTAGCTTGGCTGTGGAAATTGCCATGGCATTGCATTGATACTTCGAATCAGACTTTGGCTTTAATTTTTCTTTCTAACATGTGTTTAATGATATAATTACATGTATATTTGAGAGTACGATGAATTGTACTTACAAAGAATTTTAAGTTTTTTTAAAAATTATATTTTTATATTTTTAAATTAAAAAATGTATTATTTTTATATATTTCTAAAAAATAACATTATTCTAAAAAACAATTTAAAAAATAATATTTTCATTATGGCCAAAATTTAGTAATTTCTTTGTTACAAAAGTAAATCACTTAATAATAAAGTACTGCTGGGCTCATAAAAAAGCGCGCCGTGCTCAGTTCTCCCCAAGCTTCCTTTTCTAATATAGATATAAATAAATGAGGGCCACGTTTTCCACGGTTAATTGCAAAATCTACCGCTTCCCTTATCTCCTTCTCTCTACCTGCTTTTTAGCTCAATCAGTTAGCAAATACTCTAATCAGTTGACAGTTTATTAAATTCTGTTTGCTTGTTAGTTGGCACTCATCAAATGGAGCAACAGCAGCAACTGCAGAGAAGCACATCAGGAAGCCCTAGATCTCCGTCATCGCAGCCTTATTTATCGGTTTCGGTGACTGATCCTGTAAAATTAGGGAATGGCGTCCAGGGTTACATCTCTTATCGCGTTATCACCAAGGTAATGTTTTCATTCTTAATGGAGGTTTTAGGGTTTTAATTCTTGATTATGATTAAATGTTTTGGCGTGTAGACAAATTTACCGGAATACCAAGGGCACGAAAAGATTGTGATTCGGCGGTACAGCGATTTTGATTGGTTGCGTGATCGGCTTTTTCACAAGTACAAAGGTGTATTTATCCCTCCTCTTCCAGAAAAGAGCGCTGTAGGTAAGGGATTGGTCTAATTTGCAGTAATGAGGTGGTTGGAGCAGTGAGTTCGAATTTTATTTTGACTTATTATAGATTGGTGGTAATGCAGAAAAGTTTCGGTTTAGTGCTGAATTTATTGAGATGAGGAGACAAGGGCTGGATATATTTGTCAATAGGATAGCTTCGCATCAAGAGCTTCAGCATAGTGAGGATTTAAGGACCTTTTTGCAGGCTGATGAGGAGGTGAATCATCTATATATGTAGTGTATTAACAATTTGCATTCTTTTGGTGCTGTACGTGAAAGTTTATTATCGTTTCACTAATTTTCTTGTTAATCGAAAGGATAAATTCATGAACTACTTGTTATAAATTATCTATAATCTTGCAGCAAGCATGCAGTGAAAGTCAAATTTTTCTCTTTTTCCGTGAAGAGGATCCTTTATTACTGTGAATTTTCGCCCGCGTTGATAAAACATTTATAAAACATTTCTGGACATGTTTAGGGAAAGAGAGGGATTAAAAAATGGATAAAAAGCACAAGTAAAGTGGAATATGGCTGGTTGCCATGCTTTATCACTTTAGTTTCTGGAATTTGTCTACCTAAGATCTGTCCAGAAAGTGCAGTGACTGGCTTTGGCAGGTCAATAATGGTTTTCATCATGAGTGAGCCTGAAACTGCATATTTGATCTTTTATTGTTTTCACCAGTATCATTCCCAGGAGCAACTGTGACCATATATAGCATTTCCACTCAAATTATCTCAAGAGATGCAATACTAGCAAGCAACCTGTTTTGTCACGGGATTTTTATTTCTTAAACACGGAGAGATAGTTTTATAAATACAATTGATGACAATTCATTCTTAAGCAATTACTTACATGACTTGGACCTATGAATTCCTTTCTGAATCATTAATAAGGAAGAAGTAACTGTATTGATTCATATAATGCCATTCTTAGCATGTAACTTGGAAAATTAACATGTGTATTACCTATGATGATTGTTTGTGATTCCTGTTCTTTCCTGTATTTTTTATATCTAAGAGTACAACTGTGAGCTTTTAATTCAACATTAGTTTATTACCTTTTTTTCAGACCATGGAAAGATTAAGATCTCAAGAGACTGGTATATTTAAGAAGAAACCTGCTGATTTAATGCAAATTTTCAAGGTATGATGAGCTCTCTGTCTTTCTTTTCTGATTGACACGTGAAATTCAGCACTAATTTTCTGATGCTTGAACACTGTCATGCAACATCTGAACACTTGTTTCCTTATTATGAATTCTCCTATACTATAAATTAATTATCAAATTAATCAGACGTTAGGTCCTTATCTGAAAGCATATCACTGAAGTTGGATGACTGCTTCTTAGTTCACTGGATACTTTGCTTCTGTTGTGTGGATACTTCAAGATGATGTTTAACAACTCCAGACCTACAATTTTGTGGTTGGGTTTAGTGTTTATTTTTAGATAGATAACTTGTTTCAGGTGTCAGATCGAATTCTCTTGATTTAATTAAGAATCTTTTTCACTACCTGTTGGTTAAGTATATAGCACACGAGACAGCAGTCAATTCCACCTGTACACTGCAATTTGAAGAATAGGTCATTCAAACAAGCATGCTTTCAGTATGCTAATTATAGTATGATCTAGCAACCATGGTCCAAATGTTTTGCAGGACGCACAATCTAAAGTGAGTGACATTATTCTTGGGAAGGAAAAACCTGTAGAAGAATCGAATCTTGAATATGAAAAGCTAAAACATTACATCTTTGAGCTTGAAAACCACTTGGCTGAAGCTCAGAAGCATGCATATCATCTTGTAAAGCGACATAGAGGTAATGGTGGTTTATGTTGTTGTTACATGTAACACATGATAAGTCTCATTTCACATTACATATCCTTTGGACTCATTATGATGCTGTCAGTTCTTGTGATGTGATTGCCTCTTTTTTTTTTTCTTTTTTTTGTTGTCAGAATTGGGGCAATCGCTATCAGATTTCAGTAAGGCAGTAAAACTCCTTGGTGCTTGTGAAGGAGATGCCCTGGGAAAGGCATTTTCTGAGCTTGGGACTAAATCAGAGGCATTATCAGTTAAGCTTCAGAAGGAGGTAGGCTTAAAAGTCAATCGTGCCCTCTGCTACCAGATTTGGCATTTTGTTTTATGGCCCTCATGTCGTTTTAGTCTTTTGGAGTTAATAAGCTTCTTTTTAAATCTTTGATGCATTTCTATGAACTTCCAGGCCCATCAACTCTTAATGAATTTTGAAGAACCATTGAAAGATTATGTCCGTGCTGTTCAATCTATTAAGGTGAGTTTGGCTTGCCTCCTTCCATCTTTTTCCTATCTCTTCACCCTCCCTTTTTTTTGTGTGTTAGTGCCCGTGCGCCCTCTACATTTGTCTTTGAAGCTGATCTTGTTATTCTGTGTGTTCTGACAGGCTACCATAGCTGAGCGGGCCAATGTCTTCAGGCATCAATGTGAACTGGCTGAAACAATGAAGTTGAAAGAGATAAATCTGTATGTCCTGGTTACTCCTTTCCTTCTTATAACTTTATTTTTTCTGTGATTTCGATTGTACCATGTGAAATCATCACAAACATTGCAAGATACAGAACCGTGACTTTTCTCTTGATTCTTATTACTGTACTCTGATAGGTCTTTAGTGGTAATGACTTATTTACATGCAACTTGAATTAAGTTTGTGAATACAAGTGTCATCCAGCAAAGAAGCACTGCTGAAAGTGTTTGATTAGGTTCCATGCTTATAAGTATCTCTCACCACATTTCAATTGGTAACAAGGCAGAATTTAGATTGTGTGATACAGAGGCCTTTTAGCATCTAACGCAATGTATAGTTACATTTTATTTTCATACATGTGTAGTCGAAGTTTCTCCACTGGGAATTCTAAAAACAAGCTCAGAAATCCTGAAACTTGAAAACCCCATTGTATCATTGAAGTTGTCACTTATTGATGGCCTTTACCCATTGTCCCATGGTAGTCAGTCTTGGCTGCTGGCCCAGATGATCTCTGGAGTTTCTAATTCATATCTATTGCTGCAGTGACAAACTTATGCTAACACGTTCTTATAAAATGGGAGAAGCGGAGCATGAGTACAAGGAGGCAAGTTATCTTACGGTTAGCATATTTGCACGTCAGAAATCTTAGTTCTCTGACTTGAAAGTTTGTTTTCATGCAGTTGAAAGCGGAAAATGAGGAAGCAACTAGAAGGTTTGAGACAATTGTGAGACTGATGAACGAAGAGATAGCGCGCTTTCAAGAACAGAAAACATTGGATATGGGGATTGCTTTCCATGAATTTGCAAAAGGACAGGTACGCTTGGCAAATAGCATTGCAGATGCTTGGAGAAGTCTTCTTCCTAAACTTGAAGCATGTTCCACACAATGAATACTGGAAAGTGAGCTCTTGTTCACTTTCTTCATTCTTAGGAATGCTAGGACCAAGCTCTTGCTTTGTAAAAACCTTCCAGTTTTGCTATTCTGTTGTTAAACATCATACGGCACTTTTGCAAACTTTTGTTTCTTGTACAAATTTGAGATCAAGTGAGGAGCAAATTAGGAGCGAACACGAAAATGGTCATGTCTTATGTGCATCAGATCCTCTCTTCTCACTGAGATTTACACCTGTGTCGGTGTCCACACTTTCGAATCTAGCGTGTCTGGCTGTGGTTTAAAAATAATAGGTTTAAGAAAAATTATGCCTACTGTTTGAAATTCAATTATGTGTTTAATGCAAAGAAACAGAAGCTATTTAATTATCTCCGTTAGAGAATTCTGGCTACTATGAGCAAATGACATTTTAAAATCAGATTTCCCAGCCCTTTGAAGCTCTTAAATTAAAATTCTACCAGCAAAAAAACTTTCCGAAAATAATAACTGGCCCTAATTTGATTTTACAATCCAACCCAACCTAAAATTCTTCAACTGCTCAGAATCTCAAAACAATTTATTTTCAACGCATTAATTATAACTAGATAAGCCTATAAAAATAAATCCACGAATCGAGATAATAATTTTAAAAAAAATCTACCTGCACTAAATCCTAAGGTGAGAGCGGATAAAAACTATAAATTTACTTCAAGGCATAAAACCAGTACAGCTAACAACATATCCCAAAGAGAACTCCCTGACGTTAAAATCCACAGAAACATCTTATCTTACGATATGAAACAGATTGAAAGATCAACAGTACAAACTCCTGACCAAATTTATAACATTAAATGAAAATCACTATCACTGAACATTACAGCTCATTCTTCATCCTCTTCATCTCCATCTCCACCAGCAGCCTTCTTGGAAGCAGCCTTCTGGTTCTTTCGCTTCACTCTACCAGGGCGTCCACCACCAAAGGGGCTCGTGAGTGAGAAATCAATGTGCTTCTGCGAGTCAACTCTCACCATGAAGGATGGAATATTGACCACCTGCCTCCCAACCCTGCAGGGCCAAAATGGATATCAATAACGAGGCAAAGCTTTCAAATCCGGAATCCAACAGTAGCAAGACAAAAGACAATATGAAAAGCCATGATCAGGTAAAAATGATTATAACTACTTTCAAAATAACAAGCAAAAAGAAAACAAAAAGATACTATGAAAAGAAGTAATCGGTTAACAGGATGATTTCTGATCATATTTTTAGAAGAGGATCCCAGTCATAAACACGAGAAAGAGTAAAAAAGACAGCAGACCTTAAGCTCTGACAATAAAAAGATACTATGAAAAGAAGTAATCGGTTAACAGGATGATTTCTGATCATATTTTTAGAAAAGGATCCCAGTCATAAACACGAGAAAGAGAGTAAAAAAGAAAGCAGACCTTAAGCTCTGAAATCACATAACCTTAACATGGATACTAATTCTGATTAAAGGGCAGTCAGGACATTTTATAATAAAGTAAATCACAACATTGGGAAAACAGAGGGAATCGGGAAAATCATAAAGCACAATTTCAACACTAACAACACAGATGCTGCAAATGCATTGCACATTTAAGATAAAATTTATCTAATTCATGAAGAGCATTTTAACTTGCATAGGTTGTATGCCTACATAACATGAAAACATAAGAGAAAGATCCAATTATTTACCTAATGTGCCTCTGTTTGATGAGCACTCTGGCATGGTGGATGGACTTAGCCATACCAGCCTTGAAAACAAGAGTCTGGAGGCGGCGCTCGAGAAAGTTTTCCACGGTGAGAGCCAGCACATAATCGAGCTTGTTCTGGCTCTCTTCCAAAAGCCCATACCTATTCATCCTCCTCAAAAGCGCCTCACCCTCAAAAATACGGCGCTGGTTCTTCTCGTCAAGGGTGAGAAGCATTCTGGCAGCATTACGAATGCGACTCAAAGCATACTGAACCCTCCAGAGTTCCCTCTTGGCACGGAGCCCATACTCTCCGACAAGCTTCAGCTCGGCATCCAAACGTTCCTTCTCATAAGGACGCCTTGGCTTCTTAAAAGTTTTCCCATCTATATGAAAACGAAAAACAAATATCTCACTTCTATTATTCAAAATCCAGACGCCAAACTCTAGTGGCACACCAAGTACATTCAAATCATCAAATCAAGATTAAAATGCAAATCTCAGATGCTAAACTCTATTGAGGACAGAGAAATGGAAGCTGAATTTTCTGAATTCTAAATAAAATAATGCGCATCAAATTTTCCATGTTTCACTTACTTTATAGTTTACAAAGAAAAGAAGATAGAAAATGAGCTAAAACTCAACAAAAAAAAGAGTCCAGGGATTGATTAGAATACAAAATATGTTGAAATTATAGCGAAAAGGTCAAAAAAAAAAAAAAAGATTGAGAGGCAACTCACAGTTCCGATAAAAGGAGACGTGAACCATTCTGTTCGCTGTCGAACTCAGTTAGGGTCTCGGGAGGCGGTGAGGAACTATAAGTCTATAATTGCTGTATTTATAGTTACAACATTTCTCCCCGTCTAAAAGAAAATCAAAGCCCTAACCCCTAACCCTAATTCTTTGTATACTTTGGGCTGGTTCAAATGCTATAAGCCTATAACCAAATCGGGCTAAGCCTGAAACTTTCTTCTTCTTCTTCTTCTTCTGTTTTTTTTTTAAAATTTTAATGTGTCACAGTAGAAGATATAATTGTTGCATAAAATTTTTACTTGAAAAGAATCATCCGAATATGTTATTGTTGTGCCGCCCCATGAAGTCCAAAAAAAACCTCAGCCATAACAAAAATGAAATTTTGGTTAAAAAACACATTTTCTCATAATTTAAAATATTATGATTATTAAAAATATTTATTTTAATTATTATATATAAAGAAAAAAAGTATTTAAAAAAATAAACTCGTGATATTTTATAAACACTGTGATTATAACTATTTATCAAAACAACTAAATTATTGAGATTAGTTTAACTATTTATATAAATAATAAATCAATTTAATATATTATTTTAAGTCTTAGTTAGCAAATTTGTCTTGTAATCCAAATTGTGTTACACATATTTTAAATAAAAGTTGATTCTTGATAAAATGTGACTAACACAAGCTACGCTACGCGTCCCATTTTTTTTTTTTTAAGAGTAATGTTCGCCATAATTTTTCTCCATAATTTTATTTATTCATTTTTATTATCATATAATGTTTATTCATTCACTTTTATTATCATATAATATATATAATATAGAACCATTATCTATTTTTATTATATAATTAAATTCAATCAGAATCATGATCTATTACCTAATTCAATCAAACCAAGTTTCCATTAGTAACTAAGCCAAAAATGCATCAATTATATTAATCATGCTACTCATGCATTAATTATGTTACTAATACATTAAATTAATACACTAACATGATCAAACTATTTTTCATTTGAAAATATATCAAAATAATATAATTCATGCCAGACATCAATTTAATTTGAAACCTGATAGTCACCATATGTTGACCTACAAGGAATTAACTAGTAATCCACCTAAAAAAACAAACATTCACCAATTTTTTTTATTTTTTAAAAAATAGGAGCTGACATGCAAATTCACTCCAAGCATGAAAACAAGGCTGTCAAAAATATCAGATGAACATGTATTCCAAAGACTAGTACAAAAGTAATATACGGGGTCAAAAACATAATATCTCCTTAAGTTTAAAAATTCGCCTAAACCTCTCATTGATAGACAGGAAAGAGATTGAAAGATCAACGGGACAAACTCTTAAACACGCTCTATAACATTAACCAAAAATCATAGGCACTGAACATGACAAGCTCATTCCTCATCTTCTTTATCTCCATCTCCACCAGCAGCCTTTTTGGAAGCAGCGTTCTGGTCGCTTCACTCTTCCAGGGCGTCCACCACCAAAGGGGCTTGTGAGTGAGAAATCAACGTGCTTCTGCGAGTCAACTCTCACCATGAAGGATAGAATAATGACCACTTGCCTCCCAACCCTGCAGGACCAAACAAGTATCAAACGAGAGGCAACACTTTAAAATATAGAATCCAATAATAGCAAGACAGAAGACAAAAAATGAAAAGCCATCATCAAGTGAAATGGTTGTAAATACTTTCAAGATCATACACGTCAAGAAGTAATCAGTTAACAAGATGGTTTCAGATTATACTTATAGAAAGGGATGACACTCATAAGCATGAGCAAGAGGTTCAAAAAGGCAGCAGACCTCGAGCTCTGAAATCACAGGACCTTAACAAGGATACTAATTCAGAATAAAAGGTAGTCAGGACGTTTGATAAACAAAGAAACTATATCGCAGCGTTGGAAAAACGAAGAGAATAGGCAAAATCAGAAAGCGCAATTTCAATGCTAACAACACATTGCGCATTTCAGATAAATTTATCAAATTCACAAATAGCATTCTAACTTGCATAGATTGTATGCCTACTTAACAAGAAAACATAAGAGAAAGATACAATTATGTACCTAATATGCCTCTATTTAATGAGCACTGTGGCATGGAGGATGGACTTAGCCATACCAGCCTTGAAGATAAGAGTTTGTAGGCGGCGCCCAAGAAAATTTTCCACAGTAAGGGCCAACACATAATCGAGCTTGTTCTGGCTCTCCTCCAAGAACCCATACCAATTCAACCTCCTCAAAAGCACCGCGCCCTCGAAAATACGGCGTTCAATCTTCTCATCAAGGGTGAGAAGCATTCTAGCAAAATTACGAATACGACTCAGTGCATACTGAACCCTCCAGAGTTCCCTCTTGGCACAGAACCCATACTCTCCAATAAGCTTCAACTCAGCATCCAAACGTTCCTTCTCATAGGGACGTCTTGGTTTCTTAAAAGTCTTCCCATCTATACACAAAGAAAAGATAGATTCTTCACATATTAGTTATATAAAAGATCTTACAAGTCCATGGGCACAATAAAAACTCACAAATACTAGCACTTTCTTCTTAATCTCCACTCACCTCTACTGTTCAAAACATTCCAATCAAAATCAACACGAGGTCTACTACTGCTAAATCTCTAAATTCTAAATGAAAATATAATGAATCCCTTTTATATTATTTTTCTCAATAATTTACAAAAATAAATACAAAGTAAATGACGAAGATCTAAACATCTAGAGCTAAATTATAAATCAAGAGTAGTTAACTAAGAAGAAAAAAAGAAAAAGAAATGAAAGGGTTAACAGATCAGTATATGAATCAGGAAAAAAAAAAGTAGGTAGCTTACAGTTGCGGTAGAAGGAGACGTGCACCATGCTTGCTTGTTCAGTGCCTCCTTCCTGAGATCTTAGTTACAGCATTGCAGAGGCTATGGAAAACGGCGAAAGTGATATTTGTATATTTTGAAAGTTAAACGAAAACCCTAGCACTAGCTTTTAAAGATTTGGGACTGTTACTGTTTTACAAACCCCAGAAATATTGGGCCAACCCTGGACTGGTACATGTATTACGAGGATCCAAGTATATAAATATAGATATAGAAGTTTGCTTTATTATTTTAGATCTTTTTTAATTATATAAAACAAAAAACAAATAAACAGGTAGATATTGTGTGTGTGTGTGTCTATATATATATATATATATTCACTTTTGCTAGCAATAATAGAACATAAAAATCTCTTTTTTTTTTGTCATATATATATATATATATTAAATATAAATGATTAATTATGCATATACTTATGGAAGGACCAACCAATAATTATGTATAAGAAAATCTACCACAAATAGAAGTCTTAGCAACAAAATAGTCTGGGTGCTGCGCTTCAATGCGGTTCAAAAGTTAATTCTAACGTAGAAAAAAAAATTATGCATTGTCAAGTTTTTTTTTAACTAAATAAATTTTTAAATAAGAATTGGAAATTTGAGAAACATATTTAATAAAACTAATCATGAGTCATATGCGCTAATAAATACTAAATGTTATTGTTAGCGATAGCCAAATACTAAACCAGGAAGCTGAGAGATAGATATAAATAAAAAAAACAAGATATGAGTGCATACTGAACCCTCCAGAGTTCCCTCTTGACACAGAGCCCATACTCTCCGACAAGCTTCAACTCAGCATCCAAACGTTCCTTCTCATAGGGACGTCTTGGTTTCTTAAAAGTCTTCCCATCTATACACAAATAAGAGATAGATTCTTCACAGATTAGTTATATAAAAGATCTTACAACTCCATGGGCGTAATAAAAACTCACAAATACTAGCACTTTCTTCTTAATCTCCACTCACCTCTACTGTTCAAAACATTTCAATCAAAATCAACATGAGGTCTACTATTGCTAAATCTCCAAATTCTAAATAAAAATATAACGAATCCCTTTTCTATCATTTTTCTCAATAATTTACAAAAATAAATAGAAAGTAAATGACCAAGATCTAAACATCTAGAGCTAAATTGTAAATCAGGAGTAGTTAACTAAGAAGAAAAAAAGAAAAAGAAATGAAAGTGTTAACAGATCAGTATATGAATCAGGAAAAAAAGAAGTAGGTAGCTTACAGTTGCGATAGAAGGAGATGTGCACCATGCTTGCTTGTTCAGTGCCTCCTTCCTGAGATCTTAGTTACAACATTGCAGAGGCTATGGAAAACGGCGAAAACGATATTTGTATATTTTGGAAGTTAAATGGAAACCCTAGCACTAGCTTTTAAAGATTTGGGACTGTTACTGTTTTACAAGCCCCAAAAATATTGGGCCAACCCTGGACTGGTACATGTATTGCGAGGATCCAAGTATATAAATATAGATATAGAAGTTTGCTTTATTATTTTAGATCTTTTTTAATTACATAAAACAAAAAACAAATAAACAGGTAAATATTATGTGTGTGTGTATTCACTTTTGCTAGCAATAATAAAACATAAAAATATCTTTTTTTGTCATATATATATATATATATATATATATATATATATTAAACATAAATGATTAATTATGCATATACTTATGGAAGGACCAACCAATAATTATGTGTAAGAAAATATGCCACAAATAAAAGTCTTAGCAGCAAACTAGTCTGGGTGCTGCGCTTCAGTGCAGTTCAAAAGTTAATTCTAACTGTCATAACCCAATTCTGGGTTATTCCCAAAAAATAACTTTTTCAAAATAAAATAAAGGCTAGCAATATGGAGAAAGTAGGCCGGAGAATTACGCTGCAATTTTTTGAAAGAAATTCAAGACCTAATTGTACCCCATTATGCCTAAAAAAGGAGAAAAACGAGTCCAAAGTTGACAAAAAACCAGCCTCCCACTGCCTCGTTTCTGCAGTCTCTCTCTTCCTCTCTCTCCCCGCCGTTCCAGCCACCACCAACTTCTCCACCATCAGCTTCACCATAAAATCCTTCCTCCTGCACCAACAGATGGTTTACCAGTGGTGGAGCAGCCACCGTGAACGTCTTTCTCTCCCCTGCAACGTTTTTTCTTTAGCTGTGACCAACGCCGGCCTCCACTGTTGCAGCCTCCAGCGCAGACACCGTCCTCTCCACCAGCACGACCACATACCCTCGTCACCTCAGGTGGCTCTCCATCCCTGCCTTACATCGATCGTCATCGTTGCTCACTACTGCAGTCGCTGCTTGCATAATGAATTGCATGCAGCGGCTGAATAATTAAGTTGCCATTGGTCCGGGCCAGTTTTGGCCCAACCCCCATTTTTTTTTTGAAAAAATCCAAAAAAAATCCGAAAATCATTAAAAAAATCATGATTTTCTCAAATATTTTTCTATTTATTTTGTATAATATCAGGTTGTATATTTACGCTGTAAAATACAAATCCGGTATTAAAATACCCGGTTTTCTCCGAAATATTTCAAAAAAAATTAAAAACATTTTCAAAAAGAAATAATATTTTGTTCCATACGGCCAAATCCTAAAAATTTTCCAGGCATATTTTTTATAAAAAAAAAATTGCATCTTTTTCATGATTAAAAAAAAAATTCCAAAAATGGATATCGTAACCAGTTTATGATTATCCATTAGGATTTGGCCAACATTTCAAAAATATTTTTTCAATTTTTTTAGGATCTAGATGTAGACTTTAATATTTGTGGGGTGTAAAATTACATGATAAATTACACCCTCGGGTATTAAAGATACATGGTGTAAATGCGATGCTAAAATTCAGACTTTAGAACGGTTAGGATGTAACCCAATAAGGTAGAGACTCTCTCATGAAGAGAGATCCGCCTTGAACCTTAGAAAAGACCAACCCAACTTAGAAAAAACAATCAAACAACAATCCCGCTTACCTTAGGTAGTGTGCACTGGGGGTGATGTGTTTTTTCGTTGCACAACCAGTTCCTTACTTAGACTCTCGCAGACCTTAGGTTTTTAGTGACCGTAATAGTAGGTGGCGACTCCTAAACACTAATCATAATTTTATGATTAAATCAAAAAAACCCCTCCTAACACACCACACCTCACACAGGAGGCATGACAAGGAGCCTCCGCCGTTGCCAGACGACGTCACGACCCCCGCGACACTAACGTAGAAAAAAAATGTATGCATTGTCAAGTTTTTTTTTAACTAAATAAATTTTCAAATAAGAATTGAAAATTTAAGACATATATTTAATAAAACTAATCATGAGTCATATGCGCTAATAAATACTAAATATTATTTTTAGCGATAAACAAATACTAAACCAGGAAGCTGAGAGATAGATATAAATAAAAAAACAAGATATGAGTGCATACTGAACCCTCCAGAGTTCCCTCTTGTCACGGAGCCCATACTCTCCGACAAGCTTCAACTCAGCATCCAAACGTTCCTTCTCATAGGGACGTCTTGGTTTCTTAAAAGTCTTCCCATCTATACACAAATAAGAGATAGATTCTTCACAGATTAGTTATATAAAAGATCTTACAACTCCATGGGCGCAATAAAAACTCACAAATACTAGCACTTTCTTCTTAATCTCCACTCACCTCTATTGTTCAAAACATTCCAATCAAAATCAACACGAGGTCTACTACTGCTAAATCTCCAAATTCTAAATAAAAATATAATGAATCTCTTTTCTACTATTTTTCTCAATAATTTACAAAAATAAATAGAAAGTAAATGACGAAGATCTAAACATCTAGAGCTAAATTGTAAATCAGGAGTAGTTAACTAAGAAGAAAAAAAGAAAAAGAAATGAAAGGTTTAACATATCAGTATATGAATCAGGAGAAAAAGAAGTAGGTAGCTTACAGTTGCGGTAGAAGGAGACGTGCACCATGCTTGCTTGTTCAGTGCCTCCTTCCTAAGATCTTAGTTACAACGTTGCAGAGGCTATGGAAAACGGCGAAAGCGATATTTGTATATTTTGAAAGTTAAATGGAAACCTTAGCACTAGCTTTTAAAGATTTGGGACTGTTACTGTTTTACAAGCACCAAAAATATTGGGCCAACCCTGGACTGGTACATGTATTACGAGGATCCAAGTATATAAATATAGATATAGAAGTTTGCTTTATTATTTTAGATCTTTTTTAATTACATAAAACAAAAAACAAATAAACAGGTAAATATTGCGTGTGTGTGTTCACTTTTGCTAGTAATAATAGAACATAAAAATCACTTTATTTATCATATATATATATATATTAAATATAAATAATTAATTATGCATATACTTATGGAAGGACCAACCAATAATTATGTGTAAGAAAATTTGCCACAAATAGAAGTCTTAGCAGCAAACTAGTCTGCGAGCTGTGTTTCACTGCGGTTCAAAAGTTAATTCTAACATAGAAAAAAAATATATGCATTGTCAAGTGTTTTTTTTAACTAAATAAATTTTCAAATAAGAATTGAAAATTTAAAACATATATTTAGTAAAACTAATTATGAGTCATATACGCTAATAAATACTAAATATTATTGTTAGCGATAACCAAATACTAAACCAAGAAGCTGAGAGATAGATATAGATAAAAAAATATCATGTTATCCAATTTAATTTTTTTATTTAATTATATGTTAATATTTTTTTTTGAGAAAAATATAAATAAAGAAATAAAATAAAACAATTCGCTAGCATAGCTTCCTCTTTTCTTATGCGGTCATGCGGTTATGCCACATGCTTGACATTTTCGATTCAATTATTTTTGTTGTTTAGCTGATGTCATCCATCATTTTTTCTTAAAATAAATACTACCCGACAATGCATTGTCTCATCTCAAAATCTACTTTCTAACCATTTTATAATTTACTATGATGATAAACTTTTTATTTATAAAAATTAATTTTTAATATATTTTTTTACTAAAATATCTAATAAACATTTTTATAAACTCAAACAATTAATATCACAACACAAATCATTTTTAAATCCATCCAATAACAAAATCAAGTCGAAAGAAATTTCTTTATCAACCATGTTCTATTTTTTTAAAAAAAGATATAGGGCAAAAAAATATTTAAATAATTTTTTTTATTAAATAGAACTGATAAACACAAAAAGGATCAATTTCACCATTAAAATCTAGTCAATCATCAACTTTCTTTTTCCTCCGTAGTAACTTCCTTTTTCCAAACCCTAAAACTAAAAAATGAATAAAATAAAATTTTAAAAATAAAAAAAAACTAAAATAAAAATCAAAACAATTATTTCACGGAAAAAAAGCCTAAAAGGCACGATTTGACTATATAAAAAAAATCTTTTTTTTTTAGCAAAATTAAACATTATCATGGTAATAACACAATGCGCAATGATAAAATGAAAAGGTCTGGTTATAAATTTAAAAAAAAAAAAGGCAAAAAGAAAAAAATAAATCAAACACCTGGAGAGAGTGAACAAATGTCGGGACATTTGGAGAACCTCAATATTTATTCGGCCCTTATCTGAAAAATTTATAAAAAAAATTGGATCATAATTTTCTTTAAAATAACATAATGTTTATGTTTTTTATTTAAAAATATATCTAAATAATATATTTTTTTATTTTTTAAAATTTATTTTTTATATATAAAATTTCCACTTTTTTTTTTTAAAATTTCAGGCAAACATGCTGGTAATTTGGAACCACTAGCTGCTGACGTGATTTTAGAAGTGCCAAGTCAAAATTAAAATCTGAAAAACCCTTTTTGAGATGCAATACAATGAAACCGCCTATACACAGTTTTGATGATGAATGATCACAACCTGATGACAGAATTTCTGCACATTTTTTGAACATATATTCCAAAGACGATGAAGGATCAACAGGACAAAATCTTAAACAAGGCTGTCAAAATTATCAAATGAATATATATTCCAAAGACAACGACAGAGGTAACCTAAAGTGCCGGGAGAGAATATAACAACTCCCTAAGTCTAAATTTTCACAAAAACCTCTAATTGATGGATAGGAAAGAGATTGAAAGATCAACAATACAAACTCCTGACCAAATTTATAACATTAAATGAAAATCACTATCACTGAACATTACAGCTCATTCTTCATCCTCTTCATCTCCATCTCCACCAGCAGCCTTCTTGGAAGCAGCCTTCTGGTTCTTTCGCTTCACTCTACCAGGGCGTCCACCACCAAAGGGGCTCGTGAGTGAGAAATCAATGTGCTTCTGCGAGTCAACTCTCACCATGAAGGATGGAATATTGACCACCTGCCTCCCAACCCTGCAGGGCCAAAATGGATATCAATAACGAGGCAAAGCTTTCAAATCCGGAATCCAACAGTAGCAAGACAAAAGACAATATGAAAAGCCATGATCAGGTAAAAATGATTATAACTACTTTCAAAATAACAAGCAAAAAGAAAATAAAAAGATACTATGAAAAGAAGTAATCGGTTAACAGGATGATTTCTGATCATATTTTTAGAAGAGGATCCCAGTCATAAACACGAGAAAGAGAGTAAAAATGACAGCAGACCTTAAGCTCTGAAATCACATGACCTTAACATGGATACTAATTCTGATTAAAGGGCAGTCAGGACATTTTATAATAAAGTAAATCACAACATTGGGAAAACAGAGGGAATCGGGAAAATCATAAAGCACAATTTCAACACTAACAACACACATATGCTGCAAATGCATTGCACATTTAAGATAAAATTTATCTAATTCATGAAGAGCATTTTAACTTGCATAGGTTGTATGCCTACATAACATGAAAACATAATAGAAAGATCCAATTATTTACCTAATGTGCCTCTGTTTGATGAGCACTCTGGCATGGTGGATGGACTTAGCCATACCAGCCTTGAAAACAAGAGTCTGGAGGCGGCGCTCGAGAAAGTTTTCCACGGTGAGAGCCAGCACATAATCGAGCTTGTTCTGGCTCTCTTCCAAAAGCCCATACCTATTCATCCTCCTCAAAAGCGCCTCACCCTCAAAAATACGGCGCTGGTTCTTCTCGTCAAGGGTGAGAAGCATTCTGGCAGCATTACGAATGCGACTCAAAGCATACTGAACCCTCCAGAGTTCCCTCTTGGCACGGAGCCCATACTCTCCGACAAGCTTCAGCTCGGCATCCAAACGTTCCTTCTCATAAGGACGCCTTGGCTTCTTAAAAGTTTTCCCATCTATATGAAAACGAAAAACAAATATCTCACTTCTATTATTCAAAATCCAGACGCCAAACTCTAGTGGCACACCAAGTACATTCAAATCATCAAATCAAGATTAAAATGCAAATCTCAGATGCTAAACTCTATTGAGGACAGAGAAATGGAAGCTGAATTTTCTGAATTCTAAATAAAATAATGCGCATCAAATTTTCCATGTTTCACTTACTTTATAGTTTACAAAGAAAAGAAGATAGAAAATGAGCTAAAACTCAACCAAAAAAAGAGTCCAGGGATTGATTAGAATACAAAATATGTTGAAATTATAGTGAAAAGGTCAAAAAAAAAAAGAAAAGATTGAGAGGCAACTCACAGTTCCGATAAAAGGAGACGTGAACCATTCTGTTCGCTGTCGAACTCAGTTAGGGTCTCGGGAGGCGGTGAGGAACTATAAGTCTATAATTGCTGTATTTATAGTTACAACATTTCTCCCCGTCTAAAAGAAAATCAAAGCCCTAACCCCTAACCCTAATTCTTTGTATACTTTGGGCTGGTTCAAATGCTATAAGCCTATAACCAAATCGGGCTAAGCCTGAAACTTTCTTCTTCTTCTTCTTCTTCTGTTTTTTTTTTAAATTTTAATGTGTCACAGTAGAAGATATAATTGTTGCATAAAATTTTTACTTGAAAAGAATCATCCGAATATGTTATTGTTGTGCCGCCCCATGAAGTCCAAAACAAACCTCGGCCTTAACAAAAATGAAATTTTGGTTAAAAAACATATTTTCTCATAATTTAAAATATTATGATTATTAAAAATTTTATCTTAATTATTATATATAAAGAAAAAAAGTATTTAAAAAAATAAACTCGTGATATTTTATAAACACTGTGATTATAACTATTTATCAAAACAACTAAATTATTGAGATTAGTTTAACTATTTATATAAATAATAAATCAATTTAATATATTATTTTAAGTCTTAGTTAGCAAATTTGTCTTGTAATCCAAATTGTATTACAAATATTTTAAATAAAAGTTGATTCTTGATAAAATGTGACTAACACAAGCTACGCTATGTGTCCAATTGTTTTTTTTAAGAGTAATGTTTGCCATAATTTTTCTCCATAATTTTATTTATTCACTTTTATTATCATATAATATATATAATATAGAACCATTATCTATTTTTATTATATAATTAAATTCAATCAGAATCATGACCTATTACCTAATTCAATCAAACCAAGTTTCCATTAGTAACTAAGCCAAAAATGCATCAATTATATTAATCATGCTACTCATGCATTAATTATGTTACTAATACATTAAATTGATACACTAACATGATCAAACTATTTTTGATTTGAAAATATATCAAAATAATATATATTTTTAAATGATGCGAATATATATATATATATATATATATATATATATATATATATATATATAATTCATGCCAGACACCAATTTAATTTGAAACCTGATAGTCACCATATGTTGACCTATGAGGAATTAACTAGTAATCCACCTAAAAAAACAAACATTCACCAATTTTTCCATTTTAAAAAAATAGGAGCTGACATGCAAATTCACTCCAAGCATGAAAACAAGGCTGTCGAAAATATCAGATGAACATATATTCCAAAGACAAGTACAAAAGTAATCTACGGGGTCAAAAACATAATATCTCCTTAAGTTTAAAAATTCACCTAAACCTCTCATTGATAGACAGGAAAGAGATTGAAAGATCAACGGGACAAACTCTTAAACACGCTCCATAACATTAACCAAAAATCACAGGCACTGAACATGACAAGCTCATTCCTCATCTTCTTCATCTCCATCTCCACCAGTAGCCTTCTTGGAAGCAGCGTTCTGGTTCTTTCGCTTCACTCTTCTAGAGCGTCCACCACCAAAGGGGCTTGTGAGTGAGAAATCAACATGCTTCTACGAGTCAACTCTCACTATGAAGGATAGAATATTGACCACTTGCCTCCCAACCCTGCAGGACCAAACAAGTATTAATCGAGAGGCAACACTTTAAAATATAGAATCCAATAATAGCAAGACAGAAGATAAAAAATGAAAAGCCATCATCAGGTGAAATGGTTGTAAATACTTTCAAGATCATACACGTCAAGAAGTAATCAGTTAACAAGATGGTTTCAGATTATACTTCTAGAAGGGGATGACAGTCATAAGCATGAGCAAGAGATTCAAAAAGGCAGCAGACCTTGAGCTCTGAAATCACAGGACCTTAACAAGGATACTAATTCAGAATAAAGGGTAGTCAGGACATTTGATAAACAAAGAAACTATATCGCAGCGTTGGAAAAACGAAGAGAATAGGCAAAATCAGAAAGCGCAATTTCAATGCTAACAACACATTGCGCATTTCAGATAAATTTATCAAATTCACAAATAGCATTTTAACTTGCATAGATTGTATGCCTACTTAACAAGAAAACATAAGAGAAAGATACAATTATGTACCCAATATGCCTCTATTTAATGAGCACTCTGGCATGGTGGATGGACTTAGCCATACCAGCCTTGAAGACAAGAGTTTGTAGGCGGCGCTCAAGAAAGTTTTCCATAGTAAGAGCCAACACATAATCGAGCTTGTTCTGGCTCTCCTCCAAGAACCCATACCTATTCAACCTCCTTAAAAGCACCTCGCCCTCGAAAATACGGCGTTCGATCTTCTCATTAAGGGTGAGAAGCATTCTAGCAGCATTACGAATACGACTCATTGCATACTGAACCCTCTAGAGTTCCCTCTTGGCACGGAGCCCATACTCTCCAATAAGCTTCAACTCAGCATCCAAACGTTCCTTCTCATAGGGACATCTTGGTTTCTTAAAAGTCTTCCAATCTATACACAAAGAAGAGATAGATTCTTCACAGATTAGTTATATAAAAGATCTTACAAGTCCATGGGCATAATAAAAACTCATAAATACTAGCATTTTCTTCTTAATCTCCACTCACCTCTATTGTTTAAAACATTCCAATCAAAATCAACACGAGGTCTACTACTACTAAATCTCTAAATTCTAAATAAAAATATAATGAATCCCTTTTCTACCATTTTTCTCAATAATTTACAAAAATAATTAGAAAGTAAATGACGAAGATCTAAACATCTAGAGCTAAATTGTAAATTAGGAGTAGTTAACTAAGAAGAAAAAAAGAAAAAGAAATGAAAGGGTTAACAGATCAGTATATGAATCAAGAGAAAAAGAAGTAGGTAGCTTACAATTGCGGTAGAAGGAGATGTGCACCATGCTTGCTTGTTCAGTGCCTCCTTCTTGAGATCTTAGTTACAGTGTTGCAGAGGCTATGGAAAACGATGGAAGCGATATTTGTATATTTTAAAAGTTAAATGGAAACCCTAGCACTAACTTTTAAAGATTTGGGACTGTTATTGTTTTACAAGCCCCAAAAATATTGGGCCAACCCTGGACTGGTACATGTATTACGAGGATCCAAGTATATAAATATAGATATAGAAGTTTGCTTTATTATTTTAGATCTTTTTTAATTACATAAAACAAAAAACAAATAAACAGGTAAATATTGTGTGTGTGTGTGTGTGTCTATATATATATATATATATATATATATATATATTCACTTTTGCTAGCAATAATAGAACATAAAAATCACTTTTTTTTTGTCATATATATATATATATATATTAAATATAAATGATTAATTATGCATATACTTATGGAAGGACCAACCAATAATTATGTGAAAGAAAATCTGCCACAAATAGAAGTCTTAGCAGCAAACTAGTCTGGGAGCTGCGCTTCACTGCGGTTCAAAAGTTAATTCTTGATAAAATGTGACTAACACAAGCTACGCTACGTGTCCTTTTTTTTTTTTAAGAATAATGTTTGCCATAATTTTTCTCCATAATTTTATTTATTCATTTTTATCATCATATAATGTTTATTCATTCACTTTTATTATCATATAATATATATAATATAGAACCATTATTTATTTTTATTATATAATTAAATTCAATCAGAATCATGACCTATTATCTAATTCAATCAAACCAAGTTTCCATTAGTAACTAAGCCAAAAATGCATCAATTATATTAATCATGCTACTGATGCATTAATTATGTTACTAATACATTAAATTAATACACTAACATGATCAAACTATTTTTCATTTGAAAATATATTAAAATAATATATATTTTTAAATGATGCGAATATATATATATATATAATTCATGCCAGACACCAATTTAATTTGAAACCTGATAGTCACTATATGTTGACCTCCGAGGAATTAACTAGTAATCCACCTAAAAAAACAAACATTCACCAATTTTTCATTTAAAAAAAAACAGGAGCTGACATGCAAATTCACTCCAAGCATGAAAACAAGGCTATCAAAATATCAGAAGAACATGTATTCCAAAGACAAGTACAAAAGTAATCTACAGGGTCAAAAACATAATATCTCCTTAAGTTTAAAAATTCGCCTAAACCTCTCATTGATAGATAGGAAAGAGATTGAAAGATCAACGGGACAAGCTCTTAAACATGCTCTATAACATTAACAAAAAATCACAAGCACTGAACATGACAAGCTCATTCCTCATCTTCTTCATCTCCATCTCCACCAGCTGCCTTTTTGGAAGCACCCTTCTGGTTCTTTCGCTTCACTCTAACCAGTAGTTTTTCATGGTAAGAGCTAACACATAATCGAGTTTGTTCTGGCTCTCTTCCAATAGCCCATATCTATTCTTCCTCCTCAAAAGCACCTCACCCTAAAAAATACGTCGTTGGTTCTTCTCATCAAGGGTGAGAAGCATTCTGGCAGCATTACGAATACAACTCAGTGCATATTGAACCCTTCAGAGTTCGCTCTTGGCACGGAGCCCATACTCTCCAACAAGCTTCATCTCAGCATCCAAACGTTCCTTCTCATAAGGATGCCTTGGCTTTTTAAAAGTTTTCCCATCTATAAAAAAAAGAAAAATAGATTCACTACCAGAAAATCGCTAAATACCAACGGACATACCGACGGAATTTTTTCTGTCGGTATTTTTCGGCCGAAATCACCGACGGAAAATATTCGTCGGTAATTAGGTCGGTAATTACCGACGGACTATGTCCGTCGGTACTTACCGACCGAATTACCGACCGAAAATTCAGAATCAATGAAAAAAGGGCGGGCAGTGGCGCGGAGGTTTTGGCGGGTGATTTTTCCGACGGAATTAAAAACTGGGGCCCGTACGCGTGATGGGACCTATTCACCATCAAAAAATACCGACGGAATCACCAACGGATTTGAAATGCAAGATCCGTACCGGTGACGTGACGGGTGCACCGTTAAAAATACCGACGGAATCACCGAGGGATTTGAATAGCAGGTCCGTGCGGTGACGTGTCGATTGCCCGTCAGAATTACCGACAGTGTTGCCGACGGATTCACCGACGGAATACATACCGTCAGTAAGTCCGTCGGCAAAAGTGAATATATGTCCCCTCTGCCGACACTCTCCTCCCCCATTTCTCCTTCTTCTTCCTAATCCTAACCCTCCCCATCTGCAAAATAACCAGCCCCCCCTTGCCCCAAAACAAAAATCTTTCTCATCTCAGCACAACAAGTTGTATTTTTTTTGTGGTCACAGCATCCGTGTTCTGATTTACCGACGGATTTTATCATTTTTTGTAAGTAATTCTATCTTTTAAAATTTTAACATTTAAATGTTAATTTTATTGTTTTTTTAGTATATGTATTATTTTTTTTTAGTAGATGTACATGTTTTATTGTTATTTCTCAAACAAACTTGTAGTATATGAATGTATAATTTTATACTTGTTATGGTTTGTTTTAGATTTTGTAAGATTGTATTTGTTTGAAAATTGTTAAAACTTAATTTGTAGAATTACCGAATTACATGTTGTGTTTTGAAATAATTAAGAGCTTGCTTAATTAATGGGTCTTTTTTATAGAGGTTCGATAGAAGTCATGGATGATCGTTCATGGATGTATCTAGATTCACCCCAAGGATTGCGGAGGATGGATTATTGTAACGGGGTTCAGGGTTTTATTAATTTCGCAACATCTATTCCCAGAAATTTTACTGGAGGCGGTATTAGGTGTCCATGCAAGAAGTGTCAAAATAAAAAGTATCTACATCCAGATGTTGTAATGATGCATCTTCTACACAAAGGGTTTGTGGAGGATTACGAGTGTTGGTATGCACATGGAGAGGTATTTGTTAGTAATAGGAGAATGGGAGAAACGGTGGTTGGGTCAACTTCTAGTGCTAGCAACGTGCATGAAGCGTCAAATGACAACACTAATCCTTAAAGAAACATGGTTATGGATGCAATGAGAATGAATCAAGATAATGTCAATCAATGTCCAATCGTAGAAGAAGAACCTAATGCAGAGGCAGCTAGGTTTTTTGATTTGTTGAAAGATTCTGACGAACCATTATGGGATGGCTGCACAAACCACAGTAAATTATCGGCTGTGGCACAGGTGTTCACCATCAAGTCAGATCACGGGTTGAGTGAGGCCGGGTATGACAAAATTATTGATTGGGCAAGAAGCATTTTACCAGAAGGGAACAGGCTCAAAGAGAACTTCTATGCTGCGAAGTCCATGATGAAACCCCTCGGTTTAGGATACCAGAAAATTGACATGTGCCCTAACTTCTGCATGTTATACTACCTTGAAAATGCTGTGATGACCGAGTGCATGACATGCGGGCATTCCCGTTACAAACCCAGAACTGGCAGGGGGAAGACTCTAGTGGCATATAAAAAACTTAGATATTTCCCGATCACACCTAGACTGCAGAGGTTATTTATGTCACCAAGGACTGCTGAGCACATGACATGGCACCAAACACACGATGTCGTTGATGGTGTGATGGTGCATCCTTCTGACGGCGAAGCGTGGAAACGCTTTAACAGTGTTCATCCTGACTTTTCTGCTGAATCAAGGAATGTTCGACTTGGGTTGTGTACAGACGGGTTCAACCCATTTGGGTCATTTGCTGCTCCCTATTCTTGTTGGCCGGTCATTCTCACAGTTTATAACTTGCCACCGGGAATGTGTATGAGGCCGGAGTTCATGTTTCTATCTACTGTCATACCCGGTCCAAGCAGCCTGGGGCGGAATATAGATGTTTGTCTTCGACCGTTGATAGATGAGCTGGCGCAGTTGTGGTCCTCCGGATCTCTGACTTATGATATATCTAGGAAACAAAATTTCCTTATGAGGGCGGCTTTGATGTGGACTATCAGTGATTTTCCAGCTTATGGAATGCTTTCTGGTTGGAGCACGCATGGGAAACTCGCATGTCCATACTGCATGGAAAACAACAAGGCATTCACGCTAGCAAACGGAGGTAAAGCTTCTTTTTTTGACTGTCACCGTCGCTTCTTGCCACTTAATCACAGGTTCAGAAAGAACAGAAAAGATTTCTTTGTTGGTAGAGTTAAAAAAGATGTTGCATCCCCGCGTCTTTCTGGTGAAGAATTGCATCATGTTGTATCAGAGTACGGTGACATTGTGTTTGGCCTTCAATCAGGTAAGCAAAAGTTTCCTGGTTTTAGTTTGACCCATAATTGGGTAAAGCGAAGTATCTTTTGGGAGCTTCCGTATTGGAAGACTAATCTTCTCCGCCATAACCTTGACGTCATGCACATCGAAAAGAACGTGTTTGAGAATATTTTCAACACCGTCATGGATGTGAAGGGGAAGACAAAGGACAACATGAAGGCTAGATTGGATATAGCTTTATACTGTAACCGTAAAAATATGGAGTTGGTTTATGACGAGTCACGGGTTGTAAAACCAAGGGCAAGCTTCGTGTTAGAGAAAAACGCACAACTGCTAGTCTACAAATGGCTTAAGAGTCTGCGTTTCCCGGATGGACATGCATCGAACATATCAAGGCTTGTTAACATAGAGGACTGCAGATTGTATGGAATGAAGAGCCATGACTGCCACGTGTTTATGCAAACACTCATCCCATTAGCTTTTCGTGATTTGTTGCCAAAGGGAATATGGGATGCACTAACGGAGATCAGTCATTTCTTCAGAGATATATGCTCCAGCAAGATGAATGTTGAGCACATTGAGATGCTTCAAACGAATATCATCGAGACACTATGCAAACTTGAGATGATATTCCCTCCTTCATTTTTTGACTCAATGGAGCATCTCCCTATACATCTACCGTTCGAGGCAAAAGCTGGAGGACCGGTCCAGTATAGATGGATGTACCCATTCGAACGGTGAGATATTACAGTTGCAATGGAATTCATATCTTAAAGTATTTTCTATGTTTTTTTTATTTGAAAATACTTGAATTGTACTTCAATGCAGGTACCTGTTTAATCTAAAAAAAAAGGTTAAGAACAAGGCGCATGTTGAGGCTTCGATATCTGAGGCCTATATTGTTGAAGAGATATCAACATTTATCTCGTACTATTTCGAACCTCATCTGAGAACAAGAATCAATCGCGTTCCACGGCATGACGATGGCGGTGAAGTGCCTTCCAGTGGGAACTTGTCAATATTCTCCAATACTGGACGACCCACACCTAAAAATGCCGTAAGAGGAAGATATTTGTCGGAAATAGAATTCAAACAAGCACACAACTATGTTCTATTTAACTGTGATGAGCTGAGACCATTTATTCAGTAAGTCTATATATGTGTAATAGTAATTAAACTTTGTCAGTAATATACTGTTAATTATATATTGTAATATCATACACTCATTATCACTTGTAGGCAACATCAACAATATTTGCTCTCCAATAACTCGCAGCTGACCGAATCCCAGATCTTTCAATTACAAGATGAACAATTTGCCACATGGTTCAGAACACATGTAAGCACTATCACAAACTCATTCTAACGTATGCATGTCATTACGAGATTCTCGTTCATTTACCGTGTATTGATGTACATTTAATTACATATATTTACAAGGTTTATCAAATGGGAAGGAGTGCGCCCAAGTCATTGTCTTCACTAAGCCTCGGCCCTGAAAGAAAAGTTAAGTGCTACAACGGGTATTTTGTCAATGGATATGTTTTCCATACTGAAGAATACGGGCAAGGAAGAAAGACATACAACTGCGGTGTTTGTGTTAAGGGATCCACAAGTAGCCAGTTAGAAGTTGACTACTATGGTAGATTAGAAGAGGTCGTCGAACTGCAATATCATAGCGAGCAGAATAAAGTGTATTTATTCAAATGCTATTGGTATGACACGACGAACAGAGGAATCAGAGTTGATCCGCACCATGGTCTGGTCGAAATCAACTCAAAAGCTAGACTCCGCAACATAAACGATGTCTTTGTTTTCGCAAAGCAATGTCAACAAGTTTATTACACATACACCCCTTCATTTAGAAAGGATCGTTCAAGAGTTGATTGGTTGTCCGTTTTAAAAACGAAACCACGGGGTCGTGTCGAGGTTGTTCAGGATGAGAACGAAGACACAATTGTGCGAGATGAAGTCTTTCAAGTTCGTGAGTTGGTTGAACCATATCGAGTTGCTCCTTTGATTGAATTGGAAGAAAATTCAAATTTTCGAGTTCTCGATGATAGTCTTGTTGTTATTGAAGGAGAGGAGTTGAATGTTGTTCTCAGCTCTAGCGGACAACCAAATGTCGATGAAGAAGATGATATCCATATTGAAGATTGCGATGAAGATGATGACAATTCAATTGATGAGGAAGAAGAAGAAAATTCCGACTAATTATAAAAATGAAGCCCTATGTAAAAACATTTGTCTCATGTAATTTAGATTATTGATGATGTATTTTGTAAAACAAAATATTTATTGTTTAAGCAATGTGGTTATTGTTTTATGTGATAGACAATTTATCAGTTAAGTTATTGCAGGAAGGTAAACAGGCAATACAAAGACAACCTTTCCTGCATAATGCCACAATCACCGACGTCCATACCGACGGATCACCATCCGTCGGTATCTCACAGAGAGTTCAAAAATATTTACAACAAAATGCCACAATCACCGACGGCCATACTGACGGATAACCATCCGTCGGTATATCACAGAGAGTTCGAAAATATTTACAACAAAATGCCACAATCACCGACGGCCATACCGACGGATAACCATCCGTCGGTATCTCACAGAGAGTTTGAAAATATTTACAACAAAATGCCACAATCACCGACGGCCATACCGACGGATCACAATCCGTCAGTATCTCACAGTAAGCTCGAAAACATAACACCACCATCGACGGGATTACCGACGGCGTAGGTCCGTCGGTAATTTGTCGGTTACACATATTACCGACAGAAGTACCGACGGACCGCGTGTTTTCCAAAGTGCGTTAATTAATGCGCCTCTGAACTTGTCAGATTACCGACGGATTGCGAAAATTTTGGAGGGCTTTTAAAAATTCGGGGCGAAATTCGAAAAATACCGACGGAATTTTGACCTTTTACCGACGGAATTTTGACCTGTTACCGACGGATGTTAATTCCGTCGGTGATACCGTCGGTAAAATTGACCTATAAGTTCCAGCCCCGCCGCTTCGCCTCAATTTTTCTTCTTCTCCCCGCCGCTTCTTCGCTTCTCCTCCGTTTTTCACCTTAGATTTTTCATTTTTTTCCCCCTCAATCCTTAAACACTTTCAGCTTTAATCTCTAGCAAGATTTGGTGTTGTAAATCTTCATTATATTAAAAGGTATGTGTTTTTTTTCTAATTTATTTTATTTTATTTTATTTTTAGTTGTTTTTATTTTTGTTGTGTTGGTGTTTTTTGTTGCAATGTAGATAAAATTTTGAATTTTACACATTATTAAGGTATGTATTTTTCGTTCCTTTTTTTTTTTTGAATTTTTTGAATATTTTTTGAATTTGTTGAATATTTGTTAATTTAATTGTTGAATAATTGAATTTAATTGTTGAATTTATTGAATATTTTTTGTTGTTGTGTTGTTAGAATTGTTATTAGTTAATTTAACTTAGAATTAGTTAAAGTTGAATTTTTTGAATATTTTTTGAATTTGTTGAATATTTGTTAATTTAATTGTTGAATAATTGAATTTAATTGTTGAATTTATTGAATATTTTTTGTTGTTGTGTTGTTAGAATTGTTATTAGTTAATTTAACTTAGAATTAGTTAAAGTTGAATATTTAAATTTTTTTGAATTTTTTGAATTTGTTGAATTATAATTGTTAATGTTGAATTGTAATTGTTAATTTGTTGAAGTATAATTTGTTGAATTTATTGAATTTATTGAATTTATTTTTTGTTATATTTTTTATTGTTTTGAATATAATTATTGATTAATTTGTGAATTGTAATTGTTAACGTTGAATTTATCTTAGGATTAATAGTTGAATATGTTGGAATAATTAGTATAGATTGGTTCGATTGGTTGTGGCTATTGTTAATATTTACAGGTTTGTGGATTTGGGTAGTATCCAGTATAGGGGAGGTGCTGCCGATTTTTTTTTACTTTTGAATTTTATTTTACAATTATTAATATAAAATTGTTTAGATGCGCAAAATGAAAACCAGAGCTGGTCATCCAGTCGAATCAAGTTCGTCTAGCAGCGATGATGATGTTTCCTTAGGTGCCTCTCAAGAAGAGGCACCTACACCACCTGCGCCGTCAACCGATGCTGCCTCTTCCAGCGATGTTTCACATCGCAGACGCGGCATGCCTTCGAAGCGGAATCAATTTACCCGCCAGTTCGAGGCACAGTGGAAGGACGATCTTTCAATGTAAGTTTGTTAAGGTTTTAGTTTTTTTTATATAAAAAAAAACAAATTTAAAACATAATTTATGAAGTAATCACAAATTAATTTCATTTCTTTTCAGGTTCACAAACATTGAGGCCGCCCGAGTAATATCATCGGCGTTTAAAGCGTCGATGGAGATTTCATTGTTTCAATGGAGTCAGATATCCAGACATCCTGAATGGATGCCTCAAATCAATGCATGGTTTCGTAGATTTGAGGTTCGTCTTAATATATAATTTTCAGCTTATTTCTAATAAATTCAAGTTATAATTGTAAATAAATTATTAACATTTTAAAAAATTATTTTTTTATATACAGCATCGATTCTGCTGGGACGATGAACATGACAGTGTTGTGAGGAGGGTGTGGGAAAATCACGCGGCAATTAGGTAACATGGAAAACAATATGACTTTTTTTTACATAATTATTTATGTTTTGAAATGTAATTTTTTCGTGCGTGAATTAGGTTGCGTGATTTTTGGTATGACGCCCAGAAAAAAGCAAAAAAAACAGTGAGGGATAAGGGGTTACAAGGCTGGAACGATGTTGCGGTTTGGAGGGATTTCAAACCAATATACATCCCGGAAGATATATGGCCGCACTATCTTCAGCACGTGACGTCTGAGCGGTTCACTCGACGCTCACAGTCCGGTGCTGACAACCGGAATCGGCAAATTCATGGCTCGGTTACAACGCACACCAACGACTCCGTTCCGTTTGCTGCACATGCGAAACGGATGGTAAGATTAATTTAAATGAAATATATCGTTCAATTAATTTGTTGTTAATACATTTTTTTCATTATATATAGGCTACGTCTCTTGGACGTGAGCCGAGCCCTATGGAGCTGTTTGTGGAGACGCACGTGCGGAGTCATGACCGCCAAAAGGGGACGCAACAGTTCGTTGACAACCGTGCTCAACAGTTTGTGGTGTGTTTGTTCAACCATTTTATTTTGTAAGTTATTATTATGTTTATTGAATTGAATATGATTTTTTTTTTCAGGAGACCTATAATAATCGGTTGAGGGAGAGATACGGGGATGATCCTTCGACCCATCCGGAATTCGATCCGGATTTGTGGATGGAGGCTGGATCGTCAGGTAGACCCGATAAAAATCGGGTTTACGGGCTCTCCAACACTACCGCTGCCAAGTTGCGGTCGACCGGTACTGCTTCAACTGGTGGGAGCTCCCAATCTGTATCGAGCTCCCAATCTAAGGAGTTTGTGGCCTTGCAGCAAAGGTGCGACCACCTATCAGAGGCGTACACACAACTCAAAGAAGAGCAAAGATTGGCGAACGAACAACACAGATTGGCGGACGAACAACGCAGAGCAGAGTCTGAACAACAAAGAGCGGCCTATGAAGAGCTTCGTCAAATGGTCATGAACATGACACAAGGCGGAACATGTGTGCCTAATCCTTTTTGGCCGCCTAACCCCCACCCTCCTCCTCCTCCTCCTCCTCCACCTTTATATTAATTGTTTTTTTTTAAACACATTCATTTTGTAATGAATATTATTTAACTTTGAGTTTTTGTTGCTTAATATAAATTTTATTTGCATAATTGGTTTGTATTACTATTAATTTATATTATTTTTTCTAAATAATTAAAAAAAAAAATTACACAGGGATTTACCGACGGAATAAATCCGTCGGTATTGGACAGTGTCTGAGGTATGCCATCCCATCACCGACGGAAATAATCCGTCGGTATAAAAATACCGACGAATTTACAGACGGATTTATTCGGTCGGTATGAAATATCACCGACACTTTTGCCGACAGAGGAGTCCGTCGGTATTTACATAACACCGACGGAATATATTCCGTCGGTATATTCCAAGCGGGAAACTTTTTTTTTTTTGGCGCGCACGAGCCGTCGGTAAATGTGTTTTTTTTTATTACCGATCGATATAGCGACGGAATGTGGAATCACCGACAAAAGGTATTCCGACAGGCGTATTCCGTCGGTAATATAGTCGGTAAATACTTTACCGACGAACATTCTGTCACACACCGACGGAATATTTTCGTCGGTAAAACTGTGAAATCTTGTAGTGATTCTTCATAGATTAGTCATATAAAAGATTTTACAACTTCATGGGCACAATGAAAACTCACAAATTCTGGCACATTTTTATCTGTACTTACTTTTACTGTTCAATATGAACGTACAGGTCAAGGTGCTAGTAATACTAAATCTCCAAATTCCAAATAAAGTATCATGAATCCTTTTTCAATTATTTTCTCGATAATGTTTTTTAAAAAAACATAAAATAAATTACAAAAACTAAATATCTAGAGCTAAGTTGCAAATCAAAAGGGGGTAACTGTTTTTGACACTAAAAAGAAAAAAAAAGAAAAAAATATAATGAAAGATGAAGCATAGAAGGGTGGGTAGCTTACAGTTTCGGTAAAAGGAGACGTACACCATGCTTGTTTGTTCAGGGCCACCTGCCTGTGATCTTAGTTATTAGGGTTCCAGAGGCGATGGAAGATATGAAGAGAGGCAAAGCGGTGTTTATGTATTTGGGATTTAAATGTAAACCTTAACACTACCTTTAAATATTTGAGGAATTTTTCATGCTCTACGAGCCCTTACAATATTAGGCTAACACTCCACGTATTCCGAGTTGAGCTAAGAAACCTGAACAACAAACCCATAAGCCGAGTACTTCACCACACCAGAAACAATGAATTTTGAAACAAGAACCATGACCCGTTGTTTTTTTTTTTTTTTTTGCTGAGCTGGCCTAGGTTGTGTGGTGGTAACCCTCTGGTTATTGTCACACCCACCACCTCTATTATATTCCTAGCAGCTTGCAACTTCTCTATTGTCAAGGCCCTTTTATAAGCCTTAGAAACTATCCATAAAGATTAAAGGCATAATACCTCTTGTATAGACTGCTTCGTACTATTAAGATACATTACTACTAACTGTTTTTTTGTTTCTACCATATCATTTTGAGCTACTAACCGGTAGAAATTATTAGTGCAATCATTTACAAGCTTACTCATTGCCTTGGCGTCTGAAGCTTCTGGTATAGGGTTTGAGAATAATCAAAATAAAGGAAGTGCTACCTTGTCTTCTTCTTCATCTTACCCCAACGGCTATTTTTTTTTTTATCTTCCTTGCCTCTCCCACGTTATCTTCAGCTATTCCCACTAGAAAGATGCCTGACTTGTGATTAATTTAACTCGTATTTGCTTAGGAACCTTTTTATACTAAAAAAAATTCTCTCGACTTCATTTAACCAATCTATGAACTTTTTTGCTTATGAAGTCCTAGCAAACTTAAGGATTTAGATGGAAACCTAAAATATATATTAGTTGCTTTTTTAAGAGATTTACAAGACCTTTAAATAGGTTAGGAAAAACCAACCTCCTATAGAAAACAAACTAAAGTCCAAAAACATTAAGCGAAAGAAAACAGAATTGTCATAAAAAACAAGAAATCTGAATAAACCTAGGAAAATAGCAAAACTGGCCTTAACAGGGGCACCTAAACTTGAAACTTGATTCTAGAAGATCCAATGGTATGAAAAGAGACACAATGTTTTCTATATGAAAACTGCTTCTAGAATCATTTAGAAAAGTTTGAACTTGATTTAACGGTCACATCGTGTAATATTTTAGTTTTAAGGTGCTAACTTAACCTGGCGCAATTAGACTTTTTTCCTGGGCATAAAATTGTCTCACTGATCTATAAAAGCATTTATTACTCTGTTAGGCAATTCATATAATCTTTTTGGATTAGATCCTCATCCAATAATATCATATCGTCACCGGAATGCTTAAAGCCACCCGTGTGTGTAAGCCCGACTACATCAAATTGTTTAGAGATGCTTTTAGAAAATCAATTGATGACAATTCATTCATTGTCAAGTTATTGCATATTTGATATCTAAGAGTCTAATTATAAGTTTTAAATTCAATACTATTTTCTTACCTGTTTTTCAGACAATGGAGAGATTAAGATCTCAAGGCACTGGTATATTTAAGAAGAACCCTGCTGATTAGATGCAGATCTTCAAGCAATGATGAGTTTTGAGTCTTCCTTTGCTGATTGACACGTAAAATTCAGCACTAATTTTCTGGTGCGTGACCACTGTCATGTAACTTCTGAACACTTCTTTCCTTATTATGAATTCTTTATTAGATCATCCATCTTGTCCGAAAGCAGATCACTGAAGTTGGATGACCGCTTTTTAGTTCATTAGACACTTTGCTTCTATGATGTGGTTCTTTAAGATAATGTTTTACAATTTCTCTATATTGTAAAACAAATGGTTTCAGGTCCGATCATATCTAATTCTCTATATTTAACAAGAATCATCTTCACTGTCTGTTGGTTAATTAGTTTAGCACACGAGACAGTAGTGAATTCCACCTGAAATCAAGAATAGGCTGTTCGAACAGCGCACTTGAGCAACCATGGTCCAAATGTTTTGCAGGACGAGCAATCAAAAGTGAGTGACATTGTTCTTGGGAAGGAAAAGCCTGGTTAAGCATCATATCCCGAATGTCAAGAGCTGAAACATTAGATCTTTGTGCTTGAAAACCACTTGGCTGAAGCTTAGAAGCATGCATATCGTCTCGTGGAGCGACATGGCGGTACGTAATGGCGGTTTATGCTGGTGTTACATGTTACCCATGATAAGTCTCTTTCACGTTATCACTTTTTTTTGACACATTATGATGCAATCAGTTCTTGTAATATTGAGGCAAATCTCTATCACATTTTGGGAAGGAAGCAAATCTTCTTGGAGCTTGTGAAGAAGATGCCTTAGGAAAGGCATTTTCTGAGCTTGGGACTAAATCAGAGGCATTGTCATTTACGCTGCAGGAGGAGGCAAGGCTTTAAATCAATTCGTGTCTTCCGCTTCCAGATCCAGCAATTTGTTTTACGACCGCTGCGCGCGCGTCTCTGCATGTCAACATGTCTATGTAGGCTCTTGATGGAGTTCACAAGCTTCTTTTTACATCGACGCATTTCTATAAATTTTCAGGCCCTTCAATTATTAACGAACCTTGAAGAACCATTGAAAGAGATACTATATATGTTCGCGATGTTCCATCTATCAAGGTGAGTTTGGCTCGCCCCTCTCCTCCCACCTTCTTCCTATATTTTCACCCTTCTTTTTTAAGTGTGTGCGCTCTACATTTGTCGATATATATTGTGGAAAACCTAGATAATTTCTCAGTTTGAATGATTCAAAACTTATAATAAACCTTTATTTTGTATCGTTAGTAAAAAAAAAACCCTTACCAACCCAGATAGCCTAGCGTAGAACTACCATTGGCCAATTGTTGCTAATTTTCAAAGGAAAAAACATGTAATTGTTGCTCGTATTAGTCTTTTGTTGTTGTAACCTGTGACTTAATTAAAGCCATTGAAGAAAAAACCACAGAAAGATACAAGGCTAAGGAATCAGTTTAGAGAGGGCTAGTGGGCCGTGCCCTACCTCAAAACATCACAAGACTCCTTGTATCGTATCGTGTCCCCTTATCCAATTCCCTTCCCTCCATTATCCCAACTTCTTTTCAATCTCCATTCTGTTAATTTATCTCACTTCTTCATTAACTACTAATGGCCTCTGCAATAACACCATTAATTCTCTTCCCTACTTGTGCCACTTCTCATCTACATCTACTCTCCTCTCCATCTCCTCCACCTTTCCTTCCTCTAACGTCTCTTGCTTCTGCTGCCTGCAAAACCCGTTTCTCTAGGCTGCCTGAACTTCACAGCCACCGGAATATATTACCAGTCCCTAAATTCAACCCTGAAAATGACGGCATCGTAGCTGCTGATAACGACGGAGAAGATGGTGTCTCTTTGGGGACCTTGAAATTGCCTGGCAATACTGATCTTCAGAGATTTGAAACCTTGCTTTTCCAGGTTAATTAAATATACATTACTCTTTACTTAGTCCACTTCACCTTAGCTATTTTCACTGCAGCCACTTTCGTAAATCTAGTTAGCGAATAAAACAATAAAGGAAGATGAAATTTAATGGTGTTAAATGGCGGTTGAATTTTATGTATTTAATTGAGTAATAAATATGTATATATTTTCTTCTTATGATTCCCTTTTTTGTTTGAAATGCCAGTGGGCTAACAGTCTTTGCCAAGGAGCGAATCTGCCGCTTCCTGTGCCATTAAAGGTTGGTGATTATTAGTTTTGCTTCATTTCTTGATTTCTAAGATACAAGTTGACATATGCAACAGCACATTTGGATTTATAGAAGGGCTAGAATGAACAGGTTAGAGGTCAGCAATGGAATTAAGATCGGAGGTCTGTATATTTGCCATTGCGTTTTCCAACCAATTTCAACTTATATATAGCGCACAGGGCCTGGCTTTGGCAGATTATGAAATTTATTGTTAACTGACAACTAGTAATGTTCTTTGTTTTGTTTGGATAAAAGACAATTCGATTGTGCTGAACTTGCATGCCGCTTGTATCCATTGGACAGATCTACGTGGGGAAAATTTTTAGAATTTCTCCTTACCTGCCTAGACGACTCACGAATTGACCTTATTCCTAACAACCTTGGCCAGCATCCCATGAGAAGATAATCTCGCTGTCTAGATTATACTACTATAATCAAGCTCACTGGATTAGGATGATTTAAATGTTTTCATTTCATTGTCTTGCTCCTAATCTTGGCATTCGCGTGGGATATAATTTGCTTTTACTAGGTTCTTTAGTCACCAGTACTGTACTTAGATAAAGAATATGAAGATTAAGAAAATGTTTCTCTTAATAGCTTAACGTTATCTAATATAACAGGTAGACAAAATACCAGGTGGAACTAGGCTGGGTTTCATAACAATTGGAGATGGAAAGACTGAGGTCCTTGTGTACATAGATTGCTTGGTTTTCCCAGCTACAAGTGATTCAGGTCCGATTTTCCGAGCCATAAGAAATGGAACATTAAAAGATGTATCACCTCCTGGTGAGCCCAGAATCATGAGGAGCCTTCTGCAAGCCCTCCAAAAATCGGTTCAAATTGCTACAGTTTGAGTTAGTTTGTTATTTGAGATGTAAATGTATGACACATGCTTGAACTTTTTCTTGCTAGGTATTGTTTTTGACAAAAGATCCTAGTCTATGTGTACTATATAGCTTCTTGACCTAGAGATTATTATACGTTGTTCTCTAAGGGAAACACGTGGTTCTCTTTGTTTCAACAACAATGTTATAAGGGTTTATGGAGACAGACAGCCAGACAGACAGACCTCGTGTAATGTATAGTTTATTCACCATGAATTCGGTAAGAATTTTATTATCTAGAAGAATAGTCTCAGGTTCTCATCGTTTGCATTAAAATGCACGAGCTTGTGCTAGTGTATTGACGACATAGTGGCTGGAAACCTCGGAACCTAGATTATTTGTTCGTACTACTGTCTTTTATTTACAGAAGAAAACAGTTGTTTTTCTTCAGAATTTTTAATGAAGAATGTCTATGTATCATCACGGAGAATAAATCAAGGTTTCTTGTGCAAACGCATTTGTCTCAATATATGATTCTTTCACGCATAAAGTTAAAACCCTCCTTGAACTATTTGAGAAAATAATTATATATCACTTTCATGGAGGCGGTACATTCAGCTATAAATTCACCTGAATCTGAAACTGAAATTCTCCAAACTTCCTTCTACTTGTTTTATTCTCTGGCCAGTAAGATATATATTGCCATTTACTCCTGGATTGCTTATTCTGGGGATAAAAATAAAAATAAAAAGTGGAGAAACAAGCAGAGATAGAACTAAGGCCTGAAGACAGAGGAGATGATTATGATGCTATTGTTGTGGGGTCTGGATATGGTGGTTCTGTTGCTGCTTGTCGAATGTCAACGGCGAGAATAAGGGTTTGTCTGCTAGAGAAAAGCCGGAGATGGAAAGCAGAGGATTTCCCAACTGACAGCTGGAAGATTATGTCAGCTGTGAGGTATGAGAACCAGAACTTAGGCCTCAGATTTGGACCAGAGGATGCTTTATTTCAGGTCATTCGCTTGTCCTTCTCTTCACCTGTACTGTTTTGTGTGCATTTTATTTTCTTAAAACGAAAATAAAGTAACTAGATCTAGGTTTGGTCTCTTAGCATTTGAAGCTATACGATATATTAATAGTTACTGTAAAATATTATAAAAAACATTTGACACAAGTGCCAAGGACATGACACAACGATGTAATTCGACATGTTTTTCGTATGTCTGCACAAAAAACACCTCCAAGCCATCAGGAAGTGAAAGAGTATTCTAAACACATGGAATCTAAAGCTCGATTAAAGCATCTTTTTACCATCTCTCTTTGAGTTCAGTCAATCATTGACTTTACAAAGTTCTAGTTATATGAACAGAATGATTCTTTAGCAGCAGTGTCTTGTGGACTTGGTGGAGGTTCCCTAGTCAATGCTGGAGTGATGCTGCCAACACCAATTCGTGCTAGAAGGAATCTAAAATGGCCAAAGGAATGGGAAAGGGATAGGGATATTTGTGAGTCTTCTGCGGCATCAATGCTGAGAATTCAAAGCAGTTCAGTCAAATTCCTATTGCAAAAGTCATGGGAGAAATAGCTGAAGGAGAGCTTGAAGCAAATATTGAGAGCTCCGTAAAGGTATGTGTGAAGTTTGATGTTGAAGAACCTCCTTCTAATCCACCAACGCTTGAGGATACCACATTGTGCAACTATCAATCTAACCTTAACAAGTTCATCAATTTAAGCCATAACTCAACAATATCCTTTCATGGTTAAGCCACTGCATTTAGTGAATCTTACTTGTTCTTTTTTACCGTTGATAAATTTAATTTCATTTATGAAAACCAAATTTATATAGGTATTGCTTCTTTAATCTATTCTTCAATAGTTTGTGTTAAGTGGATAGGCAAAGGAGATTATGCTTACTATTTAGTAAGTTACTAAACAGTGGGATATAAAATTGAAGATTCCCAGGACGTGGAAGTATGTCATGCTAATAACCAGACCTTGAATTGACCCAGGAGGGCTTAAACAATTTCTTTAAGGTTTAAACGAGTTCATACCAGTCTTTTCTTCTTGACGTTCAGACTCTTTTATAACCAAACTCAATCTGCAGATATCAATGGATATACTAGGCAAGAATAAAATCCTTCCCCTTTTGGGAAAATCAAAGGGAAGTTCTGGACACAGGCTTTTGAAATACATAGCTCTGTATTTACCACGATATGAGAGATGCACGTGCAAGGAATGTGAGGTCCTCTCTGGAATATTTGGAAATGCATTCTGGCATGAAAATGTAAGCCCCTCCCTGCACCACTGGTTGAATACACAAAGCGCAACAAAGCTTCCCATGTCAGCATTTCCTCACCTCAGAAGAATCTGCAACTCTGGATATATTGTAGACAGTAATGGTAACAACTCATTCTTGATCCATCCAGAGAGAATGGCAATCTCAACGTTGTATATTTCTGGAGGGCGGAGTCTCCTTGTGACCTCAGAGACTTCTTATCTTACTAACAAGTACATGAAGCTGCACCACCTGGTTTTAGACATGAAAGGGCGGTGGTGGACGGTTTCGGGCATTCAGATTTATTGATCGGAGAGAAGTCTCCTGAGAAAGTTTTTCCTCACATAATATCTCATATCAGATTAGCCGAACAAGAAGGAAATGATTTGACTCCAAGAAAGAAAGAAGGACAGCAGAGAGGCTTTGGACTGGGGTGATGATCCTTACAGAGAATACGGGGACTTCGGTTGTTGGATTTTCGCGTTGGCTATTATATTCTTGTTGTTGTTGTTACAAGTGTTGTTCTGGTAATGTTAATGTGATTTTGAATCTGTAAGAGGAAAAGAATGGAGTTTTAGCTAAATAACAATAAGGTATTTTGGATTCAACCGAAAAATAAAAATAAAATTAAGGGGTTGGATTTATTTGGTTCAGTTGGATCAGGGTATTCATCAAGCATATTGATGAATATGGAAAATTAATCAGGGCAGTAATTGTGTTTAAGAAGATTTATTATCCAATATATTTTTATGTTACCCGTGCTGCTTGTATTTTCTTGGAGGTTGTCAGTACGAAAGTCACACACTAATAAATCAAGAATGAAAAATGTAAATTAGATGGGATTTTCTTAACTAAAGGATGGCTCCATATTAGTCTCAAATCTTGAGATACTCTTAATCTTCTTGCTGATATAGTTATTATCATCTTAATTAATTGAATTTTACAGTATCCATAAATCTTTCACAGATTGCGAATTGTGTTTGTATTTTAAAACCAATTCAGGTTACTTGTATTCCATGTTCCAAACAATGACAAATATATATATATATATATATATATATATATATTGAACTCACCTTCTTCCCTAATCATTTTCATGCCATCTAATACCAATTGAGAAGTCTTCGAAGCACACAATGTTCCAACCGAATCGATAGAAGTTTTTGTTTTGGGACTCATTGTGTAATACAATATATGTTACAAGATGACTTGAGCACTTAAAGTTAGTTATGTTTTGTCTTGTCTCTCTTCGTCGTCGGTGCTGGGACTAGATTCCACCGCACCCGCTAAATCTGTCTGATTTGTCTCTATACATGATTCTGTCAGGCCGTTAAAACCTTCCTTCAGGAATGAAGTTATATGTCACTTCATGGCGGCGGTGTATTCAACTATAAATTTACCTGAATCTGAAACTGAAATTCTCCCACTGTTCTTCTTACTTGTTTTCTTCTCTGTTCAGTAAGGTTTGTGTAACTATTTACTCCTGGATTGCTTATTCTGGGATTAAAATAAAAAAAAATAAGAAAATGGAGAAACAGGCAGAGATAGAACGAAAGCCTGGGGAGGTGATGTTTATGTGCTATTGTTGTGGGGTCTGGATATAGTGGTTCTGTTGCTGCTTGTCGAATGTCAATTGTGGGAGTAAAGGTTCGTCTGCTAGAGAAGCCGGAGATGGAAAGCTCAGGATTTCCCATCTGACAGCTGGGAGATTATGTAAGCTGTGAGGTATGAGCATGGTTGTAAAAAATACACAAAATATATATATATATATAGCGTAAACTCTAATCTTAAAATTATAAATAAATATTTTCAATGCATTCTCCACACAAACAATAAGCAATTTTATGTGTACTTACTCTTGCATGATAAATCCTACCGTGCAAAATCTAAGAGAAAAAATTGGAAGCGGCTGGTAATACTCACGTCTGAAAAAACAAAAAAACATTAAAAATAACTATGTTTTAAAACCTTTACTTTCTTGTTGGCTAACACCAATTTCAATACTTCCTCCAAATACATGATTATCTATAGTGATAATTTTAGCTTATCTAATGTCTTTTATCTTAATGAATAATAATATATCACTTTTAGATATTGTTATACTTTTTTTTAGATATTATTATATTTTTATAAGTTTCAAATATTACTTGTTATGCATTATGAATCTTAACAAGTAGATTAATAAAGAATTATAGGTTTTTAATGAACTAATACGAATGAATCAAACAATTTAAAGTAGAGTTTTTTTTAATCTTGAAGTTTGATTCCTTGTTAGATCATTTCTTAGACAAGTTATGGAATTTTATATAGAGAAATTATAATATCATAAACTTGTTTAAAAGACTATAATATTTTGGCATAAACATATGGTGGATTAAACTTTAGAGTATGGTTTATCACTTTTATCCATAAAAATATTTTTATATAATAAAAACTTTCAAAGTCTCGTCTCATAATAGATAATTTTTTTATTTGTTATAAAAGATTTAAACAAGATTATATTTTATTCATCCTTTGATTATTAATTGAAGATCGAATCCATAGATACAAGAGTTTGTAAAGCTTATACTTCAGTTAGTAAACATAATGTTATGCAATGAGGAAAATAAAAATTAAAATTTTAGAATTATTGTAAAATCATAAAATCGGTAGTTAAATCATGATTTCACCTCATTTTACTAAATTTATATGATTTCAGATTGATTTTTATCTTTTTTTTTTTTATTATTATATTTACATGATTTCACACTGTAAATATATTTTACCTTATAAAATCATATAATTTTTACATGATTTCACACAATAAATATAGTGCCATTTACTCCTGGATTGCTTATTTCGAGATAAAAATAAAAATAAAAATAAAAAAAATAAAAAAAGACAGAACTAAGGCCTCCAGATAAAGAAGATGATTATGATGCTATTGTCATTTTTTTTATATGTTAGATTATTTATTGTTATTGTATTTTTTTTATATTATTTAAATTATTAATTAAATCAATAACTTGGATTTTGAATTTTTTTACCCTAGTATTTTTAATGTTGAAAAAGAGTTTATCTCATCCGTGACAAAAAAAAAATCTTCGAAAAAAACAATTTTCAAAATGAATTGATAAAGTTTTCGTTTTGGCAATGATTGTGTGTTACAATATAAGACTAATTTGAAGTTTTTTTAAAAAATTATAAATTGACTATGCTTATTTGTTTTTTGATTTAAAAATATTTTTGAAAAAAACTGAATTTTTTTTTATTTTTTATTAATATTTTTAGATTATTTTAATAAATTAATGTTAAAAATAACTTTTAAAAAATAAAAAAATATATAATTTTAATATATTTTCAAATAAAAAATATTTTAAAAAAAATTACAATCACACTTCAACCGCTTGAACCGCACTCTAATGATAGTAATGTTTTAGAATGTGTTTGGTATTGTGGTAGCTTTTATAGTTGTAGTTTGAAAAAAATTGTTTTATAAAAAGTGTTTTTGGTTGAGGTTTATTTAATATTTCTGTATGTTTAGTTAAAACTGTAGTTGAAATTGAAGTTAAACAAAAAATTATTTAATATGTTTGGTTAATAATACTTTTGAAATTAAAGTTATAAAATAATTTATATATATATATATATATATATATATATTGATGGTTTTTAATTTAAATATTGTAGATTTAATTATTGTTATTATATCATGAAATAAATAATACTTTATATAAAATATTTTGTATTGTTCCATTAAACTATCTACAATTCCATCACGTATGAAATATATCCGACAAAAGCTATAATTTTTTTTGGTTTTTTAAGTATGCAACAACATCAGGTAAAATATAATTATGAACGAAATTGAAATTGCGATCAAATTCTGAAAATGCTACGTCATCACGTAATCTCTGTCTAATTTATGTAGTGTTATTGAATAATGTTAAACACTAATTTTTTTAAATAAAACACAATTAAAAATTTTAAAATAATTTTTATTTTTTATTTTACCAAGTTGAACCCGATTCAATGCATATAAAGCTTTAGACCGGATTCAATTTGGCTGGCCCTACCGGAACAGTATAGCATGCTGCACTATGCTATACTTTTCATATTAATTATACTATTCAGCAAATAGTACAACTGAACTGTGTAACATGTTATTAAAGCGGTAAGATTCACTGGCACTGTTCACTTTAATGAACAGTGCGAGTGAAAAAGCAGCACAGAGCTGCTCACATTTTCTTGCATTTCAAACACAGTATATAGTGGGCTCCATCAAGATTTAACTGCGTTTTTGTATTTGCCAAACAATTGTTTGGCTGTGATTACTTCAAATACAGAAGCAACCATACTCTCTCTGGGGTGTAGTTGCCGCGGCGAGTTTCTACTTTCTACCGCTACCAAACCCGCTCATTAATTCATCTAATTACTTGCGGAATTGTTTAAATTACAAAATAGACACGCAAAGAAACTCCGATGCGTCTAATGCCCTTTACGAAAACAATGATAATTTCAAATTAAATTGCAGGATCGTGTTTAAATTTCTTAATTCGTGTTTTATTACTAAATAATTTTCTTAATATGGCTTGCTTTTCTAAAAGATTCATAGCTATTTGAATAGAACAAATTCGATTTTTATAAAATAGGAGAATTAAAGTCCTAAATAAAAAAAATACAGCATAAATTCTGAAATTAAATTGAATAAATTTTTTTTTTTTGAAAAAACAACAAAATTTTCTTAAACATTCATCCAAGACTAATTGGAGGGTCTTTCAAAACTCAACTATTTACAACAAATGGTGCCCTATAAAACCGAGCCTATAAAATTATCTAATAAAATTTAAGTATAATACGGTAATTTCATCAAAAAATTATAATATTTTTATTTCAAGATATTAAACTCTATTTTTTATTTGACTTAAAATAAAAAAAAAATATTTAAAAAAGTTATCAATCCAACAATAAATAGCACTTTAGTGGTGTAAGGCTATGTTTGTTTCCTGAAAAATAGTTTTCGGAAAACCACTTTTTAAATTTTCCTGTATTTGTTTGTTATTAGAAAAGTTAGTCAACGGAAAACATTTTCCAGTCAAAGAAAAATTTGACTTGGTTTCTAGAAAAGTATTTTCTTGAAAAATTTGAGGGGAAAACAATTTCCAGAAGTTATGAAAAAATTAAAAATATCATATTATTTGCTGATTATATCAAATTTGATCCTCAAACTTTTGATTGCTATATATATTTTGTTTTGAATATTTATTTTTTAATTTCATCTCTTAAAATTTAATTTTTATATTAACTTTGGTCCTCATTTTTATAATTATTATTTACTTTTTCATTATATTTTTTTATTGAAATTTTTTATCTATCAAATTTGGTCCTCATTCTTTTGATTTTTATTTTATTTAAAATAATTTATGAAATGTGAATTATTATTATTTTAATTTCTTCATATTTTATTTTTTAGATTTAATCTTTATTATTTTGATTATTATTTATTTTATTTGAAATAATTTATAAAATTATATAATTTTTTTAATTTTAATTTTATTTAACTTTTTAATTTATAAGATTTGTTTTTATTATTTTTTTAATATGCAATCTTTGACTATCCAAAGCAGCCTGTCTTGAATGCTTTCTTCTTTGAATTTTCGGCTGCAATCTTTACATTAACTATTTCACGCCAACTCCTGCATCAAGTTAAAACCTTCGTTTGAGAATAAAATTATATCACTTAATGGTGGCGGTATATATAAATTTACCTGAATCTAAAACTGAAATTCTCCCATTGTTCTTCGCACTTGTTTTCTTCTCTGGTCAGTACGATATATATTCCCATTTACTCCTTGATTGCTTGTTCTGTAATAAAAAAAAAAATGGAGAAACAAGCAGAGATAGAACTAAGGCCTGAAGACAGAGGAGATGATTATGATGCTATTGTTGTGGGGTCTGGATATGGTGGTTCTGTTGCTGCTTGTCGAATGTCAACGGCGGGAATAAAGGTTTGTCTGCTAGAGAAAGGTCGGAGATGGAAAGCAGAGGATTTCCCAACTGACATCTGGAAGATTATGTCAGCTGTGAGGTATCAGAACCAGAACTTAGGCATCAGATTTGGACCAGAGGATGCTTTATTTCAGGTCATTCTCCTGTCCTTCTCTCTTTCAGGGTCACCTGTACTGTTTTGTGTGCATTTTATTTGCTTAAAACGAAAATAAAGTAACTAGATCTAGGTTTGGTCTCTTAGCATTTGAAGCCATAAAATATTATAAAAAAACATTTGACACAAGTGCTAAGGACATGACACAACAATGTAATTCGACATATTTTTCATATGTCTGCACAAAAAACACCTTCAAGCCATTAGGAAGTGAAAGAGTATTCTAAACTCATGGACTCTTAAGCTCAATTAAAGCATTTTTTTTACCATCTCTCTTTGAGTTCAGTCAATCACTGACTTTACAAAGTTCTAGTTATATGAACAGAATGATTCTTTAGCAGCAGTGGCTTGTGGACTTGGTGGAGGTTCCCTAATCAATGCTGGAGTGATGCTGCCAACACCAATTCGTGCTAGAAGGAATCTAAAATGGCCAAAGGAATGGGAAAGAGATTGGGATGTTTGTGAGTCTTCTGCTGCAGCAATGCTGAGAATTCGAAGCAGTTCAGTCAAATTTCCTATAGCCAAAGTCATGGGAGAAATAGCTGAAGCAGAGTTTGAAGCAAATATTGAGAGTTCTGTAAAGCTAAGTGTGAATTTTGATGTTGAAGAACCTCCTTCTAATCCACCAAGGCCTGAGCAGATTAATAGCTGCTTTGCCTGTGGAAATTGTCTTGCTGGGTGTCCTTACAACGCCAAAAATTCTACCGATAAAAACTATCTTATCTCAGCAATACAGGCATGTTTTCCACCATTTCTAATATTATTTAGACAATAAGGTTTTTTTTTCTGTCTTGAATATTGCGTAGATGTGATTCAAAACTTGAGACCACCATAACATTTTCAAGGTCTGAGAACAATATGGTGTGTAAGGAAATCCTGTGGTTCATCAGAATTTATTTTTTGCAGGCAGGATGCACTATAAGGACAAAATGTCAAGTTCAGTATGTCATCAAGAATCCCCATGGAATTTGCCAACCCGGCGGAATTAGCAGAAAAAGAAGATGGCGTGTTTACCTAAATGAGATTGACTACATAACATCCGATTGGGTAATTCTGTCAGGTAGGAAAAAGTCAATAAGAGTTCTGGATTTAGTCAATAAATTTTAGTTGTTATATTTAACAATTTCGAAACTTGTTTCCCCAGCTGGAGTTTTGGGCACAACTGAGATACTTTTCCGGTCACAGATGAGAGGATTGAGGCTTTCGGATACTCTCGGATCTGGATTCAGTTGTAATGGCAATAATCTCGCTTATGTTGCTGGAAGCCCTGCACCCCTGAATGGTTATGGATTAAACAGAAAGCAATTATCAGAGATACCTTTCCAAGATAGGCCAGGGCCATCTATCTCTTCATCTCACACTTCTTCATTGGGTTTTACAGTCCAGGTTTACAACTTTTCTCTACGCGCAAACACTTGAATTGGTTTAAACTTTAAAGTATCCATTAATGTCTTATGCTAGTCACTTGAAAATAATGTTCATTAAAACCAAACTGGAATTTAGGCTGATCAGTGGTGAGATGGTGTCTAACATGTTCATTTGCCTTGATATTAAGTGCTCCTTTTGAATTGACTTTGGATGCTGATGTACTCAAGGTGATTGGTATGGCTGAGATGAAATTAAATGACTGCCCTTATGTTTAATCACACAGGCGTATAATCTTAAAATAACCGAATGAAAACAAAAACAAACATTAGAGTGGCTGATGTTCTTCTATACGAGTCTCCAGCACTTAACCAATTTAATTTTCATTGCAGAGTGCTATACTTCCAAGAGCTTATCCGTATATGTTGTTTGAAGGGATTACAACTTATACCTGGCCAACTGGTTACAAGTACTTCTTTCATGGGATTGTCGATAGGCTGAAACGTTTTATAGGTCTTGGCTTAAGCCAATCTATCATTCTCAATGCAATGGGATATGATGAAAGTGATGGGAAAATCATGTTTGAAAAAGACACGGACAAAATCTGCTTTCATCCACCCCAGGATCCTTTACTTCCACGAAAAATCATGGCTTTTCAAAAGCTGACCAAAAAACTCGGGGGCATCCTTTTCATGTCTAGGTACAGAAGCACAGCAGTTCATCTTTTAGGTGGTTGTAATGCATCTTCAGATTCTTCAGGTGGGGTATGCAACCATAAAGGTCAGGTTTTCGACCCAAAAACTCCTGCTACTGTGCATGCAGGCCTCTACGTTTGTGATGCTTCTCTAATCCCGTGTTCCGTTGGCATAAACCCATCTCTTACTATTGCAACAGCCGCTGAACATGCAAGCAGGTACCTTGTGCAGGACATTCTCGAGTACAAAAACAAAATTAGTGCTAGTGTTGCAGCTGTTGATCAGAATCAATTTTCTGTCGCGGGTAAAAACTTAGAGAATGACAATGAATCAACTGTTCTGATTAAAGAAACCATGAGAGGCTACGTGGGGGGCATGCCATGCACAGTTCATCTAAAAATGAAAATGCAGTCAGAGAATCTTAAGAGCTGTGATAAACGGAACTGGTTTGTAGGAGAACCTCACCCTCTTCTGAGAGGAAAGGCTGGTGGGTATGTAGTGCTCAGAGCCATTGAAAAGGACAAATTACATGTCATAGATGGGGAAATGGATTTGTGTGTGGTCGATGGCAGAACTCCTTATACGCAGCAAATGCGCTATCGACTTCTCCTTGCAGCTGCTTCTGGTTCCAGGTGTGATGAAGTTAGATTTTGTTTATTTACTCGTACCCAAAAGAATGCCAGGTCTTTTCCATTTTCCTTTTTTATGATTATATTAGTTTAATGCAGATATATACTTGAGGGAAAGAAGATAATGAATCCTTTCCAGTTCGCATTGTACGCTTGGAGGGAGACAACAACACTGTATGTTACATTTAATGAAGTTGCTCAGAGTGGCTCAACAGACACCATGCTGAATTTGAAAGGAGAGCTTAGAGTTTCCTTCACAGAGCTTCTAAAGTGCCTTATAAGCCTTAAAGGAAACGGGAGAGGAAGATTCGTACATCTTCTTATACAGACACTCATAAGGACTTACATCTTACAAATACCACGAGGGACTCGCGAGAACTTCATCGTAACAGATTCATGCGATAAGAGTTATCCAAGCAGCACTATCGATGATATAAGAACAGGTATTCAGAAATCACAAGTCTTAAAATTAAAGAAGCAAAATACGATCACGGGGGTGTCAATTAAGATTAAACTGTCAACACTTTGAACTATGTTGCTTTTTCATGATTTATTAAATCGTCATAAAAACAACTGAATGGGACACGTCATTTCCTGAGCTTGAATTTCTCCATATATAATGATGCTGGCTTCAATATCATGCAGCGGATGGATATATCATTAGAAGCAGGCACTGGAAAAATGCTAGAAATCCCTTGTTGCCTAGCAGAGAAAAAGTACTAAATCCTATCCTCCTTCTCAATGGTTATACTATGGAGAGTTACTGGCTACCAACAGAACCACATGATTTAGTCAGAACTTTGTTGGAAGAAGGGCATGAAGTTTGGCTATTGCAGACTAGATTGCACCCTCTGAATCCTGCAAACAACGCTACTATTGAAGATATTGGAAAATATGACATCCCTGCTGGTATGGAAAACGCAAATGAACATTACACGAATGTTGATTCGTACTTGTTCATTACGTTCAGCACTGAGCATTTTCTGACCTTTATGTTTGCAGCATTTGGTAAGATCCTTGAAGTTCACGGGCCCAGCACAAAGATTCATGTAGTGGCACACTGTGCTGGAGGCCTGGCCATTCATATAGCTCTCATGGGAGGGCATGTCTCTGCGACCCATATAGCTTCTCTGTCTTGTACCAATTCTTCAATGTTCTTCAGGCTTACGGCATTGGCCACAATCAAAATGTGGCTTCCCCTGGTCCCAGTAAGCTCTTCAACTCTGCTCGCTTATATTTATGGGATTTCTTTGATTTTAGCTGCGAGATGTTAATATGATTGTACATAGTATTGGTTGAAATTCACTATTCACAGTGTGAGTAAATGAATAACTAACATTAGAATATCCATTGGAACAAATGAAGATCTTTACTACGCTAGTCTATGTTTATTGTACAAAACCCAGGAAAACCAAAGCAAAAACATTAATAAGAAAATATATATGTATATGAAAATTTAACGTTGTTGGTAAATCCTGTTCCACAAGATTTTACTATCAAATATAAGAAATTGCAGCCATTACGCAATATCAGATTACATCTAAGAAATTACTCATAAGAAAATACCATATTAATTTAGCTAAAGATTTTGGCTACAGCACTAATTCTTTGTTGTGACCACATATTATTAATATTGGAAGCAAACATAAATTAGTAGTAATAAAGTCCTTTTTTCATTTGAAAAAAATACACTTCAGATCGTCCAACTCCAACAAGGAAAGTGTCTTTTCCTAAACCTTGAATTGACCCAATAGGGATTTAAACAATTTCTATGAGGTTCAGAAGAGTCCATGCTAGTCCTTTCTTCTTGATTTTCAGACTCTTTTATAACCTAACTCAATCTGCAGATATCGATGGCTATACTGGGCAAGAATAAAATCCTACCTCTTTTGGAAAAATCAAAGGGAAGCTCTGGGCACAGGCTCTTGAAATTCATAGCTCGGTGTATACCACGATATGAGAGATGCACGTGCAAGGAGTGTGAGGTCCTCTCTGGAATATTTGGAAATGCATTCTGGCATGAAAATGTAAGCCCCGCCCTGCACCACTGGCTGAATACACAAAACGCAACAAAGCTTCCCATGTCAGCATTTCCTCACCTGAGAAGAATCTGCAACTCTGGATATATTGTAGACAGTAATGGTAACAACTCGTTCTTGATCCATCCAGAGAGAATGGCAATCTCAACGCTGTATATTTCTGGAGGGCGGAGTCTCCTTGTGACCTCAGAGACTTCTTATCTTGCTAACAAATACATGAAGGTGCACCAACCTGGTTTTAGACATGAAAGGGCGGTGGTGGACGGTTTCGGGCATTCAGATTTATTGATTGGAGAGAAGTCTCATGAGAAAGTTTTTCCTCACATAATATCTCATATCAGATTAGCTGAACAAGAAGGAAATGATTTGACTCCAAGAAAAAGGTACAGCAAAGAGGCTTTGGACTGGGGCGATGATCCTTACAGAGAATACGGGGACTTCGGCTGCTGGTTCTTCGCGTTGGCTATTATTTTCTTCTTCTTGTTATTACATGTGTTGTTCTGGTGATGTTAATGTGATTTTGAAGTTGTAAGGGGAAAACAATGGAGTTTTAGCTAATAACATTAACTATTTGGTGGTGAAGAAATAAAATTCTTTTCTGTCAAATGTGATACATTACGAATTAAAAAGATTGCGCGCATTTACGTAGCAGCTTTACATGAAAGAATGAAATCACCATAAAAAATTCTAGATATATACACACGCGCACACACAAAACAGTATGTATTATAATAGTGATTCGGCAGTTTTGCCCTTCACCAAAAACCCAGAATACTAAATTTTTGGGATAAAATGGACTTTTCCGTGTAATCTATTTATCATAATAGTCAAATACCTTCATTACCTGGAATAAAAACAACTAGGCTTGCTTCGCGGGGATATTTTTAGATTTTTCACGTTGATTTTTGCATTTTAAGCAAATTAATAGAGGAGTAAATTAATTTTTTACATTAATGGTGCAAAAACATATGGAAAAGTTGTTTTTAGCTTTTATTAAATAATTATTATTTCTTTATTATATTTGGATGTGTTAAATATTTTAGAAGGTTAATATCATTTATCTGTATTTTTTATATTTATATAAATTAAATATTTGTTTTTTATAATATTTTTAATATGTATAATTTTTAATAGTATTTTTTAATGTGTCAACTTTTATTATAAATTAATTTTAATAAATAAACTTATTAAACATAATTAAATAAATAAATTTTAGATAATAAAAAACAATTTTACGCTTAAATATTACAATCTCTTTTTTTATCATAGTAAATTTATGCGATCTTTTTATCCATGAAGTAAATCTAAGTTACTGAAATATATAAATTCTACATATACTCTTATTTAATTTTTTTATAATTTTTTATTTGCTAATTGATACAAGATTTTAGAATTTTTTTCACCGTAAAAAATTAATTTTGAACAATAATAGTGTTTAAAATTATTTATCGAATATAGTTTTGTCTAGAATCTTTCATAGATTAAGAATGGTGTTTGAATTTCTAAACCAATTGAGGCTACTTGTATTCCGTTTCCATGTTCCAAAATAATGACTAATGGTTCACCTTCTTCCCTAATCATTTTCACTCCATGCCATCCAATTTCAATTAAGAAACCTTCGAAAATAGTAGTTTATAATATTTGTTTTATCTAATCCTATTCAACTTATTATAGTGGAATAATATAAATATTATAGATAATTATAGATTAAAAAACTTAAAAAATAGATATCAAGATTGGATGGCATGTGAGGAATTTTAAAACCCGATTAACTCAACCTGACTTATATATACAATACTTTTTTTGTTTTGATATAATATTTTATGGATTGAATATTTATTTTTATTTCATTTAAAAATATTTTGGTTTCAAATGCTTATTAGTGTTTATTAGTGCATCTCTTTGCTGGAGTAGGGAGGTAATTATAACTTAATTGTGGTGTAAAGTATAAAAATTAAACATAACAAGCTCATTGTGAGAGGGGATGGGGTAAATGGAATTTAATATATAAAATATAAGAAGTTAAGTTTGATACGCAACTTCGAAGCACACAATTCGGACCTAATTGATAAAAGTTTTTGTTTTGGGAGTTAATTGATGATTGGGTAATGCATCATAGATTAATTTGAAGTTTTCCAAGAAATTTACAAGCTCATTTGAGTCCTTAACGTTAGTTATGTCTTGTCTCATTTTGTTGTACATGCTGGATTTCTTCTACTTGCTAGACTCCACCGCCACCAAACCCGCTCAATTTCTCCCCGACGTTTGCAAGAAACAAATATAGAAAAAAGAAAAAAGGAGGACTATCAAATTGCCAAAATCCATCTTTGTAATGAGCTAATCCAAGGATAACACTACAATGGCTACTTTTTGTCTTTGCTCCTATCATCATCGTTTTCTTTCTCCAAATCTTATTTCCTCAAAAACCTTCTCTCCCTCACATGGAAATCCAAGACTCAGCTTCTTATCACCCAAACACGGCAACTCTCCTTCTCGAATTCTCCGCTCTTCTCCTCCTACTAACTCCTCCGATTCTCTTCCTTCCAATGATAACTATTCCAGGTTGATTTCATTTCTCTTTTTATCATTTTCTAAACGCCTGTGATTGGTTATTTTTCCACAGTAATCTTTTGATTAAAAGAAAAGAAGAAGAAAATAATTAAGGGTTTTTGCTAAATTGTTTGCTCATGTCATTTTCTTGTTTCTTGCAGCAATTTTTGCATTATAGAAGGACCAGAGACAGTTCAGGATTTTGTTCAAATGCAGATGCAAGAAATTCAGGACAACATAAGGAGTAGGCGTAATAAGATTTTTCTACTCATGGAAGAGGTTTTTCTTTTCTATGATTCTTCTTTTGTTATGAAGTTTTTCATTTTAAATTCTGCTTTATTTATTTATTTTGTTCTGAATTGAATTACTTTGTCTTCTGGGTTTGGTTTATTTTTGCGTACTGTAGTTATTTTTGTGGTGTAAATCTGATTTTTTTCAGGTAAGGAGATTAAGGGTGCAACAGCGAATAAAGAACCTGAAAGTGGTCGATGAGAATGGCGAGGAAGATGCAGATGAGATGCCTGATATGCCGTCATCAATTCCTTTTCTTCCCCATGTGGTCAGTTTCAAACAAACCCTGTCCTTGCTTACATGCACTTGATAAATGAAGCATATACTAATACTAGCAACCCCTATAGATGCACACACCGGAAAAGTATTGTATCTCGCAATAATTTCCTTAGAGAAGAGAACAACACCGTGTTTGTATTTTAATTGATTCGCATTCTTGCTACAATGTTTAGTAAAGAATTGAATTTGTGATTTTGTCTAACCACTGGGATTTTTGTTTTGAAGTAGACACCGAAGACATTGAAGCAGCTTTACCTGACAAGCTTCTCTTTTATATCAGGAATTATTTTATTTGGTGGCCTTATTGCTCCAACTGTACGTTCTTTCTCTTGAAAACACGAATAGTTGCTGTAAACAATTGCTTGATATTTATTGGTTCTGATAAAGTTTTGCACCGTGGATACCTTATACATGGAGCCTTTTTATTCCAATTTACACCTTTAAAATATATATTTTTTTCATATGTATATGTGGCCCAGGCAAACATTGAAAAGCGACTTTCTTTTTCATGATGATCTATATTACTGCATAGTTAGAATAGCTTAAAGGTGGTTCTGGTGCATATGGATGTGAGTGCGAGATGGGAACAAGGTGTGTGTTGCAGCAAGTCATTTAAGTGTTTGATCAAGTCCTGATGTGAGCATCTATTAACTTTAGATAGTTGCTTTAAAGGCAGAAATAAAATCTAAGGAGCTGATGCACGATGCAGTCTTTTAGTATACTGAAGAACAACCTTAAAATCTCTGCAAGATGGCACTATAAGTATAGGCTTGTGACAAATGTTTGATTAGCTAGGATAAAAATTAGAAGCTGACATTAACATATGGTAAATAAGTAATACAAAGTTGAGGGTTACAAGAATTTGGAGAGAATGATAACAGGTGTATTTGACCAAAAAATAATGCTAATTGGCTAGAATGCATGGTTTGGACTGGAAAATTGTCTTCTCCTCCTTTATTCTTACCCACCCTAATTAATTAGCTGAATGAAGTCTATGGTTGTCTCATATGTGGATGGTCATTTACATCTACTTATTTTTCTCTATACATTGTGAGTTTCTATACTGAATATTGAATTGCTTTGATGTCTTTCAAATTCTTCATAATGACTTGTTTGTGCTGAAATATGTTTCATGGCAGTTGGAACTAAAATTAGGTCTTGGGGGCACTTCATACGAGGATTTCATACGCAGCATGCATTTACCGTTGCAGTTGAGGTAGCATTTCCCCATTAGAAATTTAAAACTTGATGCAAACAAAACTGTAGTGTCAGTCAGCTACATGTTTGTTTTGATAAGAATCTTTGGATCACGCTCTTAACTTCTTGATTTCTGAATTCAGTATGGTCGATCCCATTGTAGCATCATTTGTAGGTGGGGCAGTGGGTGTCATTTCATCCTTGATGTTAATTGAAGTTAACAATGTTGAGCAACAAGAGAAGAAAAGGTGTAAATATTGCCATGGAACTGGTATGTATCGAGTTGTTGTGAGGATATGATTTTAGTGTCAAATAGAATTTAGATTCCCTCTGCTGAATTAAATAGTATATTATTTTCCTGATTGTTGTTAACACTTGAATGAGGGGTAAATCAAAGAGATGAAAACTGCGATAGTGATACAAACAGAACAAAAATTGTATCCACTTGAGATAGACCTGAATCTGTTCTGGTGAATAAATGATACATTTTTGGTTTGTTGAAGTGATTTCAATAACTTAATTGAATAGCCAATTATTCTGTTACTCGTAAATGTTGAAAGCATTCCCTGAAATAAGAAGGGTAAACAAGAAAAGGTATTTTCATTTCTTGCTTTTCTTTTTGAAATTTTTTTTTCATCATTCTATGAACAGGATACTTGGCCTGTGCTCGGTGTTCTGCTAGTGGTGTTTGCTTGAGCATTGATCCCATTTCACTAACTAGTGCTTCTGATCGTCCATTACGAGTGCCCGCGACTCAAAGGTGTCCAAACTGCTCTGGTGCAGGAAAGGTAATGAAGTATTCGGTGGCATTTTTAATTTTAAATACTGCACTTCATCAAACTTGTTCTTGAATATAGTAGTGATTTGGTGACAGTACTTTTATGCTATATTTTGCATAAGATCTTTAGTATTCACCTTATGATTATGGCGTAGCTCATGGCCAGCTAATCAAGGGAAGAGATTGTGACTATGCAAATACTGCAAATTGAATTTCAATTTTGGGCACGGTTGCCTTTCTATTTGTTGCCAATGTTAGCAGCGGGTACAACTGCAACAATTATATTGCTCACTGCTCGGTGTATGTACATGAGCACATAATGTGACAAGACTGCAAGTAGCTGTTAACTTTGATCTATTATGATTTTATTTCTTTCTCGCTCTCCGTTTCTCCTACCAAACCAAGTTTATAATGTAACATTTTCCAATGTAAATTTAGGTGATGTGCCCTACATGCCTGTGCACTGGGATGATGATGGCAAGTGAACATGACCCGCGATTTGATCCATTTGATTAAGGGTGGCCAACAGCTTCATACTTGGAAATGTAATAATTAATTTTCTAGTTTGTTTATGACTAGATTTATCAGAAAATAAGAAATTGCTTGGGGAAACATTCTCTCACAGGCAAAAGCACCATTGAGAAAGGTGCCAACAGAGCGTCCAAAAGCACAAAAAGCCGTTATGTAAGAAGCTGGCAAGTTAGACTTGTAGAAACCTGTTTGTGTAATCATCGTTCATATAGTATCCTGTAAAATACAGATTTGGTGTTCGGTTTGTATGAATGTAACTCGTTTCCGACTAACTCCTCCGATGCTTGTTATTGTGATATGAACTCCCTCCCTTGTAGCCTTGTGTTGAGCCACGGTCCCTTTCTTTTGAGGTGTGATACCAAGTAAAACTGGCTGCTTCTTTCTACACCAACGATGCTTTTAGAGGTATATCCTGACCAGTTATTTCGTCCATGGATGGACAGGTTGCACCAGAAGACAATCCTAATCCTAGGCGTGTAAGTATGTGCATCCTGGAAGATAAACAACAATCAGTTGACACTCAAAGGAAAAACAGCAGAAAGAAAAAGAAACCTCACCATCCTGTGATTAATTACAAATGGAAACAGCAATACTTTCCCTCCCTCTCTCAAAACAAACTCTCTTTATCGCTCATCTTCTACACGCCGCCGGTTTCCATTCCAGACCTTCACCAACCTCTCAATTTTTATTTTTATTTATAATTTGTTATGGAAAAACATCAAATTGTAAGGCATGTCCAAATCACATGGTCAATCTAAAATTCACACAAAAAGTTCTTTTTAGTCCTGTTTTTCCTTTTCTTCTGTCACAATCCCTTTAGGTTTTGAAAGTTTTGTTTTGGTCTAAAACTTTATTTTTCTCATTTGTTTAGCCCCTGATCTTGGAGAGCATAGAGAGATTCGTCAAAATATAGCCAAGAAAAAAGAAAATCATTTGTTGACCACATCCTAGTCACCAAAGAAAAAAAAAAACCATTTTTGTTGTTGATGGATTTATTTTATGGGAAGAGTTTCATTAAAGGTTTTTTGCCTTGTATATTGTCAAAAAAAAAAGATCGAGATTGAGAATGGATTTTATTTTCAAATTGAGTTTGTATTTTTAGATGAATTTAGGGGTGTTTTAAGTTAATTTATTGGTTTATTGACATTATAAGGATTTTTTTAGGTATTTTAAAGTGAAAATAAGCTGAAAAATAAAATTTCTAGTAAAAAAAATCTCAATTTTCTAACCATCTCTTCAATGATTGAAAACTTACAGCAAATAACGTGTTATCTAACTTTTTAAAATTAAAAAAAAAAACAGAAAAAAAAAAAAAGATCAAGCTTGCGTACATGGTTTTTTCTTTAATAGATCATTACTTCTAGATCAAATTTTTTAATTTACATTTATTTCTTAACTTTCTAATTTAGTTTTTAATTAATATAAATATATATTTTTATTTTTATTAGTAAATATAATTATCAATCTATTTAATTAAATATATACATTAAACTTTTTATTTACAATTAATTTTTTATATTAAAAACACTTGCACGTTAATTATTTCGGGCCAAAATCGTATCCAGAGTTTATTCACTCGCTAAGACTTTTGAATTCAACTTTTTTTTTTTTTTTTTTAGTAAAGCAACCATGAATGAATTCGCTAAGATTACGTAGACTGGTATTATCCCAATCTGTAAGAAAAAAACCTGAAATATTATAAATTAAGCAAGATTAGATTTTTATAGGAATCAAAATCAGATTTTGACTGAATAAATGATGCACAAATAAAATCATAATTCAAATATTATTTCTAGCTGGAAAGGAAAGGGGGACTAACAATCAACATTGACGGAAAACTGATGGTGAAATTACCTGAAGAAAGACCCTACATTGATGATAATCAACCGGCCATGGACGGGTATGGCATCCACCCACTCATCATGCTCATGCTCCACCTGCGCCGCACCCCTCAATTACATTCCTCACCAACACTGCCATCATTGTAGAATCTGTGTCCCACTGTTACATGGATCCAGCTGACAAGGACAGCAATGCTCGAAATGACCCAACAAAAACCTAACATCAGTAAACGTTGCTGTCGAAGTTGTTTCCCGATATATATGCCGGCCCTGAACCTCCCAGTCCTGTCAAGAAGGCTTTTAGCTCTGCGAATCGAGCCAGAATCTGCAGCACACCCATGCTATTCAATCACCTCTTTTCTACTTACTTTTTGTTATTTCCTGAGGGTCGGCCGCCACGAGGCTCGCCCACACCCGTTTAAGGTGTCGTGGTCGTTATTGCTTGCAAGATTTACAGCACCACGTATCCGATCATCGGATAGTACTTGTATTTTACTTCATGTGATTGCTCATGGAAGATTTGAAAGATTTGATAGTTGATTCAATTGTTGCTTTTTGAGAGATAACATGGTTGATCACTTGAAAGAAGCTCCAAGCACTTGCAGCTTCTTTGACTTGGTCATTGATTTGGCCACGGTGAGAAGAAGAGTGCGAGTTAGATAGGTCAATGATGGTTGATGGAGGTTTGGTCAAATGGTTTTTCCTTGAGATCAGCTAGAACTTCCGATGAGTGAACGAAGAATTTAGGAATGGATCAATAGTGATGCCGGAATCCGAGAGGCTCTTGAAACCCATTTTAGAGTCATCGAATTGATTATTTGATTGACGTCTTCCATTCGATCATGAACAGAATGTGCAATTTCAGCTGCCATTTTCTTTGTTTTGACAATGGAGGTGTTGATGTGTTAGTACAATGCTTCACGATCAGTAGTCGAAGGTGATATATAAAATCCAAAATACATAATTAATTTGATAGGTTAACGATGGAACAATATTTATTAATATTTCTTTAGAAAAATACTTTATACTTCGCACGAGCCAAGAATCCCTGAATGGACTTCGAAAAGGATCCGAACTCTGGTAAAAAATTTATAATTTTTATTCTAAACATACACATTATTTTCTTTCATAAACTTTATTATTCAAATCTATCAAAAAAAAAAACATTTTAGGTATCATGAGCATCAAATCAAGTCATCACCTTCCTTTAATAAGAAAAAGAAAAATAATTGTAAAAACATTTAATTAACTCATAATTTAACCATTAAAAAATCTTATTTATAAACATCTTGTATCTTGTAATGTCATCTGTTGATACATGTAAAAGAAATAAAAAAAATTAATTGTTGATGTATAAACTAGTTTATATGCATCTCGATTAATTTTTTACGACCCTAAAGTTATGTAAATTCCTAATGGTTCTGATTGTAGTATTCGAATTAGTGACATCTAAGAAACAAATTCAGAATCTGGTTATGTCTTTATTTTTAGAGGTTTTATATCTTTATTTTTAGAAACCCTTTAGTAGAATTGATGAAGCATGAAGTTTAAATCTATATAATGTAGGAGAAGATAAATTAAAATAAAAAGAAACCATAGACAGATTTATAACAATTACACCCCAGACATGAAACCATAGTAAAAACCACAACGCAATAAAATTCCACATAATTAGGAGGGTATAGTTTGGCCCCTCACATCTTAGATCTTGATTAAGTACTTGAATTTTTTTTAATTTGATAAGGAATATTGGGTTGTGAATTATGATGTTGCTACACTATCCGACTCATAGAGTATATTGAAGATTTATTTATTCCTCATAAATTGTATGAGACAACTTCAAAAATATTCAAATAATAAAGATATAATGGTTACTATATCTTTATTATTTTGTATTTTTGCTCCACGTTGCTTTATCTCCAGCAAATTGCGATGGTGATAATTCTTGTATGATAGAAGAGAAATCAAAACGGAAGAGGCGAAGCAATTTGAACTCTACACAATTCACCATCCAAATCATCAGATGTGCAAAGTGAACATAAAACAAAGTTAAATGAGAATTCCTACAATAATGACTTTATTCTTAGCTCGAGTTCATTTCCATATTTATCATCATCCATTGATATAGAAAAAAGGATGAAAATAAATCCTCCCCGCTCAGCTCTTTACAGGGACATTCATCACAGGCACCTTCATGCTCCAAGCATTAAGACTCTCTACAGTGATGGTCTCGCTTCCATTGTTGAACACAAACAAGTGAGCCTTGTCAAAGACTGCAATGATCGGATAAACCCTGGATGTGATGACGGTTCTTCCTCCGGCTCCAAAGCTTTCAACAACAGAGTGATCAATCTGCAAAGAAAGAGTTCATCGTAGCCGAAAGCATGTTAGGATAGTCATTCCTCTAATAGTTTTCAACCAAGATAATGAAAGGGGCATACCAAGCTCCTGAGCGTAAGTTTCTTGTCAGTTAAATCAACATCAACAAATCCAGCAAAAGGTGGTTTATATAGTCCCTCTCCCAAGGAAGAGCTGTTCAAAAGAAACCAGGTATAAAGACCATGTTGCAGAGGTCGACAGCAGGAATAGGGATGGGAGCAGATGTCTCAAGAAGAAAAGCTGTGAAACATACCTCCTCGCGTCAGAGCACAAGAGAACTTTGTGCTTGTCTGCTGCTTTAAAGACTCTAAAGAAGACCGGAGTGAATTCTTCAAGCTTTTCTGAAGCCAATGTCAACAGTCCAAATGGCCCAAGCCCGCCCTGTGCTTTGGAACCCTTTTGGGCACAGACATCAAGTGCATCAAGCTTAGCCCATTGAGGATCAAAGGGCTCAGCTTTGTCCAAGCTTGGGAAAGAGAAGGTGACATCGACATCAGCCTGTCAAATACATGTCGCAATTAATCAGGAAAATCAAGGCTTTAACTAAAAGAATGTAATCATTGACTTCGGTATTGTTTCGTGCACTTCATTGTTCAATAAGAAAAGAGAGAGAGAGAGAGAGAGAGAGGAAAACGAAACAAACCTGAGCAGCAGTGATGCCTTTAACTTCAACGTGATATCCTTGGTAGAGCTTTTGATTTCTCAGTTGAACATTGTGGCTCCTCAGTTTCTCCAGTTCTGCAACAGGCCATTGTAGCAATTGCTTTCCACTAGGATCCAGCCACACCCTCCTTGGAATCAACTAAAAGAATGCGATTGAAAAATATATTATTAACCAATAAAAATGACTTTAAACAAGTTGACAATAATCCCCAGGATTCCACCGATGATTACCTGAATTCCTGCCCATCCTTTGTTCATGTCTTGTTGTACAGAATCAGACTCGTTAGCCCAACCCCACAAAATCCTCCTGTTTTTGCTTGGATCGAAAAATGTTTTAGAAGCATAAAAGTTTCCATAATCATATCTGAGCCCCGCCCAACCATCAACCAAGGCTTCATCAGGATAATACCTATCCTTCTTCTCATCATAAGTTCCTATTGTATAGTATTCGTATCTTGTCAAGTCCAAGCTAACCTTCAATACATGCCTGACATTTGATCCACCAACTGAGGTCTCCAACCCTTCTTCACTGGACAAAGAAACGGGGAAAAAATCTGGGCATTCCCACATACCTGTACCTTGAACTGAATGCAACGGGTGTTTGGCCTTGAACCATTTCTTAAAATCCAAACTCCTATACAAATATGCAATCCCTCTATCTCTCTTCTTGCTGCCAATCAAAATCCTCCAGTGCCCACCAACCCTCCAAGCAGTGGTCGGGTCACGAAATGCGCTAGCGTTCACGGTAGGGTCTGGATACACTATTGGATTATCATCAGGTTTAACCCATTCACGAAGATATGGATCCGACGAGTTTGCAGGCACAGCGTAGTTTTGGATCTGACGATTATTTCCATCAACAATACCCGTGTAGAATATAACGGGCTCACCATTTGGGAGAATTGTTGCTGATCCAGACCAACATCCATAGTTATCAAACCATTTAGAAGGGTAGATTGCAGGCTCAAGGGATTCCCAATTGATCAAATCCTTTGACACTGAATGGGCCCAGACAATGTTGCCCCACACGGCACCTTTGGGATTGTACTGGTAGAATAGATGGTATAGCCCCTTGTAGTACAAAGGCCCTGCGAACACATATTAGCATTGGATGAAACATGGAAAACTAGGATTGATTCAAAAACCAGAGGCTTAAAAACTTTGGAAGTTTTTTTGTTGAATTGGCTTACCATTTGGATCTATAGTTGATTGATTTGTTCCAGTCAATTGGAGCAGCGCCCAGAAGCAACATGTGACATAAAGAACAAAAGTTAGCCATCATTGTTTAAGTCAATTTTCACTCAAAAACTAATAAATGTATAATATCTGACACAGCAACTGAACTGCACTAGCGCAGAAAGTTCCCACAGCGAGTAAATGGAACAATCTTTTCTCAAGTCAAAGAATAACATCAAATCCTTGGGTCCTGCCATTGAAAATCTAATGAATAATGGCGGTGGATTATCCCACCAGGTCCCCCCTGGCCCCTACTTATCTTCAAGATAATTTTTTAGAAATACAGGACAGACCCATGTCATTACGCTTGGTTTATTTATGTACTTCCTGTTTGACTTTTCTGGGGGTAGGGTAAATTTGGATCTCACCGTCCTGAGATGTGAGAACAGTAAATAAATTCTATCGACATGTGAGAAATGTCTGAATATAAGCGTTGAACCATCCATGAGCAGGTAGAACCTTGCCTGCTCTTTTTAAAGAGAAAAACCAGCATGATAAAAATAAAGAGTTTCTAACCCTTTCCAAGTATACAGCAGCACTAGTGTTATCTAAAAAGGACCACAACCCCGAGCATCAAGTTGGGAAAAAGAAAAAAGATTCGCAGCCTCCATTGCCAATCTTTAGACTGCTGAAAGATATGCTTTGCCGGTGACAAAGACTTGTGCTTCATGAAGGCACGCGTTGCGACAACCTTTCGGTACACCTTTCTGGAGTTTGATAGGATAGTTCAAATGTGTTTCGTCCTCTACTTAGGTTGTTTTTAGAGAGTTTTCATTGAAATCACAAGAAATAAATCAAAGATTTAGGAATTACGACCTCGAAACCTTGTTTTCGATGAACAACATCCTCAGCCACAACCAAATCAAGGTCCAAAAGTCCAAGAACAAAAAACAGAAAAAAAAGACATGGTAACAGAGGCTCGGACGAGTAATACCACCTCAGCCGGCCAGCAATAATTAACGGTGTAAATTGATAACAGCAGGATACGTATTTAAAACAAATTGACACAGTTCAGATAAGGAGAAAGAAATTTATTCATCTTGTCTCCATGAATTGCCAGCCAGGGCAATTAAATATGATTAAAAGGAAACAAAAGGGACATGATTTAAATATTGGGTTTTGCCGACGACAATGGCTTTGAATATCTACCAGGCAATACATAGAGATACCTTTCTTGTTCAAGTATTGGAAGGAAGTGGGATATTAAAGGTTTGCTGTCATTATTTTTGGGAGACATCGTGGGTCTGCACCTCCCCACTTCATACTTGAACCTAAATATCCACAACTCCCAATAACTCTCATCTTTTTAGTGTCTAATTCCCAACAATCCATTTCTGTCAAGTCATGTAACTTCCGAGGGATTCCCACCTCTTCCACCGGAAAAGAAAAGAGCAAATAATTTTGCCTCTTATAGCTCTGTGCCCTACTGCCCACGCTATTGAAATACATGTGTTGAAAATTCAAATTTTCAATCCACGATGGAAAAGTAAGGTTGAAATCTTTGCTACCAATCAGGCAAAATAAGAGTGCATGTGGAAACTGTACAAGTATGACTCTGGCAAAAAAAATAAAATTAGTGACGATGAAAGTTTGATCTTTTTGTTATTTTTATATTATATATATTGAAATATTCCCACACAAGTATATGCGCACACCGGAAGGATGGTGCAAAGAGAAAATATGTAGATCAGGAAAGGCAATCTATTAATCTTGAAAGTTCCCACAGCAAGTAAATGGTACACTCTTTTCTCAAGTCAAACAATAACATCGAATGTGAAAATCTAATGAATAATGGTGCTGGATTATCCCACCAGGTCCCCCCTACTTATCTTCAAGATTGCATTTTTAGGAATAAATACTACTGATTAATAGATTGCATTTCCTGATCTACATAAATGCAATCAATATATTCTACGATCGTTTTTTTAAAAAAAAAAAAAAAACCATAACATGCGAAAGCTAAAATTGTTTTTTTTTTTTCTATGAATATTCGGACAGGGAGACAAGGTTAAACCCACAAAGCGTAGAGCTTCATTTTAAAGAATATTATGATAGTAGCAGTTAAGCAGACATCACGACTCAGGGAAACCAACAAAAATAAAATCATTAATTAAACGCATCTGATTAAAGATCGAGATCGATGGAACCTTATGTATCCTTAAGAATATCTATGGCGGACAAAACAAAAGGGTAATACACAACAAGAAGCAAAAAGAAAATTAAAAGGAAGAAGAAGAAAGCAATGCATACTTCTTGTACTTTTTTTTAAAAAAATATATATCATGGAGACTGTTTGCATTCTACGGGGAAAAGAAAAGGAGATGATTATGTACCGTTGATCCAGTTCTTAGGAGGCTGGAAGTGATACCCGGTTCTATGGGTTTGCTTCACCTTGTCAACACTAAGGCTCTGATAGCGAAGATAAATCTTATGAGAAGCCTCAACTCCATTGTTGCTGAGCACAAAAAGCAAGGCAAACAATGACAGGACTGGGAGGAACTTTAACAAAGCCATCCCTAATAGCTTATCATAGACAAGAAAGGCGAAGGAGAAAACAGGGACCACAGAGAGAGAAGGGAGAAGGAAGAGGGAAGAGGGATTTTTTATGTTATAAAGAATGGCGAGAGAGCTGAGAATGAGAGATTACGTGCACAAAGAGGGATATATATAACGAATTTCTATGTTCTTGTTAGAGTCTGAAAAGGAAAGGAGGCTTATATTTAGATGTTGAAATTTAATTAAAAGGATTGTTTTTTGGATAAACTACGCTGTTTAATTGCTGACCAATTGTCAGTTTTGTTCCGAGAAGTTTTCAACTTCGAGTTCATCGTTTTCCACAATATCCTTCAGTTGAAAACTCATTTAACTGGAATTGCGATGCCCACTACTTCGATACCTACCAGCCATTTGTCGCGCCGGTTAAATAATTCTTTTTATAAAAAAATAAATATATAATCTTTTTTAATGTGTTTTTAAACATTCAAGAGTCATGTATATATCTAATTAAATACATTAAAAATCATTCAGATCAATAAATATATATAAAAAATTAATAAAAAATAAAGAATAAATTAAAAAAACTAAAATATAGATATAAATTAAAATATTTAATTTCACAACATGGACCATGTACTTAATTTATTTTGAATAAATAGTTCCCAACTGTGTTTAATGACTTTATTTTTTTAGAGAAGATAATCTCAACTGTGTTTAATAATTTTATTTTTTTCAAGTAGATTCTTTATTTAAATCTACTTAGGAGTGCGGTTGTGATTGTGGTTGTTTTTCAAAGTGTTTTTTCGTGCTGAAATATATTAAAATAATATTTTTAAAAAAATTATTTTTGAGATCGGCGTCGATAAAAAATATACAATATTAAATTTTTAAAAAAACACGATTTGTATTGTGCTTCCAAACAGCTTTTTTAATCAATGCGGTAATAAAATTTTAAAAAAAATTGTTAGAAATAATTAAAATAAATTTGAAAGGTTGAGAAATAGATGCGGCTATAAACAACTGAATTCAAAACACTGGTCATAGAATTATTAACAAGAATTGTTTTTTTTAGAAAAAAACAAAGCAGGGGACACATAAAGGACTATATATTATCGTCTGTCTTTTTTAGAAAATAAGTTGAAATTTGTCATGAAGGACTGACTATTTTAACCCGAAATCATAACAAATCTCCTCCACACCCCCCCCCCAAAAAAAAAAATAATAATAATTTTGGACTAAACTAATAATGGTGTAATATATTTATGGGCAAGATTGAGTGATGTAAACGGGAATGAGGATTTTCACAGGTTAAAACTCTTAAATATAAAGAATTTAAATAATAAAAAAGTTTAAAGTATCTCTTTATTTCAATTCATTTTATTTTTTAATTTAATTTGATATTTATTTTTTTTATTGCTACTTTTTACCCCTTTCTAGATTTATTTTATATTTCAATTTAATCCCTTATTATTTTCTTCTAGTTAGCTTTTATGTAATATGTGTTCCTTATTGTTTTGATTACTATTTGTTTTGTTTTTAAATTTTGGATGGTTAGAAATTTTGCTTCCTGATTTTTTCATGTTTTTCTTCTATGGGGTAATCCCAATCTTATGACTCGGGTCATGAGTTTCAAAGATTAATCTTTTTTATTTAGGTTCTCTTTTTAAATTCATTTTTCCTCTCAATTTTATTCTTTGACATTAGGTTATTGAACCTGAAGCTTCATGATTTTTTCTGATTTTTTTTCTGTGGGTTCATATCATCTAATATCTTGGGTCCCAGGTTAGTTGAGTTAACTCAGGTTAACTCAGGTTTTTTTATGTTTTTTAAATTTATTTTTTTTAGTTTCTCCTTGTATCATTTAATTTACTTGAGACTCGACCCTTATTGTTTTATTCAGGTCTTTTTTGTAAGGTTATCCTAATATCATGATTGGACCATGAATTTAGCATGCTGACTTAAGTCAGGTTTTGTTTTTTTAAAAAAGAAAAAAAATTTAATTTTCCTTCAATATTTAATTTGTTGGTAATTAAATTTCAGATATCTTTCATTTTCTCTTTATGAGTTTATCTTTTTCTTATTTAGTTTTTATTTTGTTATCAAATAAAATCATTGAGACCTTTTAAAAATATTTAGAGGGTATCTTTTCATAACATTAGCAAATTTTTATTTTTTTATTACTTATTGGCCTTTTATTTTTATTATTGTTGATTTTTTTTAATTATATTATTAATTTAACCAAGACAATCAAAGTTATTATAATTAATGACCTAGGTGCTAGATTCTTCTTGCTCATTTAAAACGCTATGATCGACAATGTGTCTTTTTTTATGTTAAAGTTTTTTTGACCTATCTCATAGCATATCGCAAGCCACCTATGTACTTCTCTGGCTAAGAATAAAAGGCGCTTTGATGCCTCTACATTTAGATTTGTTTTATATTAAAAAAACTCCAGAACGGAAACTTTGTACAGAAATAATTTAGGAATAGAGGCAAAATCTAGAAAAATAATTTAGGATAACAATTAAGCAACACAGAAACTAATCATAGATTGCCATGTATATACCTTCTCTAATGATTTGAAGCCATATATATAATTTTCTGACATGTATACTATATTAAAATTTGCATTATCGTGGTTTTGAGGATAAGGAAATTAGTGGATTTTTTTAAACAAACCAGGCAGATTTCTCATTATATATCTCTTTTATTGATTATTTTACTTGAAAAACGAGAAATCACGTTATAAAATTTGAACTAAGATATACGTTGTATATTTTTCCTTAAGAGTAAACTAAAAAAAAAAAAAAAAAGATGGAGAGTGATTAAATAATTAACAGATCATCCCTTCTCAAGATTACTTGAGTTATAGCTGTCAAATTCATCTGTCCTCCCTAAAACAATTTGACCTAGAAAACTATGGAACCGCATGGTCTAAATCAAGTTAGGTTTATGATTGAACCTTCTAAGATTTTACTCTAGCCCCGGTCACCTCGACCGACTTGAACAAACTCAACCATGACCCGGCAGTGTTTCAGATAAATACAGAAAAGTCATTGGTAGTGGCTGCTAAAATATACAGATGTGGGATTTGAAATTACTAAGTTCATTTTATATGAACTATTATGGAGACCACGGATCCTCTAAAAAATTATGAAAGTGATGAAAAAACCTGCAAAAGCTGCTAAATTATGGAGATTTTACATGAAATTATAAAAAAAGAGTAGAGTAACTTTTTTAAATAAAAAAAAAGTGTTGGGAAACAAATTATCAAAGATCTGCTATTGTTGTTCATGGCTGGTGGCTGAGAGCGCAGATATTGACAGTTGAATAATTTTCAAACCCTAATGGTAGGAATGATGAGAATGAGACTAAAATAACTCAAACACCATTGAAAAGTATTATAGCTTCCGATTATTGTCACTTTTTACCAAAACAGTATATTAGTATTTTTGTCCCTCCACCTAAAATACTTAAAACATGTTTATAAAGGATAAATAAGTATTTTCTTATTTTAATTGCAATGTAAAACAACTCAAATATCTTTGGAAGCAAAAAAAAAAAATTAAATCAAATACCAAGGGATATTTTTATATTTTCAGAATGGTTTTTTTTGCAATTATAATTAAAGCTAAGGGGTACTTTGATGTGTGTGTAAATTGAAATGAATAGTAAAACTATAAAAACACTCTTAAAACAAAAAACAAAAAAAATTAAGCTTCAAATCAAGAGTATTTTCGGTCTTTCACAATAGTTTTTTGTAATTAAAAAGCCAGTTCAATGAAAATTTTGTATTTGGCTTTAAAAAGAGGTGAGCACACGTGTACGACACCTAGTGACATGTGCAGCATCTCTCGGCATTCAAAAATATAATTTTACCGTGTCATTGAAGTGAAGTCGTGTCCTCTTCATGTTGGTGCAGCTTGTGTTTTAGTTTGTGGAAGAGTTTGGCACCAGCAGACCTTTTTTTTCCTTTTTAGTCTCTCTTCGCCTCCTAAAATTACAATTTGATTCTCTTGGTTGTTAACACTTTAACTTCAATCCTTATTTTTTTTATTTCTAAGTTTTCGTATTAACTCTTTCGTAGAAATTTTATTTATTTTTAATTTTATCATTCAATCTCACTTTACTAAATATTATATTTTTCAATGTGGTCCTCATTCATTTGTTAGCGCTAACAATTTTTTAAAATATTTATTATAATATATAATTTTTAATTTATTTTATTAAATACATGTATTAATTTTTCTGTTTGTAATTAAAGTTTTCCTTGGTCTTAGAAAACAAATTAACAACACTTCAAATTTTGTTTAACATTAAAAAAAATGATTTTACCTGTAGAAAATCACAAACACCCTATCTATAACCACGTAAGTGGGGAGCCAATTCCATAACTTGGAGAGCAATGATGAAACCTTAACCAAACAAACATCAAATCCCCAACAAGGTGCATTTACAGGTGCGATGCTCTGCTTTTGTACTTTTCAAGAAATGGATACGGGATTTTAAAAAAAAAAAGACTACAAAGCTTGATAAAAAAAATTTAAAACATAACACGAGTTCAAAAAATATTTAAAAAGTATCACTGTTTAAATATAATCACATTTCTGACTATTGTTTTTGTACACAACCGATATTTTCAATATCAAGTGTTTAATTAGAAGCCAAAATACATATCTCATTCAAATTAATGAACATGTACAAAAATCAATCCAATATTTTATAAAAATTTAATTGTCAAATATGATATTCAAGATCCAATTGTTAAAGTAATTAAAATCAAACATAAAAAGAAGGTTAGAATTCTGAATAATCTGTATATTATAAATGCATAGTCTTAACCTAAGTACAACAGTATATATAGGTTGAACTGAAAGTACTATTCTACCCTTAATAAATAAGACTGCATAAATATTATTTAATATCTCCCCTCAAACTCACGATGCGGCAGCTACAAGCATCGAGAGTTTGCCAACCAGAAAACGAAAACGAGAGATGGAATGCGCCTTGGTAAAGAAATCTATAATTTGCAAGGAAAAAGTAACAAAAGGCAAAGTAATGGTTCCATGCTTGAGATGATGACGAGTAAGATGACAATCAATCTCAATGTGCTTAGTCCGCTCATGAAAAACCGAGTTGTGAGCAATCTGAATAGAACTCTGGTTGTCACAATACATAGGAGTAGGATGAGAAAATGAAACTCTCATATCAGCAAGTAACCAACGTAACCAAACAATCTCTTTGGTAGTAGATGTCATGGCACGATATTCTGCTTCGGTGAATAATTGAGAAACAATAGATTGTTTCTTGCTCTTCCAAGAAATAAAAGAATCACCTAAAAAGATACAAAACCCGGTAACAGACTTACGATCTGTGGGATCACTACCATGATCAGCATCAGAATATGCACGCAGCTCCAAGGAAGAGGTGGATGAAAGTAAAAGACTCTGAAAACCTGTACCCTAAAGATATCGTAAAATACAAAGAACAGCTGCCCAGTGAACAGTAGTAGGAGAAGCAACAAACTGACTAACAACGTGAACAGCATATGCAATATCTGAACGAGTAATGGTGAGATATACCAAACTCCCAACAATAGTGCGGTATAAAGTAGGATCTATCAAAAGTAAACCATCAGAAGAAGAGTACCTCGCGTTAACCTCAATAGGAGTATCTACAGTCTTGTTATCAGTAAGTCTAGCTCGCTCAAGAATATCTGCAACATATTTAGACTGGGAAAGAAGGTAACCTCTAGGTGAGTATGTTACCTCAATACTTAGGAAATATCGAAGATAACCCAAATCCTTCATCTCAAATCGTCTAGCCAACTCTATCTTCAAAACTGAAATACCATCATTGTCATCACCAGTAATAATCATGTCATCAACATATAAAGACGGAATGATACGACCTGTATCAGTGCACTGAATAAAAAGAGCAGAATCATGATTGCTAGAAACAAAGCCAAGAGACGAGATCATAATAGAGAATTTCTCAAACCAAGCACGAGGTGCTTGTTTGAGACCATATAATGCTTTCTTAAGCTTACAAACATATCCAGAGTCATGTGAAATACCAGGAGGGGGTGCCATAAAAACTTCTTCTTGAAGATCTCCATTCAAGAAGGCATTTTTAACATCAAGCTGAGAAATATGTCACTGACGAATCGAAGCTACGACAATAAGAGTACGAATAGTAGTCATTTTTACAACCGGGGCAAATGTCTCCTCATAGTCCATACCATACTGTTGAGAGTATCCTTTTACAACCAGCCTAGCTTTGTATCGCTCAATAGACCCATCAGAATTAGTCTTGATCTTATACACCCAACGACAACCAACAACACTCTTACCAGGAGGTAGAGGAACCAGATCCCAAGTATCTGTCTTATACAAAGCAGAAAGTTCCTCATCCATAGCTTGCTGCCAAAGCGGATCAAGAATTGCCTCTTTATAGGAAGAGGGCTCAACAAGACAATGAATAGAGGCTAAAAAGGAAGTAAATGATGAGGAATCACAAGAATAAGCAAAATCTGATAGTTTTGTAGACTTACGAATACGGATGGACTGACGTAGAGGTGGATCCACAATCTCAGATGAAGCTTGAGGGGTTGTAGATGAGAATGGAGTTTTAGATGTGCTAGAGAGTAAAGTACTAGTACTTGCAGGATTATGAGTACAAATTGATCGAACATGGGGAGAGATATCATTACTAGAATCCTCAAAAAATGGATCTATACTAATAAGATCAGATTTAGTCAGGCTATGAGTAGTGGATGGAATAGAAAAAAAAAAAAAGGTATATGCTCAAGGAAGACAACATGACGGGACACATAAAGTTTCTGAGTTATTGGATCAAAACAATGATATCATTTTTTACCTTCACCATAACCCAGAAAGATACAAATAGCGGATTTAGGGGATAGCTTACTACGTTCTATATGAGGACGAAGAACGAAACAAGTACAACCAAAGACTCTAAATGATGAATAATCAGGGACATTCCCATATAACTTTTCAAAAAGAGATATACCCGAATTATGAGAAGATGGAATTGTATTAATCAAACTTACAGCAGTAAGAACAGCTTCTCCCCAAAACTCACTAGGAACAAAAGCAGACAACAAGAGAGAACGAGCAGTTTCGACAATATACCTATGTTTTCTTTCAGCAACACCATTTTGCTCAGGAGTATCTGTACATGAAGTTTGGTGGATGGTTCCATCTAAGGCTAGCAATTGGCAAAATTTATTAGATGTGTATTCCCCACCCAAATCACACCTAAAGCATTTGATCACAACAGAATATTGAGTTTTGATAAAAGCTCGAAAAGCTGCATATATCTCAAAGAATTCAGAACAATGTTTCATTAAATAAACCCAACAATAACGAGTATGATCATCAATAAAAGAGACATAATATCGAGACCCTCCTTTTATGGCAACAGGAGAAGGTCCCTATACATCAGAATGAATCAAATTAAATGGTGAAGAAGAAACAGAAATACTTCGATTAAAAGGTAAGGCAAAAAATTTTGCCAATTTACATCCACTACAATCAGAAATGTCACAAGTTTTCAAATTTTCTAAAGCTCTTGTGGATGCCAAAAATCTCAAACGAGAAGACGAAACATGACCTAGACGGGAATGCCATAAATAAAAACTAGAAGATGAAAGGCTCAAACAAAAGCAAGACAAATCAACGGTAGTAGTAGCAGCGGCAGCAGCGGCAACTGGTACTTTTAACTCATCCAAAATATAAAGTCCATTATCCCTATGGTTTGTCCCAATCAGCTTCTGAGACTGCAGATCCTGTATACAACAAAACGAACTAGAAAACATGACTAAATAATCACCAGAATCACATATTTGACCAACAGACGCAAGATTCAGTTTGAGTTGTGGAATAAGATAAACATTAGGGAGAGACATGTGAGGTGTGACAACAGAACCAACACCTGCTAAGGGCATATGAGTGCCATCAGCAGTCATAACAGGAATGGAGGACAAAGGGATACAGAGGTAAAAGATGAGGAATCTGGAGACATATGATGGGAAGCACCAGAATCCAAGACCCATTCAGAGTGTGACATGCCTGAGAAACTATGAGGCAACTGACCTATGGAAGAAGAAGCAGACATTGCTTGTGGCTGTAAGGTGAGAAACTTTTGAAATTGCTCAGCCAAAATATTAGGATTGGTAATAAAGCCTGGGAAGCTACTACTGCAGTATTATGATGTTGTGGTTTATAACCCTGAGGTGGTCTATGAGCATTAGATTGTGACGGATTGCCAGACTTTCAAGCTTGATTCTGTTGTCTCAACTTAGGACACTGAGCCTTCCAATGACCTTTCTGCTTACAGAAACTGCACTCATCAAAACCAACCCTTGTGTAAGGCTTATTTTGATAATTAGAGAATGGCTTAGAAAGCACTGCTAATACTGAAGGATTTGAAGCAGAAAGAATTCCCTTTTCAGAATAAGACTAGAGACGTATTTCTTCAGCCAATAACTCACTAACAACAGAGTCAACAAAAGGCAGTGGAGAACGATGCAGAATTGAACCTCTAAGTCCTTCGAAATCACTGCGAAGTGCTGTTAAAAACTATACCAATCGTTGCTGCTCTCTACGCTCAATATAGGCACTACATGCCTTTAATTCCGCCGATTTTGTAAGAGCCAATTGATCCCAAAGATCTGTCATAGCAGAATAAAACTCTTGGATACTCATATTCTTCTGATGAAGAGCTCGTATGTCATTCTCTAATTGATACTGTTTTGCAAAGTTTGATTGTGTGAATAACCTTTGCAGATGATCCCAAACCTCTTTTGTTGTCTCATACTTCGCCAACTGCATACCTATCGAATGCTCAACAGAATTGTTGATCCAAGTAATTATCTTTGCATTATTTGTTTCCCATGTATCTATCAAAACAGCATCCCCCTCCTCAATATTCTTAGGTATTATATAAGTCCCACTAACATACCCCCACATCTTCTTACCCTTAAGAAAATTTCTCATTACATAACTTCAATATGAATAGTTCTTTCCAACCAACCTCACACTCACAGACTAAAGCGAATCATCTCTTTCAGTAGCTATAATCAACAATCACAGATAACCAGAATGCAAAAGCAGCGGAAAACAAAATACTAAATTGCAAAAACTAAACAAATATCTTCTCGAAATTATACGATTACTCCAAAACACATAACAAATTTGCAAAAACTGAACGCAAATACCAAATTGTAGAAGCTGAAGGGAAGATGAAATACCAAAATAATTGCAGAAACTGTCAAAATACCTAATTTAATTTGCAGAAGTGGAAGACAAAATATCACTCCAAAAAAAATCAGCTATGATACCATGTTAAAGTAATTAAGATCAAACACAAAAAGGAGGCTAGAATTCTGAATAATCTGTATATTATGAATGAATAGTCTTAACCTAAGTACCACTAAAGTATATATAGGTTGAACTGAAAATACTATTCTACCCTTAATAAATAAGACTACATAAATATTATTTAACACCAATGATATATATATATATATATATAAAAAGTTGAGGTAGTAGGAAAGAGAAATTTAAAAGAAAAGGAGTTGAGGTGGCAGGAAAGAGAAATTTAAAAGAAAAGGGAGGAAAAGAAAGAATAGGTGACTAAGAACACACAATGTCTCATGCAAATTAATTAAAATGTACAAAAATCAATTCCGAATTTTATAAAAATTCAATAGTCAAGAGATGAGATTCAAAAACCAATAACAAACAAAGAAATAGAAGATAAATTGAGATGGCAGGAGATATAAATGAAAAGGAAAAAAAAAGAAAGAAATGGTTACTGGGAACACACTAGGGCTCTGTTTTCGACACACTCAATACCATTAGAAAAATCTTGACAAGACAATTCTAACCATATCTTAAAAAACTACTAAACAATGTTATAATTGGTTAGAGGCTTTGTTTGGAGTTAATTTAGGGTTACTTTTGATCTTATTTTGTGCTTTTTTGAAGTATGGTTAAAATTATCTCATCAAGATTTTTTTAATGGTAGCGAGTGTGTTAAAAATACAGTCGCGATGTGTTCCCGGTTACTCATTCTTTCTTTCTTTTTTTCCCCTCAATTCTCTCATGCCACATAAGTTTATCTCCTTTCTTTTTTATCCATTGAAACTTCATAAAATTTTAAGTTAATTTTTGTACATGTTAATTAATTTGCATGAGACGTGCATTTTGAATTTTAACTAAACAGCTACTTTTTTCAATAGCAAGTTGTGCACAAAACCAATATTCAAAAACACGATTTTATCAAACTATTTAATTTTTTAAATATTTTTTCAACATGTGTTATTTTATGAAAGTTTTTACTAAATTGTATTAGAATGGTAATTAAAATACCCAGCAAAAAGATAATATTTTTACCCCGTACTTTTCTATTTAATATCAAAGAGATATTAAATTATAGAGAGATTTAGTATTATAAGGATTAAATAATTAGTTTTTGAAACTAGAGAGATTAATTAATTTGGTTTAAAACTAAAGCGACTAGGTTATTATTTACTCCCTGCAATATTTCGCCAAAGTAGCCCCAAACCCATCTCGCCTAAAACACAGCCTGTCTATGGTCTTCAATTCCAACTCATGTCACCATGATTGTAAAAGCAAGCTACTTATATGATTTTTTTTTAAATTAACAGAGGTTCAGTTTAGCTTGTTTGTATTTTAATTAATTTTATAAATTATAAAGTTAATAATTATATAATTTTTTGGTGATTCTGAGATTTATGAGACTCGAATTAATAATTTCTGTAAAGCAAGCTTGCTTTTTTATAAATATTTATTTTAATTATCATAAAAATAAATAAAAATAAATAAACAGATTAAAAGGTATACTGTAACACTGTGTGGGCCTAGTGACTAGTGGGGATTTTATAAATATATATATTAAAAAAATATCGCGATTTAACCAGTTGACCCGTCTGGTCTCACAGGCAATACTGCTATTCCCATTTTCAATTAATTTGGGCAGAAATAATTCCATTAGCCAAGTATGTCCCCGGTTTCAGTTGAATAGTTTATGCTTTTATATGACCATTGAACTTTCGTCGACCTTGCTTAAACAAGCATGACTTCATCGAAAATATTAATTATGCTCCACTTGGCCAATTTTAAATATTGACGAAATACTTTTGACGGATTTTACGATTCTTTCCCATGGGTTTGAAGGCAAGAGGCTTAAAATAAGATCGTCAATCTCTTGGTACTAGAAAGTCGGTCCTTTGTTTAATGAAATAGTTAATAGATTAATACCTACAAAAAAATCTTCTCCTTTAAGTTTGGGAACTCTCTAATAATTAATTTAATATCATATAAGAGAAAAAAAATAGAAGAAAACCCTAGAGATATATAATGTCTCCTGTAGTAGAAAAAAATCAAATTTGGTAAGTGGAGGTCACATTGGTGTCTTCTATAAAAAGTTCATATATCACTTAAATATCCCTGTTTTGTTGAGATAAAAATATTTCTAATTATTAGAGTAAAATATACGTGATTCATCATAATAAAACATTTATAATTATGGGTTTAGCAGTTCGTTAAACTTGGAGATGATTGGTCTAGACCCATATAAATCTAGATTATGCGTTTGACTAAGCTTGAAGATAATAAGTATAGCAGTTCTTCAAAATCTTATACATATCTAGACTCACCGCTTGGCTGAGCCTGCTGGCTAGTTGACATTCATTGTATATTTGCAAATATCAGCTGTCGCAATAACATTGATTCAGAGAAGTATACTTCATTAGGAAACTATATCTCTTACGGGTTTGGAGGGATCATTGCTAGCAACTTACGAGGAGATGGACGTGGACACTTACAATAGCTGAATCAGCCAGTCAGCAGATGAGAAGCTCACACCACTTATTTAAGGAGAAAAATCAGAATTTCTTGCGAATTTGGAAGGCCTTACAGAGACTATTTTAGGAGTTGACCATATAGTTGTGAGAAAAATTAAAAATCATGAGTTTGTGCAGTGGTTTTACCATGAACAGTGACAGAATTATATTAAGGGTGGGTGGAGGAGGGATTAGTTTTAGCTAACAACAAGGGTGTTCTTCCTCCTTGAACGTCAGAATTTGTTTTTCTTCTCAGCATGTACGTACACTAGCTAGTAGACTGTGAGCTATTAAAATGTTAACTAGTTTAGAGCCTCTAATTAATTAAACCCAACAAGAAGTGATTAAATTCAACTCTCTTCTTGAAGAATCCGAGAAAAGATCACTGCGTTCATCATCTTTGCTTGATGAATTGATGTTAGATACCAGCAATGGCACCACAGATGCAGATCTGAAATCCATTGGAGGCACCATTACCTCTACCAAAGGCACATCATGCAGTGTATTCCTGTTTGGAATCACCTTGCAAACGAGCACGTGCGGTTGCGAAGATGACTCTTGGATGGACCTCGAATCCAGCTAGCATGGGGATAAAAATACAGATCAGCGGGCATTTTTTCTTGGGAATTTGGTTGAAATATTATTAAATAATCAGAGCCGAATATTACTGTTATATTATAAAAGTCCCATATTTGCATTTCAAATTAGCAACAACTTTCACAACTCTTAAATAATATTCTGTAGATCCGTGTGATTGACATAAAAAAACGCTTACTTCTAATCTACAACAATGAGAAAGAAGGATTTTTTTAAAAAAAATAAAGTGGCACACTTTGGTCAAAAGTTTTTGGTAAAGTAGGATGAGCGAAAAAAGATATTCGTTTTAATAAAAACATGATTGGTAATAATAACTTTAATAAAACGTTATTAATACTTTCATGGCAAAAAGTTAAACTTAAATTAATTATAACTCTAGCCCCTACCTAACCTTAAACACAAACCTTAAATAATACATAATACCCTGACCTCAATCTATATATAACTACTCTATATCTAAAATACAAATCATAAATACTAATCATCAATCACTAACTTTAAAGACAAATACCAATCACTAACCCCACAAAACAAATTCTAACTAAATATAATAAAATATTTTTGTTCTTCTTTTTTTATTTAAAGTTTATTATTAATTGAATATTAGATGATAAAATTTAATAAAAATCTACATAAAATTAAAAAAAATAACGAAAAAGACTAAAAGATTTTTATTGGTGTTTGATTTTAGGATTAGTAATTAGTTTTAAAGGGTAGGGTTTTGATTTTGAAATTTAGGGCTATAGTTTGGGATAGGATATTGTTTGGGGTTAAAAAAACCATATCTTTATTAAAATTATGCTATTTTATATTATTGTTTTAGCATAATATGCTATTTTGCCATAACTCTTGGCCAAGAATAATTGATAGAAAAAACACCCAAGAAAGAGAGGTGTTTCTTGACGCAACGATATCAAGGAATTCTAGAAAATTTTGACAAAGTACAGTGCTTTTTCTTTTTTCTCTTCAAATTCAAAATTACAAAATAAATAGAGAATATACTGTATAAAAGGTTACACTTCAGTAAAACAATAACATTCCATTACAATTACAAATTACAAATTATTTTTTAAAAAAAAAAGTGTTTCACTGTTTCAAAAGTAGAGCAGCGTTCCAAATTACAATATGACCCCTCAATTTTATAATTTTTACATTCATTTAGTCCTTATAGTATTTTTATACGGTTTCCTCAAAATTTAATTTTGTTTACATAAAATAATTTGTTTTTAATATTTTCATATTTTTTTGATTTGTTGATATTAAAAATAATTTTTAAAAAATAAAAAAATATATTATTTTAATAAATTTTAAATAAAAAACACCTTAAACCATCCTTATTATCACAATTCCAATCCAGCCCTAAATTCTATTATTATCACGTTCTTGGTCATTTAATCTAAGAGAAGAGAGAGAAAGGTTCTTACTGGCCACAAAATGCATTGACCTTTGTGTCATGAAAAAGACGGTTCAATTTAGGTGGTTTTTGTCTTTAATCATGAAAAAGCAAATTGGGCGTGGAAAATATTTTTCATTCAATTTGATTTTAATTTTTTTATTCTTATTATTTTTACTGTGCTTTAGGTGAAAAGGGAGTTGAGGTTTGGGTTTGTCGGTCCAAATTATCTGAATCCTGATTTTTCGTCTACCACCAAAGGACCAAAAGTGACTGGAATTTGTGATAAAGAGCGACACATCGTCAATCCAGGTGGAAAACACGTCATCCTGTATGTTTTTAAAAAGATAATAGCTCAGGTGGACGATGGTGCGCCATTTGCCGAATTAAAAGAAAAAAAATGCACTTCTAGGCACTAGGCAAGGTGTTCGGAGTTCGGACCTACCCTTCTAGTAGTCTTTTTTAGGACGTACACCTTTTTTCTTTCTTTATTTAATTGTTTAATTTATTTTTATTTTATAATATAGTTCTTATTAAATAAAATTATTAAAATGATATATAAAAAATAATCTGATTATGTCATGTTTTTCAAATAAGAAACGTGTTTTATATGTTAATATTAATAATTATTTTATGAATAATCATATATGGATATAATATGTATATTTTTAAAATAAAAATCTTATGAATATTCAATGAGATTAAAATATTTTTTTATTATAATTTTTTATATAGTTTTCTTAATTTTTTTATTCTTTTATTTTTTTCATATAATAACATCAAAATAATAATAATAATAATAAATTATTTTATAGATCATGATAAACTTATATTTGAATTTAAACTATTTAAATTTTTATGATTATTTATTTTAATTGCTATAATTTTTATTTAAATAATAATAAAAATATTAACCCTAAAGAGATTGGATTTGCTTCATAGATGTTACTAGTTCGAGTCTCATAAATCTCAAGGCCACTGGAGACTTATATGATCATTAACTTCAGAACTCATAAGATTAATCGAGTTACGCGCAAATTAATCTAAATATCTACGTTAATCCAAAAAAACCAATAACAATGTTGTTAATAAAAAAAAAAAAAAAAAGACAGTTTTCATATAAAAAAAAAAACATGAACAAAAAAGAGGAAATTTGACTGAAAAAATTACGTTCTTTACTCCAAAATATTAATTATTTGAATTTTTAAAAGTATATATTCTAATAACATCAAAATTAAATAAAAGATGCTACCCCTCTCAGCATGGGAAACAACCAGCCGATTCCAATTTTCTGGCTCCAACTCCTCAGCATCTCATCGATCTCCTTTGAACGAGGATGGCTACTCTCTCCAGCACCAAATTGATGGATAATGTTATCCACCTCGATCCAAGTATATCCTGGAATTTTCTGTAGCCTTCTTTTAGTCATTAGATCCCTTATCTTTGCCACGTCTTTCCACATGCCAGCATTTGCATATAAATATTTGAAAGCAATATGTAGTGCCCCGGGTCCTCAGTTATCGGGTTTTGACCCACATGTAATAAGCTCTCTAAAAGTCTCAAAACAAAGTTTATAATCACCGTTTTTAGCAAACCCGCCAATCATAACATTCCAAGAAACTGGGTTTCTCTCTTCCGTTTTCTCAAAAGAGAGAGAACCACCACCTAAATCTTAGTGTTTTGCATATATGCATACAAGCTTATTACCAACAATGAGGTCATGAATGATGCTAGTGCTTGTTTTGGAAAGATCCTCCTATTTATCTCCCTTTTACTAGCATCCACCTTGGCTCTAAATACCAAGTACTTCATTCAAGATGTTCCCTTTCTTTTTCAACACAGAGAGATCTAGGTGGTGCAGCAAGGCAGCAACAAAATCACCGGGGAAAATTGGCAAATACATTCGGAACCAAAAGGATTCGGAAAAACTACTCACCAAAACTTCAATTTCTGCCCGGGAGTGATTAAAGAATGGCATGCGTTACATTACACGAGCGGAACTGAAAGGAACCACCCATCTTGAACCCCAAATGTGTAGTTTTGTGCCTCAATTTACAATCATTCTGTTGAGCTACAAATTACTAAATCCCAAGATGGGATTTATTAACCTAGACACATGAATCCTCTGCCACACCCTTTCCTGCAGCCTTGCAGTTTTCAATAATAACTCAGGACGCCGATGGTACAGAATAAAGATACAAATAGGCAGTCATTGCGGGGAGAAATGAAACACGGCCAATGCTATTGCTGATTCAGTTGAACAAGGGGTGACCGTGGTATTAGAGATGGTTTCAGTTCTTTCTCCTCCAATGATTCATATGAATTATTTTCTCGAAATTCCTCGAGAAGATTTTCCATTGGCATTGCTCTAAGTGATTCAATGGTCCCCTTGCTAGGAACATCCAGCTCACTTCTCACTGGTGTTGTGCCTGTAGACTCATAATCCTGCAAGTCAGATCAACATAATTATCAAGTGAGTGTAATTGTATTTTGTAGGAGGCCATAATCCAAATTGCACATCAGACCGCTAAACATAAGCATCAACCAACAAGATGTAAATTATTACAAGATAAGTCTCTCCAACTTTAGATAGCTGCAGCCCTGTTATTCGACACAAACTTTCAGCTACAAATATTTCAAGAACAGTTTCATGTATTTGCTGCATTTATTACATGTCTGGCAACTCAACAAGCAACCCCCCTTTCATTCATCCATCCATCTATCCCACTTACAGCATACACCACTGACACAACAGGCAAGCCCATAATATGACTAATACATATTGCATCCAAATGAGCTTAAATTTAGTTATTTGGAACCTGGTAGCAGATATATTTCCATGACCAGGCCCACTAGAGCAACTCAACACGTTTTGAGACTAGAGTACGTAATTTAAGAATTCAAAACAGCACATCAAACAATTCTAATACATAGATTTGTCAAAATTTCAACGAGATTCAAAGCAAAATCATACACCACCCCCATCCCCCCTACTTGAGTAGAGGTTAGGTGTGCTAAACCAAACCAACTTACCATAAATCGCTGCTCAAATGTTTCATGTGCTCTATCTTCGATAGCTGCAGATTTGCCAGAGTGATCCTCTCTGAAAGTCTCCAGTGCATTTGCATGGGCTTTAACAGCATCCAAGATCTTAGATACAGTTCCTCGCTCATTGTCTGACACTCCTGTAACACATCCATGTCAACATTAAATCTACATCCCAAATCATAAAGTATCGCGTGCAATGTGAAAGCATGTCAACATACACTGATCCTCAACTAGTATGCATACCTAAATCTACATGCACGTAATAAAACACCAGCTAAAACAAGCCAGAATTCGTTTCGAAGAAGAATAACTTGTAGACTAACTACAATAAACACGCAATCAGTGTTCCCCAAACTATTTATGATGATTCCAAAATTATCCTTCTACATTTACCGCAGGAATGGGGACTAGAGAACTGTGAAAAACAAAACAGAGTAATTGGAGGTTTGAAAAGTATAATGTAAGACATTCAAAATCATTGTAACATTCTCCATCAATCACCAACAGTGATCCTTATGCAATTTATTTACCAAACATCTCGTATTTCAGTGAAATTTATAACGATGTGAAAGGCTGTGATTATTATTTAAAAAAAATTTAAGCAAAAGAAAAGGGAAGACAAAAATAAATTACTGTCAATGCGCTTGAGGATATCTTCACTATTATTTGCCACATCTTGCTCAGCTGTAACCCGTGCAGAATCAACCTCAGCACCATGCTGCTCGAAGCTTTCCGATGCATTTCTGCACCAAGGTGTTGAAAGGAAGAAAGGATGAATTTAAACAAAATGATGAAATGACTTGATGAGGCAACTGTGAAAATTACATGAAACAATGAAAGGGTACAATCATAGCTTGGCCTATGCACTCCATGACAAGAGCCAAAACCATGACTCCCTGATCCATCCTAACTGGAGGTGGATTCTCAGAAGAAAAAAAAAAAAAAAAAAAACCAGTGGGTTCTATGAGACAGTGGATGTCAAGATTAACTACTTATCAAAAATGTTAAGAGAAAGTGGCATTTCTACCTTGTAAGCGAAACCAATTCAGAAACATGACTAATTCCCATCTTATTCACAGAGTCATGTGTCTTCTGCCAATGCTTGAAAGCTGATCCAGCAGTACTTACACTAAAGAAAATAATAGGTAACCAATTAACAAAAGAATAAAAGATATTGAGTTCAACCACCACTCGCAGAAGACTTTACATACCATTGCTGTAAGAGCGACTCCATCCTACAATGTTTGGCAGCAGAATAATCAGCAACATCCTTAGCATTGTATTCTGCCTGCATGGAAAATTCATGCCATTTTCGTTTTGCATCTGTTGACACACATTCCATTGAAGAAACGTGTCCATCCAAGAATGCCTTGTTTCCAGTAGCAGTTTCTCTAAGATCAACAAGCCTTGCATCCACCTATTGACTTAACCATCAGCGTCTTAACAATACAACAAACAGGAAACTATAGCTGAGAAAATAATGTAACAAACCAGCTCTTTTTGACGCTGAAGGTGGTTGGAAACCAGGTTATTGATATCAGCAACAAGCTTCTCAGCATCGGTTTTTGATTGCTCCTGCATAGTTGCTTTCAGTTGGTAATGCAGAACAGGACATATTCACCCATGTGTTTAATTTCTTTACCATGCCTCACCTCATAAGCTTCCTGAAAATCAGTAATATTTTTCATTTGAATGGCATCAGCTTGCACTGCATGATTTTCCAGGCTTTTGCATTGTTCCAAAATCTTATCAAGAAATCCATTCATGTATTCAGAAACCTCCTTTCTTTTCTCGCTACTGACAAGGAATCGCTGTTCAGTCCACATGAAAACAAAGTTACAAAATAAGAAACAGCAAAAGATACAAGGAATTTAAAACAAAAGGAATAAATTGAAAGATCAACCAGGAGAACACGTCTGACTAGGGTTGGTAAAAGTAGCAAACTACATGTATACATTTAGAAAACAGTAAACGGGGTTAATTAGCATCTAATAAAGAAAGTATAAAAGCAAGTTACAGATGAATTTCAATGTTTAAGGGATAATATTGAGATTAAAAAAAAAAACTGCAAATAGTAAGTCTTAGTGAAATTAGAAGCTGATACCCAAACCAAAAAAAAAAAAATACAAGATAAGATCAAGGATCAAACCTGACGCATTTCCCTGGCAAAAAGAGCTACTTCTCCCTGGTGAGTTGAAAGACTATTCTGGAGGTCATCAAATATCGAAGCTGCTGGACCAGCCTCTGATTCTAGATACTGATTTGAAAAGAAAATCAAAGGAATACATAAACATCTCGGATTATAGATACAGATTTGAAAAAGAAATCAAACAAATACATAAATGTTCGTGGTATGTCTAAAGAAAGACAAAATGGTAAAACAACCAACCCAAATAATTGAAACCTACATCTTTAATAGACTGTGTGCTGGAAGAAGCCATCGAAGAAATTTCCTCTAAGCTGGCAATAGAGCTGGCCTTGTGCAAATGGACAACATTTTGCACTGCCTCGATGTGAGAAATATACACGGCCCTCGAAGCTGATAATTTCTTCTTCAATTCCTCAACTGACTGAAACAAAATATCAAGCATGTATGAGGTGATTAAGAACAAAACTGGGGAAAATGAAATCAAAAGTACTGTGACAACAGGTAACAAAATCTGTAAGAAGAAGAAAATAGTAACCATAGCCTATCCAATACCTTATAATGCATGTCTAAGAAGGAATGACCAAGTTCCTGAACACGCTGAAGATGTTCATTTTGCTGAGATATAGACATAGATACCATGTTACATAGAGAAACAATCTGTTGGGAGAGCTGCCCTCTAAAATTGTTAACCACTGATCTGTTATCAGAACTCAATTTATCTTCTCTACCTGCACAGCATCTTGTAGATAGTTACAACTCTCAATTGCATAACAATAAAGTTGACTGTTTAAAACCAAGTCAAGGACTACATACCAATCTTCTGAAACAAAGAAGCATTGTCCTGAAGTGCTTTCTCAAGGTCAGATCGTAAAACACAAGCTTGATGAGCCAGAGCATTCTCTGTTTTGAAAATTCATCAGGATTATTAATACATTAAAAAATATGAGTAAAAATTCAGTAGAAGAAAAGTCAATCATGCCTGCTTTTCTCTGCTCAGATATGATAAAATCCCTCTCTTTCAAACCATATCGACACTTCTTCAATTCTTCTTCAGTACACATGAGCAATTTGATAGTTTGATTGAAATTTTTCTGCACGTTTCACCCATTTCAAGAAAGTCAATTCAAACATAAGAAACATTCTAAACAACAAACCAACCCAACTCACCTCAGCAGTACTAAGTTTGCTGCTCAAATCAGAACATTGTCGAACTTGGGCATCGTACCTATCTCGCCACTCCTCAGATTGCTGTTTGTAGCATACCATAGATTGTTCTTGTAAATTCCAGTTTCATACCAACGAAAATAATAAATCCACAACTTCAGTAGAAAAATTGTCACAAATACAAACCTTCTGATGGGTTTCTATCACAACTCCCATTTGTTCTATCTGATCTGCCATGGCCTGATCACAATAGAGACATGACATGAGCATAAAAACTTGTAGTATAAAAGAAATATTCAATGGCCTAATGTAGGTATATGTATAATTGCAGCATCAAAGCTAATGTGTAAAATTGGGGAATGAAGCAATACCTTTCTTTCACTTTCCTCCTGATAGTATCGCTCCTTCGGAATATAAACACCATTTTTTTCACGGGTAGCATAAACCTCTGGACAAAATGCCAAAGATTATTTAAATTCATCAAAATAAAGCAACATGAGTTACCAATGGAAAGTTTTTTGTTTACTACCCCAGGCAGATTCAAAGCATCTCACCTGCCTTAAGTCTTTCAATTTCTCCATAAAGGTCCTTTATAAGAGTTGTTTTCATCATCTTTTGGTTGACCTACGAACAGCCACAACAAAATTTATGAGCTCCCTAACGAAACTACAAACAACTATTTAAATGTTTAATAATATATAAAGGCTACAATATAGGAAAGGCAAAAACATACAGAGAGTTGCCATATCTTAACTCAATCCAATAGGTCTTCAAGGCATAAAATATATAACATATACCTTTCCATCCCCCAAAAAAAAAAAGCAATGCGTGTACAGCTAAATGAGACATAAATGCATGCCACTTGAGATCTTAGCATCATTCCTCAGAGTAAAATTTAATTTTAAAAAAACAGTCCCAGGGTGCAGAGCTCACTCAAACAAATTGATATGCGATAGTATACATTAACTTGCATAATAGGAGATTTCGTTCGGGAATTACATTTGTCAACAAAGGGATATGAACAAAAGCTAGGAAACTACACCAAGACAGTCCCCCACCCAAACTGTATCAAGTCATAATGAGCTTTTACATATCAGATGCATATATTACTGCTATAGAAACGTTTGGGGAAATCAAACAAATCTATTCAAAATAACTAAAATAAAACAAGACCACTAACCTCCGGCTTATTTTTAATATTCTTAGCCCTGTGCGCATAATCCAGTGTACTCAATGTCTCTTCCAGGCAATGAACAGCTGGTGATACAGTTGCTATAATGCATGTTTTGGTTCTTCCTCCAAGTGAATCACGAAGTAGTCTGGTAAGCTTGCTATCCCTGGAACAATTCAAGCAGGTAAATAGAAGTCAGAAGAAAATCAACATAAGATATGGCTGGGGTAACAGGATAAACCTGTAAGGGATATGCCCAAGATGCTCCACAAGAGCATTAATGACTCGCCCCAAAGTAAGTAGACTTTTGTTGATTTCACCAGCTTCTCTTGCACGACCCTATTAATCAACAAGGTTACAAAGCATCAGATACTTATAAAATTTAATTTAATTTGGCAATTCCCAGAAAAAAAAATCGTATATAACATTGGTTTCAGAATAAGAATGTATACCTCTCTAGCACCTGAGCGAGAAATATTTTCTGAACCAGCTAGATCCACCAAATTCAGCTTGCCACATTTGATTAGTTCTTCACCTTCAGGTGTTGCTTCCTTGATATGTATTGTAATAGAAAAGAGAGAGTGCGACCGACTGTGAAAAAAGATGAAATCTTTATATAACAACTTTGTAATCACCCCCTGAGCATTAAACAGTTAAAGAATTATCACCTAGATTGCTTGTTCAACAGAGTTTCTGCTGTTCGACGCTTTGCAGATCCTCTTTCTAGAAGTGTGAATATCTCAGACGCACTTGCTACTATTTCCTCTTCTAAACCTCTTACAAGAACCCCACCTTTGCCATCCTCCATAAGAGGTAACTGCTTCTTTTGTTTCTCCTCCAAAGAGATTCTAGAAATCTCCTCAGGAGCAAGCAAATCAGTAATCTCTTCGTTGTACAATTCTAAGAAAGTGACCTTCACGCTGTATTCTGCATTTTGGCCTTCAAGAGTATCAAAAATTTGTTGAACTGTTCTCGGTATGACCCCGGCTTCTGAAGGCAACTCTCCATTAGGTCCGCTCTGTCACATTTTACATCACACGAATTGATCATTAACTCATAAATTACACAATAAAACATCTAAAACATCATCCGACATGTCCATTAAATAGTCCCATAAATTATACCTTTGATCTTTTGCATTCACCTTCCATGGTGTAAGTTTTGCCTGTACCAGTTTGACCATATGCAAAAATGGTACAGTTGAACCCTTCTAAAACTTCATTCACAATTGGCACCACTGCTTGTTCATAAAGATCCTTTTGCTGTGCTGAAGGACCAAAAACCTACATTCATCCAGCATTAACAAAATTATCATATTTTTCTACAGACAAGAAAAGCGAAGCAACCCACCATATTCAACATCAAAAAAAAAAAAATTATGCAAACCACAAAAACAACATAAATACCCCAGTAGATAACAATTCAATATACAATTAAACATGACTTCGAAATTAGACGTACCAAGAGAACCCAATAACAAACCCAGGTAGTGAATCTATCACTAACAACCGCAAACTTACAAAATCGAACCCTAAAATCACCAACCTCCCCCGAAAAAAATGCAGGATCCACTGAGTTAATTTCCAAGTTTAAATTTGAATTAAAAGTATCTAAATAAACAGAAATAATTCCAATTTCACCTTATCGAAAGTGAAAACCCTATCGATATGTTTCCCAGCGATATTCTGCGAAACAGCAACTTCTCTCTGGTAATCATTGCAAGTCACCACTTGCGGTGCATTACTCCTCAATTCGTCCTCGCTAAACGGCCTAACAAATCGCCACCAGAAAAAAAATCAACACAAATTCAAATAAATGACTAATTTGAGTCCATAAAACCCTAATGAAAAGGTTACCTGCAACGAAGAAGCACTTGCACATTAACGCCTTTCTCTTTCTCGTGGCGACCTGACATTTTTTGCTTTCTTCCCCTTGATGAATCGGAGAACGGTGAGAGAATCGTACGTGTTTCTGCTGTTAGATCCAGTCCTCTGTATTTCAGAGAGATCTCTTTATCGATCTCTCTTCTCTCTATTCCCTTCTCTCTGCGTGTGTTTGTTTTGGTGTGTGAGAGTGTGAAGGGAGAGCGGGATGCGGGTGCGATTTGAATTTTAAGACCCGCTCGCTTTGAAAATCCAACGGTTTGAAATGGATCGGACGCTGTTGTCGTGATTAAAATTTTGTAGCTGTTCGGTTTTGTGCTTTGACGGTTTTGTCCCAATGTCTTTTGTTGGTTATTTTTTATTATTTAAACATATAGTTTGCTTTGCTGTTTTAAAAATCTTTTCAAAAAAATTATTTTTTTTTATGCTTCTATTTATTGTTTTAAATTTTTTATATTTTTTTGATATATTGATATTAAAAATATTATTTTAAAATAAATATAATAAAAAATATTTTAACAGAAACCATTATCACAATATTAAACAGGCTTTAATAATTAATATAGAATTTTTGTGGATATTATAGTGTAGTGAATGGTCATAATCTTGAAATAAAAGAGAACGAGACCATAAGTATGGAAAGACAAGAGAGAATTGAAGATGAAAAAAAATTGTGTTTGGTAAAGATGTATAATATAGAGTGGTTATCTTTATATATTTTATTTGATTAATGATGGATAAAATAAAATAAAATATAAAAATATCTAATTTACTTAGTATGTATTACTATTGAATTTATATATTTAAAGAAAAAAATAAATAGAAATATTTATTTTTACTTTAGTTTATCATGAGTGTTGAAATTAATAATAATAATAATAATAATACCCTGATTATAAAAACTTAGATTACCAAATGAGTCGACCCAAGATCTAACTAAATTGGAGTTTGGACCGGTCAGAGCTTAAGAGAAAATAAAAGAAGGATTGACCCGACCTTACCTGATCACACACCCTGATCCACCTGCAATCTAGTTAACCTGCGGTAAAACACGGGTCAAAAGCCTAATGAGTTTTTTTAAAAAAATTTATAATCAAAACAACATTATTTTAATTCTTAAAAAAAGTTGAGTAGACGCGGATCGATCTTGTTCAATGTCAAATTTTAAAACTATAATAATAATTATTTTTATTATTAAATATTTTAATTAGGTAATGTTTGATAGCATTCCATGTGAGATTAGATGAAACTAGCGATACGGGACAACTCCATGTGAAATTAATTATCGAAACACTTGTTCTTTATAAATCGTGCATTTAAGTTGATTAGAACTATTATCTATATATTTTCATGCTTATTGTAATATTTACTTAATATCAACCTTTTGATCTATTCTTAACTCCACATTTCACTTCTACATTGTTTGAAGCTTTTTTATGATTTATTTAGCAGTTTTTTGAGAATATAGTGTGTGTGTGTATAAAGAATTGAATATTAATTCTGTACAAATAAACAAGTTATATTTAAATTGTACAGTGCAAATTAACATATGCAAATTCTTTAAGCATCACTAATTATTCTATATTTCAGACCAACAATTTAGCTTTAAGTAGTTCGTTCGCTAGTAGATAATTGAATGGAAAAACATAAGCACTCTCAAAATCCATGTTAAACGTACACAAACAAACTTTCCATGTTAAATCTTCAGAGAAAGTAATTAAGTATGGTTCTCATAAGTTAAATGATTAGACTTTGATAAAATAAATTTTTTTTGAAAAATCAAGATATTTAATTTAATAAATATAAAATATTTATTTAGTTATATTTACTGAATTTATTTATTAAAATTAATTTTTTTAAATCAAACGATAATTGAAATAGATACTCATATAAAATTTATTGAATAAAATAAAAAAAATATCATAAAAAACTACACATTAAAAATATTATCTAAAAATAAATATTTTTTATTTCTAAGAATAAAGTTTATCTACATAATATATTTTAAAAACTATATATATATATATATTTTTAAAAAATCTCTATTAAAAAAACTAAATAAGCAAAATAAAAAATTCATAAAGGAGGGATATTAATAAGAAAATCTCATATTTTTTTCTTCTAAGAATATGAAAGTAATTTCACTGTAGTGAGTAGCAATGAGTTGTAAATTGGCCAGGTGCATTGTGATTTCCTTGCACGTTTTAGAGTTCTTGTTAATGCCTTGGTTTTACAGCTTTTACACTTACACTACCACCCAAATTACTGCTTCTGGCAAAGATTTTATCACTCTGCTACTCTGAACACACATGAAATGAAAGAAGCAGAGAAGCTGTGGGAGACGGCCAAAAAAATCTACACGGCATTTGCGAGCTGCAAGAACTGCAACAGGCACTTCTTAGACATGGCTGATCTCAACTTCCTTATGTCCAAGGCTATTGATAATCCTGGATTGACAACATCATCTTCTCTAAGAACAGCTTTATTATCAGTGTTTGAAGAACCAGTAATAGATGATTATGGTGGCTTGCAAGAAGAAGTAGGAGTCGAGGACTACATGGGCTGTGCCTCTTCTCATGGTATAGGACCTTCAATTGCAATTCTTGACACAGTCAGAGATGGACGGCTGGATTGCGTCTGTGTGTATCCATCACCACTGCATTCAAGGGAGCAAATGCAGGAGTTCATTGACAACATGAAGAGTGTTCTTGTAGAGGTCTGCAACTCCATTTAGAAATTAATAAAATATTTAAATAAGCTGCAAAAGGGACATGTGTCCCTTGGACATATACGAGCGGTGGAAAACCTTAAACAATTATGAGCTTTTCAAAGTTGTGATGGGCTGAAAAGTGTAGAAGGTTGGGCCTGGGTCTAATTTGATGATAAAGGATTTGAACTTGTAAGATCATAGGGCTTGTATGGGCTTAAATCAATCACCTCACAGTTTCAAACACGTTCATAATCTCGCGTATATAAAGCTTTGAATCCAAAATCACCTTGATCCTGTTGAGGCTGCATTTTGTGTCCCTAAGCCAGTCGGTATAGCTCCTTTCATGGAAATTAAAAACAGCACTGCATCTCTCGGAAGTGTTTAGAGTTTTTTATTTTTTAAAAAATATTTTTAATATTAATAAAGTAAAACAATTTAAAAATATTAAAAAATTAACTTCAAATAAACACACAAAATGAGATCAAGTACAGAAAAGGAAATGAAATATCAATCCAAACCTTCACGAAATCCAGGAGATTAGGTTTCTTATCTCTTTCCTGTCAGATGAAGGGGGCACAATTCAAATCACATGTACAATAATAACACAACCCTCATAATGTTCTTCGGACATATGTGGACTTTGCTCTGGCCCGTCCGTCAAATAATCACACGTTTTATCTTTGCACACTCAATTTCTCTCAGGCTTTTTAGCTAAGCCAAGGAAGAGGCTTCTCCCATTTGCCATTTCTTCCTCCCTGTCTAAAGACCAAAACCCAGCAGTCTCCGCTAATTCAACATGCCTAACCATGGCCAAGACCAATTAGACCCGAACCCACAAGCACCAGAGCCCAAGGCTCGACCAGTTGGCGGCACTGAGTACAGTTGGTGCAGAGCAGTCCCTCTTGGCACGGGCATCACGGTCTTAGCTCTCCTCTCATCAAAACAACCCGATATCCATCTTCTTCAAACTACCCTCGACAAACTACAAAACTCCCGTCCTCTGCTCCGTACTAAGCTCCGTTTCAATTCCACCACCAACACCTTCTCCTTTATCACTCCACCCGCTCCTCACGTACAAATCCAACCGTTCGATCTTTCATCGACGGCTGACATAATCTCCAACAGCGACCAAAACATAGACCCTTACCAGATAATTTTAGAGCACGAACTGAACAAGAATTCGTGGTCAACATTTCTTGACCAATCATCAGACGCAGAAACCAACGTGTTTTTTATTACTCTTTACACGTTGAGTGAAAACCGTTGGGCGTTGGTCCTCCGGCTGCACACGTCAACATGCGACCGTGCGGCGGCGGTAGGGTTGTTGAGAGAACTGTTGGTTCTGATGGGTGGGGAAAATCAAGGAGGGATAGCCAAGGAATATGAGAATGAAGCGGAGGTTAGTTTGGGAATTGAAGACTATATCCCGAGTGGGAAGGGTAACAAGCCCTTTTGGGCGCGTGGAATAGACATGCTTGGATATTCTTTGAATTCGTTTAGGATGTCCAATTTGGATTTTGTAGATGCTGATTCTCCCAGAGGCTCTCAAGTGGTGAGGCTTCAAATGAACTCCGATGATACCCAAAAGCTTCTTGATGTAAGTGGCCGCTTTGTCTTCACGTTATTACATTTATCTGCCCATGATTGTTTGTTTGTGATGCTTTCATATAATATATTTCACTCAAATGTTTGAATCGTTTTTTTATATTATTTGAATTTGACTGAAAATAAATTTGATTAAATGTGATGTACTCCATCTAGGAAATAGGAATAGAATCTTTTAAAAAACAAATATCACAACGAAAACCTTTATTACAAAAATAATTTTTTTCCCTAAAATTCTATTCTTAAAATAGGGATTATAATTGCTTCCATTTATTAAATATTAGTAGGCTGTCCAAATGCAATAAATCCATTTATTTATTTTTATTAAAACTATAAGGTTATGTTTGTTTTTATAATGTGTTTTTAAAAAGTTTTGATTTTTTTATTAAATTATTTTTTGATAGGCAGATAATAAAAATAAATTTTAAAAAATAAAAAAAATATTTTAATATATTTATAAATAAAAAATATCTCTTCACTCACATCAAATATTTTAATTGTCGATTTTTCTTTGTAATGTTTTTTTTAGAAATGTTTTAAAATAATATTTTTTATTTTTAAAATTTATTTTTATATTAATATTAAAATAAAAAAATTATTTCAAAATAAAAAAACAATTGTTTTTCACCAATACTGTTAAATCCTTATATATATATATATATATATATATATATATATATATATATATATTAATTGCTTTTAATAAAGTGGGCCCAGTTAGCCGTAGAAATTAGACAAAGTGATCTGTGTAGGCCCTCTCGCATTCAAGGCAACAGAGGGTGCCTCGTGTCTCTAAGCTTAAGTTCTCAACTTGGAAAGGATGTATGGATAGGACTCAGCCTTAAGGCAGCCCTTACGTAATATCCTTGTGCAATTACGAAATTAGAGATTGTGCAATTATGAAAATAAAGACCTGATTATCTTTGCTTCCTGATATTAAAAATAATTTTTAAAAAATAAAAAATATTATTTTAATATATTTTTAAATAAAAATATTTTAAAAAGTCGCAACCATATTTATTACACCTTCATTTGGCAGCTAAAAATGAATGGCAGTAAGGCATAATCTGATCGATATCATTGTCCTCTGATCTGTCTTTGTTTGGGGAGCTACTACATGAAATTGGTTTAGTTGTTTACCTTCAGATGCAATTTGTGGCAGGGGTGCGACTGTTGGTTGGTTAGAAACAAAAAACTGAACTGAACCGCCATCATTTGGTTTGGTAACTTGATTTTCATTAGTTTTTCTTCAAAAAATCATAAAAAATAAAAATTATAAATCAAGAAACATTTGCATTTATTCATACAAGCCCCCACTTCAGGTTTCTAACCCGGATTTTAACCTGGATCGATCCTCAAATTAGATTTTAAAATTATAATAGTAGTCATTTTTATCTTTAAGTGTTTTAAATAAACAATTTTGGAATTAAAAGGCTTTTACAATAATATTTTAGGAATAAAAAATAATAAATATTATCTCTTTAGACATATCTTCTTTGTACCCCCTGTTTTTGAAATACAAAAATTAAATCCAAAATTATTTCAGAGATAAATATATTTTAATGTTTTTATTTTTTTTCTTTAACTAAATATATTTTTGTTTCTACAATTTTTGTTCTTTTAAATTGCCCTTTGGCTATTTAAATAAGATTAGGAATTCTCAACAACCACCTCGAATTGGTCACCAAATTTTCTTCTATTTTTTTTTTTAACCGCAGCCTCATTTCTTGTATTTGCAATTTCTATTCAATAAAATTCATTCAATTCAGTTCTTTCAATAAAGAATTTACAATTTCTATAGCTCAATTCCACTATTACAGATTCAAGACTGTTACATTGCTTGAGTCAAGAACATTTTGAAACTTAACAGAGATATAGCTAGAACTTCCTTAAGCATCTGCATTGGAATGGACTCTCCGCTTTTCTTTGGCATGCATGTGGCATCCTTATTCCTTTAGGTCTTCTAATTTAAAGCCTGGCCCTCAGAGAGTGTATAATGCTGGCTTAGGTCAAATGAGAAAATGTTTAATGTTTTTTGGAAGGAGAACTACTGCTATTGGGAAATTAGTCTAATGATTTGATGGAAATTTAATTTAGTTTATTTCTTAACAAGGAAGCCTGTTAGGGGTCCCTTGCCTGGATAAAACCGTTTTGTCTTATTAGCTACCCCTAATCTATTCCAAGATATTGTCTTGTGGCTTTGGTTCTGTCTCTTCCAAAGACAGACAGTTGCTGTGGAGTCTGAAGGAGATTATTCTTGCATCTTCTGCAGACAAGCTATTGAATTTAGAGACCACTTGTCTTATGATTGTTATCTTTCCTGAAGGATTTGGAGGTTCATTTTAACACCATGTTTGGTTCTTACACATGTTGATTCTTAGAATGATCAGTTCCAGCAACTTATTTCTACATTGAAGAGGAAAACAATTCAAGTGTTTAATTCTTAAGTTAGCATGGGCAGATCAAGTCAAGTATGGTTAGTTGGTATGGAATGATGAATCCATAACCATCTTTCTCATACTGAGAAGCATTTTCAAAGGGAGAGCTATTTTTGCTGCAAGATTAAGACTGTATAGCCTTGGATGTAAAATAATGCTGAAAGCATATACTTCTGTAATAGATTGGCAATACCCGACAGTCGCGGCCATCTTTAAGAATAGAGGTGAACGTGATCAAATTTTATAGAAATGGAAAAGGCCTAACCACTCTTAAATCACCTAAGGCAGAGCTGCAAGCTAGTACCAAAGCTTTAGAAATTACCCCCTCGCGTGACCACTGGAATTATGACTCTTATTTTACAGGGTTGCATGTCAAGAGGGATTAAACTTAGTGGAGCCTTGGCTGCTGCTGGTTTAATTGCAGCACAATCCACTAAAGACCTTCCTGATCATCAGATGGAGAAGTATGCTGTTGTAACCCTCATCGACTGCCGCTCCATTCTTGACCCAGTTCTCAGTAGCGATCATATCGGTATGCATTGTATATTATATACACACTTTAGAAGCCATTTTTACCTTCAGTAATGTCGTTTACACATAAGATTTCTTTAAATATGTGAACAGATTTTTAATTCAACTGGTCAGCCAGTGCCTCATATTTTCAGGTATATATACTGGGAAATAAGAGGGTCCATTCGTTGTGTGTGTTTAATGGCTGTTGCAATGTTTTCCTGGCTGTTGCAATGTTTTCCTCGTTCAAAAAGTTAGAACTAGTTTTGTATGATTCAAGTTCTCCTTAACTAGAGATTGGTAGTGCGAATTTGAATATGCAAGCAAGGGACACTAATTTTTTGATGACAGTATAAGATTTTTGCCCTGACGCCAGTAACCTGATTATTTCAGGATTTTATCACTCTGCCATTTTAAATACACATGACGTAAGTGGAGGTGTAATGCTATGGGATCTAGCAAAAAGGTGCTACATGGCCTATACGAATGCAAAGAACAATAACAAGCATTTCACAGACATGGGTGACCTGAACTTCCTCATGTGCAAGGCAATCGAAAATCCAGGTTTAACTCCATCATCATCGATGAGGACTGCCTTCATTTCAGTGTTTGAGGACCCTGTCATTGACCATACTAATGAAATGCATGGAAAAGTGGGAGTCGAGGATTATGTGGGGTGCTCTTCAGTTCATGGTGTGGGCCCTTCCGTGGCCATATTTGATACCATAAGAGATGGACGGTTGGATTGTGCATGTGTGTTTCCATCACCATTGCATTCAAGGGATCAAATGCAGAAGTTGATTGATGATATGAAGAGAATTCTTGTTGATGGTTGTGGCAGTGTGGAGAGTGAGAGCTAGATTTTCTCTCTGTCAGAGTCTTATTGGAGATGAACTAGTGCTGTTTACTTTATGCCATCATTTTCTCTATGGGGCAGACCATTTCATTGCCCAGAACAACCATGTAATGAAGTGTTTGAAATGAGAAACTGCTTATTAATGCATCAATCATGGATTTACTTGGCAACTAAAATTATGATAGCTTTAATACAAACCAGGTCTGGCAAGTAACTGAACAGACTACTTCAGTTTTTAGGCCTGAGGCTCCATGCATGAGCACTCGGCCGCCTGCCTTGGGTTTGCTCAGTTGACTGAAGAAGCAGACTATAAAAAGTTTTTTTTTTTTTTTTTTTCAAATTTAAAAAAAAAAAAATATTTTTTTTTTACTTTAAATTATTTTTTTTTTATTTTCCATATTGTATTGATATATTAATGTCAAAAAATATAATAAAAAACATTATTTTTTATATATTTCAAAATAAAAAATATTTTGAAAACTTAAAAAATAACTGACTAATCCAATTGGATAAATCAACATATTGATTTTGGACCATGATTAGATTTCATAATTAACTGGTTAATCCATAGATGAATCCGATCATATGCTTTTGAAACATTGGGATGGCAGATCCTAAGACATTCGTGCCTTTGATCAAGCAGCCAGCACAGAACAGTGCAGCATCGGCTTGAACTGCTCCAGTCTTGCTTGTCCAGTCTTTAGATCGATTAACTACTATATTCACAGTAAACAAAACAGTCCATTGTTCGACAGTTATAATGATTATTAGTTGCTGGAATTCATAAAAAAAAATCATGCGTTCCCTAGTTTTGAATCGGTGTTTGGTGGAGTTAATGTACTTAATTCGGAGACTTGTTTTATGCATAAACTTGGTATCGATCCTTGTCATTTTGTTCATGACCAAGAGATCCAATATTTTACCAAACACAAGTAATTTAGAAGAAATACTCTCTTAATTTCTACAATATATATACCAAGTTACAATGAAGAACATGTTGCCTAATTTCATCTTTCCTTCATCAAATAAACCACATATTTATATGCTCGAGGATTAGGTGATAAGTGGCATATATTCTCCTTTATCACTATGGATTGTATCTGAAAAGAGGTATTTGTAAGATATTTTTTTTCTTTCTTGAATATATTAGTTCGGATATAGATTATTCATTTAAGATGTGATTGCAGAGGTACGTTTAATTCAAAAACACCCTTGATCATTAAGATAGAAACAAAAATCTATATGTTTTTAGCTGCTCTACAGCTAGCTGATAGCAGTAGTTTTTATGAGATCAATTGAGATAGTCTGAGAAGCATCAGTGGTCTTTTTAAGTAGAATGCAGATCTGCCATTAATATTGGCTTAGAAGAAGAGATAGAAAAACCAGAAATCGAAGGGGAGAATAGAAAGGCATTGAGGGGGTTAATTTATGGAGATTAACAGGCAGCAAAGATCACATCACCTGGCTCTTCTTCCTATCCTGTTTTAAGTGTTTAGCTGTTGATGCAACTTTGCAACGGAAGCAATATCTTTGTGCAACTGGCTAGCTGCTACATTGAGTCAACATCCAGAAACTCAAGAACAAGAGTTTAGATTTTTTCATCCATAAATCTTACAGCTGTTACTTCATTACCACGCTAGAAACTCAGAATATTTTGTGATTCATTTATCACGATCAAAATTAGCCCAGCCATGTTGGTAGAGCTGTGTAGAATCCACGACATGTAACTTCTCTATTCTATTACATCAAGGAATTAATGGCGTACAAGCTCAAACCCAGAGCTTATAGGTTCCTGATATAGTCAACAAGCACTTAATTTCTACTCTCTTTTTATCTTCTCATCTATAGAAACTCCTCAACCAAATTTCCAAAGTCAAACCTTCCTTTACAACATTCAACAGCATGGAGGACCTCTTGAAATGTGGAGACGTTGCATGGAACCACAAGCCTATTCCTTTGCTCGAAACCAAACTCGTTATATGACTTCTCCAGCAACATTTTGAAGAGTGGATGGGAGAGACAGCTTGTTGGCACCACAAACCTTTCCCTGTCCTCCCCTACATATATAGCAAAAAACCCTGTTGGGGTTGTGACCACATCATCAAAACTATGATCCCTTAGCAAGCATTCATGCTGTGATTGCTTGCACTCGTTTCTACTGATATCCTTCACCTTCTTGGCAAGTTTCTTGAAAGAAACGATCTTTTTGCCCAACATTTTCTCTTTCCAGCTCTGCTATTCTTGATCTGCAAGGAAGAAAAGGAAAGGAGAGAGATTGGAGAAGATAAGAGATGGTATGAGAGGTATATGAGAAGTGGTCTCTGGCTATTGCCTTGGGGGAAAGGGTTGGTGGTGGGGAAGAATTTGTATTGTAGCTGGAGGGGAATGTCTCAAGAATTGGCCATCTTTTCCATTTTTAACTTTCAATTATTGACAATCTATGGTTACAGGTTCTGTCTTTTAAAAGAAATGTCTCGTTTATTTTGACTTGTCAACAGTAGTTCAGAGTCTTCGACCAGTTAAAAACCTCGAGTACTTTGATTGAACATGAATGATGGAATTCCACAAAGTTTTCAAAACGGAATATCAGCCTTTATGATTATTTTTTAAAATATTTTTTATTTAAAAATATATTAAAATAATATTTTTTTTATTTTTAAAAAATTATTTTTTACATTAATATATTAAAATAATTCAAAAATATAAAAAAAAATATTAATTTTTTTTTAAAAAACTGGACGAAATTATTACATGTATCTTGTCGGTCATCTCTTTCTGGCCCATCGATTACCACGAAAATAATGCAAGACCCGCCAGAAAGAATGACTATATACACATATATAAATAAATAAATATTACTTAGTGGTGTATTTTCAAGCAACAAATTGCTTGGAAATCATTTTTGTGTTTGAACTGAACCTTATGCCAACCACACTGGTTAATTTTTTTTAGTGATTAACAACGTGATTAACATGCACCGACCATCTCTACCTTGGAAAAAGAAAATTCAACCACTCCTGTCTTGTCTACCACCCTTCATGAAGTGGAAGTCTTGACTCAGCCTCTGGAGAGTAAAATAAACCCTTGGATACTTGCAAATTATTCCATGCACCATGTCCTGATAAGACCTAGCCAGTCGAAGAACACCATTCTTTACCAGGGAGGGTGCGAGCAGTTATTGATTAACCAGTAGTTAATTCTGTTAAAAATCTAGAGATCATCTGGGTCCTGTTGTTGCTGTTGTTTCAAGTGACTTGAAACCATGTAGGCCTCAACTTGCACAAACTAGACAAGCCGGAGGGGGGGGGGGTCCGGCGGCAGTTGATGGTGGTGGGTGGCATGAAGTGGATAAGTGTGTGTATATAAAATTGGTTGTTAGTTGTTTAATAAGCTACATTACAGCTCTGATAAGCTTTCCTTCACTTGAAATAGAATAAAATAGTAAAATATCAAATCATATTTTGGAGACAACGTGAGAGTGGGAGAGGGGGGAGGCTTGTGAATGGGGACGTGTAGAGAGAGGAGGAGGCCGGCTTTGGCCGTGTCAAGTGGTGGAAGATTCAAAGAGTTGGCGTGGTTGACTTGGGAGATTCCTCCATCGGCAACAAGACAAAACAGGCCTCGAGCCTTCGTAGACTATAGTGGGCCGGGCTCGTGCTTTGATGGGATTGCTGAATGGGGACAATTAGAAGAAGTTGACTCGGAGAAATCATGGCGTCAATACTGGGGCTTGGCCCAGCTGTACCTCAGTGGCTCCATCAAAGCAATATTGTCAATGTCAACTCAGAAGGTCCTGTTTTTCTTCGATTCTAACAAACGCGCTTGGGGTTTAAATAAAGATAAATATAAATTACAAAAATAAAGCAGACTTGATAAGCAAGAGATGAAGAATACAAAAAAAAAAAAAAACTTAATTCGTGACTGTTGATAATTGACTGCAATTATTTTGGCAACATAGGGTGATTGTAGTGAGGCTCCGTGTTTTAGTGTGCATACGGACTCAAAATATTATGAATTAGTATAGTGTAATATTTTTTTTTTTTTTTTTTTTTTATCATTTTCAAAGAAGAAATCATTAAACTAGTTATTAGAAGAGTACGGTATTTTATCAAGGTTTTTGACAATTTCAAAAGTCCGATGAAAAAAGTGAATTACTCTTAAAAGCGAGATTTTTAAAGATGTCATCTAAAGGTTTTTTAGTATTTTTAATTTTAATTTTTTAGTTATAATCAACTTCATTGCTAGACACACTCAGCCACCAAGCAAAGACTTTCACCATTTTTGGATGGTGGTAAGGCATATATAGTTTTGATGGATTATTTTTTATTCTTTTCTTGCCTTGGGTTTTATATTTATTCTTTCAAAAATTAAATGTGTGATACATTTTGTAGTTATATTAATTCTGATTTTTATTTTTTTTATTGTTATTTATTTTACTTTTAATCCGTTAATCTTGTTCAATTCATCCTTCAATGTTTAATTTGCTTGTAATTGAGTTTTATTTTTTTTCTTTATAAAATTATTTCATTCTCATTTAATTTTTGATTTATTATTAAATAAATTTATTGAGATATTTTAAGAATATTTAAAAGATATCTTTTCATAATATTGATAAGCATTTATCTTTTTTTTTATTATTCATTGTTTATATATATATATATATATATTTATCATTGTTGGCTTTTTTTATTATCATATTATTAAATTAAAAAAGTATATGAAGTTAATTGAATTCAATGACTCGAGCCCTATATTGTTATTGATTTTTTAATAAAATCATCATCATCTAAGTATTTTTTTTATATTAAAAAAGATAATTTAATTTGTAGTGTATCACGATAGTGTAATATAAAATACATTATATTATATAAAAACACTAAAAAATGTAGGCTTTTCATTGTGCACGTACCACTGTTTATCATCTTATATTTTATTATTGATCTGCTGCTCAAAATTCATAAATATCCTTTTTTTAATCTATAATCAATAATAAATAATATAGAAATATTAAAAATTCTAACCCGTGGATACCTACTCGCAGCACGGAGCATTACCCTGTATATACAACAAAACTCCTCTCGTTTCAAATCATTCGCATTTTCTCTAGTCACACAGTTATATTCAAATAAGCCCTTTAAATAGATTTAGATTGAAATGAATAAATAATTTATATGTTGCTTTGATCAAAGAAAAGGGTGTTTGGTCTAGTGGTATGATTCTCGCTTCGGGTGCGAGAGGTCGCGAGTTCGATTCTCGCAACACCCCTTAACTTGTGAAAAAATAATTATATCCTCAATTGTTTTAAGCCCACAGACAGAGCCCAATCTGGCCTTCGTATCCCTAGGGTTTAACAAGAGGTTTTAACCCCTGGTCCAGCGTTCATTTTGTTGCTCTCTCTCTCGACAGCCACGCTCAGAAAATCTTTCAGTCTTCGTTTCAGTCATGAGCCGATCGGGTCAGCCACCAGATCTGAAGAAGTAATCTTTTTTTCTTTTTTTTTATTGTCGCAATTATCCTTGCTTTTGTCTCGTTTCTTTTCCTTTGCGAAGTTGTAGTTCTCTCTCTCTAATTCTTTTATTTTTTTATTTTTTATATTTGGTCTTACAGGTATATGGACAAGAAGCTTCAAAGTAAGCTCTCTTGAATTCCCTTTTCTTTTCCTGTATTTTTTTTATTTCACAACTGTTTAGTCGCTGGATAATCATGGAAGAAAAAAGAGAAAAAGATGGAGAGTTTTGGGTTTGATATTATTACCTGTGATATCTATATATCAACTTTTTTTTTTTTTGTCACACGGTATTGTAAAAATATATGTATAGAAGTATTCAATAGGTTGTCATGTAAAATATATATATTTTTTGTGAACTTCTTGGTGGTGGATTCTCTTTGTTACAACCAATTTTTTTTTTGAATTTGCTGTTTCTGTCTTGAATTGATGTTTTTTTGTTTAATGTGGTGAAAAATTCATAACTCTGTTAGACACAAAGAAGTTGGTTTTGTCTTTAGAGTCAGTGTACTTAATTGACATGTGGCCAAAGTCTGATTCGAGTGGCTGTTTTTTTTTTTTTGTTTCTTGTTGCGGTTAATTTTTGTAAATTGTTGTAAATATTTATTTGCCGCTTATTTTAATTTAGAATAATCCATAAGACAGCTTAGAGGTGAAATAAGCTCTCCTTAGATGCAGAAATTAGATGCAGAAATTATCTTTCAAGTTGCTTTTGGCTGGATTTTTCAAGTCCGAAGGGTTTTGGAATTTGGTTAAAATTTGGAATTGATTCAAGAAGAGGAAATCAGGATATGGGAGCAGGTATACATGCTGTACCAGTACTATTCGTGTGTTTCAACCTGACTGATGAACAGATGTCATGGGGGATTCTTAAGGGAAGTTTTATGGTGTTTCATTGGAGACTATCTGAACGTTCATTGTAGAACATTAGAACTTTTGGGGTGTTAACGTTTTGACTCCTGTTTTCAATATCTTGAAAGTATGAAAAGTCGATGCGCAAATGTAAAATTGCATGCAGAATTAAACAAATAATCTTAAAATCTGAGCTACACATCTTGAATTGCTCGGGCAATCATGGTTTTAAGCAAGTTTCAGAGCTGCTTAAATCTCTTCCAATCTGATTTTCCACTCGGTTTTGACATCGGTGTAAAATGGAATAAGGCGCATTGATTCGAAACCCTGTGCAAGATTTGCTACTAAACTACTGTTGTATTCAGATGAAACAGCACGGTGGTCAGTTCAGATTGTCCATCTTCAATCAGTTTAATTTCCAACTTGTTTCTGCCTCTTTAAGTCACCTATTGATACACTAGTTGCCTGTGTTTTACATTATTGATAATGTTTGAAGTTGATGAGTTTTTTCATTTCAATGCAGTCAAGCTGAATGCAAATAGGATGGTGGTTGGAACACTTCGCGGGTTTGACCAGTTCATGAATTTAGTTGTTGACAACACTGTGGAGGTGAATGGTGATGAGAAAACTGATATAGGCATGGTGGTGAGTCATCTTTTCACTATATTTCTTTGTTCAGTATTAGTTAAATCATTACTTCAGAATTATTCTCCAATTATTAGCGTTTTTAAATTGGTACTGCTTTCTTGCCGCAGGTGATCAGAGGCAATAGTGTTGTCACAGTTGAAGCATTGGAACCTGTAAACAGATCACAGTGATGAATGGCTGTGTACTTGTACTGATTTAGGCTGGCTTTAACTCAAATGTAATTTGACCCGGATGGCTACACTTGTATGAGATCAAGTTGTTTAATAATTTCTGTTGCAATGAAGGTTATATGAATCTTTTATTCTTCCAGTAATTCTTGCTTTCCTTTTAAGCAGGCCAGTATTTATTTTCTAGTTTCTAAGCTAGTGGGTTTGGACAGTTGTTATTGATTTGAATTCCAATGTTATCGACATGCCTATGCTTTCAGAGGTTAATCGCAAGTTGATATCATCAGGCTGGTCTGGCTTTTAAGCCAGGAATTCAGACTCCTTTTTCTCATGTTAAATTCTTGCGCATCGAATACCACGAGTGCCCTGGCAAAGCATTTTTGACAGACAGTCATTTGTCTTATTCATTTGTCAGTTTGATTGGTTCTTGATAATCCTACTCCTATTGCTCGGCAACGGACCTCTTTTTTTATTTTTTGTTTTTTTGTTTCTTCTCATTGATATTCTGCCGTTTTAAACCTGCCATGACAATGCAGAAGTCTGGACAACTGTGAACTGTTTTGCCAGTTGGTGAAGGGAAGCATTCTATAATTTTTACTAGTCCTGTTGCCTGTGATTGCTTGATTGCTCCCACATCTAGCGAATGATGGTCTCAGTACGGATAACACCCGCATGATTGTTCCAGATTGGCTTAGCACTTGGGTTCTTTTGTAATATCATCACACCTTTATTCAGAAAGCTGCATTTTTAATCCTGCAGGCAGCTTGCACTGTTATCAGGTTGATTTATTTTGCAAGTGAAGTTGAAATTGGTTGCCAATTTTGGCTCCGAGTGAGATGGTAAGCAATCCAGCTGGTGGTTAGGTTGCGAGTTGCTTCATATATATATATATATATATATATATATATATATATATATATATCTTGGATTCAATTCCTTTTACTTCTCGATATAATATGTGTTGGTTTGCAAGTATGAAGGCTTGAAGGGTGTCTGATTTTAAATTCTGCTATCCAATATTTTCCAGGGATTGTCACCCGTAGTGGTCCTTTCTCCTTCTCGATATGATTTTAGTGTGGGGTTTCGCCCACCATGAAAAGTTTTTTCCTTTTCTCCTGTTTCAATGTCTCGGGTTAGACGACAATCAGCTGCCCGCTAAATTGAGTTTGAATTTGAAACAGTGACTTTATGTGTACGAGTCACAGCATCCCAACGGCATAATCCTGGGAAAGTTTCTTTCTTTGTGCAATGTTATATCAGCCTCAGCTAGTCTGTGTGCTTTCACTCTGCTTTTTCTTGGCAATTCTGGGCTGTAATAGATTCCCTAGAAAACGCAGGGTGAATCTTGCTTTGCTGTTTCTTCAGGTATCCAATAATACATATGCATCAGTACAAAGTGCTAAATAACATTCCAAATTTGGTGGGAATAATCACAAAGCTTTGGCTGCAAACAACTCATCCAACATCCCAAGATGGAATTTTTCCTTCCCGACAATCAAATTGCTTGAGTCCCAGTTGACAATAATTATATATCTCGTCCAAACTTGAAAATGGCAAATGTGTTTGGTGGAAACATTAGAACTGGGATTAGGGTTTCGACGACAGAATTATTTTGCTTGAGCAACACTTCCGCTTTTTCCCTCGTCTCTTAGTGCTTCCTTTTGATTCTTTCTACTCTTCATGATATTTTTGTGTACTTTCTTGCAAAAGGGGCATGAAGGTAGAATGTACAAGGAACCCTAATACCGGCAAGCTAGTGCTATGTGCAGCTATATTATTAAGTAGTTAAGTACTTTGATAATTGCGTGTCCGCATATATGATATATGATTAAAAATCTTTTTTTTATATATATAATTTTAAAAGGAATAATTCAACTGATTAGACTGTATGTTTGTTTTTTAAAAGTTATTAGTTAAAGTCTTACAAATCTCAGAACAACTTAAGGCTTATATGACGGTCAACTTCAAAATTTTTAAAATTACTCGAGATGCGCGTAAATTAACCAGAACACCTGCGTTAATTAAAAAAAAAATACCTTTCCTTTTGGGAGCACATGATTAGGGCATGTTTTAACTAACTTGAGATACCATGTATCGTTGTATCCAAACATTGATGTTTTACAAAGCAAATACCTTATGATTTAAATTCTGATGCATCATTACTGCAGGGTGGAAAACATGGGCTAATTTTTGAAGGATGATCTCGCAGATGAAAAGTAAATGGCGCTGGTAAACTCTGTTACCTTCACTTATAGTAAACACTTGCTACCACAAGCTTAACCAGCCAGGAAAGTAATGATGAGTCACAACATCACACTACCTTTTCCTGCAAACCCTCTGCATATTACTGACACTCTTGTAACAGGAAAGCATCAGATCACTGCTTCGTAGATTTGAATTCGATTTACCGTCTTCTTTCATCTTTTATCCGCCAAGCTACCCTGCTTGCTTGCCACAGTGTTTTTCATAGTTATAAAACTTGGTCCAGTTCGGTTCATGGTTTATCTGGTTTAACATGAAACTCACCTGAATTCAATTTTGAATAAGTGAATTAGCGGGTAGATATGTGAGAACAAGCCGGTTTTAGTTAACTCCAGCGTTTTTTTCACTTGAACGGGGAAAAAAAGAGGGACCAACGTATAGAGCTTTGAGCTGGTAAAACCTTATGTTAGGTAACTGGTGGGACCACATAACTAGAATAAAACACAATAAAGAGTTTAAGCCTAGAGACTCCATTACCAGGACTAGGTGGTCCGTTCCTTACTTTGGTCTCACATCTGTCAGAACTAGTTGGCTTCACGTAAGACAAGCATTCTTTATAGAGATGCCCAAGTGAGATTACCTGTCATTCCTTCAGAACCTCTAAGTAATGACCTGTTTCGTTTTCTTACAAGCCATTGAATTTACACGAGTATGTGTTATTCATGCTGTTCTTAAAATCAATCCCCATAATCATTTTTTTTAATAAAAGAGATAGAATCTTCACTTCAAATGAAAGATTACTTGTATTAATAATATACATATTCCAGTTGACCATATCTTCTTTTTTCTTTTCAAAACACAGATCTTATAAGCTGTTTGGATGAATATAGTATAAAATTTCAAATAGACATGTAATTCGACACAATTATAATCTAAAATCGTGATTTCATAAATTATTATTATCTATCTGATTTATCTCTTTCGTTCCTTAAACTAATGAGTTACCCTTGTGGATTGAATCCAATTTTGTGACAAGTCCAAACATATCCACGAGCTCTATTTCAGTTGACCACGATGATCCTTGGAACCAATTATATATTATTCAAGTTCACACTGGATGCATAATTTGATTTCACATGCTAATGAGGTGGCGATATTTTATAGAACATTGAGGATGATAAGACGAATGTACCGTTGATGGAGCTCCACCTCAGGTTTGCTTGGGTATAAAGTGACCTACTTCCTCTCTCCAGCCACAACTCCTCGTCCTCTCTCCCTCTCTCTCTTCCTCTCTCAAGTTTGTAACTCTATACAGTTCCTGTTGCTTCTTCAAACATCAAAATACCAAAGGGCCAGCCAAGCAGAGATTGGAAAGAGAGAATAACATATAAAAAACTAAAGTGATGATGGTCACGTCTTACCTTACAACAATACAACACCAAACCTTTCCTTCAATCCAACTCTACAACATACCCACAAAAAATTAATGGCGTGACCCCTCATAAATACTAAATTCAAGAAAAACCCTGCTAAAAATAAACCCCATAAACAAAAAAACCGAGTACTGGCCCTATTCCTTGTTTCTTACTTAATTCTTTTAAGACAAAAAAAAAAAAAAAATTCGAACTTTTTCTCAAAAATAACAACAATGACAGAAGTACTCCAATCATCTCCTCCTCATCACTTCCCTTCTCCTTCAAGCTCCACTTCTACACCATGTGTTGTCAATACCAATGATGTTGATATCCCACACCAGCACCAACAACAGCAACACCACACGCATAATAGACCCCATGAAATATTAGACCAAGAAGAAGGGAGCAAAGAAAGGGAGAGAGAAGGCGATCAAGTGTCAATTGTGGAACTTTTGTTGGCTGCTTTTAGGAGGTCTGTTGTTGGGTGTAGTGTGACTGCTAGCACTGGGAGTAAAGGGCTTTGTAAAATGGAGATTGGAGTGCCAACTAATGTTAGGCATGTTGCTCATGTAACTTTTGATAGGTTTAATGGGTTTCTTGGTTTGCCCGTTGAGTTTGAACCTGAGGTTCCCAGGAGAGCGCCTAGTGCCAGGTTAGTTTTGAAATGAAGTATATTGGGTTTCTTTCCTTATTTCTAAATTAATTGGTTGCTTACTTGGTTTCTATGTCTTTTGGGATTTGTTTTGGGTTTTAGACTTGTAGCTGTTATAAACTTCTAGTGACGTTTAATCTTATGTTGTTAGTAGATGATTAATTTTTTTGAGAAACTTTTCATGTGGTTTCAATATTTTTTACAAAATGTTTATTTTCTCGGAAGAAAAAAAACCCTGGATTCTGCAGAAAGTCATACAGCTAGGAAAAGTAAATTAGTTAAAATTATTTGGAATTTGGGGTGGACTTGACTCACATAACCAGCGGAGAACAACTCCTGAATAACAGTGGCAAATCAAGTCAAATTGTATTTGAACCTATCAAAGATGATTACATCATATGAATATCTCGGTTGTAAGCATATTTTATGAAGGATAATTTTTCTCAGGCTCTTAGACATTGCAGAGATCTCTAGTCTTACAGTTTACTGTTGAGTTTTTTCAGAGTAAATTCTTCATTAAATTTCTGGTCTGCCTAATGTTTGGTATCAATCCTTTCTGATCTGCCTAATGTTTGGTGTCAATCCTATCTTTCTCCAGGAAAAAAAATAAGAAAAGCAATGTAGATACAACATTTTCGAAACAGAATTAATTATAAAGACTCCTCTAATTCTTTTAGCTTACATCAGGGGAAATTTTTGCTTCTAGTTTTGCCTCTGTAGTCGTTATCATTTTTTTGTGAATGCCTTTTTTTTATTTTACTTCTTTTTTTGAGCTACTACATGTGCACAATGTTGTCTCTTTGAGTCATGAGGTTGAACTGGACGAGCATTAGTGGCATATGTCAACGTTCAATTGGTGAAGTCTGCTGCATGTCATACCTAGAGTTCTGTATAAATCTACCATTGAGTTTGAATATTGTCTCTCCTTGCAAGCCTTATGTAGCTATTCACATTGCACTATTTTTCTATTTATCTGATAGACGAACAGAATATTCTTCTTTTTCTTGGTCTCCAAACTCATTTCCACAGATCTCAGTATTTCATACTGACGTTGTCTGTGTTGACCATTTGAAATTGGCCACTGAAAATCTGTGCCAGCACCATTGGTGGCAGAGTCTATGGAGTTTTGGGTCTTGATAGTGTTCCACCCATGTCTTGTGGATTCATTAACTGCCTATAAGCCATACTCTATTTACAAAATATTTAATCAACTATTATGATATTATCTCAATCATTTAGTTATTCCATAGGAGTTTAAAGCCAAGAGTTAATCTGTTTATTTCGTAGTTATAGGTGATTGGCTAATGTTTGCCAACACGAAAAATGATTGAAAAATGCAGCTGATGACTTCAGTTGAATCTTTATCAAGTTCCCAGGATAACTAGAAAAAGCAGCTTTATGCCTATGACTTAATATGGTGCAGTTCATGTATTCAGGCTATTCTGCAACAGATTAGTTTCTTGCTATTGCCTTTTGGATTGTTAGTTTTCAGCTTATTCCATCATTTTCTCATCCCAATATACCAAGAACTTAATTTATTGAATTGCAGTATATCTATCTAGATAAGTAATCTCAACTTGCATCTATGTATTATTATGACAAAAGTCATGAAACAACTAAGGTTTCTGGACTTCCATCTTCATAATTATTCCAGATATATAGACACTAGTTTCTCTTGTTTGATGTTGTCACATTGTCTAAGCTAATGCTTGAATATTGACTATGCATCCTTCATCTGTAGTGCAACTGTTTTTGGGGTTTCGACAGAGTCCATGCAGCTGTCATATGACTCTAGAGGGAATAGTGTGCCTACAATACTCTTGATGATGCAGAGACAGTTGTATGCCCAAGGAGGTTTGCAGGTACAATTCCTTTCTTCCAGTTCCATGTGTGCCAAATGAATTATAGTTCAAACCAACTATCTCCCAGGTGCAAATATAGCATGATTTGACTGGTGTAGTGGCTCATCTTCTGGGCACAGTTTTTGGTTTGTAGATTGTATGAAAACTGGATGTCCATGTAAACTGAATTCAACAGATATTAAATCCTCAAACTGGATTTTGCAGGCAGAAGGGATTTTCAGAATTACTGCAGGTAACAGCCAGGAGGAGTATGTCAGGGACCAATTAAATGGGGGAGTGATCCCAGATGGCATAGACGTGCACTGCTTGGCAGGCCTTATAAAGGTACAGTGTGGCTTTTTGTTCATCACTTTCGTTCCATGAGATCATGTTCCATGCAAGCATGCAAGCACAAGGCTGCCACCTACATATTCTAATCTGCTTACCTGATTTTATTTTTTTATATATGTATTTTTGGTATTTTTGAATATTTTTATTTTTCCAATGCCATTTAGTTTGGCATTGAGCTTGGTTAAGTTGAGGTTCGGATATTTTTTAATTGAAGTACCAAACTATTGAAGGTGGTCTGAAATTCACCCCTGTGCACATCCTTCGATTTTCTGTGAACTGTGTTTGTCCTCCACAGTGGACAAGATATTTTGCACTAATTCTAAGCATTTGTGATTCTGTAGGCTTGGTTTAGAGAACTTCCAACCAGTGTCCTGGACTCTCTTTCACCAGAGCAGGTAATGCAATGTCAGTCTGAAGAGGAATGTGCTCGGCTTGCAGGGCTCCTTCCCCCAACAGAAGCTGCTTTACTTGATTGGGCAGTAAACCTAATGGCTGATGTTGCGCAAATGGAACATCTGAACAAGATGAATGCACGCAATGTTGCTATGGTGTTTGCACCAAACATGACTCAAGTGAGTAAATATTTTATATTTTCCAAGATGGAAATACCATTAGCCAATTCCATGCAATACATTGTGAATTTTTAGCCTGTCCTAGACAACCTGTACAAGGCTTTGTTGGTGATTTATGCATTCACCATCTTCCCCAAAGGATAATCATGTATTTGTCTTCTAATTGGAAAGCTTATAGGACTCGTTAAAAATATACAAGTAGAATTAAGACATGCAGGAACAAAATAGTCTACTCATTTGGCATTCTGATGCTTCTGTACATACAAAGATCCACTTTTGACATGAGCCACTCCAGACCAATGCCAAAACCCTCTGTCAGACAACTGCAACTGTTATTTTTCTTCAATCAAATTTCTCACTGAATACTTTTGGTCTATAGCACATGTCTTTATGAAATGCTCTATTTTCTTTTGGTCTAGTTGTCAAATATTCTCAGATAAAGGGTAGCCTTGGTAAATTTATAGTGCAATGACAGCCCGCTTCTTTAACTGCAGATGTCTGATCCTTTAACAGCTCTAATGTATGCTGTTCAAGTGATGAATTTTCTCAAGAATCTAATCATTAGGATGCTTAGAGAAAGAGATGAATCCGTGATCGATTCAGTTCCTGTTTCCCGCCTTGAGCCTACTGATGGAAATGGGAACCAGAGTGCTTCTCAACCATCTTGTGAGGAGGATGAAGATGCCACCGAGGAAAATGAATGGGAGAAAGCATTTGTTGCTGAAGAGCCTGCTTTCGAGAGCCCTTCTCAACCTAGTCAAGATGATTCTAGTACCATGGATGGGTCTGCTGGTTTCTTAAGTTCTATCGAGAACATTCCTGGAGGAAGGTGGTCTCTGGTTGATAACTGTCCTTGTGAAGCTGTATCTCAAGTGAATGCCTTGAAAAATGAACACCACGAGGGTGGCCATACATATAAAACTGGAGGGGTCCAAACCAGAAGTTGCAAGAGCAAAACTGGTCAATCGAGTAATTCAACTCTCAAAAGAGGGTCCAAAAAGGTGAAGGAGCAGCTAATAGTTAGAGCAGCTGGACCTGAAGAGAAGGGCGAGGGAACTGGTATCGTAGGCCACATAAATCCAAAGACGGAACTGTTTGAAGCTTGGCGCTGAAGGGTGTGGATTCTGTACCAGGCTGCCAGCTTGTGCTAGAGGCTGGGGGAATTTGGCGATCAATGAAACAAGTTGGCATTGTTGTGTGTGCTTTACTTTAGAAATGTCGTGTGTGATTTCCTGTGTGCTTTTGCAAGTGTTTCTGGGTTTTCATTAACCTTTCGCTGCTTCTTGTTTATATTTCCTTAACCGGTTCTAACAGTCTTTTCATAGTACAGTTTCTGATCAAGTTGACATTCCATATTCTACTATCTTGAACATGTCCAGCCTTGAGCTGCCTTGTTAAGTAGCTTTGCAAGTGGTAGAATCCCTCCCAAATTACTATTACAACATTGCTGAAGTCTTTTCATAGCACAGCTTCAGTGAACAGGGATTGACATCATCTTTGTTAGTAGATATTCTCACCCGCTGTTGACTCCCATTACTGCTGCTGGTTTTGTTGAAACTACAAAATATAAAAAAAATGGTTGCCGGATTGAGTTGCGAGGATTTTCGAAATAGATGCCTTGGTGGCAGTGAGGTGCAAGCGAGTTACAATGATGCCTAGGTGCTAATGAGTTGCAAGCCAGATGAAACTGAGTTACAAAACTCAAATTGTAAATTAATCGAATGCAATGGCTAAAAGTAGAATCCGCAGAAACTGAGTTACAAAATTGACCTTGGTATTTCATTTTTGTCAATTCCATCTTCCTCTCTTCCTTCAGGACTCTCTGTGATTTCAACATCTAAGAGAATCATCAAACAAGGTTTGCTAAAGGTTTAGCCCAATTAGCTAGGGCTTGCAAGCATGTGTAATAAAGTGTTTTTAATTTTTTAAATACAGTAAAATGATAACTTTACTCTTCAAATTAAAAAAATTCAAACCATGCATTCAAAGGTCTTTTAATCTTTTCACTTTCGGTTTTTTGGTATTAGCGGAGTAAATAATGGTTCAACTTATAAGCAATCATCAAAATTTATTTATTTTTATAAATAATTTATAAAATAATAGTTCAACTTATAAATATATTTAGTAAAAAATGGCTCAAAGCAATTTTTGTCAAGAAGATAGATACAGAAATTACAATCAGATAAATCAAAAGTTAAATGTTTAGAAAGGAAAATCTTCACTCAATTTCATAACAATTTCTTATAGAAGTTAAAGTTATTATTGTTGTTATTATTTCATAAAAAAATTATAATTATTTTTAACCAATCATATTTATTTTAGTTTTGAGCGAATATATCTGGCTCAAAATCTTTTTAGTGAGACTGTTTAAATATTGTCTTGTTTTGAAAAAAAAAAAAAACAAATAAAAATATATAAAAAGAAAAATATGATAGAAATTAAAAAATAAAAAATAAAAAACAAATGGGAACAATAATAATCTTTTTTTGAAAATAATGTAAATATTGCATCACCTTGACATCCAAATAGGTTCTCGAAAGTTCATTTTCTCAAATATATTTTTCAGCACTCATTTGGTTGTATCATTTCATTTACGCAAGATTTTGCAGCATTCCCAAACTTTGAGTTAAACATGTAATTCACCAACTTTTCAATCAATTATTTTGCACTTGACTTTAAACTATCTATGAAGGCGAGTATAGTCTGTATAAAACTAAATTTTTATGTATTTTATACTTATATTTTTTATTCTTCATAATTTTAAGTGAGATCCAGTTCTTTAAGTGAGACCTACTTCTTATAATATACTGGTATGAAATCATTATGTTTCAGTTAATATTTTTATTTTTGTGTTGTAAAAGTTTTTTAAAAAAATTTATTTTTTTTATTTTAAATTACTAATTTTTTAGTATTTTTAAAATTATTTTAAATAATATATTTTTAAATAAAAAACATTTTAAAAAATAACTGTAACTATATTTCTAAACATGCTATATGTTTATTATTGTGATTTTTTATAAATAAAAATTAATCACTCAAATGGATAAATTAAAAAGTTATGCACTCAAACACGATAAAAATAAGGGATAATTATAAAAAAAACATCCACTAGTTTACTTATTTTTTAATTTTGCTTGGTTAATTAAAATTCTCAAATTATACAAAATAACTAAACTATACCACTCCCTAATTTCTAAATCCTAACTTAAACTCTAAATTCTCAATTTTATCAGACAAAAACTAAAGCATGTTGAAAGATAAATACTGGCCCAACATATATGAAGGTTAAACTCAAGGCAAGTAGATACCGGATGATCTTCCAAGCTCTCCTCTCAACGGCTGCCTCCAAGGTCTCCACTCTATCTCCTTTACACGCAGTCAAAAATCACAAACAAGAAATGTGAAACTCTCACACCCCACAGTGCTTTTATGTCGCAGCAATAGAAAACATAAAAAAAATATTTCTTTATATTCTCGCTCCAACAACAACCACCACCACCACCACCACTACCCTTTATCCCATTTATGGATCCTTAATGCCCGACCTTCTTGTTGTCTCCTATAGCCAAACCTTCGAGTGGCTTTCTGTCCAAGTTTGCGGCTATTTAGGCTTTACCCCCACCCTCGAAGACAACGACCTACCTGATTTTACCACAGTAAACCCCAAATAGGAATAGAGGAAGTAAGAGAGATTCATTTTGCTTTGTTTGATTTATATGTTAAATGTGAGCGTTTGGATGATCCAAAGAAAGCGTGTATGATAAAAAGCCTTAAATGTCTCTTTAGATATTAAATGAAATATAATGGAAAATTAGAATTATTTTTTTGTTAGTAAAATAAGAACATCTCCATCAAAATAAAATACTTGCTCCTCATTAATTTTTCCTTTCTTTTGTTTTCACCGTCGCGTCTCCACCAAAGTACCAAGCACTAAACATTCTGGAGTCTGGACTGGTTCTTTCCAGCAACCATAACAGACAACAGAGACGGTCTCTATCTCTAAATTTTGAATCTTGAAACACAGCTAGCCACGAAGCAGCTCGCATGTTCTCTTTTATGCAAAAGATGCTTAGATTTCAAAGGAGTTTCTCTGTTTCCCCCTTCCCTGCACTTCCCTTGCAGCTTCCATCTCCAACGTAAGTTTTCACATATTTTATTGTCTTTTTGGTTCTCCCCCTCGATGCCCATTTGAACTTAATGATTGCTTATGTTGTTTTTTTTATTCTTTTAGGGAAACCCATCTTTGGTTTGTTGTACCTGACGAATTCAAGAGCGTGTCTCTTTTGAATCAATACATGGAACTTCTATCTCCATGTGAGAAAGAAAATGTTTTGAGTATGCGTGGAGAGCAGCTCCAGAAAAGTGCCTTGCTTGCTCGTACTTTGGTTCGCACTACTATTGCAAGATGTAAGTTTTATGTCAGCTATACCTCTTTTAGTCCAGTTTTACATATTTGACCGATACCCTTTTTTTTACTTTAAAGTTTTGATTTTTCATTAACGTTATGTAAATGAATGGATAAATGGGCTTTGGAATTGGATTTAGTAGTGATTTCAGTAGGTGTTTGATGAAATGAATCTTTCAAATTTGGATTGGTTTGCTGGTGACGATGTTGTTTCCATTGATGCTACTTTTGCTGGTTGCTTCTGTAAACTAAAGAAAATCCGTCACAATTGTACTTACAAAACTCTTGCTCGCTGCAGCACTTTAACATTTTATCTAATGCACATCTTAAAAGCAGATGTTATTTTGCTGGATGTAGTAATTGAGCACTTTTTAGAATTCATTGTCGTAGTAGTTGAACGGATATGTTTTGTCTGGCAGTTTAGTGTTCTTGATTCTGCAGATAGGCAATCTAATGCGATTTGGTTTGAAAAGAGAATAAATAACGAGTCCAGGAACTGGAATGATCTATTCTTATGAATCTTATGAAATTATGAATAAAAAATCTCAAGGACCCAATTCAGAGTCGAGCTAAAAAAATTGAAAACATCTCTTTGCTAGGCTTGATTATCTCAATATGTGGCAGTGCTACACTGTTTGTAGCATTTGTGCTTCAAGATGCTGTTGGCTACGGCATTACAGGGTCGCAAATGCACATTTCTTAGAGACCTGAACTGCTTGTTTGTTCTTCTTGCAATGGACCCATTTCAGATAATAACATGGTTGGTCTGGGTCTGCGCAAGTCCTGCAGTAATTAAGGAGAAAGATTAGACAAGGGACCATGAAATATCTTAGAGTAATGAGTTGGATCATCCACTTTTCAGGGGGGGAAAGATAGATCTGAGATCTCACTTTCACTTCTCGTTTTTCATTAAACTTGGGGGATCTTTTGTAGGAGGGTGGCAGTTTTAAAACCTCCATAACATATTTTACCATGATGTATATTTTGCACTGTGCAATTGATAGAAAAAAGGTTATGTAGGATTTTTTTGAATGATGTTGTTTTATTACTAGATCAGATAAATCATCGTGTTGTTGATCCAAGATCTTTGAAGTTCAAGAGGAATGTTCATGGAAAGCCTGAGGTTAGTTTTCATTTGTTAATTCAGAAAGGAACTATTTTTTTTTCTCATTATTTACCTGTGGAATGTGTTTCTTTACTTTTTTAGTTGAAGCTCAATTTCATTTCTTATACTACTTACTGGCTTTCATGGTGTAGTTAGAGTGGGAAAGTGATGGTGGTCAGTGTCCTTCACCATTGCACTTCAATATCTCACATACTTCATCCTTGATAGCTTGTGGAGTGACTGTGAATTCATCGGTGTGTACTCTGATTATTTTTATTCTTTTAAGTATGTTTTCAGTTAATGTGATGCCCAAGGTACCTGGCTACTCTCATCTAAGTTTCTGCTGATTCGTAATAAATTGATTAGAGCCTGTTTTAATTTGTAATTTCTAGATTGGAATTGATATAGAAGAGAAGCAACGGAAGATTAAAAACAATATCTTAGCTTTTGCACGGCGTTACTTCTCTCTCCATGAAGTGGAACATTTAAGTTCTATTTCAGACTCTGAAGTTCAGCGCCAGGAATTTGTAAAGTTGTGGACTCTCAAGGTGAGCATGGTGCTATGTCATTCTAAAAGTATGTGTTATTTTACATGCAAAGCTATAAACTTGGCATATTTTATTCATCTTTTGGCTATTGTCATGTAGAAACTGCTAGAATGCACTCTTGAATTGTTACAATATTCTGCAAGATTATTGCGATGCTGTCTATGATACTTGTCAAAATTGAAATTGCCAAGATGCATGAAATATATATTTTTTTCTTCCTTGGATTTATGAATGATTCTTTGTTAAACTTCATTACTGTTTTTTCCTTGCTTCCGTGTCTGGCAGTAAAGTCTGCCTCCATGCCAATTTATTTGGACCAAAGATATTAAGATTTCTAATCGTCCAACATGCTTTCCCTCATGTTTATCCATCTGTTCTCCTTTTGGATGCAGATATATGGCAAAGAAATACGAAAGTTATATCTAACATGTTCCAGTTCAATTCAATGAACATTTTCCCTATCAGATAGTCTGTATAAGTTTCAGTTGGTTTAACAGAAGGGTGTGAAGGTTAATTAAACAGTTAGATAATGGAAAGCACTGCTTTTGTATTTCTAGACTAGCTACAGGTCACTACAGTTACACTCGTATAATTGATATCAAATAGACCTGTCCACTTAACTGTAGAAACCTGTATATCTTTGAATCAATTCCGTGTGTATGTATCAATGCAACCTGATTTAAAATCTCTCGTTAAAAAAGATATAATCAAGTGACTTCAGTGCTTAACTGAGTTCAGCATGTGTTCTGTTTCAAGTTCATTTTCAATCTAAAAGCTCTAGATGCTGCCAAAAAACAATTTCTCATTGAAATTACTGGCCAAATATACTTTCTTCAAGCCTCTCATTGGTGAATCTTATTTGTAGGAGGCATATGTGAAAGCTTTGGGAAGAGGCTTCTCTGCTGCACCTTTCAAGACTTTCACCATTCGCATAAAGAATGCCTTTAGGAGGGGCTTTGATCATGCTGATGATATAGGATCTGGGGTATGCCATAAAATTCTAAGTTTCTTTGAGAAAGCACTGATGCAAATTAGAAATGTATGCAAAGAAATTAACATATTTTGAAGTGTGTGATCAAGAGAAATTCTATGGTGCTCAAGCTTTAACTACCGACAAGCATAGGAGAGAGATAGACACAAGGAGAGAGAAAATCACATTTGAACTCATTAAAAGTGGTAAGAATATCTCTCTTCTAAAAAATTATTTGAATTAAAAAAAAAAAAATTTTAGAGAGATATCATTATCACTTTTACTGGATTTGAATGTGATTTACTCTCTCCTTGTGTCTTTCTCTTAGTATAGGTAGTTATAGCTTGAGCATCATAGTATTTTTCTGTGATCAAGAGACCCATGTCCATGGGAACACATTGCTGGACTCTATGACTTGTAAGCAGATGGCTAATGTTAATGAAATGAACCATTTATCAAGTTTAGTGAGCTCATCTCTGTGTTTTGAGATTGATGCAGCAAATAAAGAAAGGTTACCTGGAAAGCGATACTCGAGTTGTAATGCAGATAGCATAGGAAGCCCTTTTTTTTTGGCCTCCTGTAAGCTCCTTTAGCTGTTTATCATGTATGGTCACTTTTAAAATGCTAATTCTTAACAGATTATACAAACAAAATAGAACAGAGCGTCTCAACATTAGATGGTCTGCCCTTTCTTCCTAATATTTCTGATCTAGTTTGTACATCTTCCTGACCTTTTTATTGTTGCCTTTTTTTTTAGTATCGGTGATCTTCTTAAGCAAGCCAATGATTAATGTTTCTTTCAAACTTTGCAATCAGGCATCTGAAGTAGTTGTTGAATCTTCTGATCACCCTGAGAGGCTCACAAACAACTGGCAATTTGGACTCTTTGAACTGGCCAGTTCTCATTATGCTGCCGTTTGCATGGAAAAAGATAAAGCAAGTGATGCTGGGATGAGTGCTCCGATGAGATTGACTGTACGGAAAACCATTCCATTCGTTGAAGATGAGTGCATTTCTGGAACTGATGCAGTAGTACCTATTGCAGGCTTGATCGAGCAATTTTGATCATATACTTCCATTTTTCTCTTATTATTATTTTTTTATTTGGAATTGCATGCGCATTGTGGTATATTACATAATCAGAAAGCAAAAAATTTGATTCGTTTCTAAAGTAGAGACCTTTCATTGGTAGTAAAGATACAAGACATTTGTGCTGATCTTTTGTAAATTATAAAGTCATTTGATTTGTACTCTAATTCTGTTCTTTATAACCTTTGTTTTACATCATACGCCTATCCAATGTATAGATGTGTGTTATGTGAAGCAATCTTTAGATTCTAATTTTCACGACAAAACACCAAAAAGAGGTTACTATGACTCTTGAAACTGAATTATAGGAACAAGTTGATTAACTTCGAAAGTTGAAATTCCATCTAGTCAGACCTTATATGCTGATGAAGAGGTGAGGATAGAGGACAGGTGAAGAGATGGTAGAAGAATGATTAGACAATGGTAAATAGTGGCATGATATATTGTATGTGCAGCACCTCCATTGATTGTAATTGTTAAAGATAAAAATCACCGAACTGGATTAACTAACCTCCAGTTTTTTCAAACAATTGATGCTGAAGAGTGGAAAATCCAGGCTCCATAGACTATCCTTGTCAAAATGTTAAGAAGTATTAAATGAAAGCAAGAGAGGCTACATAATTCTTGACCTTCCTATGATCAGGAATCAACAATGAATGACCAATGAGAAAAGAAACAAAAAGTAGTTTTAACTTCCACCACTCATAACATCATAAATTTGAATTAGTGCTGGTCAAAGCTCCTCATTGGAGCCAGTGGGTTAGCCCGGATTGTAGGCATCCCACCCTGCGTGTGCAAGGTCACCAATAATCCTGGCAGCATTACAAATTTGAACACGACCTCCAAATTTACAAGAAACTTGAATTAGTGAATTAGTGCTGACCAAAGCTTGTCATTGTAGCACGTGGGTTAGCTAGGATTGAAAGCATGTTGCAAGGCACCCGAGGTTTGAGCTCACATCCCTTCTGTCGAGGGCCATGCACTCTTCTTCTTCACAGCAATGCCCAACCCTGCCACTTGCCTGTGGGTAGTCTTTCAAACTATTTGAAATTCTCTATTAATGCAGCTAGCCTTGTTCCAGCAATTAAACTGTGATCACTGATGAATGACCTGATCTTCCAACTAGTTATAAGTTACCAGAATGCAGACTAATGTTTTAAGAAATCAATCTCAGTAACCTTCATCAACAATAATTTGCAGAATAAAGTCTGCGGCTAACAGGCGAAGATATTTGAGAAAATAGTACAAACAACCAGACAAGCAAACCTAATGTTGAGTATCCAATGTCGCAGAATCAAACCAACCCTGACCTTTTTAATTGCACACTGTCCTGGTTTATCGAGAAGAATTGTTGTTGGGTTCTTGTAACCTGTGCCCAGAAAAATCCTTCTTGTTTTTGCTGTGTTTGACTTGGCTCTACAAATATAAAAACCTTAAGAGAGTATTACCAGTACTCTTTGCAAGAACAGAATCCATTCTTGAAATGGTGAAAGCGGGTTGCATCTCTGACAACAAATTGACGATCCACAATCTTGCTAACCAATTTTATGAACAAGTGACAATCTCCGCATATCCTAAGATTTTTTATAATAATAATCTCTGTTTCTTTCCTGGTGTTTAAGAGTGCAAATGCAACAGCCAACTTTTCGCTATGCACACCCATACTATTAAGATATTCTTCTCTTCTCTCATGATCACTCTTCTTACATCCATCAAGGTCCTTCACCAAATTTTCTAACTCATTCAACTTTTTGTATATTTCATTTGTTTGAGGATGATTTCTATCTCCAGCAAAGAAAAGGTGAACTCTCCCTTTAAATTCTACATAACTACACCCTGGATCCTTTTTGAGCTTCCTCTCCCTCATCAACATCCGAACTCTCAGTATCCCCTCCAAATTCCTTGCCTCAGTATATACATTAGATAACAAAACATAGTAACCAGTATTTGTAGGTTCAAGCTCAATTACCCGCTCAAAAGCCAACTCTGCTAACTCTACATTTCTGTGGATTTTACAAGCACCCAAAAGGGCCCCCCATAATGCACCATCAGCTCTCACTTGCATAGACTCAATAAGCTCCCGGGCCTCATTGAGCTGACCTGCACGTCCTAAAAGATCCACCATACAAGAGTAATGCTCTGCACCAGGCCGCAACTCGTACTTCGTCTCCATGACACCAAAATATTCCAACCCTTTGTTAGTCAATCCTGCATGACTACATGCAGACAAAACACTTACAAAAGCTGTGCCATCAGGTTTAATTCCACCCCTAATCATCTCATCAAAAAGCTCCACCGCAACCTCTCCTTGTCCATGCATTCCATACCCACCTATGATTGCCGTCCATGAAACTACACTTTTCACTGGCATGCCATCAAATACATCCCTAGCCTTTTTCAAATTACCACATCTCGCATACATATTAATCAAAGCATTATTCAAAAACGGATTTGAGCTAAACCCAAAACCCTCCATTTTCCTCTCTACCTCCTTACCAACACTAAGTGCACCAAGATGAGCACAAGAAGAAAGAACCCCAACAAGTGTTACAGGGTCAGGACAAAACCCTTTCGATTCCATCTCCTTATAAAGTTCCAAAACATTATTAGCAAGCCCGTTTTGAGCATACCCATTAATCATTGCATTCCAAGTGATCAACCCTTTCCGCGGCATCTCATTAAACAGCTTCCTTCCACAATCAATTTCCCCACTTTTCACATACATTGTAAGCAAACAATTTCCAACAGATGAATCCATATCCAAACCAAACTTCACGCAAAAACCATGAACACACATCCCCAGTCCCAAATTCCCCGGGATCCCACAAGGCTGAACCAAACCCAACATCGTAACCCCATTAATTTCCACGCCCAATTCCCTCATTTCACAAAACAACACGACCACATCTTTAACTCTAGAATTCAATGCATAACCAGATAACAAAGAATTGTAACAAACGGTTAATTTTCTCGATTGAGGATTTTCATCAAACAATTTGCGTGCATTATCGATCAAGCTGCACTTACCGTACATAGAAATCAAAGAGGTTTGTACAAAAGGTTCTAATAAGCACCCGGTTTTAAAGACGTGACAATGGAGCTGTTTTCCCGTGATAGGGAGAGAAAGCGCGGCACAGGATTTGATAGCGAATGGGAAAGTGAAGGCGTTTGGCGATGCCCCAGAGCGGAGCATGTGGAGGTATAGAGAGAGGGCTTTGTTGAAAAGGGATTTGTTTGCTGCTTCTCTTAAAAGGGTGTTCCATTGAGGGTTCCTTGTTGTGGTTGATTGGAGATGGTGATATAGTTTGGTCTTCATAGTCATGACATGGCATGATGGAGATAATAAAAACGGTGGTGAAAGGAGCCGTTTTGACGAAAGAGAATGAGAGGGAAGGAAAACGGCTAAATTACGGTGGGCTTTGGCGGGTAGAAATATTACATTACACTACAAGGTACAAACATCGGCTTTTACTGTTCCCTACACACGCAGGTGTAGTGTAGAATACTATAGGACGCCTGCTTTTCTTTTTCTTTTCTTTTTTTTTCCTTGGTCAGTTGTTCATTTTGAACCCCGAAACTTTTTTTTGAATTTCAACTATGCGTATGATTTAGATCCTGATAATTCCTTCTGGTTTATGTGATCATGATAAAGTTAAGGGCCAACTCTCTTTTCTTTCTTTACTGTTTATTAGGCGCGGAAAGGTTCACTTTGATACTTATTTTTTTCATTTTTAATTCTTGTGTTTTAAAGGTTTAGCTTTTCAACCTACACTTTGTTTATTTTGGATTTTATTCTCTAAAACGTAAGAGGAGAGAAAGTAAACAACAAATTAAAAAGAGAGAGAAAGTGTAGATTTCTCTTAAAGAGAGGAGAGTCATTGAAGAAAATAGAATAGGTTAAATAAGAATTTTTACATTTTAATATTATGTTTCTGGATCAATTTACATATATTTTGGGGTTAGAAATTGGTTATTAAGCTTCTTAGAGTGTTTACTAAGTCTTTTCATATGATAATTAATTGAAAAATTACTTTTTAGCATTCTTTTTAAAAGAAAAAAAACTAAATGAGCAGATGACGCATCATTTGTTTTTTTGTTTTTTAAATAAAAGATGGGTGATGCACCGTTTGTCCTTACATATAAAACAAAAATAAAAAAAGCTAGGCGCATTGGCTTAGCCTTAAAGGCCTACGCATGCTAGGCACTTATATATTGGACCATACACATGACCCGGTCTTTTAAGTTTAGATACTTGATGTTTTTATGTTTTTTTTTCTAATATTATTTTAGTAAAATAAGTCGTGAATAAAATACCTAGCAAGATATTTAAATTATTGCTCAATTTTGGAATGATTTTTAAATAAGTTGTGGATTTTTACAAGAATATTAACAATTTGTTTTCAGTTATTATATGTTTAATATGCAAAAAAAGAATTAAAACATTATTCTTGCATAATCAATGAAGATAAAATTTATGTTTTGTTATATTTTTAATAGATTTTTACATGATTTTGTCACATTAATTAAATATTTTACCTTTAATCATATATAGAGCATTTCAAGAGTTAGGGTTTTCAAATTGATAGGGAATCACAAAGAGACATATAAATATATCCAGTCTTTATCAACAACAATAATACCACAATAAAGTTTACCCAAACATCACTTTGAACAAACAAAAATAGAAACATTAAGAATAATGATCAAGTAAAAACAAAAACATCTAGGAAACATACATATAGAAGACATCAAGGATAATGAAACATTAGCATCACAAAAATGATATAGAAACAAAAGAAGAAACATCACATATAAAGAACATAAATATGCATAAGATAAGAAGAAGAAAAAAATATAAGAAGAAACATTATAAATAAAGGATATAAACATGCATAAAAAATAAAAAAACATAAATAGAAACATTGCAGATAAAACAAATACACACACACACACACACACATATATATATATATATATATGAAAATAAAGAAATATAAGTAGAAATGTTACAGATAAAAGATATAAACGTACATAAAAAGACATGGATACATTTAAGTTAGAAAATCAAAGTTTGGTTTTGACAATTTAACTTTTCTAGACTCTTATTTGTTTTTTTTTTTTAATGTTTTTTATGCCTCTTTATTATTCTCTTTAATCACATGGTCTTTTTCACACCAAACTCCAACTCACTATGTCTTTTTCATTATTTCTCTTTCATTTTCTCTCCTTATCACTTTCTCGCTTCTATTTATCTCTCTCATTACCTTCTTTATTTTCTAATTCTTGCTCTTATTGTGTGTGTTTTAACTATTATCACAACTCCCCTTTCTTACATAGGAAATAAAGAAACTAAGATAAAAAGACAATTCGTGCTTTTCAAACCCTAAGATGAGTGAGGTTAAGTCCTCACTATTTAGATGGTGAAGACAAAATTGGCCGCCCTAGAAAAGGTCAGGATAGAGCCTTCGATGGCTTGGTAAGGATATTATGCAATTTAATTGTTGTGAGGATGGTATAGTTAAAACGGTTAATACACATGAGTTTTTTTATGATTATAAAAAAGGTAATCAATGCTAAAATCAAGACAAACGATGCTAACAAAAGATGATGGACTTACAAGGAACGATGACCAAGCAACAAGGAAAAGTATTTGATAGAGCAGGGGAGAGGAAACAATAGGTTATACATGGTAGGGCTGAGCATTTCCGGTTCGGTCCGGTTTTTACATAAAAAAAGTAACCAAACCGACATTATTAATTTTAAAATTTTAAAACCGAAACCGAACCGAAACCGGTTCGAACCGACCGGTTTCGGTTCGGTTCGGTTTTTGTTGTTCAAAAACCGGTAAAACCGAAAGCAAATCTCAGTGCCCGGTGCACACAAACTACAAGCAAATCTCGATGTCCAGTGTACACAAATTACAAGCAAATCTCGATGTTTGCTGTTCAAGAAAACAGATCTGCCCACAAACTCCAAGCAAATTATAACATAATAATAAAAAAACAACAACCCACAAGATGCAGAGATAAACTTGAAATGGAGTTAGAATCTTAATTTTCAAAAAGTTATCTCTTTTTATCTGCTCATCTATGTAGTTTGATTAAATAAATGCAGGGGTGAACTTAAAGAGATGAAAGATAGAGAGAAAGGGAGGGGGGGCTTACGGGGAGAGATGAGAAGCAAAGAGAAAAGGAGAGAAGAAAGGGAGGGGGGGCCTACGGGGAGAGATGAGAAGATGATGAGAGGCAGAGAAAGAGAGGGGGATGATGAAAGGGAGAGAAAGGGGGGCTGTTATGAGAGGGGGGAGGGAGGGGGATGATGAGAGGGAGAGACAGAGGGGCAGGTGAGAAGATGATGAGAGGGGGGAGGGGGGTCGTCTGTTGAAAGTTAATTTAGGTGTAGGGTTTTTTCTATTTATACTTGTTTTTTTTTTTTAAAGTGCTTGTATGGTTGAACCGGTTCGGTTCGGTTCGGTTCAATCGGTTTCGGACTTTAGAAACCGAAACTGAACCGAACCGGAATTTTTTTGTGATTTTTTAATCGGTTAATTCGGTTTTTTTTTTCGGTTCGGTTTTTTCGGTTATTTTTTTCCGGTTTTTCCGGTTTAATCGATTTATCGGTTTTTTTGCTCACCCCTAATACATGGTTAGGGTTTACAGAAATAAAGGGAAAAAGAAAAAAAAGGGGTATAAATACCCAGGAATTGAAACAAAAATGTTTGAAGCGTCCAAAATGATACATGATTTTTAGTGTATTTTTCATTTTAGTCCTTCCTCACCTCTAATTCGTGCAATCAAGGACAACTCAAACCAAATCATAAGATTTCTTCTTAATTAGGTCTTTGGATGAAAACATATAGCACATTTAAAATATATGCCTTTGACTTTTTAATCCCTAGTTCTTCAATTCCTTTAATTTTAGTGAAATCAGCTATCCAACTCAATTTCTTTTCTTTAATTGAATTATTGATTGAATAAATAAGACCTTTCGAGTCATGTTAACTTGTCATTTTGATATTTGATCCTTTAATTCTTTCAATTTAGCCAGATTCAAAATAATTTGATTTCGTAATTTATTTTGACTTGCTTTTTATAGGGTTATTGCAATCTCAAATAAATATCATAATATTAGATTGATGCTTAATTTTACCAGCGTTGTTCTTTATGTTACAAGAATCTTTTTGAATAGAAAATGATTCTATAACATAAAGACAATAACCGTATATTTCTTATAAAAATAATTAAACATCTGATTTAATAATGTGATGATTTTGATAAGATTTTATTAGTTTACAACTTAATAGTATTTATATTTTTTTAAATAATTTTTAGTGTTTTGGTTGTCAAAATAAAATTTTAATAGAAAAATTATATCAAGTCTCCTATGATTTGATCATATTTTTCACTTTGTCTTTGTGTTTTGAAAAATTATACTTGGTAAACTCAAAATTTAAAATAAGATAAAAAAGATAAATTTATTGTCATATATATACATAAACTACATGTCTATCTAGTGTATATAAATTTGGGTTCTCCCTTAAGACTCCCTTTTTTTTTTTACGTGTAATTAAAATGTTTTGATTGAAAATTGATTTTTTAAAGAATTTGTTTTCCCTCACAACAACATTCGAGGGAGAGTCAATTGAGTTTATGTTAATGGAGTCTCGATGTTTGTCATGGAAAGAGAGTCATTAAGAGATAGCAAAGTAAGGTTATAACTTATCAATACCAAAACAAAACTTGGTATGTTTTAGTTTAATTGGATTTACCATAGTTGTAATGGAAGTAGTAAACGAACACTCTTTGCTTGCTTACTTTTATTTGTGGTATGTATTGAGAGAAAGAGACTAATAAAAAGAAAAAAGAGGGTGTTAAGAAGGGTATTTTTTATGAGCTCTATTAAGTTTGTGTTAATGAATTTTTGATTATACAAAATGTTTAAAAAAGAGTTTTAAAATTGTTTGTCCTTTTAATGTGAAACCCTCAATTGATTTTCTTTATTTTTAAAAGTCTTGCTTGTTGTGTGTGATCATTTTCTTGCAAGACTTTGGGATATGTATCTAGATTTTGGGTTATAAGGTATAACTTTCTCTCCTTTTATTTTATGTTATTTTGAGTTTTTTATAAATTTATTTTTTATTTCTTATATTGTTTACTAAAATAAGAGTTATTTTAGTTTAAGATCAAGTAACTTGATCTACATATATTTTTTAATTTTCAATTTTATTTTTAGTAATTATTGATTGATGACTTATTTATTATTCATTCATTTATTTAAACAAATAATTAACAACTTATTTAATTAGATATTTGCATAAATTTTTTTATTTACATTTAGAATTTTTTTTATATAAAAAAACATAAAAGCACTTGTATATTCATTTTTTTAAAAAACAATTATACGATATATGTCGAAGTGATTCTAATTATTCATAATTTTTATTTCAAAACAATTAATTTTTTTTTAATATGTTTTAAAAATTAAATTAATTAATTATATATTTTCAACTTCTATATAAAAATATTCAAATTTTAAAAACCAAAATACTAAAAATAATTGCATATAAATAATTCAAAATAATACATTAGATATTATAAAAAAAATATATTATAAAACAGCTGAATAACAAATATGTGGAGCATGTGTCAAAACCTAGTTTATTTTAAGAAATCCATCAGGTATCATCCTAAGGGATTGTTTAATTTCTAAAAGAATTTCTTAGGATAAATTCCTCATATAAAAATAATTGAAATATCTAATGCACATATAAAAGTAAATTTAAACTCCAATGAATTGTCTGGGCATAAAAAAAATGGCGTTTCTGTAATATATAAAAAAAACACGCTATCAATCTCCATTCTCCACCATTATTGTAAAATAATTGTTCATCCCTTGCCAAATTAATTGATGGCTAGTTTTTTTTAAAAAAATTTAATAATAAAATTGTATATTTAATATTAAAAAATTAATCATTAATTAAAATATAATAATAATCTCTATTACTTTCATTGAAATTTTTTCTGCGATGTAAAATATTATCTATTTATAAACTGTGATACAGAGTAATTTTACCTTTTTTTTAATTTTTCCTTTCTTAAACTATAGTTAGGTAATGAATGCAGATATTGATAAATTTTGATATGATATATCCACGTCATAGATTTGGACGGCTCTGATCCAACAGATCAAAATAAAGCCATAGCCGGCGAGTTATCCAAACCAACCAAACAGATAAAGAAGGAGATAGAACATACTGATTTTCAACTGATAAAAAATTTGTCAGGGAGCTTGTTACCTTTAGCCTTTAGGCAATGGAGGCTGTACAGTTCTCGACCGTTGCCTCCCGCCATTTCTCTACACCTTCTTTTGCGAGAAACAACAAGAGTTTCTCTTACTATTCAAGTTGTTCAAGAAATTCAGCTAGATCTTCTTGTTCTTCGTGGACTGGCTCGAGCAATAATGTCACTTCGCTTTCTTCAAGAAATTCTTTCACTGTAAGTTCAAGAAAGAAACGAAAAGGACACCCATCTCAGTAAATTTGTCTTATCTTTTAATGCACAGATTGGTGCTGCTTTTTTTTTTTTTGGTGAACAGAGAGAGATATGGAGGTGGGTGAATTGTAAGAGTGTTGTTACTTTGGGAAGAGAAATGGGGGGTGGCGTGATCAAAGCAGAGATGTTTGGTCAGTTAACTACTGGCCTTGAATCTGCTTGGAACAAGCTCAAAGGAGAAGGTTTGAGCTTACATACTGTCTTTGTGCACTTCAATTAGTTTTATTGTTTTTTTTTTCCTGTTAAAAAACGTTAGCGACTTTATGCATCAATCAATGTGTTTTTAGTTATTAAAGTGCATCAAATTTAGCAAGCTATAAAAAGGAAAGCATTGATTTTGGTATCTATAGATGGATTACAATTGTGGGTTTGTTTTCTCCTTTTGTATTAAAATGTTTCACTCAGCCAGGTTGTTGGTGTTTGGCTTTTGTTTATGGTTGGATTTTTATCTTTCCTGTTGCAGAGGTTTTGACTAAGGAGAATATTGCGGAGCCAATGAGGGATATAAGAAGAGCTCTACTGGAAGCAGATGTAAGTGAATTTGTAAACTAGAATTTGAGTTTCTTTTAATGCTTTTTGAAAAGAAAAGAATATGATTGGTCTATTAACAGGTAAGCCTTCCTGTGGTTCGAAGGTTTGTGCAATCAGTCGGTGACCAAGCTGTTGGTGTTGGCCTCATAAGAGGAGTGAAACCTGATCAGCAATTAGTCAAGGTATAAATTCCTATGAACTAAATACTTCAATCTGAGTGGTTTGTGAAAAAAATGGTGAAATTTCCTTCTTTATGTTTGTGAACTTCATTAATTTTCAGTGAGTTTTGATGTGGTATATGCTCACTTATTGTTATCATTGGTTGGCGCATCTGGTGCTGTATTCTTCTATTCTTCTGTTTCTGTAAATTATTGTCTTTGTTTTCTAATTTGAACTGAAACTAGCCTGCAGCATGAATAAAAACTCGTAGGAGGCAGTTGACACCACTCTCATTAGATTAATAATGTGTTATCAAAGTATTATAAATAATGAGTACATGACTTTAATGTGGGAGTCAAGAAAAGCTAGGAAGTCTTTTATCGTGTTTGAATTGGTGGTTATGAATCTTTGGTTCTTGCAGATTGTGCGTGATGAGCTTGTGAAATTGATGGGTGGAGAGGTATCTGAATTGGTCTTTGCAAAATCTGGTCCCACTGTAATATTACTGGCCGGCCTACAAGGTGTTGGGAAGACAACTATTTGTGCAAAGTTAGCTAATTATCTTAAGAAACAGGTACCTTTTGAAAGCCACAACTTGGTTAGTGTGGTGTTTTAGTTTGCTTTGATAAGATTTGTGTTATGCTTAATTATGTTGTTGACACTAGTATGTGATGTCAACCACAGGGGAAGTCTTGCATGCTTGTTGCAGGAGATGTGTACAGACCTGCTGCCATTGATCAACTTGTTATTTTGGGTGAACAGGTATTAAACACTGATTGTCAAAAAATTGCTTTAGTACCTAAGGGAAGAGTACTGGATTAATGCTGTTGTTTGCTATTTTAGGCATTTGCCTGCCTTTATGATTTTGCCTAAGATGTCAAGTAAAATGTGCAAATATATTTATTGAACATTTTTATTAGCAGAGATTGGCACTTTTACCAAGTAGTGATGCTAATTTTGACAGAAAAGGCAACAGATATTCTTGTTTTGTACTCCAAGATGGAGTACTAAAAATGATGTTTCTCACTAACTTGATGTGAACTAACTTCCATATTTGTCAAGTTACTGTGGTTATATGAGTTAGTTGTTTTGCTTTCATAATATATCTTTGTGATTTTTGGATATTAATCATTGTTCTTATATGTAGTCGTGGCTTTTGACAGGTAGGCGTGTCTGTTTATACCGAAGGAACCGATGTTAAACCTTCAGAAATAGCTAGGAAAGGTTTAGCGGAAGCCAAAAAGAAGAACATAGATGTGGTCATAGTAGACACTGCGGGAAGGCTTCAGGTTAATACTTTCTTTGTGTGTCTGGTCTTCTAGATAGTTACAAAATATGCCCTGTGACTCTCTGTTTGGGCAGCACTTATCAGTTTATGATTTCACTGGAATACATTCTATTTTCAAAATGTTTAACAGATAGACAAAGCAATGATGGATGAGCTGAAAGATGTTAAAAGGGTATTGAATCCAACGGAAATTTTGCTTGTTGTGGATGCAATGACTGGGCAAGAAGCTGCGGGTACAGTGGCTTTCACTGTTCTTTGATAATGGTCAATTAATTTGATTATTGTTTAAACTGCTAGTCACAGTCTTTCTCTAGATATAAAATCTACGGATTAATGAAGTAAACTTTTTGTCTTGCAAAATGCTCTTATAATGTCTCATGAGCTATTGATTTCTTATTTGTTTATACACAAATAACATAGGTACATCACATGCGTGTAAAAAATATGATAAAACTTTTTACTTCTCTGTTGCTAACTATCATTGATAATGTTTTCCATAATAACTGAAAGAACCATTTTGCTCATTCTACCTAAAGCTTGTACCAATAGAACCTCTGTGAATTTTCTGTTCTTGATACATCAGTTTTTTATGCTAACCTTCAGCTTTCTGATGAATCCATTGTAAAGTAAATTGGCAAACCTATAGGTTATAGCCATACATTGTTTTTCCTTGGTAGGTCATATGGGCTTCAATCTATCATCCTATCATGCAGTGTAGTTCTTATTAGCAATTTTTTGCTTCTGTCCATCTTATAATCTTAAACAAATGTGCAGAACTTACTCTCACACTTACAATTACAATTCTTACTTCATGGATACTTTTTCTTTGGGTAAATCCACAGCCTTGGTTACAACGTTCAATCTGGAAATTGGAATTACGGGTGCCATTTTGACCAAACTAGATGGGGATTCTAGAGGTGGTGCAGCTCTGAGTGTTAAAGAGGTCTGCATTTGAATTCCCTTATATATATATATATATATATATATATATATATATATATATTTTGCATTATTTTATAGCAGCCTCAAATTCATGCAAGGGTGAGTTCATGTGACTATAAGACTACAACAAATGTTAGCATAGATTTTTTTTCATTATTTTATAGCAGCCTTGAATTCATGCGAGGATGAGTTTTTGTGACTATAACTAAACTTAGCATAACTGTCTGTTCATTTTATGATATCTTTTGTATCTTCGTTGTTTGTCTGGGAACTTTCATAAAGTTGATTGCTTTTCTGATAAGGAGTTGTGATGGTTGTCTGTAAGATTAAGGCCCTGGGATAATGTTATGGGGAAATCAGAAATGAACTCCTTGACCTTTTTGAATAAAATTGAAACCAGTCATCTGAGTAACTGGTCAATTTAGAGAAAATTGGTTATCCAGTTCAGTTTTATCAAGATCACCTAAAATCTGGTTCTATTGGGCGTATCACTGCTTTAAGAGAGAAGAGAGATTTAGCAGGAAATGAACTCACTTGTCTCTCTATCATGCACACATACAGAGATTCAGCGCAGAACATAAGTAATTGATGAATGGAAATGTTGTAGGTTCTGGCTGGTCTCATCTTTATTCAGTACATAGTACAGAGATTGCATATATATTAAGTATATAGTTGTTTAATGATGACAGATATCAGGAAAGCCAATCAAGCTTGTAGGACGCGGAGAGCGAATGGAGGATCTTGAACCTTTCTACCCAGACCGAATGGCTGGACGCATCTTAGGAATGGGAGATGTTCTGTCCTTTGTTGAGAAGGCTCAAGAAGTTGTAAGTTCTAGTGAATCACATTTCTATTTCTTTTGAAGTGAGTGCATCTCAGTGCAATTCTTAGTTGATTTGTCTGTACAGATGCAACAAGAAGATGCTGAAGATTTGCAGAAGAAGATTATGAGTGCCAATTTTGACTTCAATGATTTCCTAAAGCAAACTCGTGCTGTTGCTAAGATGGGTTCCATGACTCGTGTCCTAGGGATGATCCCAGGAATGGCAAAGGTATGAAAGTCTGGTATAACTTCAATATTTTTTCAGAGTTACTGTGTTTGTTGGTTGTTTTAAGAAATTTATGCTCTAATTTTTGGATTGGTGATTTAGAAATCATTGAAGATTCAATTCATGAACCTAGATGATCAAAGTGGCTATATTTATGTGGCTCATCACTCTTCCTTGTAAGTCTGTATACTTGTGGAAGAAGCTTCAGTTGACTTTGCTATGTGTGCATGCAAACAGGTTACTCCTGCACAAATTCGAGAAGCAGAGAAGAGTTTAAAGATAATGGAAGGAATGATCGAAGCGATGACTCCTGGTCTCTTCTTCCACATGCTCTTTGTTATAACTGCTTTTGACATATAAAACCTGGACAAATTGGAAACATATATAAAGTTACATAGCGGTGATAAGACACTAGAGCTTTTGGTACAATTGCCCTCATTTAGTCCAGCACCCTATAATCCTCTTATCAATAGTTCTTTCTTTAAATATACTCTGGTGAAACTTCAATCCAATACTTGACTGTGATTAATCTTTTATGTTATAAGAAACTTTGTTGGTAAGGATTCAATAATTTAGTACTTTCCTGATCAGAGTATTGCATTACAAGTATTTTCTGATTTGCTTTGAAAATAACCAAAGACAGCAAACCTTATTATCTGGCCCAGTATGCATAGGCTTACTTGGTTTTTCTAGTGACTACAGTATTCGGAAAATTAGAACTTATTTCAAACATGCTGATAAAGCCTGACAGTGTTGTCTTCCAAGGATTTAATATGTTTTTTCTTTCTGCTCCTCACACACCTATTGTTCATACTTTCAACTTAGACATGCCTTTGTTCATTGTTTGTCGTAGATGCTAAACACACCGCGATTAACAAAAGCCAGGATTTTGGAGTCAGCTTTGCTTGTTGGCTGATTCTCTAGTTGAAATTTATCTAATAACTTATTCAATTCAACCAAAAGTGTAGATGTTTGGTTCTAATTTCACAGGATTATGTATTATATGTCTTTTCCTTCTATGCGATACAGTTTGCACATGCTTAACCCTTCAGAATATCCAGTCCTTGTAGTTTTTTCTGATTTTTTGTTTATTTACAGAGGAGAGAGAGAAACCAGAATTGTTAGCAGAATCTCCTCAAAGGAGGAAAAGAATTGCTCAGGCTTCTGGAAAAACAGAGCAGCAGGTATGCACACTTTCCACTTGATGTGTGTGCTGGAAAACAATGGAGGTTCTGTACTTGTGTAATTCAGCTGTTTACTTTTGCATGGGTGTACTTGTGATATCAAAACTAGGTGAGCCAACTGGTTGCTCAACTCTTTCAAATGCGTGTTCGTATGAAGAACCTAATGGGTGCAATGGATGGCGGATCTATTCCTTCTCTGAGCAATCTTGAGGATGCACTAAAAACCGAACAGAAGGTACCTTATCTGCTTATGTGTGTATATATTTTCTTTACATGCTTTAATGTTTGGTTTGCTGTTCAATTCCCACATGATTATAGACATTGGTAAAGGGTTTCTGAGGCATGCTGGTTGTTCAGAATGTTCTGAGTAACTCTAAAAAGAATATACAAGTTCTGCTATTCAGTTCTTACTGTTACTTTTACCACCCACTTTTGTGACATCCTCATTATGCATAAATTTTTTCGAAGGCCGTGAAACTATGAATGCAATAAATATCATGACTGAAAAGTTTTTTCGGTTCAACATTGAGTTGATTAATGAGACCAACAATTTATATCGCTCTTCATTTCATGTTGTCGCATAATTGAGCCAGTGGTCTCTATTTCTTTGTTTTACTAAATCTGTTTAGACAAGAGAAAGCTAGTTTAAGTGGATTGTGGAAGTGCTTTTTGGATAGCAGAATATTTCTATACAGGCACATGTTACTGTGATTGTGGCCTATTCGAGGATTGGCTAATAAACATGTCAGCAATATAGATTAATAAAATTAACCATTGAGAAAGTAGAGATCTCTCTCTTATCTTTACACTCTGGTTAGGGAGAATGGAAGGAAAATTTTCCCTTGCATGATCTGCTGCTCGATTCACTTAGATGACTCACAAAACCAAACAAGAAGCTAAATAATATCTTATTTGGATATTTAATAATAGTATGGCATGTCAAAATACTGTCAGGATGGTAAATTGAGCTTGCTTCTTTTAAGCAATCTTTTTTTATCAGGAGAAAACTTCTCTGTGCCTTTTGAATTTTATTTTATTTTTCCTATTTACAGAACTTCTCTGCAACTTGCAAAACGTAAAAGACATTAATAACTTGCATGGTCCTTGCACCTATAATTGTAAAAATTTTGCGATTCCCATGTTTGAAGGCATTAAGAATATCGGACACCTGAAGAGAAACTGTAAAACTAACTCGAATCCATCATAAGTCCTCATCCTAATCTATCTTTTTTATCTTTTTGGATATTTCCTGTACAAGGCTTCTCCTGGTGCTGCAAGGAGGAGGAGAAAATCTGAATCAAGGAGGCGATTTGTTGACTCGGCATCATCAAGGCCAAGTCCTCGTGGTTTTGGATCAAGTAATTAGGAGCTTAAGCTGGCAGGCGCTGCAAGAATGACTTAAAGCAAACGAATCATAGCCCCAGTCCTTTTACGAGTTCTCACATATCTCCACTTATCATGAAGGTAGAGTTCAAAGCTCGCTGAGATTAAGGGACTTGATAGTTAATGACAATTCTCTTCATGAATACAAATTTTTGAGACAATAATGTTTTCAACCGTCCTTGTGGCGAAGAACCATGCATTAAAGCCTGTAAGTAACTTGTTTAAGAATTCAGATGTGAATGTATTAGTGGGGAACAGAGGCTGAGATGAAAATCATGTTATTCTGGTAATATTTTTAGTACACAAACTGTTGTGCAATCTGTAATGACAAGTGTTCATCGCTTATGTTCTACCCAATAGCAGGGCTTTTTTTTTTTGTGTTATTGTCTGTTGAAGGTATCCAGTTCATGATTCCCAGACCACATGCGCACTTTCTTTCTGCTGTACTTGTAGTCTTACAGATGTTACTTGAGGATTGGTGGCTATCTACATCAAAACAATGACAAAAGAGGCTAAACTCCAAGGACAATTTTGTCATTATGTACATCCAAGAAATAGTTGAATCTGACAGATTTCCCGGGAAGTTGTGATTCGTGTGAACAAAGAAGAGAAAGTCCTTAAGATCCCAAAAACAGAAGCAATCTTTTAGCATCTGATTACCAGGGGCATGACACAACAAACTATTTATTTAAAAGCCCAGTTTTATAGGTCCCTTCCTTTTCAGTTTTTCCTCTTCTTCCTTGGCAAGCAAAAGAGAGAACGAAAAGGTTACACTTACTTGAAAGACAAATTTATGAGGGAAGAAACAATGGCAATAGATAGAGCATCATCATTTCCGGGGGCTGATGTTGATCAAGCATTGAACCCTAGCCAAAACAAGGAGTTTGAAGTTGATCCTGTATCATCAGATATTGCCACCTCAAAGGAGACTGGGCAGGTACTGTTGCAGTTTGCACTCAATTCAACCAATCTTTACACGCAGTACAGGAGGAAATAGACATCAATCAAAACTGTGGCTGTTCTTCTTTTTTTGACCATTTATTATTTGAATTTCTATATGGACTCGTACATTTTTAGGTTCTGATATTGAAAATTAGCATGTCCAGAAAGGCTACGCAAGTCTAGATTTATTTTATGCTCATCTGATGATAAAAAGGGATCTGCAAATCGTATATTCATGCATACAGAAAACCATCAGTCCCTTCAGTCCCCCATTTAATATATATAAATTTGTTGTGAAATGACATCTGAAGATTTGAAAGTCATCTGCTTGAAAAGAAACAAAAGGGGTGTCAGACTTTCATACGAGCTCTTAATTTATACTTAGATTGAACATTTAGAATTCACTTGTTATGGTGAGGGAGAATATGATATTTGGTTTGGTAATATAAGCTTTCAAGGTATGAACATGCCGGCAAAAATGCATTCCATTGGCATATTGATATGCCCAAAAACATGATTTTTTTTCTCATATCAATCCAAAAAGTCTCATTGGGAAATGATATGATCATGAACATGTGAAAAATCCTGAAGGCCATCACTTCTCTTGAATATTTAAGAAAACCTTCATCATGCCTGCTTGTTTTCCCTCTCCTTGTTCCGGTGTCTTTCTTCCGTCTCCAACTAATTTGCATTGCATTGCAGGAACAAGATGCGGCTGCACGGAAGAGGGAAAGGGAAAAGCAGGATGCCATGCATAAACTCAAAACAACCATCTTAGTTTCCGCCGTGATCATTGCTGTTGCCGGGGCTGTCTTTGCCGTAACCAAAAAATTGAGAGAGAGATGAAATCACTAGCCGGATGGTATTATAAACTCCAGCAAATGCTCAATTTTCCTGATATCTTAAACGTTTTTTAGATTATTTATTTATTTATTTATTTATTTATTTATTTATTTATTTTTGAGATCACAAGGCATTCCATTCTTTCTAGGGAACTTTTCTTTTTATGTAGCAGTGAAGGATGGGCATGTGCATTCCACATTGCTATGTGAATTACTGCATATTATAATAATAATAATTGAAGGAGAATTTTTTTAACTCTCAAGTCTTATTTTTAATAATTGAATTTCAAATGAAATTCAATCATTAAAAATAATACAAAAATAAAATAGAGGATTATTGTTGATTCTATACTTAAAGATAATAAATTAATGTTAATATTTTTTCTCTAAAATGCCCATCCATCCATTTTTTTTTTTTCCAGAGACCTTTTAAAAAATAAGATAAATGTGATAAGGGTAATATAAAAAAATAAAATAAACTGAACTTTATTTCTTGAATTTAATTTATTTATATATTGAATTCAATTATAGTAAGAATTAAACAACCTATAAATATTTAATTTTGGATGAGTTGCCTTTACAGATTTCTACTGCGCATCAAGGAAATGGAATTCAAGTGGTAGCATAGTTTACACAATTCATATGTCTTATCCAAGTGAGTGAGCTAAAAAACCAAAAAACTGATTAAATTAAAAAAATTAAAAAAAAAATAATTGAAAAAATCAAATCGTGAAAAATACTGATTAAATTTTTTTAAAAATAACCGGTTCAGTTCGGTTTTATAAGCCAAAAATCAAAAAACCGAATTGAACACAAACAAAAAAACCGAGCCAAACCGGAAAAAAAACCAAGCCAAATCGTTTTGAACCAGTTTTTGTTCTAAAAAAATCAAAACCGGTCAATTTAAACCAGTTTCGGTTCGGTTTTAATTTTTTTTTTAAAAAAATCAATTTAATTATTTTTTTAATAAAAACTGAACCAAACAAAAAATAATAATAACTTATCATTTGAAAGATAAAAAAGAAAACTAATAGATGTCTTTTTGATAATGCATGTAGAGCATTATCACATTGTTAGCTTTATCTAAATCAAGATAAAATTTTAAATATTTTTATCTTGATTTAGTTAACAAAGTGATATCTCTTAAATTTACAATCACAAAAATATATAAAAGGATAGGCAAATCATTATAGCAAATCATAATATTCATTTTTTTAATTATCATCCTCAAACTCTTTTTTTCTTCAATTGCAGTCTTCTATGCGTAATTTCATTATCAATTTGTCAACATTTGGTAAGGAAATAAAAATAAATAAAAAATAGAGGCCCAAAGCGTAAGACAAGGAAAAACCTTATGACCAATCTCAAATTCAATAGCATACTAGAGGTCATTTATCTGATTTACCTCTATGCTTCTTAATAGTTGGATGTTAAGTTTTCGTGTAGAGAAGTTGGCAGTTGGCAGTTGGCAGTAGCCAAAGCCATAATGCTATCAGCCAACCTTTAAAAAAAATCCTTTGATTTATTATTAATAATATTAATGATTAGAATTTTCTAAGAAAGGAATTTCACCTCAGAAAAATAAGATACTTTATATTAAATTAGACAAACCACCCATTTTCTATGGATATAATAAAATGTTGTCACAATGCGTTTAGTTTCAAATAATAAAAAAAAGAATCATTATTTCTATTTCTATTCCACTTTCTTTCAAATAAATAAATAAATAAGTATATTCCAACCATATAAAACCAATATTAGCTTTCTTTCATGTCCAGAGGCGAAGCTGGTAGCATTTTATAGGGGATTAAAATTAATATAATAAGATATATTATTAAAAAATTTATTTATTTAAAATAAAAATATCATACTATTTTATATTTAAATACTAAATAAAAAAAATAAAAATGTTTTGCAGGGTCCAGCCCCTACATGCTTCCCCTTTCCGCCCTGTTCATGTCAATAGTAGTTTATTACACACACGTTTGTTTTTGTTTTTTTTTTTTCCAGCTATAAATAAGAACCGAAATAAATATAACAACGGTGCATAAAAATTAAAAGATTCTTGCCAAGATATTTATTTATTTATTTATTTATCAAAGAAAAAAGAAAAAGAAAAGAACGAGACCAAGGCTAGAAGGTGCCTTCCTAAGAGCGAGAAGAGACTAGAGAGAGACTAGTTCTTCCGGTGACACAACGAGACGTAAGGCGTAAAAGATTAAAAAAAAACAGAGAGAAAGAGAGAGGATGTCTCTTCTTCAATGTCAACTAAAACCCTCTCCTTCTTCGTCTTCATTCCCCTCTCCTCTCCACATGAAGAATCTGCAATCCCGACGCCGAATCCCCTTCCCTTCAAAACCCTTAAAGCTAACAAACCCTACTCTCCAACTCCCTTCAAAAACCCTCCTTAAGCCCCTCTATTCCACCTTTTCTCTCTTTTCTTCTATCGCCCCGCAACAAAGGCAACAGCTTCAAATAGGCCCCCATAAACAACAGCAACAAGGGAACGCTAACGAACCATTTGATTCTCTTTCCATTATAAAACCCTTTATTTTTTCTCAGTCTAAGCCAATCCTACTTGGTTGGCTTTGCAGTCTACTTTCTGTCCTTTCTTTATCCCAGCTTGTGCCTAAATTTGGTCAATTCTCCTCTAGTATTGGTAAAATTGATGGGGTTACGCTGAGAAATGACGGGTTGGTGCTGGCTGGTTTGTTTTTGGCTAAGTTGATTGCTACTTATGGCCAGCATGCACTCTTGTGGGAGGCTGCATTGAATGCCAGTTATAAGATTAGAGTTTTTGTTTTTGAGAGGGTTTTGGAGAGAGAATTGGGGTTTTTTGAAGGAGGAGGTGCTGTTTCTTCTGGGGATGTGGCGTATAGGATCACTGCTGAGGCTGCTGATGTCGCCGACACTCTCTATGCGCTTCTCAATGTGAGTGATTGTTTATTTTTGTGTGAACAAATGTAGGGAGTTAATTGCTTAAGTATATACTGAAGGAAAATTTTTTCCATTTATGAAAGTTAATTGATTTTATGTGTTTTTTCTTTGACGATCGATTACAGGTATATAATGTTAATCTTCGTATGATTGCTTGTAAGACTCAATTTTGTGCACACTGGCAAGGAGTTACCGGTTAGGAAAATAAGAGTTCTCTATTAGTGGGTAGATTAAAAACGGCTAATCATGCGCATGTCTTTATTGAGTAGATGTAACCTCTTGTTTTGTGCTCGGTGGTGTGTCTGTGTGGAGGAACCCGTTGTGATTTTGCATCTGTACATGTCTTGCTTTTAATTTCATTGTTATGGAATAAAGCCTCATGATAAACCTTGCACACAAAGTGTACTCATTTTTGCTTTAATTCTCAATGATGAGTTCAATTTGTATCACAGACCATTGTGCCCAGTGCTCTGCAGTTATCAGCAATGGCCTCACGGATGTTGGTTATTAGCCCTGCCCTTTCCTTGATCTCAGCTATGGTAAGGGATAAAGCAGCTTCAACATATCTGATTATGCTCAGATTATTCTTCTTCATCTAGGGGTCTGGATTTTTTTCTGCAATGTTATAGGTGATTCCTTGCACAGCTCTTGCAATTGCATACCTTGGAACCAGGCTTCGGAAGATATCTAAGAAGGCACAGCTTAGTATTTCAGCTCTATCAGCCTACCTTAACGAGGTAAAGTTTTGAAACTTGTATGATGCCCAAAATTCCTTTATGTTGCAATGCATGTCATACTTTTTGGATTTCTCATACCTTATGCTTATGTTTATTCCTTATCAGTCCCACCTTTATTTGTCTTAATCTACCAAAAGATGAATATAGGTGGACTTCCCCTCCCCCCGATGCAGACACACTTGCACTTAATCTATTTTTGACATATAATTATGCATGTGTTTTGGTGTTAGCCCTTACCCTGTTGTTTATCGTTAAATGATATATTTATTTATTTTATATATATTAGGTTCTCCCGGCAATTCTTTTTGTGAAAGCAAGCAATGCAGAGTTTTGTGAGATTGCTAGGTTTGAAAGGCTTGCTTATGCTGACCTATCTGCACTTCTTACCAAAAGGAAAATGAAGGCGTTTATCCCTCAAATTGTACAGATTATATACTTTGGAGCATTATCCATCCTTTGTGTTGGATCGATGGTGGTTTCAAGTGGTTGTTTTGATGGTTGTAGCATGGTTTCTTTTATAACCTCGTTGATTTTTGTCGTTGAGCCAATCCAGGTAACATCATCTAATCACATTATCTTTGGATTCTATGAGAAATAGGAGGGATTTTACTAGCATCTTCCTTGGTTTTGTTGTTGCCTTCCCCTTTCTCCCTCATATGATGTTACCTCTGACCTGCCCTTTATTAATTTAACCACCCAGAAATGCACACAGCATCCTGGACTTGGAGGTGTCCTGAACTGTGGCCCTAGTGCCAATAATCATAATTACTTATCTAGGAAAAAATAAAATAAAAAAAGCCGCTGCGTGCTATGAACTTTGTTTGTTGTAAAAGATATAGTCAGTGCCTTTTGTTATGTTTATCATGTTTTAGCCAATCAAGATTTGGCTTAAGTAATAAATCTAAAGCATCATACAGGATGTTGGAAAAGCATACAATGAGTGGAAACAAGGAGAACCAGCTATTGAACGCTTGTTTGATTTGACCAGGTTTAAATCTAAGGTAAACTTCATAGTAACTGTAGTTATTGTCAAAAACTTTATATATTATGTCTTTTAGATTCTGCAGCACATGCTTCCTCCTTTTTTTTATCTGCAGATGAATTGATGTTGTACATACTAAGCAGTGATTTTCTATACTCTGAGAGTGAGAGAGATTTGACATAAGTGTCATCATTTTCAGTCATTTGGCAATTATTAATAAATTTCTGATTGCATGGCAATAAATGATTTTCCACTCAATGGAAGAGCAGGAAGCACAACATAAAAAGAGAGGATGATTTCTATATTTGTTGAAGTAACATACACTTGCTTATACTCTAATCGGGTTACATGATCTATCCAGTGGGGATTGTTCTTCTAGCGATGGCATACTTTTCTGGTGTTTGGAATTATCTTAGATATTGAACCTATGCCAAGATAGTGACTATTTTTTCCCCCTATATTAACGCTGTCCCCTCCAAGAAAAGAATCCTGGCTCAGCCCCCTGAATACGTGCCTGTCATGATTTATCATCTTGTAGTTGCAAATTAATCATTCTTGAATATAGGTGACTGAAAAACCAGATGCTGTGGATTTGGACCATGTCTCGGGAGATGTCAAATTTTGTGATATCTCATTTAGATATGGGGAAAATAGTCCTCTTGTATTGAATGGATTGAACCTTCATATCAAAGCTGGAGAGACAGTAGCTCTTGTTGGGCCATCTGGGGGAGGAAAGACAACCCTAATTAAAATGCTTCTCCGTCTCTATGATCCTTTACATGGTGAGCCATCTGGATATACAATTTTTACAAGTTCCTTGAAAAATGTGGTCAATTTATAGTCAAATGTTTGGACTTTGAAACTCTTTGTTCCTTTTAAAAGTGTCTGCTTATCTAATCTTTTCATGCTAACAGGTTGCATACTTGTTGATAACCAAAATATCCAAAACGTCCAGTTGGAAAGTTTGAGGAGGCATGTTGGTCTGGTTTCTCAGGATATAGTAAGATTTTGAACTTCCATTTGTGTTTGATTTCTGTTTTTGGACTCTGTCAAGAAAAAGAAAGAGAAGGAAAAAGAAGGGGAAGGGAGTGTAAGACCTTGTGTTCAAGGCCTTTGATTCAGCTTCCTAAAATCTCATTCAATTGAGATTTGTGAAAGATTCCATTCATAATACCAAATCGCTTGAAATGGTTCTTTTTTCAAGCAGGAGCTGCTTGATTTCGTTTCCATTCATCCACTTCATTTTTAATTGTTTCTTATTTTACCTTTTTTCTAGAAAATGGAAAGCTCATTTAATTTCCATGGTAAACTGTCTATTCCTAATCAATCAGATAATTGGTTAACTTTTTTTTTTTATATATATATATATATATATATATATATATTTTACTATTGTTGTCAGCCTCCTAGCTAAAACTTGGAAGTTTGAAGTTTATCTTGTTAATTATTGTGTATAATTTCCAACAGCTCTCTTGATGGTTGGCAAGTAAAAATGTTGTCAGAAATACTGTTATTATACACACATCATGAAACATGGAGAAAACTCCTGGTGGTTCTTCATCTAGTCTTTTGTATATGGCTTCAGAGTCTTTTTTCAGGAACAGTTGCTGAAAACATTGGATATAGAGATATAATGACAAAAATAGACATGGAGAAGGTTGAGTTGGCAGCACAAACTGCAAATGCTGATGAATTTATTAGAAAGCTTCCCAAAGGGTACCAAACAAATATTGGGCCCAGGGGTTCAAGTTTAAGTGGAGGCCAGAAACAAAGGTGAAATCTTCCATCTGAATTCGTGTTTCCATTATTGGTTTTTGTTTGAGGGAATTGTTGGTTGGCTAATATATCTAGCTTAGAGTGTAGGACTCCAACCCTTATGCTTCATTAAATGTGCAGACTAGCTATTGCAAGAGCACTCTACCAGGATTCCTCTATACTTATTTTGGATGAAGCAACTTCTGCTCTAGATAGCAGGTCTGAATTGCTGGTGAGACAAGCTGTGGAGCGTTTAATGGAAAACCATACTGTAAGGACAACTACTCATTCTATCAGCCAATGGGTGTTTTGTTAATATATTTTTATTTTTTGAGGTATGGATATGACGAGGAGAATCTGGCTTGAGCAAAGGCTATTCTAAATCAGGCCCTGTGCCATTAGTGCTTAAATAAATGTGTTGGCTAAGTAGCCAACACCACCTGTTAAAGATACTTCCTATTGTAGATGAGAAGTCCATGATCTTTTTTCAATTTGCCCATGGAGTTTGATGGTTCCAACGAAATGCAACTAGCATTCTGGTGTCTGCCTCATTTGGCCATAACATTTTAATTCAAATTCAAACTAGTACCATCTGAGATATGGGAGAAGCAAGAATTCAACATGAAGCCATTAAATTGTGTTCAATATAAGGGGGGTATCGCTCTTGAAAGGCAGGCAGAAAGTCATAACTACCATTTCTTTGAGGGGCTCATTTATGAATAATGCTTTCAAATGTGTTTTTGTTTCTTTTTTTCTATTTTTTTTTTTTTGATGGCTTGAACGTGTACTGAACCACTAGTTTATATGGTGATAGGTGCTTGTCATTGCCCACCGGTTGGAAACAGTTTTAATGGCAAAGCGAGTATTTCTTTTAGATGATGGAAAACTTCAGGAGCTGACTCCTTCTCTCTTGGGCAGCCACCACAGCTCCCAGACATTTACTGGGCTTGTGATTTGAAGGCATTGCATAAGTTGGACAGATCAATGTGCATTCATAACAGGATGCTGCTGAAACCATAGCTGGATCTGCTAGATTATCTCACATTGCAGCAGTTTCTGTGATCAAATTCAGCACATATTATTTTCACTACAACGCCCAGATTCGCAACAATTACCATCATGACGCCATCATGCATGTATATCCATGGAGGAACAGAACAGAGCACCCAAGCTTCTTCTTTTTTTTCTATTTTAGTTTGTAAAGTTGAGGGGGTGGGAGGTTAGACAACAGCTATCTATAACTTACCAGGAATACACAATTACTAGACAAGGTTGGAATAGTCCATTAGAAAGGCATTTAGCATACTCTGGGTTTGGTTGACCCCTGGATTCCTCATTTTTGAGCTTCGCCCTTTTCTTTCATAATTAGTAAAGCTCAGCATAGTTTCTGGCTCATTTTATTTGGCCACCAAATCAGAGTGAACACAAAGATATGTTATTGTTGGTGAGGGCTGCTAGGTTTGCCGATGCTCAAAACGTCAACATTCTATACTGTTATAGTTCCGGGGCCTTAATGCAGGTAGAGTTGTTCGATTGACTGATCAACAGTATACGCGACATGCCTGGTTAAAATAACAACGCAGTCATGCTTGCCTATCTTATTGTGGTTCATTGTGGATCATCCAAAGATTAATAAGATAGCTGGGCTAGTTGGCTGGTAGTAGAGGTTGAATAAAAGTGACGAAACATGTTATTCAATCTTACATTGATTGATTGATCCGTCGATAGATCCTTGGCTTAGTGGTAGCCACCCCCCACATCATGCGACAGGCTGCGGGTCTGACTTCCACTAAAGCTGAGTTTTAAGTGCAGCCTCTTCCCCCTTCCCTCACTGTAAGACCAGAAAAGATTAATCTATACAAAGGGTCTTTAGGCTTCCAATGATATATATCCAGGGTGATTAACAGAGCAATTTTTACTTCCAATTAAGAATATCATACAATTTTATCACAAAAAATCACTGGCAGATGCTGCTAGCTTTCTACATGACGACTGCCATTCAACTCCTGTTTCTCCTTGCTTGCTAAGAGTGTTGTCATGGAAGAGAAGTCAAATGAAAAATCCAAATCCTCTGAATCAGAGGAACTGGAACTATCCTCACTATCAGAATCAAGAAGAAGCCTATCCAAGACAAGCTCATTCCTCTGAATTCGGGAAAAACATTCAGCCGTCATTTTCTCCTCAAGTTGCCTCAAAATTGTTTGGCCCTGCCTTGATGGAGTAGAAACATTTCGACCCTCATTACTTTCGGAAAACATGGTTGTCGCCAAGCGATGATTGACAGGAAGACTATCAGGGCCTTCAATCAACCCTTTGCGTTCTGTTGCCTTGTGCTCATTGCTACTACCATGGCTGTCCTTGGAAGTCGAAGAAGATGCGCGTTTTCGTTTGAGCAATTTGGTCTCATTTTCGACAACTCCCTGATCTAAATCTGCTTCATACTGACATCCTTCCATTGCCAATTCGTTTCTACTCGAAATTGCACGCGATGATGTGTCATCGTCACTGTCCACAAGCTCTATAATTTCTTTTAATGGAGGTTTTCCTTCACCTGGAATGGAAAAACCACATTATCAATATCTGGCTATGTCTTCCACAGAAGCAGCAGAGAAATTTCAAGAGCAAAAATCACATATTGGGAAAATAAGAAATGGTCCCTCTCATATGACATGCATTAAACTGATTTCTTCCTATCAAAGCACCTATTGCCCCAATTAAACAAAACATTAGTAACAAATTCATAGACACAGTCAGTTTAATTAATGCATGTGATAACAAAAAAAAACTAAAGGATCTAGCAATACCTGAAGCACCACCCACGATTCCATCTCCATTCTCCAGCGAATTGCTACTAGAACCTCCATTTGCTCCTAAAACCGTGTTCCCATGGCTATCCACAAAACCCATTTTTGCTTTCAAATTACCACTTCCTTCACCACCCTTTTCATTTTCAATCAGACCGTTCTTTCCCAAACCCTCACCGGAACCCCCATCACACCTCAAACCCCGCACACCCAAATCAACAATTCCCCTCGGCTTGTAACAACTAGGAACCCCTTTTGCCTCAATAACAACATTATCATTACAATCGGTGGCAAACATCTTAGTCTTCAAATTAACAGCATTTTCATCACGCTTAACATTCTCATCTACAACGCCCTTCGCTCCCACAACCTCTCCAGGAACCCCGACATTGCTTATAGGCTCCTCAGGCTTCAAAATGACATCTTTCTTTAAAAGCAACAACTTCATCTCCAAATCCTCAAACTTTCGCTTGTAGAAATCAGTTTCGGTCTCTGCCTTCAACTTTTCACCCTTCAAGTCACGATTTTCCTCTTTGAGCTCCCTCATTATCCTTTCAACTTCTGAAATACTTTTCACTGTCTCATTAAACCCATCTCGCTCTTTCTTTAACTGCAAACACTCTCTTGTACAGTCCCTAAGTTCACCCTCAACTTTCAACTTCTCTAATCTCTGAATTTGAGCTCTTTCTTCAATCAATTCCTTCTCTTTTTTTAGTGACTTGATCTCAAGCTCCAAATTTTCAACCATGGACACCAAAAATCCTTCCACTTCAGTGAAGTGCCTAGACATGAAAGTCGATTTCAAAGATGAAACCTTTTCCCTAATGATTCGAGTGTTGACATTCTCTCCACCTTCAAAATCAACAGCCAGCTGAGACCCAAATGCCATTTTATTGCAAGACAATCAGATGTACCACACACACAAGAAATAATAGAGAGAGGGAAGTGAGAAGCTTTGCAAAATAAAAAGAAAACCCAGATCAGAAGCAGCGGTTTTAAGCAGGTTTTCTCCTGGGAAACGTAGAGAAAGTGAAGGAATTTGAAGGGTTTTATCGTGAAGTTGAAATAAAAATGTGGAGAGAGTACAAAAGATCATGCGATTTTGAAGCTTTATCTTCACAGGCAGTTGAGAGAAGTGGAAAAGGTTAAAACAATTGTTTTAAAATCCGATTTGATGGATTAACTTTAAATTCAGTCAATTCAAAATTAAAATCGAGTTAAATTAAAAAAAATTAATATGACCTGATAAATTCATCCAGTCAAGATCTAAATGTAAATCTATTAACTTTTATTTTTTTTATTTTTTTATTAGAACAACATCTTTTTAATTTAAAAAAAAAATAATCCAATTAAAATCTATAACCCGAAACTTAAATTGAACCGATGTTAAAATTATAGTTAAAACCTTGATATCATTTAAGATTATCTTTACAGTTGGAATTTTAGCGGAAGAGAAGTTTTTCTCTGTGTTAGGTCAACTCCAACGGAGCAGGTAAATAAAAAGATAATTGTACTTTGTTTTTTATTTCTTTATTTTTTATATTCCAACGAAAGAGACAAATCAATAGCCAAAATAGCTTTTTATTTTTTTAAGGGCAGCTCCAACGGAGCAGGCAAATGAAGAGGCAATTGTACTTTGCCTTTTATTTCTTTACTTTTTGTATTCCAACAGAAAAGGCAAATCAATAGCCAAAATGACTTTTGCTTTCTTAACAGCCATTTCTACATTTAACTGTAGAAATGGCCAAAATGGCCAACGGCTATTTTTATAGCCGTTGGCCAACAGCTCTTTTTTTTAAAAAAAAAAAACATAGAAAATTTTGTCTATAAATACATGAAGAAAAAACTTGTAGTTTTAAATTTTTGTACTGTGCCTCACCCTTCTCTCAAATTTTAAAAAACAAGAATCAATTATTCTCTGGTTAATTATTAACATCGGTTGTGTTAATTAGCTGAAATTAAAAGGTATGCTTGTTTAAAAGCTTTTTCTATTTTCGTTTTAATATCTCTTGATTTTTTAGACCTTTTGTTGTTAATTTAATATTTGTGATGAGTTTTATTTCTTTATTATTTTATGTTTTTAATATGGGTTAAGGAAGACAATTTTTATTTATGTTGTTATCTTTGATAAAATTGAGAGAAATTAATAGTGGTAGTTGATATTGATAAAAAGATAGAGTTGCATATTTAAAATTTATTTTTGATTAATTATATTTTGTCTTCTTGAAAATGCAATTAAATCAATATATCGATTCTCTTTTAGTTTCAAAAAATGATCAAATTGTTATGTTAGAACAAGTAGAAGGCAATGCTTATTATTAATTCACATGTATGAAAACTACAAAATTGCTAGACATTGAATGTGAGTTTCTTTTACACTCTCTTATAAGGTTTTAACTTGAGTTTTTTTTTTTTTTAATGTAGATGGATTCAAATTTTCCAAGCTCTTTTATCAACTTTCTTATGAGTGAGTCAGAAGATATTCTCTTTCAACCAAGTGATTCTAATCAATTAATTGATGACTTAACATGTTCGAATTTAAATGTCCATTCGGCAAAAATATCACAAAGAAGTAAAAATTTCTCACCAGAGGAGGATTGTTTACTTGTCTCTGCATGGCTAAATACAAGCAAGGATCCAATTACAGGAGTTGATCAACAAACAAAACAGTTCTGGGCTCGCGTACATGCTTACTTTGTAGAGAATGGAGAAAACTTGAATAATCGTTCACAAATAAGCATCTCAAATAGATGGCAAGAAATAAATAGAGAAGTCGGTAAATTTATTGGATTTGTTACTCAAATTGAAAATCGTCAGCAAAGTGGAATGACCAAAGAATCAAGGGTAATGTTAATATTCATTTCTATGTTGAATTGTTTAACATATATTTTAACATTATTTAATTAATTTATTTTTTTACCAGATTAATGATGCTCGGCAAATGTATGCTTCTTGCGTTGGCAAACGATTTCAACTAGAACATTGTTGGGTTATCTTAAGAAAAGAACCCAAATGACAATTTGAGCGTGCAAGTCAACATCAAAGGTCAAACAAGAAAAAAAAAGGTCATGCCAATGCAAGTCCGGCTTCATCAACTCCATCTACCCCTGATTCTTTTAGTTTAGGAGAAGATAGTGAACCATTGATTTATCAAGATAGACCAATCGGTCAGAAGGCTGCAAAGGAACGACTTAAACGTAGACAATGAAAAGATAAAGTTGGGGATGCAACTGTAACGAATCTGTTACAACAATTCAGGGATACTCTAGTTGAAATTGAGGATCAGAAGAAACAAGACAGGAAAATTATGTTAAAGCAACAAGCCATGTTGATTCAACAAAGTCAAGAGAAACAAGAATTGGACAGGATTGAGAAAGAAGAAGAAATTATGAAAATGAATATTTCTAATCTGGATCCAATTTCTGCAGCGTATTTTCAAAATAGAAAGTTAGAAATTATGCAAAAGAGGGGTTTTCATTTTTAATTAACTTTGATTGATTTATTGTAATGTAATGTATTTTTAATGAACTAGATTTATTTATTGTTTAATGTAATGTATTTTTAATTAAATATTTAGAAATTTATTGGTTATTTTAAATATATTGTTATAAAAATAGTATCAATTCATAATATTTTTTTGAAATTCTTCTAACACTTAACAATAATAAGTAGGATTAATTAACTTAAAAGTTAACAACCATAATGAAAAAAAACATAAAAAACTTGAAAATTCTGATGACATAAGAAGTTCAAAGCTAATGATTCTACTCGTTACCATATTGTTCCCATAAATGTTCAACCAAATCTTCTTGTAGTTGAGAGCTAGTTGCTCTATCCCTGATTCGATTATGAGTTTGAAGAAAATCATGTAATTATAGTATTTCACCATGTGACACTGATATAAATGAATTAACTTCACGTTCATGGTCAAATCCAAGGTTCATTGCTCCTTCATCTTCAATAATCATATTATGCATTATTATGCAAGCTTTCATAATATTTGCAAGTGTTTCTTCATCCCAGTATCGAACAGGTCCACGTACAATTGCAAAACGAGATTGGAGCACTTTAAATGCCCGCTCTACATCCTTTCTTGCAGACTCTTGCTTACTTGCAAAATATTTTCTCTTTGCTCCTAATGAACTTGGGATTGTCTTAACAAAAGTTGACCAATTAGGATAAATCCCATATGTTAAATAGTATCCCATTGTATATTCATGTCCATTAATTGTATAATTGACAGGAGCAGTACGACCTTCAGCAAGTGCAGCGAAGATAGGTGACCGATCAAGAGCATTAATATCATTTAATGATCCAGGCATTCCAAAAAAGGCATGCCATATCCAAAGATCTTGTGAAGCCACCGCCTCTAGAATTATAGTTGGTTCACGATAATGACCAGTATACATCCCATGCCATGCAATTGGGCATTTCTTCTATTTCCAATGCATACAATCAATGCTCCATAACATCCCTGGAAATCCACGCTGCTCTCCAATTGATAATAATCGACAAACATCGGCCTCGTTTAGTGCCCTTAGATACCAATCACCAAAAACTTCTACGATTGCTTTGACGAAAGCTCTAAGACTTTCTATCGCAGTGCTTTCTCCAATTTGAAGATATTCATCAGTAAGATATGTAGGAATACCATATGCAAGTATTCTGTGAGCGGCAGTTACCTTTTGAAGACAAGATAAACCAAGAACACCGAGAGCATCTGTTCTTTATTTGAAATATGGATTATGAGCTTCCACTGCATTTGCAATCCGAAGAAAAAGACGACGACTCATCCTAAATCTTCTTCGAAATTGAGTTTCAGTAAATTTAGGATTTTCAGCAAAATAATCATTATATAACCTTAACTCACCTTCCTTTCTATTACGATTGACAATATTGTGGCCACGAATAGAGCCACGATACCCTGTTCTCCGCCCTTAATTATTCGATTCTTCTTCAGCAACCACAACAGCAACAACTTGAAAAGCGATCACAGGAGTGTCATCATCAAAATCAAAAGCATCATAAAAATTAAAATTAGAATGATTCATGATGAATTTTAATGAAATATATTTTTGATCGGAGAGAAAACAATGGAATGATGAGAAAAAATGTTAAGGTATATGAGAATATTTATAGATGGATTATTTTTTTAAATTTTGAAATCTTAGAATGATGGCGGTTATTTTTTCAAAATTTGAAAATTTAAAATTTAAAATTGTGGCGGTCATTTTTTTGAATTTTGAAATTTGAAAATTTAAAATTTAAAATGGTGGCAGTCATTTTTTCAAAATTAAAAATTTTAAAATTTTAAATGGTGGCGGTTATTTTTTCAAAGCATGAATTTGAATTTACTTTTAAAAAATTAAATTTTTAACAGTAACATATAAAACTAAAAATTAAAAAATATTCATATAAATAAATTTTAAGTTTAATTTTAAATTATATCTTTTAACTTTCATATTATTTCATTAAATTTTATATTATTTTTATAAATTACTAATATTAATTATATAATTAATAACATCATAATTATATTATATATAAAATATCTAAATTAGTTACATAATTATATAAAAATGAATTTAACATGAAATATATTAAAATATAAATGGTTTTTTTAAATAGCTTTTTACCATTAGAATGCACATAATAAAAAAAAACAATATTTTTACTATTCAAAAAGCCATTTTATCAATTTAGCTTCTCAATTTGGCTTTTTGCATTGGAGATGCTCTTAATGAAAATTATTTAAAATAAATCGTTTGATATATATATATATATAGAGAGAGAGAGAGAGAGATAAAATAACAAAACAAAAGTACATTTTACCGATTTTCTAAATTCAATTATAATATTTAATTTAAATTTAATAAGTTAAATTTACCAGATAAAATAAAATTCAATTTCATTTTATTTTCTATATTACTTCCATTATCTTTATCTTATTACTTCCATTATCTTTATCTTATTTTTTAAAAAAGTAAATAAATACTTTAGAAAAATTAATTTTAATATTAAACTAAAAATAAATAAATTAAAAGGGTTGATTTCTAATTTATTTTTGTAATATTTTTATAAATTCAATTATATTTGAAATTCAATTTTTAATACTTAAAAAAAGTTCAAACGTCGTATATCATTAAAATCTTTAATTGAATTCTATCCAAATAAATTCAAATATCCTGTTATTTTTAAAAAGCATATTGTTTTTAGATTCTGAGAATTTACATGGGCAATTGTTGGGTATTCTTTTCCCTTTCCCCTCTTCACTTCAATTCCTTGTGGAATTTAGATTTATTTAGTTTTTATTTATTTAAAAACCATGTTTGGTTACTGAAAACTTACAGAGATTAAAAGATGATAATTTCAAAAAAAAAAACATGTTGTGTTTATTTATTTATTTGGTTTAATTTTATGATTTTTTTTTATTAATTCTAAACATATCATAATTAAACTTATGATTTATTTATTTAAACCTTACTTTTTATAGATTTTTTTTAATTCATATTAATTTCACTATAGCTCTATTATTTTACATGTTGGTTCATTGTTATTGTCAATTGTAACAATGAAATAATGATTTTGCTTTTATAAACATAACACAATTGATATTGGGAACAAGGGTATAATAGTCTTTTTATAGTTATTTGCAAAGTAAAATAATTGATATAATTTGTTTTTTTATTTGGTTTTTCTATAACTATTTTACTAAATTTGAAGTTAATGTAGTTTAATATTTTGACATATATAAAATATTTTTTATTTTAAAAAAGTTGATTACACATGGGTGCTCTCGGAATCTTTGGATGGCACATATAGTGTTTTAATCCTCATGATGTCATCTCTATTATTGGGTGGCATGTATAATGAAAATATATCTAATTATGTGCATGTGGTTGTTTTTTTTTAAAAAAAAAATTCTTTCCCTTTTCCTTCTTAGTTTTAGAGTCTTCCCTGCATATTTTCAAAGTAGTCATTTGATTTACTTTTCTTCTAAATTTGGTCCATGACTTTTTTTGTTGCTATTTGTTTTATGTTAAGTTATTCATAGAATTGAGATTTTCTTTCAATATACCTCTTCTTTGGTTTTTCACTTTTTAGATTTGGTTCTCATTATTTTGATTGTTATTTTTTTAATTATTTTCTTAATTAAAATATCATTTCAGTTGCATCCCTCAATATTTAGTTCATTTTCTTTTATATCAAATTTGATCCTTATGCTTTTTATTGTTATTTGTTTTTTAATTTTTTTTATTGAAACTTTTATTTTGATTTCATCCCTTAATATTTTATTAATCATGATTTTATTAACTTTTTAAGTCATGAATTTAAAAGATTGGACCGAGTTAGATTATATTTTTTTTAGATCTTCTTTTATATTGGATTTGATCCTTATGCTTTTTATTGTTATTTGTTTTTCTAATCCTTTTTATTGAAATTTTCCTTTTGATTTCATCCCTCAATATTTTATTAATCATGATTTTATTAACTTTTCAAGTCATGAATTTAAAAGATTGGACCGAGTTAGGTTATATTTTTTTTAGATCTTTTTTTATATTAGATTTGATCCTTATGCTTTTTATTGTTATTTGTTTTTCTAATCCTTTTTATTGAAACTTTCCTTTTGATTTCATCTCTCAATATTTTATTAATCATGATTTTATTAACTTTTCAAGTCATGAATTTAAAAGATTGGACCGAGTTAGGTTATATTTTTTTTAGATCTTTTTCACAATTGATTTTTGTTGATTCTATTTTTCTATGAGGTTATCTTAATCTTATGTATCAAGTCAAAGGTTTCGCATGTTAACCCAGCTTTACATGGGCCAATATTTTTTATATATATATTTTTTATTGTTGCCTATTTTTTATTATATTATTAAATTAACCAAGGTTTAACTCAACTCTTAGATTTCTCTTACTTCTTTAAAAGCACAACCATCTCTTAGATAACTTTTTTCAAACAAAAAAAAAATTTGGTCCAGCCCACGATGTCATGCGAGCCACTAATCCAGTGATCATTTATGATAAAAAGAGCTTAATTTGTTGATTTTTTTAAAGACTTTTTATGATCAATTTGTTGTGTTAGTCTAAAGGTCATTATGTACCGATGAATTATTTGTTTTAATGATAACAACATATTAAGTGTAATATGTATGTCTAAGTATTATTGTTATAGGGATTTTCTACATCAAATTAAAGCGTTGAACTTCTCTGATGCAAACTTGACTGGATGATTATCAATCTTGTATTTTTATGTAATCAAGTCTTTATATGATTTAGTTTGACATCATAAAATGAACTTCACTTATCCTAAAATATTTTACTGTTGAATTTCCATCCAAAAATATTTTAAGTGCACAAAATACTATGTATTGAAAAATACATCATGAAAAATTATTTAATCATATATCTTGGTATTTCTTACTTAAATGAAGACTATTATCTTTATCATGTGCTTTTACACCTTAAAGTATTTTAATATCCAATTGTAATTAAAATATTCTATCAAATAGGTTCCTACACCTGATTATCTATTTGTAGTTAAGTGGCAATATTGTAACTTTGAAAGAAATGTACTAAACACTTAAGAGTTATTTGTACATAAGATGTTAACTCATATTTTTAGCATGCTCTTACAACAACTTTTTTCCTCAAAAAAAAAAAAAACAAGCCTTATACATTTCTAACAATTGAGAAGAATATTTGAAAGAATAAAATTTTTTATTTCTTTTTATTTTATATGAGTAACAATTTGGGGATTTTCTTCTATAAATACCCTATTGATTTCATATAAATTCTCTTTCAACACTTATATTATTTTACAATCTTACATATTTGATGCTTTGATATTTTCTATTAAAAAAATCTTTGATTATTCTCTTATTCTCTTGAAAAAGCTTTGAATCTTAATTGCATTGAAATCTTATTTTTACCTTCGTGAGCTAGATTATATTCATATTAAGACTTGAACTTAATCTTTGTAATTTTCTATTTACTAAGGTGTGATCATTCTCTCGCAAGAGATAAAATCATTTGTACTTAAAACCACATGGTAATTATTTGGTTGTGTGTCAAAGAGAGGTTTTAATTTTTTTTTCTTGAAAATGATTGTAGTAGGCTTCATTTTTAAAGTCATGTTTGTTTTGCATTTCAAAAGCGTTTTTAAAAGAATTTGAATTTTTTTTATTTTTTGCTTCAAATTAATATGTTTTTGGTGTTTTAATATCATTTTGACGCGCTCATATAAAAAATAATTTTTAAAAAATAAAAAATATATATTATTTGATATATTTCTGAATGAAAAGTACTTTGAAAAACAACCGCAACCACACTCACAAATAGACTCTTAGCTTGTAAAAAGATCAAGTTTAATATTGATCTCATAAAACAATTATAATAGATTTGATCTCATAAAATATTATTTTGATATATTTCTGAATGAAAAGTACTTTGAAAAACAACTGCAACCACACTCACAAATATGTTTTTAGTTTGATCTCACCCATTAACAAAATCATGTGTGATAATGTATACTTGAACAAAAGTTGAAGTAATGGAATAGATGATTATTCAAACTACTATAAAAATCGGTGTGTTTATCTCTTTTTCTATCTCAATTTACTTGTGTATTAATTAATTAATTATTGTTGTCGTCATTACTGAATTTAAAAAGATAAAATTATTCTTGAATATTGTTTATGGATTTTGACATTTTTAAAGTAATTAAAGATTAATTTTTTAAAGTGTCAAGAATTTTGATAAAGTCCTACCTTCTCATAGGCTTTTTAAGTTTTTCGAGTTGGTTAAAGGAATCAATAAAACAAACATAATTTTCATTAGGCAAATGGCTACTCCATAAGTAGATTTAAAGGTATTATTAACCTTGCTTGTACCATTTTGGCCTATTTTTTAATGGTTCAAATTATATTTATGTCAATCCAGGCTTATTTTGTTTTCGGGTTTTGTTTTATTCCAATGTAAAATGCAAGAAGAAGCATGAGATTGACTCGGTGCATTTATAATGTATTATGGTTATAATCCAATTAGAACAATTACTGGAAATGACCCGAACATGTTCTTTAATTTATTACTTAAGGTAGAAGATAAGAGATTTATAATTTAGTCCTAAATTTTAAGTTTATTCGATATAGTCTTTATGATTGTAGTTGAAAAATATTAAATGAAATAGTAAGAAATGAACAAGTTTTATGATTTTTCATTGGAAAAAAAAGGGGTAGAAAATTAAAATTGGAAAAGAAAAAATATTTGTTGTTGTGTTTCTATATGATCTATAATCTTTATACTTTCAGTTCAACAACCAGATCTTTAACATAACCTAATTGTCATGGGAAAAGTAGTGTAGACAATATATGTAATTCATTATGAATTGGAAGATAATGAAATTACATCTTTGTTCTTAATCAAGAAAATTAATGAGAAATAATAAAATTACATCTTTGTTCTTAATCAAGAAAATTAATGAATTGACTTTGAAGGATAAATAAATCTATTTATGGGGACTATTAGTCATTCTAGATTGATCAGGATATCATTGTATTTTTGCATTTTTTGCACATTAAAATAATTTAAATACTCCTAAAAAACCAACTTTCTTGTATAAAAGCTAGCTTTTCTAGAATTTCACTTTTCAAAGCATAGTCAAATTACCTTGTTATACTCATATTCAAAAATTTTTAAAACAAGACTTGCGGGTTTGTTTCTATGTTTTTATTGTTGATTTTTATCTTTGTTATCATAAAATGAGCTTAGAAGTAATTAAATGTTTTAATTAATAAAAAAATAGTTGGCACATATAACATACACACCAGAGCATGATCTACCCTGTCATTTTCTGCATGTGATGACTTAAGGTGGCTAAAAAAGGCTTTTCCTTAGTGTTTTCCGATTTGTTTCGGCAATACTTACCTCTCTAGGTAACATGTGTATTGTAATCCATGCTGGTTTTGCACTAGTTATAAATTTTTCTCCCTTTCTCTCTCTCCTCCTCAAATTGTGTGCTACCCCTAAAAAACTTCATTGTAACTCTTTAATTTGTATTTTCTTCAGATTTAGTCCTTATTCTTTTAGTTGTAGTTTTTTTATTTGAATAAATTATTTCAATTTGAAAATTGTTTTCAATTTCATCATCCTTCAATTTTTTTATTTTTTAAATGTGGTTCATATTCTTTTAATTGTTATTTTTTTAATTGATATGATTTTTTTTTTCAATCCTCATTCCTTTTTATTGCTATTTTTTTTACTTTAGCAGGTTTTTTTTTAATTGATTATCTATTACAATTTTATTTTTCAACATTAATTTTGTTGGGAATTAGGCTTCTTGATTGAGCCCAAGTCTAGGATTTTATGGGTTATGAGCTTAGATAATTCACATAAGTTTAAGAGATTCATCCGAGTTTACTTTATTTTTATATTATTAAATTAAGATTTTTTTTAATATTATTAAATCAGTTGAGCTTATTAAACCTAGTCAACTCCGTGACTAGAGTCTCATTGTTTTTTCTTTTTCTTTTTTTTTAGAAACTCTAGCATCATTTTAATTTTTTTTTTTCTTTTGTGTTTAGAAAGATTTGGCTCGGCCATGGCATTACGCCTACCACTAGAGGTGGGGTTGGAATTATTTGATAGGGGGGAAAACTCAAGATATAATTTATTATTATAAAACTCATCTATTTAAAATAATAATAAAAGAATATTATACTATCTTCTATTTAAACACTAAATAATAAAAAAAATCTAAAATCTTTTGCAGGGGCCTGGGTCCCCGCTTGCCTCCCCTAGTTCCGCCGCTGCCGACCACCAATATAGGTTTACTTGAGTTTCTTTTGTTGGGTTTTTTTTTTAAAAAAATTTAGCTTTTGATATTTGGTTAATTAGAATTGAACTTCCTACTTTGTTTCAATTTGGATTTCATGTAGTTATCATTGTCTCATAACCTGAATCATGGGTTTCAAAAGTTATCCATAATAGATTCGAGTCGATTTAATGTATCACTGTCTTAATTTTTTTTTTAAAAAAACGTATATTGTTAAATATATCACCATTCAAGTATTTAAAAAGCATCTCTTTCGGTACACATCAAATCTTTTGTTTTTTAACATCTTTATATTTTTTTTAAATTAAAAGAAAATGACTATACCCACGACATAACTTGGGTAAAAAAGCAAGGTACATGGTAATGGACGACCATTTGAGAACGCGGTACAAACCGCGTTCCCCAAAAATTTAATTCTTTTTGCTAAAAATTATTTTTTTGTGTGTATTTTGGATTGTTTTGATGTGTTGATTTCAAAAATAATTTTTCAAAAAGAAAAAAATATCATTTTGATTCATTTCAGTATGAAAAGTAATTTAGGCCATGTTTGTTTCCTCGGAAACTAGTTTCCGGAAAATTATTTTCCAAACTTTCCTGTGTTTGTTTGTCATTAGCAAAGTTGGTCAACGGAAAACACTTTCCAATCAATTTTAGTCAAATAAAAATTTGATTTGGTTTTCAGGAAAGTGTTTTCCCTTTAGCTGTGTTTGTTTTCCGGAAAATGGTTTCCGGGAAATCACTTTCCAAACTTTCTTGTGTTTGTTTGCCATTAGAAAAGTTGGTCAATGGAAAACACTTTCTAGTAAAAGAAAAATTTGACTTGGTTTTCAGGAAAGTGTTTTCCTGAAAAATTTAGGGGGAAAACACTTTCTGGAAGTTGTAAAAAATTTAGAAATGTTATTATTTGCTGATTATATCAAATTTGATCCTCAAACTTTTGATCGCTATATATATTTTATTTTGAATATTTATTTTTAATTTCATCTCTTAAAATTTTATTTTTATATTAACTTTGGTCCTTATTTTTATAATTGCTATTTGCTTTTTCCTTATCATTTTTTTATTGAAATTTTTTATTTATCAAATTTGATCCTCATTCTTTTGATTATTACTTATTTTATTTGAAATAATTTATGAAATGTTGATTATTATTATTATTTTAATTTCTTCATCTTTCATTTTTTTTAATTTTTTAGATTTGATCTCTATTATTTTGATTATTATTTATTTTATTTGAGATAATTTATAAAATTCTATATATATATATATATATATATTAATTTCATTCTCATTCAACTTTTTAATTTGTAAGATTTGTTTTTCATTATTTTAATAAACTTTAGAAAAATAAAATGTTAATAAGTTATTTTCCAGCTCATTTTCCATAACATAACCAAACACTAGAAAGTGTTTTCCAACTTATTTTCTATTACACTACCAAATATCGAAAAATACTTTTTTGGAATTCACTTTCTTGGAATTTACTTTTTCCGAAATTTACTTTCCAAAAAAAACTACTTTCCAGCAAATAAACGGGACCTTAAACAATAATCACAACCACACTCTAAATAGATAAAAAAAAAAAAAAAAAAAAAAGCCATGTGACGCCATGTCTTATGAGAGATTGATTTGGAACTATAAGAGAGAATGGGAACTAAGGTTTAGAGATTCAAACTGATTTTGTTTTCTTTGAAATCTTATTTTATTTAAAAAAGATGCGTTTTTATTTCTATTTTTTTTCTGAAATAACTTAAACTCTTATATTGTCTCCATCTTAATGAAGAATATAGAAGTGGTATTAATACAAATAAAAAAGAGTTTAAACTAGTATATAATCAAGAATATAGGACCGATTCTTCTCTTCTTCTAAACAAAAAAGGATGAAGTTATAGAATTATATGAATATACACTGATGAATTACAATTTCCAAAAGAAAAGGGACTAGATTATTTATTTCTAGCAATACGGTGATTGATGAATCCTATAATCTTAGTTTTCTTTTTTAAAATGATGATAACTTTTCAATTTTCTTTGTATACTATATAAGACCATACATATTTAGTGTTCATTTGGGATACTCGCCAAATGAAAATGGATTAATTTTTTTTAATTTTTTAATTATTTTGATGTTTTAATATTAAAAATATTTTTTAATATATTTTAAAATAAAAAATACTTTAAAAAATAATAATTATAAAACACCATTTTAAAGACAGATGTACCCTTTTAGGTTTCATAAACTATTTAGCGCCATCCGAAAACTAAATCAATAAAAACCCCGCGCTTCTCCTTTTTTCTCTTCGGCCTTTCCGTCTCCCATTTCAGTCCTGCCCTAACCCTAAATTTCTCTTCACTCTCCGTCTGGGTTTCGGCGAGATTAAACGCAGGAAAATCGCAAATTTAACGGATCATTTCATCCCTAGGTTTCTCAGCTACCAAGCACACCCTCATTTTCTTTCTCTACACCCGTGTAAGTCCTAGCTTCTTTAACTTTACACTTTTTTTCCCTCAATATTTATTTCTTATGTCATAAATCTGTTGGTTACATGCGTGAATTAAAATGAGTATTTTTATCTAAGCTTAATTGCAAATTTTTATATATAATTGTTTAATTCAAGGCTTGATGTGAGTGATTAATGTGATTATCTTGAATGAGATGCATTTTTATTGTTTGGGCAACTTAGAATTTGAATTTTTTAGTATTGTTTGGGCAATTTAGAGATTTGGATTTTAAAATTGAGTTTAATAGCAGTTTGAAGCCTATTTTCAATGAAATATAATCTGAGAAAATTATGAGGATGTGATGTTTTCATTTGGATATAATAATATTACTCTTTAGTTTTTGATAGGTTATGGATACATCAAAACCTGCTATTTTTGTCAACGGGGCACTTTTGCCAATGCATGTTCGAAAGAGGGTCCGGACTGTGATTCAAGTTGTGGGAGCTGATCGTGGAGCTGTAGTTGGAAAATCCCCGGATGATCTCCAGCTTGTTGTAAAAGGCTCTCCGCCATCTGCTCCTCTTACAAATTTTGTTGAGGTTATTGGCATTGCTGACAGTGAAAAATCAATCCAGGCTGAGATATGGACCAACTTTGGGGATGCATTTGGTATGGCATATTGCTTTTTCGTTAAATTTCTCTCTATTGTGTTGCCTTTCTTAAAATATATTGGGTTTTGTTGCTTCTACTTGAGAGGATTGAGTGGGCCAATCGAGCAGACACAGATTATTTTCTCTTCTACCTATAGATTTTCCTTGAATCATTGAAAATGCTTAAGTGAACAGGTCTTTAGTGTAGTTAAGTTTGTATGTATAGGAATGTCATTCTAGTGGGCGGTGACTCCTCAATGCTGTTTTATATTCATCAGCTGATCTCTTTGCAGCTTGTAGTTCTATAAAGGCTAGTACCTTTTGTAGCAGCTACAATGTTCATTAAGGACAAGCATCTGACTTCTGAAACAAGATTTGGCACAGTTTTTATTGATTTTTATATCTCATGACTAATCCTAGCTTGAGTGTCACAGATAACACTATCTGTATGGAGGTTTATGCTGATTTTTTTAATTCTCGTTTTTTTAATGCTTGTTAGAATGTGTTCTGGGATCGGTTTTTTAGTGCATCTCTCTATTCCCCCTCTGCGCATGTGCAAGTTGTGATTAGCAATAGTGGGAATAGCATGGTGTTTTGGCCAGTTGACAAACTAAAATTTTGACATTATTCGGTTAGCCATTCCATGAACTTAATGTGCTTCTAAAAGTCTCTTCACATTATGTTGGCAGATACATATAACTACAATCAGCTGTGTCAGCTTGCAAATGGGGAATATCAGCACTTATTCCTCTGAGGTATGGTGGCCATGTTTTGTCTTGAACCTGGAGGTTCTTTTGGCCCTGATGTAGCTAGGTGGAAGATGTTGATGGGCAAAGTAAATCATGTAGTAGTTTTTACCAGTCTTTAAAGATTTCTTGAACTTGTTTTTTGGTCTGTGTAAACATCAGTAAAGTTGAGTGTAGAGCTCATATTTTGCTGAGCACCAGCAAAAAAAATTTCTCGTTATTTTCTGCGCCTTTGACAGCAAATAAACGGGTGGTATTGATTATATAAAAGAAATTAACCTTCGGCATGGTTTTGATCGCCCTAATTTTGTGATTACGGAGCATCTCCTTGTTAGATGACTGTTCCTATAATAAACTCAAAAATACTTTTTCGCAGCATTCCTTTGGTGGGAAGCATGTATCTTTGCAGGGTGTCTTTGGAATTGAGATGAGTTTGAGTTTTTTTTGTAGAATCATACAAAAGTAAAAAAAAAAATATTTTTAGCTTTTAGTGATTTGTGGATTGTGCTTTAAAAGATTGTACCTACAAAAAAAACTTAAACTCACCGCATCTCAATTCCTAGGTCCTAACACGTATTGAGACATATTGAGGTGGTGATTGGTATTTGAGGTGGTAATTGTTTTTTAAAATAATTTTTATTTAAAAATATATTAAAATAATATATATATTTAAAAATTAAAAATATATATTTAAAAATTACTTTTAACATTTATATATTAAAATAATTTAAAAATTCTAAAAAAAAATTGAAGAATTTTTTTTTTAATTTTTAAATGTATGGTTGGACTGTAAAAAACACCACCTTATTAATGTGATTGTGCTTTAAAGGAATTGTGTATATATATATATATATATATATATATATATATATATATATATATATATATATATATATATATATCTTATTTCACCACATCTGATTCCCAAACTAACACTAAGAGCATTCCTTATAGTTTTTTGTTTAATTATAGAAACCAAATTATTGTTTGTGCTATTCTATGTATCGTTTTTTAATTAAAAAAGGTAAACAAATATTCAGTTGTTGTTGAAGTGTTTTTTAGTAATTTTTTTTAATTATATAAGAATTGAACTAATGTAACTTGATTGACTTGAAAAGTTTAAAGACAATTTGAATTTGGATTCCTGATAAAAATATATTTTAACTAAAAAAATCAAGATAATATCTTTTTTAAATTATTAAAATAATTCTATTGAAAGTAAATCGAAACAAATTATGATATTCAATTCTTAATCAATTCAATATTGAATGATGAGATTAAACAAAATCTGTGATTTGGATTATGAGACTAATATAATTTTATAGAATGTAAACCAAAACAAATTATGAAGTCTAATTCTTAATCAACTCAATACTAAATGATGAAATTGAAAAAAAATTCAAATGAAAATATGACAAAAAACCTATGTCAACTAGTATAATTTGTGACCCGAGTCATAAGACATTATTAATCCCATAAAAAGCAAAAAAATAAAATAAAATTGAATCACAATTTCCAATTAACCCAATGCTGAAGTGTTAATTTGAAAAAAAAATGACAAAAAAAACCCGAGTCAATCCAATTTAACTTATTAAACCTAGGTTAAGACACCGGGTTAACTCCATAGAAATAAAATAAAATAAAATATAAAATAAAATTCTTAATCAACCCAATATTAAAGAAGAAATTTGAAAAAAAAAAACCCAAGTTAATTTGACTAACTTGCAAATCTCACAATGCAGAGACTCCTCATAAAAAGAAAATAAAATAAAAATATTAAAATTCAATTTTCAATTAACCCATTATTAAAAGATAAAGTTGAGAGGAAAAAAACTAATAAATAAATAAATAAATAAAATAACCTTTATCAATATAGCTAACTCGCAAAACTTATCATCTCATAAGATCGATATAACTCTACATAAAGTAAATGAAAATAAACTATGAAGTCAAATATTTAGTAAATCAATGTTGAAGAATGAAATAAAAAAACTAAGTTTGAAATTTAAAAAAAAATCAAAAACTTTGAGGATTAAAATGAAAAAAACATTTTATTATTAAAGTGAAATGACAAGGCATTTTAGTACATGTTAATGATGATGTAGATGTACTGTTTGAAATTATGGTAGTGATTGTTTTTTAAAATACTTTTTGCTTGAAAATATATTAAAATAATTTTTTTTTCTTAACATCAACATATTAAAACAATTTAAAATTATAAAAAAATTAATTCAAAACAAAAAATTTCAAAAGATTTTTTAAACACAAAAATAAATATTATCTTAATAGCTTAATCTTCAAAAGCACTACCATAACATACTGTTTCAGCACCAGGATTATTGGATCAGAGTTGTAATTTAACTGAATCGAAATTGAGTATCCGGAAATATAAGTATTTTTTTTTTAAAAAATAAAATAAATCGAACTTTAGCTGCAAAAGACCAAAAAGGTTTTTAATTTTCATTTGCTCACTCCTTGAACTTATTCTTTTTTCCATATTATAGTATTTGTTTCAATGAGTTGATATACTGACTTAATCACTTAAAATTAATTTTTTAAATTTAGTTTCAGTTGTTTTTCAAAAATATTTTTTATTTAAAAATATATTAAAATAATATTTTTTATTTTTTAAAAATTATTTTTAAAATCAACTCATCAAAATGATATAAAAATATTTAAAAATATCAATTTGAAATAAATTATTTTTTTAATTTTTTTAAAAACATTTTTTAATTGAAAAAAAAATCAGGAACGGCTTCATGCTAATTACCTGTTACTTAAACCCGTGCAGTGTTTTATATGCAGTTCCATGTGCGCTGCTTGTGGGCAGCATTTACTTGGATGAGAGTCTCCAGATTATGCCTGTGGTCCTTTGCGGGGAAAAGGAAGATATTCAATGATGGCTCATCAGGCACAAAACGTTAATTGTGATTAATGGCACTAATCCCGCGTTGTTCTTGTTCAAAGAGAGAGTAATTGTAAGGAGAATTAAACACATATAACAGTATTAAACCAGTCTTATTGAAATTGTAGCACAATTACAGAATAATGCGTGGAAAACAAGATCTCTTATTTAGTACAATAAAACAAACACCAAGGGAGGACTAGAAACTCTTTATTTCATAAGATCCTGCAGAATGATCGATAATCAGCATGCATGAGCCTTCAACCAATTATAGGAACCCGAGTAACAGTTCTGTTCCTGTCAATCCAGACACGAACCCTAGTGCAAGAGAACTCTCCAGTCACAATCGTTCCTTCTAACACAACCTGAGTGTCCACGTAAGGATTCTCCGTTTCAATAGTGGCTATCGCAACCCTTGCTTGCGCTCCAAGGAGCTCTGGCCATGAACTCTTACCTGCAAAATTCAAGGCACCAATATTTGCATTAAAACACACGCTGCACATACGTGCAGTTGCTACACGTTAATTCTAAGCTATAGAGTTTAATTCATAATTAATCACCTTGACATTCTGATGCCATTGTAGTATTGGTCTACTGCTCTTCGGTGCTCTGTTACGATATCTCTTTCTGCTGTTTTGTTGTGATTGTATTTGAGATGGCGATAGGTATATATAGTGCTGCATTCGATAGCTTGACTTGACCGTTACTGATTTTCTAGCCATTATTGCTTGAAAATTCAATCCTCTACAGCTAGAAGATCATAAATTGGACTTCTCATGTTAATTATCAATGATTTTCTAGGTGAAATCTTCCCATGAGCTGACTTTTCTTGAGCATTTTAGCAGACTGGCCCAATGATATTAAGCTTGAAGAAAACCTACAAGGAATAAGAATAGAATGGAAGTGAAGAGAACCTCGTGACACAATTTGAACGCAAGGCAGAAAGTTTTCTAGTTGAGCGGCATTGAATGGCTTGTTCGCATGCTTGACCATTGCAGATATTTTAGCCATTGCCACTTTTCCACGTTTTTCAAGGTGAGAAGCAATGATCTCCTATGTTTTTCCTCTGTTTAATCTTATCTAATTTCAACAATACATAAATAGTCTTCCATAACAATAATAATGAAAAAAAAGCATTGATAGTCCACAATTAATAAATTGTATATGTATATTCTAAACCTTTCTTTGTTAGTTCTGGTGAATATTATTGTCAAATCTTCAACCATATCTGCCGATGAAGCAATTTACTCTGACTGATTCAATGTTCAGCTAATCTTATCGAGTAGATGGTTTATGCTAGCTTGCAGGCTACTCATGGGAATCAATAGGGAAAATTAATTAATAGAATTATTCTCGAAATTAATAAGAAATAAGAAAAATCTTACCATCAAACTATTTCTTTGCTACCCTTTCTTATAATTAATTTCTTTGACATGAAATTGCTAAAGTTAGTGATCATCAAATAAGAATAACAAACAATCAGGAGCCCAATCTCTGCAGCTCCAGGAGTTTTAATTATGTTCTGCTGCACTTTGCCTTTTCTGCCTTTAACATGTTGTTTCTTCTGCTTTCCGCAGATTGTTTTCCTTTTTTTCTCCAAATGGATCCTATCTCCATTTTGATGTCTTCATTTTTATCTCTGGCTTATAAAAAAATAATAATCAAGAGACCAAAGCGTTTTGGCCATTACTTAAGCCCAGAGCAAGTTCGTCTGCTCTGTTCTTAATTTCTCTTTCTATATGTGGATGAACTGGCAGCTTCTTTTCATATACCTTCTGAGGCATGAGATTGCATTCATACGACATCTGGTAATTAATTGCCGGGGTTGATACTAGATTTTAAAGTCAGCTACGAGCATTCGATGAGTTCAACATTCTCAACAGGTACAATTCTCGTATTTCATAAAAGAATAAAAGAACACTCCATGCAGTACAATCACGCAATTGACAGCAGGAAATGTCCCCGTTGTTCTATAAAAAAAATGCAGGTAGATTGGTTCACATATGACTGTCCTGTATTAATCGATTTAGTTTCTACTGTTTCACAAGCAAAATAGCCGTAGCTAGTCTCTTCAGCACTAACTAGTTGATGTTGTGCCCCGCAAACAGAAAAAAATGAGAGAGAGAAGAAAAGATGGACCCTGGCGGTTTATTGATCCAGGTGTTTCCATAACTTCAAACCCTTTGCTTGTAAAATATCAAAGAAAAAAGTGGAGGCTGTGAAAAACATGAAGCTTTCCGTTCCTTTTCTTTTAATTTGGATGAGCTTAAGATCAGAAGCGTTCATAATAACGTCTAATAAAGACGAATGCAAACAAAAATATGTAGAATACAACAACGGCAAAAACCTTAATCCACAAGGCTGTGATATATACCCTAAAATTAACCACAAGCACATCCAGAACTGTACGCACATCACGCGACATGAATCAGATCTCAGCCATAAAATCATATGCTCTCCTCACACCCTAAGATCAGAAGGGTTGTCGTGATGTAGTTGCCTGGTTGCTCTCCCTAAACTGTTTTCACTCAGACGAGAGAATTAATATTGTAAAGAACACTAAAATTAAAATCTGACAATTTGTAAGCGCGTTAAGCCAGTTTTATTTGACTTGTAATAAATCATGGACAAAACAATCTCTTATTACAATAAAGCAAACAATATCATTGGAGATTAAAACTCCTTGTTTCATTTTATGGCAGAAGGATCCGTGATAATTAATGTCCAAGTTACAGCATACATATATGAGCCTTAACCAATTATAGGAACCCGAGTAACAGTTCTGTTTCTGTCAATCCAAACACGAACCCTAGTGCAAGAGAACTCTCCGGTCACAATCGTTCCTTCTAACACAACCTGAGTGTCAACGTAAGGATTCTGGGCCTCAATAGATGCTATGGCAACCCTTGCTTGTGCTCCAAGGAGCTCGGGCCATGCATGAACTCTTACCTGCGAAAGCACAAATATTTGCATTAATTAAAACACTCGTAAGTTAGCATACATACACGCGACTGCCATTTCTAACCCGTGGAATTTTGGTCAATACCTTGAGTCTTGACATTCTGATGCCATTTTATTTCCTTAATGATCTTCACACTTTCTTACGATATATTAAATGTTCCTCTCTGTTACTGAGTTGTGATTTTATGCTTGAGAGATGATAATGGGTTGTGAGTATTTATAGAGCAGCATTTGATGCCCTGTGCTCGACCGTCGCCTTAAAATCCAATTCTCAGATAGCTAAAAAAGAAATTTAGTAGTCTTTACTTTCGTTTTTTCAAGTTTTACTTTATGAAAAAGTCATAATTAAGCTTAATAGATTTCCACTGTATAAATTAAATATCTGCCGAGTAAATTACTTTGACCCCTTCCATGAAAGCCTATCTAATTAAATTAACCTTATCTGCTGCCTAGAGGGTTTGGCTATATATTTTCTAATTATATATAGAAAATAAAATCTACTTCGGTGGTCAAGGCTTCAAACTTTGATACTAGCTCGCAAAACAGGTTAACCAAGCTTAGGCATCTAGACGATGCTCCATTCAAATGATGCAGCATGCCAATCTAGACGATAATCAAATTATTTCTCTGACCAGAAATGTTATACAGCCATTACATGTATAAGAATAAAAAACAATCAAGAACAAAACGTTGGCCATCAGGAGTTGAAGGGCATTTCTTTTTTTGGGTTTCGTGGCGGGGGCAGCAATATTAATTGAAAACAATGAGATTTAACCAAAAACAATCGTAATACATTTTTTTAATATATATATATATATATATATATATATATATATATATATGTATACACATGTTGATGGCTATTAATTCCTTGGATTGTAAATTTTGGATTGTCATTGTTTTGTGTTTTGGTGAGAGACTTATTATGAATAGCTAAAGAAAACTATATTATTGTATGATAAAATTAAATTCAATGCCTAAAATACCCCTAAAGTTCCAAAACTCTATGGTATGAGGCAACAAGCATACCAACCACCTATGAGATCAATTTAGGAGAAGAACCCATTTCTCATGGGTTTAGTTTATGATAAAAACCCAATATCATGAGCTCTTTCTAGAGAAAAAGTTTAATTTTTATAGGCTCAGTCTTGAAAAAAAATTTAGCTCAACACCACAACACCATGAACTCAGCTTTAGGGAAGAGCCTAACCCATATAGATTTATTATATGAAAAGAACTCAGCTTATATAGGCTCAATTTTGAAAAAGAATTTAACGTTATGGGCTCAATTTAGGAAGAGCCTGACTCTTATAGGCTTGACATAGAAGAATAGTTTAACTTTTGTGGGTTCAGCTATGAAAAAAGTTTAGCTCCATGGATTCAGTTACATTTTGAGTCATATATTTCCTACACCCTTAAGTTTATAAAAATTATTTTAAGAGTCTATCATATTTCCATCGCGTTAGTTTTTGTATAAGAATATTTAGCTTTTATTAATGCATATGTAAGAGATAATTATCTTTTATCAATTCTATCAGGATAAAATAACATTTCAACCTCTCATCTTCGTATATAAAAAAAAAATTACTTATTGGCTGTAAATACTTCATGAATCCTTTAAGCTTAGGTTCATAATTTCTTCATTGTCAATATTTTTAGCATAAGTATTTTCAAAATTTATCTCTAAAAAATAACATTGCACTTTTTCTCTTTAAAATAATATTTATTTAAGCATATCAAAATCTCTAAATTTATCAAAGATGATTTTGTGCGTGTACTAACTATCTTAACTATAGAAAAAATACAATCAAGTTATTAGAACTAAAATATTAATTAATTATTCAACACATAAATCTTACTCCTACACTACCTCCATTTTTTAGTATCTCATCATAATCATTTCTAAAATTTTGGTACATATATAACTTTCATTAAACTGTGCTTGCGTGAGTACACAATAATATTGCATTCATCTCTCTTATTTAGTGCAATAACAATAAAAGGGCAACCATTGGTACTCCTGATTGTATCATTTTTGGAAGAAAGATCCATGCATCATCATGGTAATCATTGCCTTAACCGGTTACAGGGGCCCGAGTAACGATTTTGTTCCTGTCAATCCAAATGCAAGAGAAGTCTTTAGTCACAGGTGTTCATTCCTTCCGGCACAACCTGTGTCTATAAAAGGATTCTGCGTCTCAATTGTCACTATAGCAACCCTCGCGCGCTTCTGCTCCAAGGAGCTCCGGCCATGAATTCTTACCTGCAGATGCACGAACATTTTTGTTATAACACACACTACATAAACAATATCAAATTGATGAGTTAGTTTTCTTGTCTCGGTATTTTTGAGGTTTTGATAAAAAAAAAAAAAAAAACCTAAATTATGAACCCAGAACGTTTTGTTGCAGGCGGTGGCAGATAAAGTTCCGGTAAGCTAAAAACCGAAGAGCAAACAGAAATGTAAAACATTTGGTTTTGATCATAGAGCGAAATAGAAGGAGATGATACCTGTTTTTCCTCTTATATTCGTAGTGATAAGTCAATTTTTCCCATATGTTTCATTTTCGGTCAAGAAAATGGAGGCCAAATCACGCTAATAACGATCCTTATGCCATTGAAATCAATTTCCTCTTGCGTTTACAATCGATTTGGTTGATTTGACTTGCATCTTTTCAGTCAAGGAGGAAATTAACCTAAAATGAAATACAAGGAGGAGATTGACATTTTGCTACAAACACATGGAAAAATTATGTTTTATCTCAAAATGACAACCCAACAACAACAACATTCGAGCTTGTCACTTGTTTTTTTTTTTTTTTTTTTTTTTTGTGTGTGTGTGTATTACATGCTCAAGGAATTCCCCCCCTAAGTTTCTTCTTTTTGAGAACTATCAAAATATTTTCCCTATATTTGGAGTGCAAATTTCGAATTTGGACATTAATCTGATTCTTACCTAGATCTAATTGCTTAGCAAATATTTTTATAGTTTATCAGTTCACATTTTTATTTTTAATGCTCACGAATCTCACATTAACAGGTGCAAAGCACAAAGTTCTTAGTACACCCATTACAAAAATAATAAAAAAAAAATCAGTCGGAGGACTAATGAAAGATTTCCCTTGCACTTATTATTTCGACATAAATATTTTCATACGTATGTGTTGCTAATTTGGTGACAAGAAGGTTTGCTTTCTTTCATTATTTTCTTGGTTTAAAATTTGGAAAACAAAATTTAATAAATATACCAAGTTGTATATATAATGTTGTCAAACCTAACCTAATTTAATAGATCAACATGTAATTTATCAATTCAAAACTTAATCTAAATTGAGTTTTATATTAAACAAGATAAAAGTTGACTCAATCAAAAACTAAATAAGAGCTAATTTGATTATTTTTAAAAAAATTAAAATAACATCTTTTTGGATTAAATTAAACTAAACTAAATTGATCTATCTAATTATATGATCTAAGTTTTGGATTGAATCATGAATCAAATCAGATTTTATAACTATATACATGAAAGCTTATCTAAAATTATTTTTATAATTAAAAATAGAAAGTATTATACCTAATAAAATATCATAATTTTCAATATTGATCCTAATTATAATTTTTCTTGAGTTACAAGCTCCGAAGGTATATCTAATTTGCCCATAAGAAAAATGAATTTATATTGAAATCCATGCCAGCTTTCAATCTTTAATATCTTGTAAGAATTAATTAATAAAAGAACTAGGAGTATTGTTTTATCTGAATTATTATTTGCTGCGCCGTCATTTATTGGGCCGTTGGAGTAGGTATCCGTTATCCATTCATTATCCATTCCAGCGTTATTCCTTATTAATAAACTAGCCCATTAAATTAGGGCACAGCGCGCATCCTCTTCTTTAGATTTCAAGGCCAGCGAAAACAAAGTACCAAAAGAACTCAACGATTAGAGCTGAAAGGAAAACCGAAAAAAATAAAGTTAGGGTTTTTGTTAAGGAAAAAAAATCATTCAAAGCTTCCTCTTCTTCTTCCTCTGTGATTATTTAGCTCGAGTTTGCGTGCTCCTAATACGGTAAAATCTCTCTCTCTCTCTATCCTTTTTGTTGTTGCAATTAAAGTTAGATACTTTGCTTTTACATTAGTTTAATAGGAACTGTTTTGTGTTCTAATTATTTGTCTAGAATATGATTATGGGTTTGGTTTCTTTGGTTCTGTTGGCTTTGCTTTTAGTTGCTCGAGGGCCGTAGATTAATATGTTATTGTGGAGGAACTCGTCTTTTCTTTCTTCTTATTTCTTTTGAAAGAGAGCTGCTAATATGAATAAAGGAGGGTTTTTTCATTGTTTCCTTATTTATGTTATAATTAGAAAAATAGGAGCGAACTAGCTCTTTAATGGCGGGAATTGGTTTGACTTGGATTTAATTCTTGCAAAAAATGTTTGCAATTGGCGCATGAACTAAGATGCTTTTGTAGTAGACGGAGCAATGTAGCTGTAAATCCAGATGGCTCTAGAAGATGCAATTAAGATTTGGGGTTTGTTTTTTGGGTTGGTGTAGGTTGAAAAGGTTTGAATTTGAATCAAGAGAAGGCTGTATCTGTTGCATGTTATTACATATTGTTTTTAATTAATTATAAATTTCTATGCGGGGATAGTAAGTTTCTTCATTTTTGTTACATTACTTCATAATCATTATGTAATTTATTTTGTGAATCACATTAGTTCAATCTCTCATTACTTTTCTTTTTCTTTTTCTTTTTTCCCCCTTTTGTTTTTGGCTGGATGCATTGATCCGGATAGATAGTTGAACAAATAAACTGGCTGTTGTTTTTTGGGGCCAGTATCAGTATCAAAATTTCAAGAAATTCATGGCTTCATTGTATGTAGTTTTTAATCTGTTGAACATTATCATCATCAATCATTATCCTCTCTATTGTCATTCCTAATTCTTTCTTGCTGCCGCTAAAGCTATTTGCTTTTCATGATCCCTTAATTGATTATCATTCGCATTAAACCTCCTTGGACCGATTTCTCATGGCACAAATTCTGTCGAGATTCTTATTCTGCAACTCCATTTGGCCTCTCATTTTGTTTCCACCTTTCCATACTTGCATTCTTCCTTCTGTGAATGCTTCTGGCTTCTGTGCTTGCTTCACAGTTGCCTTGCAAGCTTCTTTTGTTAGATACATAAGATGCCGAGATCAAGGGCAAGTGGTGCATCTGCTGATGAACCAGATGTGCCTGAAAAGTCTGCCGAGCATGAAGAGCAGGTTGACCTTGATGGTGACAATGAAGGCGAGGAGACAATGGAAGAAGAAGTTGAGTATGAAGAAGTAGAGGAAGAAGAGGAAGTGGAAGAGATAGAGGAAGAGGTGGAAGAGGAGGTAGAGGAGGAAGAAAATGAAGAGGCTTCTGATGAAGCAGATTCGCAAAAGGGCTCAGATGGTGATGAGGAGGAAGATGAGCGTAGAAAACATTCTGTGCTTCTTGCACTTCCTCCTCATGGGTCAGAGGTGTATCTCGGTGGCATCCCCCCTGATGCTTCTGAAGAGGATTTGAAAGAATTTTGTGAATCTATAGGAGAAGTAACGGAGGTAACTCATCTTGTCTTTGTAAAAATGCTGTCAATGTTTTTTGTTTTGGATGGACTAAATCTCGTTTAAGCTGACAACAGATAAGGATAATGAAGGGAAAAGACTCAAGTGAGTCAAAAGGTTATGCTTTTGTGACTTTCAGAACAAAGGAGTTGGCTTCCAAGGCCATTGAAGAGCTGAACAATACTGAATTTAAGGTATCATACTTCTGAGTTCTTTTATAGAAACAATATCAGCCATGAACATCACTTCAGGTTTATGCTTGCCATGGAATTTGCCTTCACTATTATCTTTCTCACTTTATGTTGTTTGAATGTTACTTTCATTTTTATTTTTTTGAAAAAGAGTTTCTGACTTCTTAGTGCAGGTAGTTTCCATTTCTTTTAACCTGCCTGCTTTCTATTCAGGGTAAAAAGGTTAAGTGTTCGACATCTCAAGCAAATCATAGATTGTTTATTGGAAATGTTCCAAGAAACTGGGGAGAAGAAGATATGAAGAAGGCTGTAAAAAAGACTGGGCCAGGAGTTAATTCGGTGGAATTGCTGAAGGTTTGTGTGCTTGATTTTCTTGTACATGCTTACATAGACAACCCAGGCTGATGTTTAATTGTGTAATGATTTTTCTTGATCGCACTTCCTTATCTTCTACAGGACCCACAGAACCCAAGCCGTAATCGTGGATTTGCTTTCATTGAGTATTATAATCATGCATGTGCAGAATACTCAAGAAAAATGATGTCAAACCCAGAATTCAAGCTAGATGATAATGCTCCAACTGTGAGCTGGGCGGATCCCAAAAATGCAGGATCTTCTGCTGCTTCTCAGGTCTGCTGTATTATCATATTTTGTCCGCTATTTTCTTTTGCACCTGTCTTGTTGCCTTCTTGGTATTGATACCAAACAGTCTTATTTCTTGGAGGTTATGAGGATCATCCTTTTTCCCCTTCTCACAAGACCAAGCTAAATCAACTTTTCCATCTCTGTTTTTTTTTTTGAACATTTTTTTAAATTTTGTTTTTAGCATCTTAGGCAATTGCTTGTGCTCAACAGCAAGACAGTGTGGTTACATCTCTCGAATTGTTTATTTTGAGAGGTTTTCAAGTCATGGCTGACTTAATACATCTGGTGCAGGTCAAGGCCGTGTATGTCAAGAACTTACCTGAAGATATTAATCAGGATCGTCTAAGGCAGCTGTTTGAGCATCATGGAAAAGTCACAAAAGTAGTTCTGCCACCTGCAAAACCAGGACATGAAAAGAGCAGATTTGGTTTTGTGCATTTTGCAGAGAGGTCAAGTGCCATGAAGGCATTAAAGAACACTGAGAAATATGAAATTGATGGTAATTTGTCCTCAGATCTAGCATATCCTCTCTTTCTTTCACTTGTGAATATTCTCTATTAATGACTGTTGCTTCTTTGTTTGGTAGGTCAAGTTTTGGATTGTTCCCTTGCAAAGCCTCAAGCAGATCTGAAGTCTTCTGGAGGGCCAAATTCACAGAAGTCATCCCCACATTCAAGCTTCCCACCTCGTGTTGGTTACAGTTTAGTTGGGAGTTCATATGGTGCTCTTGGTGCAGGATTTGGTGCTGCTGGCTTTGCACAGGTAAGTTGATGTTAAATTGTACTCTCTCTCTCTCTAGCGCGCACGTGCACACACGCGCACACACTCGGCTCTCTGACACACAGAATAAGCATATTTATGGTTGTCTGCTATGGTCAATCAAGGAAGGAAATATTTGAAGAGTTTGTCAACTTGAATATCTGAGTTATTTCAACCTCTTTTTTTGGTTTGATGCTGAAGAGCTAGTTGCCTTTTCATTCATTTCAAGACAGAAAATAAAGATGGGTTTACTTTTAATTGGCAGGACTTTGTCCTGCTGATGTCAATTTGCATGATTTTATATTTGCAAAATTTCTCTAAGGATGCTGCAGGGTAGAGTTGGCATAAACAGATTTCTTAATGTTGGTTGTCGGGTGCGACAGAATGGCACATTGGTGACCATTTGTTTGATATTATAAAGAAGTCGATTTGAATGCTGACTGCAAATTATTACTGATTGTAATTCAGCATGATTATTGTGATTGGCAATATTTGCTTGGAATGTGGAGCCCAATACATGCTTGAATTAATAACAATAAACACAATTTAATTACAGCAAGAAGAGACCCAGTGAATTGTATTGACATTAAGCAACAGGTTATCCTCATAAAAAGTATTTTTCCAATTCAAAAATTGCATTTTACATCATCACTCAAAGTGTGTGCTTGATAAGGATCAGTCTATTCGCTTTGTTATGAGATGTCTGGTGTGCATGTTGAAATTGTTACAGACTTTCTGATTAAGTGTATTTGCTCATTGGCATGAAAAACTATGCAGCCAGTCATCTATGGTAGGGGACCGACTCCTGCTGGCATGTCAATGATGCCAATGCTTTTGCCTGATGGAAGGATTGGATATGTCCTGTAAGTATCACTTTTTTATAATTTTCAATCGGTTGCATATCCAACAGGAACCAGTTACATATGTTAGCAAGTTAGAACTCTGTATTTTTCTATTCCATTGTTTGATACTAGTTGCTCGTACTTTTCTATTGGCTGGCTGATTATTTGTCATCATCCTTTTGTTTACCTGTTTGTCCAACAACCTCCTTTCATTACTCTGAAATGCTTCGTGTACCTGGAATGTTTGGAAATGTACCTTGCTCTATTCTCACGTTGTAATACTAAGTACCCTTAAAATATTTCTCAAATATGTCGTGCTGAGAATTGAGCACAGCTAATCTCGGACAGTGTCATACCCTGAGCACAATGAACATGATGATTGAGCTTCTTACTATGTTGTGAAAAGATGTCTTACCCCAGTTCCTTGATGCTGCACTTGCCAGATCAGTGATTTTAATGGCGTGCAAATCCTGAATTTGATTCCTGTACTTTTACACCTTGCTCTGGCAGAATAATTAGTTGTCAGCCATAATTTAACATATCCTTATTATTTTGCCTCAGCCAACAGCCTGGAATGCAAATGCACAGCCCTCCACCACAGCCCTGGGGTGGCAGGGGTAGTGGTTCTGGTAGCTCGAGTGGTGGGAGACGTAATGATGGCGGCCGTGGACGCAGCCGATATAACCCATACTAATTTTAGCAGTGGAAATGCGAAGGGGAAGAGGAATTTTTTACTGTTTGACATTGATTACTTGGATGATGAGAAAAGCTTTGTAACATCTCAAACAAGCAAGAAAATTAACTTCGTTTAGTGGAAATGGGCCTATATTTTGGAAAACTTCATTTATTTGCTCTTTTTATTTTTTTATTTTTATAAAGGGTGGACAATCAGATTTTTGAGCATGTTGGTTCATTGTTTGTTTTTGCTTCAGGTCACAGGGTAGTCCAGAGTAGTGTAGGTTGCTTTATGTATACAGACAGCTTATTTAAGTCTAGGTACACTGAAAACAGCTTGTAGTACATCGTGAATTTTTGGATGAAGCAACGTCATCTCGTTAACCTTGCATTTCTTCTTCTGCTTGGTTAGGGCAGCTTGTTGTTTAGCTCAGAAAACTCATCCAAATTGTGAGAAAAGTCACATGGCAGGATCACTGGTGATATCACTTACAAAGACGCAGCTAAATAATTTTATTCATCTCGTTTAATGACATGTAGCAGCAGCACTAGGCTCTCTACCTCAAGTTTGATCCTCGATGAGAAGACAAATTGTATTTTCAGAGCGATGGGTCTGTCGTATGTTGAAAATTTGTAGCCCAGGCTCAAAGTTTTGTTTCATTTAGAGCTTAAACAATGTCATATGCCCGATACCAGAGCTAATGATAATCCTATATTTCTACCGCCTGTTGCGTTGCTAGTGTGCTATAAGAGCATCCACACCCTTGTTTAGATCATCCACGTTTAGCCTTGCTACTGAGGCTCTCTAGCTATTATAGCTAACATATATAAAACCCTTAGCATTGTTACTCGTTAAAAGCGCATCTTTACTAGTTAAAAGTCTCGCTATTCTGGTGAATGGTGCATGCTAATATGCTATATAGCAAGCACTGTAGCACTGTCCAATTTGTAGCGGGAGCAAAAAGGGATTTGCGGGAAAGGAAAGAGGAGGGCTTCAGTAATGTTGCATGTGCAGGGAGGAAGAAGAAGAGGATTTAAATTTTAAAATGGCGACAGTACCAGGACAACGGATATGGGAGGTAGTTAAGAAGATTAACTCATTTTTGGTGAAGCAGTTTAGGAGGATTTGTGAAGCATCGACAGTACCAAGACTCTTCTCTTCGTTTCTCTTTTGCGTCGCTCTTTTTATAAGGTCAGGCTGGCTATCTTTCTCTCTCTTTTTTTACCTCTAAATAGCTAGAACTTGCTTATAATTTGTCTTTGTAATATCAAGATCTTAACTTTTACCAAAAAAAACGCCAATAAAACTTCACAGAATGGCTTTAACCATCTCTTAGTTGCAAGGTGGTGCCATTCTCATCAATCAAGCGGTGCTCCAAGGCGGAAGGAGAAGCAAGGGGTTAATTGAAAGGGCTTTATCTGGTCGGTCGGCTCCCTCTCCTATTCGCGATAGGGTCGATTTACTGAGTGACTCTTTCTTACCGCCCATCTCTTAAATTTAAGCCTTATCAGACTTCCGATCCTTTTTGCCGATTGAAGAATTATATGGTTTCACGAGAAAAAGCCCGGTGCTGGATCCTTACCTCCCTCGGGGAGGATTGACGGGCCTATCCTGTCTTTCATTCGTGTAAACTCTCTGCCCTCTTCCACTGAGACAAAGTCATTCTAACGCACGCTGAGCAGTTTCTCCACTTGGAAAGCTCAGTTTTGATTTCTGGAGAGATTCCATTATTTCCTCCTTTCCCTGTAGTACTTGCTCGACCGAGACCTAAAAGGTGGGAAGGGCCAATGCCAATCATTCCCTAGGTGAGAGGAAAAAAGACCTTTTTAATATGGGAAGGGAGGAAGCCCAGCCCCAAAAGTGACCAGAACTTTGAGTCTTAATCACTTGTTTTCACGGTTTAGGTCTTCCAGATCAGACTGAAATCCTTTCAAAACTCTAAGAGCATCCACTGTTTTTACTCATTTTAAGATCTGGGTCTTGACCCTTTGTTTGATTTTCCAATCTAGGCATGGGTTTTACCTTTCTGGTAGTTACCCTCACAAATATGGTATTGCTGATACTTTATCAGTGAAAGTGAATTCGATCACTTCTATGGAGGCTGAGATGCCTTTTAGCTATTATAGTTTTCCTTTTTGTAAGCTTTTAGAGGGTGTTAAATTAGTGTTAAAAATCTTGGTGAGGTTCTAATGGGAGATAGGATTGAGAACTCACCTTATAAGCTAAAGATGTATACCAATGGTTGAAAGATTTGCTACCGAAAAATGGTTGAAAGATTAGTTTGAGGTCGATACCTTGCTTGTTTCCTGATTAATAAGGTTCCTTGTTTTCCAGAATCGTGTTCATGATTAATAAGCTTTGCTACAGAATCATGTCCTTGTTTGCTTGATGATCTAGGTAGAGCAACTACATAAGATACACAAGCTATATGGTTCATCATCATATGAATACTGGAAAAAATTAAATTAAACCACTTTGTTCGTAGTCATCAGTGATAGGTGTTTGTATTGTTTCCTGAATTCTGGATGAAATTAAATTAAACTAAACATGATATTGGTTGATCCAATGTTAAGATCAACGATGGATTTTTTCAGTTCTTTCTATGAGAAGCTCTCTCTACGCCACCAGGGCAATGATTGAGGTAGTTAAAGCTCGTCCAATTTCTTACAGTGTCACTTGCTGTTTGCAAAGGAGGTGCTATGGTTAAGAAGATCCGTCTTTACCAGGTATATATGTAGTGCTAGCGTAGTCTGTTGTTCTATTGTTTCATTGCAATCCTTGCGGGGATTCATTGTTGTGATGTCATTTATCTTGCAGCACATTACAAATCTTCTTGGAAACAAGACCTTGGTTTTGCCAGTACCTGCATTCAATGTCGTAAATGGAGGTTCACATGCTGATAATGAACTGGCAATGCAGGTAATTTTGATGACAAAGCTAACACATGGTTAAATGGCTTTTCAACCCCAAATTGAGTTTGCCTGATTGTTTGATTATGAGCTTTGTTGATTGCTCTGAATTTGCTGGCTTTTTACTAGCTTGTGTTCCTAGATTTGTAAATTTGACATTGAAGAATTTTAAAAGTAATAATTATTAATTTATTAAAAAAAATTCATGACTTCCTATTTTAGAGACCATGAATGTGAGGTAATTTTCTAGAGAGCTAGCTAAAAAATGAAGGGCATGGACGTTGATGCTTTAAGTCTACCTGTTGAACACTTGGTGTATCAAAATAACAAAAATATCACAGAATAAAAATAACAATCCAGCATGCCTTCAAAGCTTCATTTAAAAAAAAAAAAAAAAACAGGACATTTGCTTCTTCCTCAGATCTTCGCCCTCAAATCGAAAAGTCCAGATCTGAAAATGTTGATAACTGAAAGTGTCGAAACCAAAGAACAAAGCTAACCCATCATTGGCAATTGTTATGGCATGCCTTCTGAATTGTCAGGGAACCCGCTCTTCTGCCTTTGACTATCCTGGGTCTTGATAGTAATTGTTTTTTAGGGTTTTGATATTTATGGTTTTTGGGTTTTGCTCTTTGGAAAAAATTAGGGATTTGTTGTTTTTATTGTGGAGTGTCTTTAGATTATTCACTCAAATAAAAATATGCACAAACACCGATCTCTTAAAACCCTAATTTTTCTCTAAATTGAGACCCTAATAAATGGAAGAAGATCCCTGATTTTCTCTAAATTGAGGCCCTGATAAATTATTTCCATGAAAGAAAATAAAGACCCGACAAAAAACTGACTGGATTTGTGAGGGCCAAAAAAATAAAATTCTTGGAGAGATTAACTATGGGTTTGGACAAAAATTATGAACTCTTCAATTTCACCTTCTCGACACCCGCAAAGCCCAAAGGAAAGCTTCACCATGGTGGATTTGGACTTCTTTACAGAAGATTTTAAAGCTCTTTTTATCCGAGCTTTAAATATGATTTCTCTTGTTCATATTGGATCAAAAGAAGAACAACCCCAAGAGTGAACCCATTTTTTCAAAATCGAGAGGACAGAATCCAGCACTTTATGAGCCCTCTCGTCGTTGTATTCGGAAGCTTTTTCAAGCACACAACGAGCCTCACCGTCTCCATGTCGAGCACTAAACCCAAGTGGCTTTGAGGTTTGAAACCAGTAGAAGAATCAGATTTTGATGGCGATAATCAAATCAATAGAAGAAAGGGTGCGAAAAAGTGTAAAAAACTCGTCATCACTAGGTCATTTTCCCCCGGTCAAGAAACAAGAAATAACAAATTTCAAAAACCTCGTGTGCAAAAGTAAATAGAATGGTTAGATTTAGAGTTTTAGTATTCCTATCTAGACAGGTAGAAGAGCAAACTATACTATATTTTTGTTAAGAAATTTGTTGAGTTCATAATTTTTAAAAGAATGGAGGCACGAAACTACAAAGTAATTCTTCCTAAATAAAACAATAATGAAAGAAAGCTACGGATAAAAGCAATAATTAGGAAAAAGATGAAATTAAATTGTGTAAATAAAACAAATTACTAGATCATATATTGTTACATAAATAAAATTTCAGGTAAATATAAAATCCTAATATTATAAAAATTATTTGAAGTAGACAAGGACCATTATTCGTCTAATAATTGTTTTTATTCATTACCACCAAGATCGAGGTCAATCAAAAGACAATTTATCAAGGTTTGAGATCTAAAACAGCAGTTACAAAATTTGCATATTCAAGATCCGAGGTTATTTAAATGGGATGGGTTCAGGCTCGGAAAAGGAGGGATTTCCAGAGAAATAACCGAAAACACCAACAGCAACACAAATTCTGTAATGTTCGACTAACACTGCATTCTCAAATCGGTTCCCCTTCTCGGTTCTAATCAATTCTTTAAAGTTACCATGTTTCCAACTTGGTTAAGCTACTAAACATCATTAATTAGGTATTCAACTGTACGAGAAATAATAAACATATTTATTTTAAGCACACATTATATGCCTAAGAATGCACAGATGATCATACACAGTGGCCCTTCCGAAGAATCTAAAATTCGGATCCTCAAAGGGCACACTCTAGGGAATGTGGAGTAGATTTCGGTATTCCTCAAGGTTGTTCACTCCCCTGTATTGAAAGAACTTCCTAATATATGCTTCAAGCACACTGCATTTGAGCGGCACCGTATCACAAAGCTTCAAAGACTCTTCAGTGATGAACAGCTCCATCTTGATGCGCGTGTGTGGGCACTCTAAACCTGCTCCATGGAACGCTGCAACCACAGTGACACAGAACAAAATCTAACTAAACATTAAACAGTCATGCAGGATCAAGAATCGGGGAGGCAAATACGATGATGTCTGTAAATGCACCATTCAAGGCCTTCATTGCTGAAGGGAAACTTTTTAGACAGATCCTTGTATCAAATGTTCATGCAAGTGTACAATAGAAGATCCTTGTATCAGAGGTTTCTGCTGGTGTAAAAAGTTGTGCAAATACAATGATAATACTATGGTTGACTTTTCTAAGCTTTCAAACAATGTTTGGTTAATGTCCGGAAAAGAAAAGAAATAGACAATAAAAACAACGAAAAAGATGGAAAGAGAATTGTGATAATAATGTTAAAGATACAATGATTGTCTTTTTTTATCTCGTTTGATTATAATGAATAAAATAAAATATATATAAAAATTATTTTACCTTTAATATATTATTGTCGAACATACTTATTTTTAAAAAATAATTACATCTATTTTTTTTTACTTTAGTTTATATTAAATATTGAAATTAATACTGTTATAATAAATCTAGTTAAACCAGGACTGACATGACAAGTTAATCTGGAATCAAGTTAACTCGGGGCCTGGACGGGTGCGAGTTTAAGAAAAAATCAAGGAAGGATTGACTCATACTAACTCGATCAAAAACCTAGATTAATCTAGGATAACACACAAATTAAAAATCCATTGACTTTTTTAAAGAAAACAATGATAAAAGATAGGTTTGATTATTTTAATTTTTTTTTTTTGTTAATCAAGTTAACCCTCTCGATCCTATGACCTGAACCTTACCTTAGATCAACTCTTGAATCAAGTTTTAAAACTATGATAATAACAATATTTCTTCATATGTTGACTCGGATCAACCCGTGACCTAATTCTTGCCCCAATCAACCCCTAAATAGAGTTTTAAAACTATGACAATAACAACTCCTATCCCTACATTGACCCGAGTTGACCCTCCTGATCCGTGACCTAAGCATTGCCATGGGTTGACTAATGAATTGATTTTTAAAACTATTATAATAATCACTTTTATTTTTATATCAACTATCAGCCTAGATCCACCTAAGTAGTTAACCTTTCTAACACGGAACTCAAACCTTGCCCTGGCTCTACCCTCAAAACAAATTTTAAAATTATAATAATAATTACTTTTATCTTTACAGTAACCCAGATCAACAATCAACCCGCATTAACCTTTAAATTTAGTTTTAAAACTATGATAATAACTATTTTTATTTTTAAGTTGACTCAAGTCAACCTGACCCGTGCCTTGACCAGTGTCCCAGGCTTTGCCTTGAATCGATCCCGAGTCGAGTTTTAAAACTATAATAATAAATATTTTTATCATCCTAGTTGGACAATTTTAAAATTAAAAGTTTTTTATAAGGATGCTTTAGAAATAAAAAATAATAAATATTATCTCTCATCCTCTTTATACCTCCTGTTTGAAAATACAAAAAACTCAATTCAAAATTATCCTAGAAACAAATTTATTTTCATGTTTCTCTCTTTTCAACCAAACATATTTTTATCTCCACTGTCACTGTACTTTCTATCCCAGACAGTAACCATTAGTGTCACTTATAAACAGCATTCCATGCTTTCTTGTATTACATGTCAAAGTTCATAAGAACACAGTGAGATTCGCTTACAAGCTTCCCTTGGTCATGGTGCTAGCAAATATATGGTGCTGAAACCGTTCTTGATTTTCAATCTTCAATTGGTATATCTTTAGCTTTACATCAGACAAGCATTGAAATTATTTAAGTTCCTTAAAGATAATCACGTTTCCACGAGCTACAACAAATACAAGGAGCAACAGCAGCATTCAATCCTGTGCAAGAAAGAATATAAAGTAATATGAAAAATGGTTAACCAAAGTAGCATACCTGTAAAACTTGCACATACACATCAGGCATCACTGGTATTCTCTTCAAATGAAGGCTGAGAGGTCTTCAGGTGGTTCAATCCAGATATTCTCAAAAGGATCTTGCTCTCCCCAGTCGTAACACTGCTTACAAGGATAGTATCTACAGTCACTGAGAGAATAAGATATGCAGCGTTTTCCAAAGAAACGAACTTTAGAGAAGTAGACGCTGTTTCTCATCATTCCAGGGAGGTCAATTCTTGAATGAGATGACAAGAAACTGGCAAAAAGTGTCATACCATCAAGGGTTTTCATCTCTCGCCAGACCATCTTTGGCTGATCTAACTTAAATATAATGGGGTTTTCACTACAACAAGTGTAAATAACTAGAATGTCTCCATTATGCTCTGACATAAACTTTCCCTTCCACCAATTTTTTGCAAAAAAATTCTCGGGACATTTAGGGGGAGGCACAGCAAGAACATTCCAAGTACGCTCCAGTGGGTCAAAAACACCAAGCCAGCCAGTAAGACTTAGACAGTAGAAGAATCCATTGCAGAAAACGATCTTATTCCAAATACTACTCACAAAAGGCAAGCGATTTTGGTAATTAACAGTAACCCACTCAGTTGCCCCTGGATGACAAGTACTGATTGCAACAATTGTGGGACTGACATGCCTAACTGTAAAAACTACACAGGTGTTAGATGTTGGGGCACAAGAGAAGGCAACTATCTGATATGTCAATTCAAATCTTGGCAGTTTGACAACTTCTTGAGAAAAAGGATCAAAGAAAAACACACGGTTTGTTCTGGGTCTGTATAGCAACAGCCAACCATCTCTAGTGTAGCAAACTCTGGACCCATACAACTCTGGCAACTCAAGAGAATAGGTCTTGCGTTGAGCTGGATCATAGAACTCATACATGTTGCCAAATTTTGGAAAATACATAAGCCAGGGTGATTGGTTTACCACTCTGACTGAAATGGCAGCAGTGTTCCATCTTTTGCAGGCAGCAGATGAACGGATATTGTCCTCGAGTGACAAGCGACACAAAATCAGTTCCAGAAGTTCTATAGGAAGGTCAGACCATGTTTGTGTTTCCAGCTTCACTTTCTTATTCTTTGTTGTTGTTGTTTTATCATCCACCACTCTCGCAGATAACCTAGGTCAAGGAAAAATTATTTGACTGAGATCAGATAGAATCCTCATTTTCTATTTATAGTGAAGTAAAAAGAGTATAAAATGCAATTTATAACCATTTTTCAGCTTCACTTTTAGGGATAGTAGTGATAGATTGGGACCTTTATTGAAAAGTGGAATCTCTCAAATCAAAAACATTATGGAGTCAACAATCCCAAAAAACCGCTGCCATATAAAGGAATTGATTGCAGCAAGAAAGCATAAATCATAGAATCTTGGTAATTTTCTCTGAGCTCAGTATAGTAAAAGGCAATTGATTTACGAAAAGATCATGACCATCACCGTGACCATCACCACCAGCTCTATGCTAAATATTGAAAGCCACGATACAGCTCCAAAAATGAGTTTAAACAAAGTATCAAAAGACTTTAATTGCATTGCTCAACCAGAAATCAATCAAATGAATAGATGGTGTATAGCCGCCAAATAAAAGAATCAGCACTGATCAAAATCACAAAACCCTATGACACATAATGGCAATTCTAAGAAACCCTCCATGATTAGTCTTCAAATAGACAGTTCTTCAGATTTTCAAAAAACATCACCCATATGTGAAATCACTCTAAAACCAAAGCATCATATTCAAATCACACTGGAATGAAATTATTCAACTTTAAGTCCAATTCTCCACAATCAATCAAAACTACTAAACACAATCTAAAGAAACCAACTTGCATCAGTACAGAACCCCTACAGATAACAATCTCTAAAACCCTAAAATAATTTGATAAGAAACCCTAACAGTAAAGCAATTAAATCACAAATTAAGCTAAAAAAAGAGTAAAGTAACAAACTTTATAGTGTTTTAAGTCAATAGAAACAAAACCAACTTACAATTTGACTTTCCTTCGCTTTCTACAAACCATTTCTTCTCTTTCGGTACTGAAGGAGGCGATTCAGTTTCGAGAGAGAGGGAGAGACAGCAGACAGTGTAGAGAAAAAGAGAAGAAACTTATTTACACAGAAGTGAATGAGGTTGGGTTTACGCGTGAGACAATAATTTAGAAATAACAGAATTTTCACATTCTGCGATAATGATTAACCAATAAGATTTTGCAACGTAAGTGAAAAGGTCACATGAGTATGACGTGGCGAGTTCTCAATGAGTTCTCTTTAGAGCGGTGCCTGTTGGTTTTAACACGGAATATTAGTCAATTTAAAAAATGAAACATAATAATTTAGATCATGAGAGAGAAGTCTATGCAAACTTCTACCATTAACAAAAATATAAAGAGCTCATTATTGTTTCACCTTGAATGCATACAATATAATGATGCTTCTGCCCTTTTCAACAAAAAATAAATTAATTTGTTATTGGAATAATACAATTTATTAGTAATTGTTAGAATGATCGGTACAGTATGGTGTTTTCATATTTTTTAAGCATACTAAAAAATAATTAAATTAGCTTTACATGCAAAAAATTAAGTTATAATACAAGGAAAAAATTAGTATTTTAACAAATATAAAATATAATTTTAAAAATAAAAGTGATTGCCTTGTGAACAATACTCACACGTTTTAAATAACATATAAGATATTTTTTTGCATCCCAAAACCACCTTTCATGATAGTGTTAAAAGTATCTCTACATGATCTTTCTAATAATATCAGATTGATTTCAAAACTTTAGATCTAGTAAAGAAAAAATTCAAGATTTTGATTAGCAGTTTTTGGCCAGATTAATCTTCAAATCAAGTTTGATGACTATATGTGAAATAGAAAAAAGAGTTAGACATAGACTCTTTTTAAAGCCAATTTTATTTAAAATTTTTGAACTTTTTGAATATTTATTTAATTTTGTAGCATGAAAAATAAATATTTGAAAGAGTTTAAAGGATTTAAATTCTAGAGAAAAAAAAATTTAGTCAAAATCTGCATTTCTTATTTATGTATATTTTTTCCTTGTTTTTTTTTTTTAATTAAAAGTATGGTTTTTTAATAAAAGAAAATTAAACTAAATAAATAAATATTCATAAGCATTCTAATAATTTAAATTCACGGGAACAAAAATATTTTTCTTTAGTAAAAAATATCATTTACTTATTTTATTATTATTATGAAAACATGTTTTTTATTTATTATAAACATGTTTTTAAGTAAAATTTATCATCATTTGAAAAACAAGTTTCAACAAAAAAGATTAAAAAATTATGTTTTGATAATTTTTATGCACTTGTTTGAAAAGATAAAAGAATAATTCATTTGAGAAAATTATATTACAAATTCACAATAATTAAAATAAATAAATATTTTTTTTATTCTCATTGAATATTCATGTGCTATTGTTTTTTTAATAAAAAAAATTGTATGACAAATTCATATATAATTGTTCATTTCATAATTGCAATTATTACTATAAAAAAACTCTATTATTATTTAAAAATAATAGCATAATCGAATTTTTTTTAATATCATTATAGTTATTTATTTAAATATAATTTTATTTTTAAATACATAAAAAAATATATTAAAAGCCAAGTGAAAGAAACTCATATTCGCCTAGGTTTTAAAGGACGATTCACCTGTGCCTGGCCGTAAAGAAGAAAAATGGCCCTGCACAAAGGAGAGCGGACAATTCATTTTTCTAAATAGAACGGATGATATGTCGTCAACCTAGGTAACTAACATGTCATTTATTTAAACACCTTTTGGTTAACTGGAAATCAAGATACAAGTTTTAGGACTCTTAGAATCTAAATTTCATTTTATTTTTATCTAAAAAACCCTTATAATATAAACCAAGTTAGGTTTGAATTTTATCCTAAAATGTATATCGATCAATTTTGCAAGATTAAGAATATCTCTCAAACTGTATATAAGATCAAGCTAAAATTTTAAAAGAGATACTAGATACATAGAATTATATTGTAGTAAAATTAAGCTTAGTTGTAGTTCAAGAACATATTATTTAAATTGGTCTAAGTTGTTATTATTGTTTTGATAAATTCATCGATAAAATATTTTTTCTTGACTATTTTCAGCCCAATCAATCCATGCCTATAATTAGTTAATTTTGGATAGTAAAAGAAGATTAAATAAGGTTTATTTAGACCCTAAATTTGTTTATGGTCTTAGGCTACAAGGATTCCTAATATGGTTTGGATTCATTAAAGAATTAGAGTTCTTTTTTTCCTAAAATATATGTGATGGCTAGGGGTTCTATAAATACTTTAATTTCAGTTGTCTTTTATTTCTTAAGACTCTCTTTTAAGTTTTGGCGTCTTAGAAGGAATTTCAACACTTAGTTTTCTATTCTTAAATTATGCTTTTAGGTTTTATTGATTAGTTAAGATCCAAGATTTGTTTGAGCTTAATTATTAATTTATCTTCAATTATGATCCAAAACTTGTTTGGGTGCATACTTTTAGGTTTATTAGTATAAGTTTTGAGTCAATATTAAAAGTGAACCAATTTAGCCCACAATAGTAAATCCATTAGGGTTTTTTTTTAAGAGTATAAATACTTTTTGTAAGGATAAATTATTCAAACTTGATAATATTATTGTTGTGGAATTTATTAAGCTTTTATGAGAGGGATTCTTGTATTTTTTGGTTCTATAATGAACTAAATTGACTTATCAAGGATTAATTGTTTTTTTTTACATCTTCTTTATACTTCTCGTTAGCAAATTGATATTTGTATGATAGAAATTCTTCTTCTAATAATATTGGTGTCTTGAAACGAGTTTTCATTATATCACACCCTTACCAAACCTGTTTTGGTTTTTCGAGATTTGATTTTAATCTTGTTGTGGGTTACATGACTATATGATCACGAGATTCACATCACCCTAAAAACATAACAAGAACCTCTATAATTCCATTTCAACCTTAAAACACCTCCTTAGTAGTCTAAAAAAATAAAATAAAACCAAGCCAAAAACCAAAAGGCACAAACTGAAATCTACTTTTCTAGCATGGTTAAAGTGAAAAAAAAAAAAATCACCTTCATTAAACTCTTATCTCCAAACGAACCTTTTAACGCCAAAATTGACCTTTTTATGATCAATCAAAATCTTTGTCTCTCCTTTTTTTTTTTTTAAATGATTTTTTCTCTCATTTCTTAATATCTAAGAATTGCAAGGAAAATTAACATTTTAAGAATGAAATATAAAAATAAAAAACTTTAGGGACCAAACTAATTTTTTAGTGAATTTCAGGGACCAAATTTAACTTTTATAGATTGCACTACAGGGAAACAACACATTCCACAAAGTTTTTGTTTTACTAAACAATCCCCGAGCTGTAGTGAAATGCTCAATTTATAGTTTAATAGGTATTGTCAGGTTCAAAGAAAAAAAAATCATCAGATATATAGTCACTTTTCAACTTCTCTTTTCTTAATTAAAATAATACAAGGTTTTCAGCTTCTTCTTTTTTCTTTTGCAAATTATGGTCTTATCTTTAGAGAAAAGAGTTAAATATGTAGCTGTTAATTATGTTATTTTTTAATGCACTGTAAAATTTTCAAATTTAATTAATTAGGCATAAGGCCAGGTATTTATAAGGAGCAAGGTAATAATATGGTTGAAGTTTTTGTCCAAGTAAATATAAAAATGTGTGCTGGTCAAGATGCGTAAGATAAAATATTACACCCGTATTGATAAAATTCTTCTACAAAAGAAATCCAGGTTTTCAAAAACAATGTATGACTTGAGATTTTGAAACCCAAAACTGATCCAGCAATGTTGCAACTGATCATCACATCTCTAGTAATTTAATATGTAATTGTGGTTTCTAATATTTTTATTTATTTTTGAAACAAAAAGAAAATTATTTCTTTCCTTCGACAGGTGGTAAATATGGAAGCAGCATGATTTTGCATTTCCATTTCTCAAGAGCGGATCTTAGTAGCTTATCATGCAACTTTCAAAACATTAGTAAAAGATTTAGAAAAAATTGTTTTTATATTGCCATTCCGGTAACTATCATCATAAAAAAGTGTTTATTTTTACTAAATTTTATAACAGGAGCCTTATCATCATCATCATCTGATATTTTAACTAATTCATGATATCCTCATTTTTATTATCACTAAATTCAAAAAATTTATATCTTCATTAATTATAATATGCAGTTTTAATCATATTTTCATCACAAATTTTCATAACTTTATCTTCTAATATCCTAGACGTACTAGCACCAGTTGAATGTGATAATTATCCAAGTGACCTAGAAAATATAAATATATATACTTTAGTATCTCCATGCTCCATATTATATAAGATACCAAGTTTAGATAACTATTCACATGCAACTCCATCATGTTTATTTTGAGCTATAAGTTTAGATCAACAACTCCATCATGTTCGTTTCGTTTGGATAAACAATTCCATCATATTTCTAAAATCCACATCACATGCAATCAGTATAAGAAAATATTGATGTTTCTCAACAAAATATCTCTAAGTGATATTTATTTCAACATCATTATAACTCAACCCAAGTCTTCTATATATAACTTTTATAGTATCTTCAAATAATATGTCTTTAGCAGTATTCAAGAACACAATACTTTCGTTAGTATAAGTGATATTATTATTCATATCAGGAATAATAGTACCATAATAATTATACAACGTAAAGAAATTTGAAAACATATTTTATAAAATAAGAATACTCATTTCATCAAAAACAAATTATCTCATAATTCAATGCAAACCCTAATTGCTATTATTTTGACCTTAGTAATATCAATAAAAACATATTTAATTGCATCAATTAAAAACTAAGTGATATTAATTGAACAAAATCTTTAATTTTGATAATTTTTACCAAAATTCAACTTAGACTCTAGTTGCTATAATTTTAACCATAACTTTATTAATAACATCAATTGATTAAAAGTCTATCTATTTGCATCAATTAAAATAAAATTTATCCCAATTCAAACAATATTATTAAATATAACAAGTAACCCAACAATCAATTTAAACTATAATTTCTCTAATTCAAACCTAATTGATTCCATAAATAACATCAATTGTATTAAAAATATATAATTACAACATTGAAAACTCAAATTTATCTCACCATAAAAAAAATACCTAATTATCAAACACATCACAAATAATTATAAATCAAAACTTAAAATTTATCAATTTAATAATAAAATCCATAAAACTAAAAGACAATACAACTGTTACACCTTGATTTTTTGATGTCTAGGTTCGGATTCCACCTATTATGGCGGCGAGGAGGCTGTCACCAGAAGTTTGAGTCAATGATTTACAAAAAAAAAAAAAAAAAAAAAAAGCAGAAAGACTCGTGGTTATAAGGGGAAGATGATTATGGTGTTTTTAATGGAAGATTGGAGGTTGTTTTGGGCGATTGGAAGCTGGTTTTGTTATGGATTTTTTAGGGTCTGATGGTTTTTTTCTCTACAGGAGCGAGGAGCGACAGCCATGGAAAAAAAATGAATTATATATTTATTGTAACCATAATTTTAAATGACACTTTATATTAAAAAACACTATTCAGAATAGTGATTCTCTTCAAACTATATCATTTCTCCAAAACTTTTGTAAACTCTGTCTTTCCCTTAAAACTTTCTTGTAATTCTCATTTTTCAAAAAAAATTCACTAAGAATAAATGATTCCAGTTACAGTGATTCTGTTAGCATTACGCAAAGTGAAAGCAGGGGTTAAAAATGTTTGCGGGACAAGATTTCTCTCAGAAACTTGAGTTCTAGGAGCCCCGACAGCCATTTTCTTTCTTGTAACGTCTTTCATCGGTGAACGAGGCAAGCCACCGAATAACCTACGCCAGCTTTTACACGGATGGCATTTGGATTTCATATCATAGGCACAAATTGGAAGTGAAAAAAATAGCTATTCTAACCATTACAACATTGAATAAAACAAAGCAGCTTTAGAACCAATTGAATTGCAAGGTTTAGATTTAGAGTGACAAGGTATACGATTCACTTGTTTAACAAGGTAAGATTTAGAGCTTAAATGGAGCCATGAATTTCTAAAGAACTCATAAAACATAAATACATTAGTAAATTAAGCAACTAATATCCAGAAATACAAGAAGTCAATCTGACAAGAGGCCTAAACCCCGCTTTAGTACCTCCAGTATTTCAACAAAGGAACATCATGAAGAAAATCTATGTTCGTTCTTGACAAGGTATCACAAGAATTTACCAAACGTAGCCAAAACCTCACAATCCAAAAATCAAATCAGTAGGTCAGATAAAATGCCATACACACCTCATTAAACTCAATCAGCAACAGATAGGGCATTGTATCAGCCCATTCTCATTGCACTCACCACATCTAACCATCTTCTTCTGCATCTCATCCAAAACCTTGCAGCTCCCATTACACTGCACACACATCATAAACCTAACCCCAGCACACCCTTCACATCCTCCGGCAAGCCCTCTCGGGATTCCATCAAACAAAATCTCCAACTTTCCCTCCTCCTCCAACTTTACCACTTGGTCAGCACCGCCAATTAACCTCCCTTTAACAAACACAAGTGGAACTTTGACTTCTTTTGTTCCCATTAGCCTCCTTAATTCCTCCTTAAAACCCGAATCCATGGAAACATCTCTTTCAACAATGTGAATATGATGTGACTCAATAATTGATCTCGCAGTGTTACAATCCTCAAATGTTTTCCGAATTCCTCTCAATGTAGTAGTGTAAATCACGACCTTATTTTCCCCTCCAGGCGGACATTTTTGTTCGAAAGACTGAAGGATAGATTCCAAATCTCGCAAATCCTTTACTTTTTTGGTTCTTGAACTTGGAAAAATTATCCTCTTGATTTGTTCTTCTTCTTCAGACAACTCTTTCTCATACAATGCAACAAGTTCTGGATCAAACAGAGGACTAAAACTACTCCTCCTCTTCGGCGAAACTCCAGATTCGCTTCTTAAACTTTCTGTTTTTTGCCCAACCGGAGACCCTTTCACTGGATAACTCAATCTCAAAACTGCCTTGGACGAATTCCCTGATGATCTTAAAACTGGTTTAGGGCTAAAATCTGATGATCTCTTTACCTTGTTTTCTTTTCCACCAAAAGTTTTCGCTTTTCTTGGAGACCCAATTTGATTCAAGAACTTCATTGGACTCCTAACATCCAAATCAGCAAACCCACGACGTAAAACCCTTGACTTTGGACTTCTCTTGGTCTGATTTAAAGCAGGTACACCTTCCTCAAGATCCCCCATTAGCTCCCATGTGTTGATAACCTCTGGCTCTTCTTTTGTTGGCGATCTTTGTTGCATTATCTTACTCTCTTCCGCAATTTCTTTGATGGGTTCTTGTTTTTGTTCTTGTTGTGGTGGTTGTTGATTGTTGCAATCAAGTTTGAGAGCACCATAAGTTGAAGAAGTGAGAGACACCACGTGATTAACACACCGTCCACCATTGTTGAATTTGATTTCTTGACGGAGTTCTTTCTTGAACAGTTTTGAAGAAACACATCCCATTGCTACTGATTTTGTGGGGTTCGCTCTACTTTGTTTGTTTCTGTCTCTGGTGGTTTCTTCAATCGCTTTGCAGTTTTGAAAGAGATAGTATAAGCAAGGTAGTGGGGGATGTTCTTTCTTTTCTTTAGAACTTAACCGTTACCCTGTGTCTTGTCTGCAACTACGGGCCCAACGGTCGAAATTTTCGAATGTTTTTATTGTTTTGTTAGAAAGCCCTCGTGAGTTCCTGTAATCTCTTTCAGTGTGCATACTTTTCCTATATTTCTTTTTTCTCCCAATTTTTGTAATATGCTTGCAATTAGGTCCTTTTGAAAGGGGCAAAAAATCTTCTTTTTGGCCTATTCGTAATAGATTCTGCGAAACCGGGAAATTTTATGCGTATTAAATTTCCCGACAACGAATCGATGATTCATTACAAACATGATTGTACTTTGCATTTCTTTTTTTCGTAGAGTATTTTAATTTAAAATAAAGATTTAGTTATTTAATTTTATATTTGTCTTTTATTGTTATTTATTTTCTTATATATTAATTTTTTTTTAAAAAATTTACTTTCATTTTGGTGCCATGAATAGGACAATTCTCCTAGCATTTTGTAACTCTCACTCTAAACGGAAGTAAACTCAAGCTGAATAGAGAGATGTTTAAAAATATAATAATAATTGTTTTTTAAAGTTTTTTTTATTTAAAAATATATTAAAATAATATTTTTTATTTTTTTAAATTATTTTGTATACTAGTACATTAAAACAATTTAAAACAAATTTAAAAAATTAATTTCAAACAAAACAAATCAAATTTCTAAAAAACATGATTTCAACTATATTTTCAAATAAATCCTAGAATGTTTGAGATTTATGATTGTTTCATCACCATTAATATATATTTTTTAATTAACTAAGAGATATATTAGAACTTGGGCTATACAATAAGGTAATCTTTTTTATTATTATTACATAATAACCAAATAAATTGGAGTTATTGAAACTCGAACTTGCTTTCTTAGATAAGCCACGTCATGAGGCATACGATCATTAAGTTATCCTTATTTGTGAAAAAAACAACTAATATCAAATATTGGACTTGATATTTTCAATAAACCATTTGGGATCACAAAGGCTTGGCCCAACTAATGAATTGGATGATAGCCCAATAATAATTATGGTATAGTTGGTAAACAGTCCAACGGTAAAATGGGTGTCACCCTCCCTTCCCCGAGCTTTAGTTCTTTGAAAAATTATCTTTTTAATTTTTTATTTCAAGATTGCATCTTTCTAAATTCTATTTCACTCATAATCTTGTCTTTCTATTAGTTTTTTATTTATTTACTGAATGTGTTCTTTTATCTTTCATTTTTACTGAATAAAAATACTATTTAGTACATCAACTACATGAAAATCCCTCCAACTCATGGACGAAAGTCCTACAAAGAAACAAAAAACGTTAATTTTTTTATTATTATTTTCATTATATTTTTAATCACAAATCAACTGCTCGTGTTTGAAAATTGAACTCGGAAGATCTAGAAACCTTCTACACGTATCTTGTCATGAAGCAGCGGGCCTCTTTTTCTTCGCTTCTTCTACTTATATATTATTCTTTAGCCGAGAAAATTCTAAGCACCTGCACCTCTCCATGGGCCTTCACATTTTGTTTCTTTCTTCTTCTACTTCTTCTTCTTATTATTATTAATAATATTATTATTCAGATTAGCTTGTATACATATAAATTAATTTTACAGCTCTAAAATTAATAATTATATAAATTTTTAATAATCCTAAAAAAATTCAAACTCATAACTATTAAATAACAAACTTAAAATTTAACCATTGGAGGTATCCTGAGGATGTTTTACACTTTGTTTCTTTTTATGGGTATTTGTTGCTTTCACAGATTGATAGTTGATACGCATCCTGTATTGATTGATAATGGCAATTGTCCAGCAGCAACTTTAGAAAAAGGTTGGTTTTCTAGAAAAAAATGAAACCATATTGGTTGCGTCTTCATTTTCTCTAGGTGGGAGCCATTATAAAAGCAGTGCTCTTTTACTTCCATGGCAGATCGCCTTCACAGACGTTTTTCACGACAACGGAATCCGAAATCAGAAGAGTTTAAATTGAGTATTTCATGCGGAAAATGCAGAATTGATATAGCAATAATCACATTTTTCTTTTCTTCAAAAAAAAAAAAAACTTGGAAGTACTTGATAAGAGAAGTCTGAGAAATTCTTTTCCAATCCGAAAAAACTAAACTCTCTAGAATTTAATTGAGTCTTGATATATACTAATAATTAAAAACACTATACACTTGAATATTTAACTCACAAGGATAATGATAAGCTCGAATTATTCTTTAATAATAAGAATTCTAAATACTAATTTAATAAAAAGTTCGATTAACTGTTTAAATAAAGATTCTACACATAAATCTAGGAAATCTTTTCCTATCTCAATTAGGAATCCTTCCTCTACCTAAACATAACTAAAAGGCAATAACGTGTTTTGACTTTTCTGTTAACTCTCAATCAGACATATCCTTATAAAAATATTTTATGTATGTTTAGTATTGTGATTTATTATATTTTTTGAAAAATATTTTTTATTTAAAAATATATTAAAATATTTTTTTTTATATTTTTTATATTAAAATTATAAAAAAATCATTAATTTGATGTTTTTTTAAAAGTGAAATACACTTTTAAAATATATCAAAAAACAAAAGTTATCACGCTAACAAACACCCAACACTCAAGGGAAATATCACGAGCTCATGGCTTGTATTGACTTACTTCAAACTGAGATCATGGTTGTTAAAAATGCGTTTTAACTCGTAAAATCGTCCGATTTTACGAGTTAAAACACCCAAAACGTTTAGAATCGGAGTTAAAACTCGAAAACCAGCAAAATCGGGTTGACTTGATCAAACTCGTATAAAAACGGTCTGACTCGGAAAAAACGTAAAAAACGGACCGTTTGAACGATTTAGCAAATATTTTCACTTTCTCGGTTTGACAAAAACACAGAGACAGAGTAACTACAAGTTTACAACTCTCACACTCTCCCAGACTCCCTTTCTCCCCTTTCCCCTTTCCCCTTTCCCCAGCAAATTAAAAAATCACTCCCCCGATCCGGAGCGTCTCCCCAAGGATGAAGGTAAGAATTGATTCCCAATCCCAAGCTTTGTTTTTTCTGTGTAATGGTGCTGATTAGAGACAAATTATCTAGGAATTATGTGTTGCATTATCTAGGATTATCTAGGCTTCTGGGCATTCTACATTTCTACTATACTTTGTTTGCTGCTGGAGTGCTGGGTATTTTTTCGGAAGGGGAGTTGTGCTGCATTATCTAGGATTCTGAAGCAAGCTTTGTTTGCTGCTGGAGTGCTTGATTTTTCGTATGGTTTATGCATTCGATTCGATTAGATGAATAAATTTGACAATGGAATCTTGACAGAAGCTTGAGAGTAAGGGCCACTGGTTCAAGAATCCAATGCTTTCACTCTATTTCCTTTTCACTTTGTTCTATTCATGAGGATGACAGTGTTCTTCTTTTCACTTTGGTTCAATAATGAGATAGCAAAGTTAAGTGGCAGAAGATCCTACAAGATGTTGTAGTGACGGACTGTGCCATTGAATTCCATTTTCTTTTTTTTTTTTTTTTGCAGAGAAATCTTTCAAAAGCTAATGTCAATCGTGACGAAGACTAGTGCATTATTTTTGCATCTCCTTCAAGCAAGTAATCAATCATGGGGTGGTTCTCTGTTTCCTGAACCATTCATCCGTTTCTTTCTTTGCTAGGTGAGTACTTTTACACATTAATTTTCTTTATTTCTTCGTCACTGTCTCTATATTACTACACGTAGTATCTTAATTATGTCATCAAAATGCTTATACCTTGCCTTGTTGCTTTTGAAGCTGGATTCCATACAGAGCTAAAGGCCATCTCCTTTACTTGTATTGTATTTGAATTATGTATTTTAAAATGTTTGGATGTTTATTTTGTGATTTTACGATTTTAGTTAAAATATTTTACTTGCGATTTTACGATTTTTAGTTAAAAAATTTTATTTTCGATTTTACGATTTTACGATTCGAGTTTATGAGTCGAGTTTATATTGTATGTTCCGTGTCGTGTCAAAAAAGCGTTTTTGACAACCTTGACTGAGATTTAAGCAATTACAGATGTATTGGTATTCAATTGATGTTTTTTTAAAATATTTTTATTTTAAAATATATCAAAATAATTTTAATAATTATAATAATACTCGATGAATATATATGCATTCGTATCTCAAATGATATTTTTTAAAAAATATTTTTTACTTGAAAAATATATTAAAATATTTTTTTAGATTTTTTTTATTTTTAATATCAGAACATCAAAACCATAAAAAAAATATATTAAAAAACATCAATTTATATTTTTTAAATAAAATATATTTTAATACATACATATATATATATATATATATATATATATATATATATATATATATATAAAGTTACTATACTCCGAGAAAATATCACCCGCATGGGACTGGACTTGGCTTAATTCCACCCGAGATTTAGACAACTACAGTAATATTTGATGAGTATGTAGCAGTATATGAATTGATGATAGGTGAAATAAATATTTTGTTGAACGAGGATTGATAATTTAAAAAATTTAGTTCTTAGGAATATCAACCAATCTATATTTATCCTAATGTTACACTCTAATAAATGTCCAAAATTAACATGAGATTGCTAGACGTATTTTACCTTTATAGTTAAAAAGAAAAGACAAGTTACCCTCACAATTGATCACAGCTTTTCTTTTTCTATAATGGTATATGCAAATTTATGGAGATTTCAGTCAAAAGCAAACAAAGAGTTACAAAAGTTTAAGAAAAACATGTAAGATCGCAGATAAAAATATATAAATTTATTCATGAAATCTATCCAAAAAAAAATAAGAACAAAAAAAAAACGTTTCATGAACACATCAAAGAAGCCATTAACAATAAATTAGAAAGTTGGTAAAAATAAATGTTAGGTAATATAGTAATGATTGCTTTTCAAAATATTTTTTATTCAGAAATATATTAAAATATTTTTTTAATTTTTAAAAATTATTTTTAATATCAATACATCAAAACTTAAAATATAAAAACTTAATTTTAAATAAAAAAATTTAATTATTTTAAAAATACAATTCCAATCATATTTCTAACTAATAATAGTAGATGAGAAATTCTAAGAGATATAATTCAATTGATAAGTTCTAGATTTTTTTTCTATAAATCATTATTTAGAGTTTTATAAATTTTAAAATTATTAAAAAATTATTTAATTATTAATTTTAAAATTCCGGGAATTAATCAGATGTAGGCTAATGCAAATACCTATATAATCTTTTATACACACACAAAAGAGTAGATGAAAAGTCACATCCTAGCATGTTTTTTTTTATACCATCCCTTGTCGTTTTCATTGACAAAAGAAGGTCGTTTGCTGTGGGTTAGTTGTGTTATCATTGTCTCTGTCTTTACTAAAACACGGGAGACATCCAATTCTCTGGACGGAAAAAAACAAAAAAAACAAAAAACAAAAACAAAGAAGAAAGGATGGATGGTTTCACATTAAAAAAAAACAACTACTTGCATCATAACATGGATCGTCCAGCTCGAATCATTACTCGTGAAAAAACACTTCAGTTGAAAAGTGGTCCATTTTTGTCTGCCTGTCCACTTTTTTGGCCGCTATTAATTTAACTATGGCTAATTCTATAACATCATCCTCTTTATACATGAAAGTAAAGAAAGCTTTTCTAGAAGAAAAGTAGTAAACATAATAACAATAATAAATAAATAAATGTTAGTTAAAAATAAATAATAAATAAATAAAAGATATCAACAATCTAACATTGATTGAAATTAATTATAAAAAAACGAACCATATTTACTTAAATTGGTTGAAATTAAATTGTTTTTTTTTAATATTAACTAGAGGTGTTTTTGTTACACCTAATTAGCAAATGATGCTGCTTTTAGTTGTATTAGGTGATGGCAGTTAAGAGATGGTAATGGTGAGATGGTGGTTATAATGATTTAATTTTGATATCAAAATGAATATCAATAGATTTAAAAACTTTCATTTGATACTGATTTTGATTGGTTATGTGGTAGAAAGCTTCTTTTTCTTTTTTTTTTCTCTATTTATTTATTATTTTTTTTTAATTTTTAATTTTCAAAAATTTTGAACAAGCAAGGCAAGTAACTCATTTTTTGTTTTTATTTAATTTAGACAATTTATATTAAAAAAACTCAAAATATGTTAAATTTACTGTTTATCTAAACACATTGCAATCTAAACAAGAATATTGAATTTATCACTTTATCATTGAGGGCAAAACAAGTATTTACTTTAAAATTGTCATAAACACCCTTACAATTAATGCATTGTTTAGAGCCGTTTAAGAGTAATTTGTATTTTTTACTTATAAAATACACAGTTAAATAACCAATTTAACCTTACATGCAAAAATAATTTAACCTTTTTATTTGCACATTAAAAATACTTTCGTGCCCTTGTGTTTAAATTTTTCATGTGAGGGTATTTTGGTTATTATATTATTAATTTCTTTGTTGATATTGCGTAAAGAGAGGGTTAGTTTTATATTTTAATAAATTAAAGGTATTTTTCATTTTCTTTAAGAAATGATAAAACCCTTTCTATCTCACAAATCACAATGCAAATAGTTTAATTTCATGTTCTTTTATCTGGTGGGTTAAAAATCCGTCCCGTAAAAGAAAAATCAATTTATTTACCCCTTTTCTTTTTGTAAAAAATTGTTGTATTTCTAATAATAATAATAATAATAATGTAATATATGTATCAATACAGGACAATATTCATATTTCTTGTACGTGGGTTAATATATCGTTTGATTTCCATCATATCATCTAAACATAGCGGTTGAAATAAGACTGAGGCAACCGATTCTCATAATTCTTCTTTATGGTAGCATAGTTACACATTTCTTAGGTATTTTTTTTTTGTTTAACTTTTTTAAAGGTATTTAAAAATATAGTAGCGGTTATTTTTTAAATTATTTTTTCATTATAAAATATATTAAAATAATATTTTATTTTTTATTTTTTAAAAGTTATTTTTAATATTAAAATAATTTTAAAAAATTTAAAAATACTAATTCAACCACGTTACTGAACATTTGGTTACTCGAACATCATGTTCCACGGAAAACACAATTGCAGCTTCATGTCTCGATTTTCTCCCTTGTTTCATCCCCTTCTTCCTGGATCTCAACACTACTATTAATTTCACCACCGTGCCGTACAAAACCTGCGCGCTTCAGTGTCCATTCAGAAAGATTAGGGAGTGTATCAGAGGCTTTTATAATTTATAATAAACGGGAGGAGTGCACATCAGGACATGCCATAGAAAGAATCACGAGGTTTTGCACGAGATTACTCATGGCTTCCGCTGGATATCCCTGCGACCACGTTGTTATAATTGATTGGATACATGGGGACACGTCACATGGCTGTTGTGGAGTCAATTGCCAGAAAGTGAAGGTAATTTGCCCCCAGTCGCAGGAGGCATCTTCCTTAAAACAGGGCTTGACACATTTTCATTTTAATTATATACTATACTATATAATTAATCCATTCTGCAACTGGTTGTCGCTGCCAGGAATGGTCATTCCCTCAATCTCTACCAGAGATTCAGCTGGTATATATGAAGCCGTGGACCATATAATATATATATATTATTGTTGATAGCTGGCCAGGCTAGGTCATTGATCATGCAATCAGTTAATCAAATTAGTTATGCATTTTTTAATCTTTTCCAAGAACAGTACACAATAAATCATAGACTTTGTATCATTTTCCGTATTTATAGTTTTATAATTTGTGGGGAATAGTTTTCGCCCACAGAGATAAAAATATCCATCTCTCCTATCCTGTCAAAAAAAAACAAGTTATACGCGCTGGGATCAGGGAATTTATGAGAATTTTATTTTTGCATGAAGTACGAATGATCATGTGGGCAGCTGAAAAGGCCCCTCTCATCTCTTTTTTAATTGTGTTTTATAAAATTTAGATTTTTTATTTAAAATTATTTTTTTATATATTTTTAAATTATTTTAATACATTAATGTCAAAAATAATTTTTTTAAAATAAAATAATATTATTTTAATATAATTTCTAACAAAAAAATACTTTAAAAAACATTCATTACCACACTAAAAAAAATTTCTCCAAATCATAGTAACTTTGCATTAAATATTAAACCAGTTTTTTTTTTTTTTAAGAAAAAAAATACTTTAAAAACATATTTCTTCAAACTAAAGTACTTCTAAACTTATTTATAAAAACAAGGTGCTTTTTTCCTTTTAAGTACAGAATTAATGTAATAAATTTAAACTACAGCCACATGAGCATATATATATGTTGAAAACAAAAGTTTATAGTAATAATAACAGGCTTAGTAAATAAATTTAATTTAAAAATGCCTTCGTGTAGGAAATTAAGTTTTAAAACTAACTTAGATTTGGGAAAAAAAACACTCTATCTCACGCTATATTTAATGCCAACAAGATGTTTTATGAGCTGAGCGTACATGTTTCTCTCTTGAAATTCAACACACACATTCGTATGAAAAAACTACAGCGTTTTATAAAAGAAAAATTATTTTTTTATATTTTTAAAATTTGTTGATATGCTGATATTAAATATAATTTAAAAAATAGAAAAATTATTCTAATATATTTCAAAATAAACAACATTTTAAAATCAATTGTACTTCTCTTTAATTAATTAATTAATTAATTAATATAACCTATTGTATAATACAGACACTCATTCGTTTAAATTTATCAGGAAAAGAAAAGATGGGAAAGAAGACGTGGGTCGGTTAGATTTTTATCGACTCCATAAGCTTTCAAGTAAAACAAAAATAAATAAATAAATATGGACCCCAAGTAGACAAGTTTTTGTGTTTTTCGTATAGAATAGGGAGCTGGTTTATAATATAGTACCGAGGCTGGAACCTCGATGCTCGGTCCATCAAGTATTCAATCATGTATCAACACGGGAAGATAATATTAATAAAATAAATAAACATTATAATTCTAATTATTCAAGCCAAATATTCGAGTTGTTGGATTCAAGGGACTGGCCTGGATGGAGATGGCAATAATATTGACTTGGGTCTTTACAGGATGAATTGTTCTTTGAAAATTAAACAAATATGAAGGAAGATAATATTAATAAAATTAAACAAATATATATAGTTTGTGTCACAAATTTTAAGGTAAGACCCATATAAAAGACACTAGCTACATCTTGGATGGATCACGAAGCTTATTCAAGTATATTCAAGATCCAAATGTAGATTGCCTTTCAAACAAAAATAACTTCCATCGACTTCATATTCTACTCCAAAATACTACTTTCATTGACTATAAATTAATTAAAAGAGAAAAAAATATAATAAATTAGATTCACTCATATCAAATATGTGAAATTTACAAATTAAATTATGAGATAAAAATAATTTTATAAAAAATAAATTAAAAATATTATGAAGCACCATTATCGATGAATTCAATATTAAATTATAATTTTTTTTAAAAAACCTAGAATATTTCTTTATTTCTTTATGAAGAGGTGAAAAACAAATTCACCTCTTCTTTTAGTTATTATTTTTTTTTTTAATAAAAGCGTTAGTTTCATAGTAGTTTCATTGGAAGAAGAAGAAAAAAACTTATCACGGTTTTTACTATAAAAGTACTCGTAACATAAAGAAAGAAAGAAAAAACTTGGTCTTTGTGAGTGGAACAATTAGAAATCCAACTGTATAAAAAACAAGACACACTAGTCGTAGTATACTTCCCAAGAAGAAGAAGAAGAAAATATTAAAAAAAAAGAGAGAGAGAGGGAGGGTGGAGAACGGCGGCCTAAAGCCGCTACCCAGATCAACATTTTCCTTCCTTCTTTTCTTATTTAGTAAAAGAAATTTGACAAAACCTAAATTAAAAAGTAAAATGAAGAAAAGAAAAGAGAAGTAGGAAATATGAAAAAGACTGGTAGAAAATAAGGCTTTTATGGAGACAAAGAAAAAAAGATATATTTATTTTTAATTTTTTGTATTAAGAAGATTGATTAATTAGTATCAGTTTCACTTGCTCCTCTTGATGTATTATTTTCTTAATTGTTTTTTTAAAAAAGAAAGAAAGAAAGAAAGAAGTTGTATTTTTATTTATTTCTCTCCCTCGAAAGTTAAAGAAAAGGTTTTGTTTTCCGTAAAACAGACAAGAGTGCTTGTTTTCTCAAAAAAATACCCGCAGCACCCAGCACCAGTCAACAAGTTGAAACTCTCCCTCCAAAAAACCTCTCTCTCTCTCTCTCTCTCTCTCTCATTATCCTTCGTCACTTCCTTTATAAAAACCCTCCAGTGTTAATCTCCTCCTCTCTAATTAGTCTCTCCCTCTCTCTCTCAAAATACTGTGAACATACTTTTTTCTTTTTTGTACGGACAATGCCACAGGTGGATCTTGAAACTCTAGTCTCAGCCTGCGCCGGCGGCTCCTGCGACCGCAAAGTCGCATGCGAAACCATCGCCGCCTCCTCCACCACCACCACCACCACCAACCATTCCCAACCACCACTGGACTCCTCCGATCTCGCCGAAGTACCACCAGATTTCCCGCCAGAATCCTTCTGGCTTTCCAAAGATGCCGAACTCGACTGGTTCAGCACCAATGCTTACTACGAACGCAAGGATTCCACAAAAGGAAACTCGAACTCCACAAACTTAAACCCGAACATCATCCCCAACCCTAACCCCTCCAACTCACAGCGTTTCTCCAGCTTGCACACTAAAGCGTCAATCATTGGCTTACCAAAGACACAGAAATCAACCTTCGTTGTTGACAAAAACAATCGCCGTAACTGTAAGCCTGGAAACACACGATTGTTTCCTAAACGGTCCGGTTCGACCGGTAAATCGGTGGTTGAACCGTCTTCACCGAAAGTATCTTGTATGGGAAGAGTGAGATCGAAGAAAGATCGTAACCGTAGATTGCGGAAGCAACAGCAAGAACAAAGATCTTTTCAATCAATCGGAAAGAAGGAAAGTACTAAAAGGGACAAGAAGGAAAAAAAAAGTTTCTTTGCCAGTTTTAAAGCCATCTTCAGGTCTAAGAGTAGCAATAAAGATATATCACTGAAGAGTGGCAATGTCACGTCGCATGGTGGATCGGTTAGCGAGAGTTACGCGCTTAAGAAATCGAGTGATATTAGGGACCGGTTGCCGGCGAGTGATAGAGACGCGCCACCAAGAAGGAGCGTTGGAATGGAGCCGGTTGTTGGTTTGGGAGGAATGACGAGGTTTGCGTCCGGGAGGAGATCGGAGTCGTGGAGTGTCGAGATTGACGTGGTGTGAACTGATTGGGTCAAGTAAACGGTGGGGTCCAGGCAAGAGGGGTTGCGGTCGTGATTGGGTATCTTCTCTGGGGTTTAATTTGAATTACAGTTTAGGATGACTTGGCTTGGTGAATTAACCGTTTCAAACGCGGTAACTACAGTTACTACCTTTCCACGTTTTTTTTAGCCTGTGATGTGATTTTGTGAGAAATTTTATAATGTTTTGGGAGTAATTAGTAGTGTTTTATTAATTATTTTTTAAATTTATTTAAATATATATATAAATAAAATTAGGAGAGAAAAATTTTAGTGGAAAATATATTTATGATTGTAGATTTTATCTTTTCTCTCTCTCTTTATTTAAAATATATCTAAAAAATAATTAATGAAATATTACTAATTACTCCCTAAATCCTATAAAATTTTCCTGATTTTACTGCTCTTTTTTTTCTCTCCCTCCGAAAGGGCTTGTAGATATAAATTGAGTGTAAATTGTTATTATTATAATAATGCAGTTCATGAAGACTATATCATTGGATAGTGGTTCTTCTGCAAGGATGCTGAAATATCATTTTACACTGCATGTGATTTTATCATTTTCTCGGGGTTAAATGCATGAAATATTAAAATTGATAAATTTCTAATGTAAATATTGTTTGCATTCGAAAGTTTGGTCATCCCCGTCACATGCATGTGGAACCCACTCATATGGAAAGTAATCACTCATTTGTCTAGTTTGATCGTCTAGATAAAGATTTGGAAGATACATGTCTCAGTTTCTTCTCAAGGTTCTATAAGGGTTTTTAGAGCAAGGCTCGAGAAAATCACCAAGAAGTGTTTTCCTGCTAATAGGGTTAGGGCATGCCTGAATCTTTCGAGGAAAGCTACTGTCAACTATCTAATGGTAGTGTTTAAGAGTTTTAGAAGAAGGATATTTGGGTAACTTGAAAAGTTGGGTCAGTTTGATCCTCGCGTGTTCTCATCTGTTTAGCAATGGTGTTCTCGACCTTATCATTTTCTTAGGTAAACAAGTCGTCGGTGTGTTCAACTTTCTTCACTCTTTAAGCGAGGGAATCCCGTCATTATTGACTTCTGTGGTGTCTGCAAATGCCATTGCGTGAATGGTTTAGAATCTTGACCATACCAAACCATATAAAAAAGAAAATTTAAAAATATTCTGATATATATTCAAGCAAACAAACCAATCAAAACTCTATAATGTTTCCACCGATTAGTCCAGTCTTCTTCTCTCACTTTGCGGGGACAAGCAAATCGACGGGGGATTGCTTAAGTAGGGAACTCTTGTCAACGGATTGATCTTGAATCCCTACGAGTATAAATTTGAACACAGTTGGCAAATTTGACGCATGAGAGCAAACAGGCAAATGCAATTATTTGCTCGATTTTCCAATCAAATCATGTTGACTTTTCTCGACCAGCCTGTTTTATTCTTTTGCGTCAATTAATTACAAGTTGTTGATCGATAAGACTATTAAATTGCCGGTTTTCTAAGCATAGATTGATTGATTGATGAGTTGGGACAATTTCTGTTGCTTTCAAGTTTCTGGCAATGTCATGAATTTAGGGAGAATTGTGCACATCACTAACCATGGTTAGCCTGGAATTAGACTTGAAATCAAGATATTAATTTGTCGTCAGCTTTATATGAACTGCTATTTTAGACCACAGCTGTCAAACTGAAATAAAAGCAAGTGCAATTCGCTTATCATGCCCCTTTATTAACTACAAAACGAAAATGTTTTGAGCAGTAGAGAATTCGGGGTGAAGCTACATCTGCGTACACAGCTGAGATGTCATGGAAATGACCTACACTGGAAAATTAGCAATAATATTACATACAGAAGCTCGTATGACAGGAAAATAACAATTTGTTTCCAGTAGGAATAATTTTAGTCGGTGAATTCATTATACAGTTCAATCGTTCTTCGATTCAGCGACTGCACAGGCCTTGAATTCTGCTTGTAATCATCACCCAATGGAGCTCTCAGGGCTTCTAGCTGCTCCTTCGATATTGTCCTCACCTGCATATTCGTTTGTCATTATCGTTGTATACTTGTATATATCTGCACTCATACAAATATAACTATATTTATACATGTATAAATATTACCTTGCCAAGAATGTTCCAGATCACATTTTCAGTGCATGGAGGACTGGTGAAAGAGCCAACGTATCTGTAATACTTGCGGGTATTTTTTCGTAAGAGCTTATTGTCCAAGACCCCAACAGGAATACGGGCTTCTTCATTGCCAGCACAAACCTCCTTTGCTAGAGCATCCAGCTTGCCTTTAATCTGCAACCACGAATAGCTTTTATTGGTTAAAATTTTCTCTTGGAGATGTCAGGCCTTCAATCTATTCATGCAGGACAAAATCAGGATCTTACGAGATTACCAGAAATGAACAGGATTGTTTCCGTCAACCAAAGAAATATGTAGTAATTGCTTATTTGGATTCCTGCTACACGTCCTTTGGAAATAACTAAAAAATAGCATGCAATGAAAATGTGACGTGAATTCTACGTACCTTGTTGATAAATGGATCAGCATCACCAAGTTCGTAGAGTATTGACACAACAGCGACAGAGCCAGAATCTTTCTTGTGGACTAAATGAAGCTCGGCGGCGTATCTGCAGACATAGAATAATGCCAATTGAGTGTCTGTTACTATGAATCAAAGATTGTTTTTATTTAATCTACGGTAACGTACACATGTTTAATGCAGATTAGATTTTTGAGAAGGGTTAAGAAAATAAAGTTTTAAATAGTGCGTGGAAGGGCTGGCCACTTTAAGCAGACAGGGTCAAGGCCATTGGATGGCAATTTGTGAACCTAGAGAGGGAGAGAGAGCATACCGGATTCCGTCAATCTGATGCTCGGAAGGAGAATGCCAGTGCATTTCCTTCAATGTGTAGTTTTGATGATCTACAATCAAGACTCCAGGGTTCCCCTCATACCTCAGCTGCATTTAGAAAATTCAGCATTCAGAATAATTATTAGCATTATGAATTAAAGGCAAATGATATATTTCGGACCAGCATATATAAAGTTTTCCAGGAGATCTCTTGAAGCTATTCTTTCTCCATTAGCTCATATCAACCTAACCTACCACAATATATGCCAAAGAGCTGATTGCAGCATAGGAATTCCTTAAGATAAAATTAACAAAGTTATTTCAGGAACAAACCCCAATATTGAAGCCATTGTTAACAAGAGTAGCGTTCGCAAGTTTGTAAGCCCTGGTCAAGGGTGTCAAATTTTTGTTTTTCACGGCCTTTTTCTTGATAATGTTGACAGGAGACTGAGTTTCGCCAGACGTGCATGCAGAGAATTTTAGGTTCAAGCTTCCCCAGTTGGCAGGGCCATGTGAACCAGCGTAACTGAATTCTAATGCAGATGCTGCCAAGAAAATCCCAAGAATCAAACTCACTTGTTACATAACAACAGAGAAAGAATAAGTCGTTTATGCTTCTTATTTCTAAGAATGCTCCAAAGAGACAGCAAACGAATTCAGATCATAGAACTTGTCAAAGGAAAACAAATACGTGTTTCAAAAGAAACATATTTACGTTACCATATATAATTAAAGTCTCATTCATTCTAATGGCAGAAAAATGAAAAAGAAAACACATATGCTTGTTTGTGTGCGTGTGTATGGAAGAAAGAGTACTGCATGCAAGAGAGTCATACCTTGAGTTTGATCTGTAGCACTTGCAGAAGCGACAGCAAGCAACAATGCGATAGCAATGAAGGAGTAGGAGGGTTGAGGAGCCATGCTCTCGTCTCAGAGTAAAACCTTCCCCTTGAAGATGTTTATTAGAAAACTGCGGAACTATCGATTTGAGTTGTTAAATTATAGGCTTAATAAGCAGCTGTACTGGTGCTAAATCTGGAGAGAGCTGGTAAATTTAGCAGTGTTTCTCTCGAAACCCTTGGCACACCTTGTTTTGTATGTCTATGTCTAATTATAGGCGTAGTGGGGTTTGCTCTATCCTTTTTTTTTTTTTTTTTTTTTTTTTCTGTGCTTCAATATTTTTAGCTGTTTTCTGCTCTAAAAGAAACCTTCATCCTAAATTAGGGAGCTGACCTAAATCCCTACCATTGGATTTGCACTTTTGATGCAAAGTAGCAGCTTGGTTCTGTTATTGTAAAGTTGAAAACGCAGAAAGCTGGCCTGGTAAAAAATGCAGACCATTGGCTCTTTCTGAGTTTAATCAAATTTAGTAGGATGGCTATACTTAGATATAATCTGCATCTCTGAATTCATGCACTGCTCTTACTGTTGATCAAGATGAAAGATTTTTTTTTTTTAACCATTAAACTGCAAATAGGATAGAGCACGCTAAAAATCAAATAATTGAAGTGTTGGTTGAGGTGGTAACTGAGTTTTCTCCCCGTATTTTTATCATGAATTTTGACGCAGCAGATTTGACAAGAAAAAAAGCAAGGATAAAAAAAAGATAGAATTTTGCCTTAAAGGGTGTCATCTAGAACCTTGATTTATATTTTTGCTACTGAATATTTTTTTCTATTATAATCTATCACTTCAATAGATCTAAAACTCTTTAAATAGGAGATCTAAAACTGTAAATGACCGACCTTTACTAGATAAGAAAAATAAAAATTCTAATAAAAAAGAAAAAAACAACAACATAAAAATAATAATTAAAAAAAAACATAAAAATCCAAAATATAACTATAAAAATAAAAATTAGCTCAAATAATATTTTCTAAGCCTAAAGGCTTTCCTTATTTATCTTCTTATAAAATTTTCTGATTAAATTTAAGTATGATCTAATAATTAAATAAAAAGTTATGAATTTGTTTTATTAGACTGGTTATTTAGTACGATTAAGCTTTTTCTTGAACTTAATTTTATTGATTCATAAATAAATATACTGTATTTTCTACATGATCCAATAATAATATATTTATAATTAATTGTTTACACGCTACATGGGAATTTAGTCTAGACAAAATCTTTTATTGAGAAAAAAAAATAAAATCATGGATGGCAATTTCATGCATGGAATTAAGGTACCAATCAAAGACATGATAAAAGAAATATGATCCCTCTCCCTCATAGCTACTGCTACTGCAGTGCTCAACTTTCTACAAAATTTCTTCCTTAAAGTCAAGAGTATATGCTCAATCTTTGTAGAGATACAATTGAGTATAATTGTTGTAGTTCGTTAGTTATTATTTAAGAGTACACCTAAATATAAAGTTATGTTAATAAAATATCGAAAGGCTTACTGTAGTTGGTTCTTTTACACAAAGTTAAGACTAATAAAGTTTTTTTAAAAATTAATTAAATCTTGACAATAATAAAATTACAGCTTAGTTGTATTCGAAGAACTTTAACTAGTAAATACTCTAAACTAGTTTTGTTTTAAGTATAAATTCTATATGTTAGGTTGTATTTCATTTCAAATTTGTTTTTCCTTAATTTTTTTTCTCTTTGATTTTCATGAATAACCCTTTAATTTTTAAAGTAACCTTTAATTTATTTTTCGTTCAAATTTGGTTCATTTTCTTCTGATTACTATTTGTTTTATTTGAAATAATTTATAAAATATGATTTTTCTTTAATTTTACCCTCCTTTAATTTTGTCATCTATCAAATTTGGTCTTTATTATTTTGACTGTTATTTGTTTTATTTGAGATAATTTTTAAAATTAATTTTTTTCATGATTTTATCCTCCATTAGTTTTTATTCCCTATTAGATTTGATTTTTATTCTTTTGATTGCTATTTTTTTTTTGTACTTTGGCAACTTTTTTAAATTAATATTTTTTTATTTTATTCTTCAACATTAAATTGGTTGGGAATTAAACTTTTTGATTAAGTTTGGGTCTATGATTTCATGAGTTGTGAGTTTAGGAGATTAACATTAATTGAGAAAATTCATTTGGATTTACCTTATTCTTCCCCCCCCCCCTTTTTAGCTTTTGTTTTTGTGTATCAATGTCATCTTTCAGCATTTATTTCATTAGAAATTGGAAAATGTTATTTTTTTTAATTGCTTTCTATAGGATTCTTCACTAATTTTGAAAATCACCCGGGTTATCTCAAATCTTTTTATTTGTTATTTAAAAAAAATAGCTTTTTTAAAATAAATTTTATTTTTGAATTAAACTAAATTAATTAATTAAATATAAGCATGAAATGCTCACTTCATGATATTTTATTTTGTTTGCTTTTTAGGCTATCACTCTAACAGCATGTGTAGTCACTTTCAATAGTCATGTAACTTTTCGCAATAACATTAGAATTGTCTCAATAGACTCTTTTTGTTGGTGAGGCAATGTTCGTGACAGAGCGACGATAAGTCTGTAACATTTTTTTTTTTTCTCGTCTCAAGTTTAATATTGGCAACTTATTTTTTATATTTAATTATTACAAAAGTTTTTTGCTTTTTTAATGTCAATGCCTTTTTTTAATTATATTATAAAATTAATCAAGTTTATTAAATCAAATCAAGTCAATTATCTATATCTCAAATTTTTCTTGTTTCTTCTGCTTTAAATAGGGAATTTTGTCCTGCATCTGCTATTATATTTGGTAAATGATTTTAGTTGTAAGAGGTCCCACACCACATAAAAACATAGCCCAAATATCTAGTTCAATGCCCTAAACAACATATTCTCCCTAATTGAATTACCTCTTGTTTGTAAATATTGACTTATTGAGTGAACAGTTCTTGTGGAAAGGAACATCAGAATTTCACGAAGCAATATTGACAGGAAAAGGTTCTGGACTTTGGAGGCCACTTCATTGAAGCAGCCTTTTCATATCTAAAATGCTGCAATCCTGAAAAAGAAAATAACATCCAACAGAAGTTCATCCTAAGTGCAGATTAATCAAAGAGGAACTAGCCAAACCCTCTCTGTGGTGCACTTAAGTCGGTAAAACCACAGCAATACACTATGTTATACATTCACTACAATTATACTATAGAAACCTCAAATGCCTGTAGGAAGTTTGCTTATGAACTTGCATATGTTACTTTTAGATATTCCACAATCTCTGCGCTTTCAAACATCTGGACCCCAGTATTTGGATCTTCAATGTAAGGCGCCTGGAAACCATTGTTGTAAAATTGGTGTCACACTCTAAATAGATAGATGCTGATAATAGGGTGTGTGTTTCTTGTTACATATGAAATGCACTAACAAATAAATATAAATCACCTGAAAATGCCCAACTTTCTCAAATAGAATCTGTCGTTTTGGGCTACCACGAGCACAGCTAATAATCAAAAACAACAGAAGCCTTATCAGACAAAATGTTCCTGCATATTACGCGTGTGCGTGTGTGTGGTACACACGCTTTAAAACAGTAACTTGGTGGCATGCTACTCAATAAGCAAAACTGATGGAACCGGTGAAATGCTTTCTATTGACAAAAAGGAACAGTGCCTCACTACTTACACGTCTTAAGTATGCCAATTATAGTGGAATTGATGGGAGTGATATTTGTTTGTTAGAAAGAGCACAAAAATTATTAAATGATCTTTTAGAATACGCATTTATTATGGTAATAAGAGCATGAAGATATTTGCTCGCTCTTGATTTCCTTACAATATCTCTGCACGTCCACATTGTAAATGTTTTTCTATAACACACCAACAAGGATGGCAATGTTTTTAAAAAATCCTTTCATTACCAGTACTGATTCAGCTGAAAAGCAATGCTATAGATGTGTTTGAAAACATTTGTGTCTAAACCTTATCCCTTGCAAAATCCCTTGCAAAATTTATTAAAACAGAGAATGAAAACTCACAAAATAGTTGTCATTTTACATTTAAACGGAAAAAACTTATAGCAAAGCACCTGATGGAAGAAAAAAATGTGGACTTTACCTTCGAACAATATGTGGTAATTCTAATTCGACAAGTACTTCTCGAACAATCTTGCAGAACGGGGAACCCTGAAATAGAAAGCAAATATCTAAAACTTCTTTTTCAAAATCAGGAAACAATTAACTCTGTAACGTGTACATAAAGGCCATTGAGGTCCCAATAGAAAAACAGAAAGGGAAGAGGGTGTCGAATGAGAAAGAACAGCAAGCATCCAAGTTGAAGTATCAAAATTGATATGGCACTCTACAAACCTCGTATGCCCATAGTTCAAGTGGTTTGGGTGGCAGTTTAGATGGAGTATAAGAGGACCCCTGCATTAACACAAATGATCATTAAAGACAATATGCACCATTACATTACCAGTAGAAAACATAAAAATCACGATGAACTAAAATGGAATTGAAGGCAGCATAAAACATAACTTTACAAATTACAAAGAACGTTTTATAAATAAATATTTCACAGGAAGAAAGATGAGCTTCATCTAATAATCATGGGAACTATTTACAAACTAAAATTCAACATTATTTACCTTTCCCATACGACCAATCATGGCAAAACCTTCGGTCAGAGTCTGCAAGAACAGAAATCATCAAGAGATATCTTTGAAATTTACATTCTACAAATTAACTAGAGAGTGTAATAGATAAGCAACAGAAATCATCAAGAGATATCTTTGAAATTTACATTCTACAAATTGACTAGAGAGTGTAATAGATAAGCAAATTGCTAACCGTTAAAAGACCAAGCGACAGCGTGAAAGGAATACTTCCATCACCTAAATAAGATAATCAAATAGAGAGAATATATAAGATGGTCGAAGAGAGCAGATAGGATAAATTATTATGCTTAAAAAAAAAAAAGCAAATCGTCATTTAAAATTTTAAACCTCTCCTTTAGTCACCTAAAATTGACAAAAGGTATAGATGAAATGAAAGAGCACCTAACAAGCCATACTAAATAGGCTTGCTTTGACCAAGATAAGATATGGAATCACAGTTACCAAAATTTCAAGAAAATAAATTTAATCTATCTATTAATAAAATGAGCAGTAAAAACAAAAAAAAAGGGGCAAACTTATCATGCAAATTGTATTCTATAGTTTTACTTTTTATTCTTTCAGATAACGTGGTTTAGTGATGAGAAAACAATGAAAAGACATGGAAGTAAATTATGAAAGTAGGTCGATGTTGAGAAACATACCATATTTTTGAACCAGATACTTAATTATGTCATCCGATTCATACATTGCAGTTCCAGTATTTGGATCTACCTGCAACCACAAGCAAAATTTTGAGCCTTGGCTTCGACTTGAAGTCACTCCCTTAAGGTATGACTTGCATTAAAACCATTAAGCCTATGGACAGAACCGGCCAGAGCCTAAGAGCCACTTGGACACTGGCCCAAAACCCTCGCTTAACAAAAAACCCTAAGAATAAGTAATGTATATTTGTCAATTATGTTTTATGAAATGAAGATTGTCCCCACTTAACAAAAGGCTCCAAGTAGGAAATGACGATTGCCCAAGACCCCACTTGTCAGGCATCCATAAAAAATAAAAATAAAATATTTCTTAAATATTTTAAAAGATCTCATTTATAATTTAGCCCAAAACCTCTATTCACCTTAAGCCGGCTTTACCTAAGGATTGAAGGAAAATGACGATATGAAATTCTGTATGAGTGAAATAGGAAATTGAAATTGCAAGAGACATTATTAGATTATGAAATCAGAACTTGAGAAGACCTAATTCAAGCAAGCATGTGAATGGGGCATTGAATTCTGAAGTCAGGAAGTGTTAAATAGCCTATACTGTTAACCAATTTTGCTGCCCGGATCAGAATACAAAGAGCATACCTCGACTATTGATCATATTTCACAAAGCGGATTTGTTTTCGAGTATAGTTTAAGTTCTTCAGTGGCATACACACACATTGTTGGCTATTTTTGGAAGTTTTTGGCTGCAAAGCTACTCGTGGCTTCATTTCAGGTTCCTTCATTCTATCTTGTTCGAACAAAGAGACCATTATAATTTATAAATTAACTCTATGATTCACAGATAAAATGGACAACTAACCTGAGTTAAGACTAAATGCCAAAGAACTTCCCTTTGCACGGCCAATACAGATAAAGTTGAAGACCCAGATATATATGTCATCTCCTTTCTAATAGCTAGAACTATAATATATATTTTATGGTTGGCAGTCAGACAATTGGTGACCATTAGATTCTCATTCTCTGAAAATTAATTGCTCGAAGAAACCAATGATACCTTCTGTTACCATGTTAACAAGGTTCAGGGTGTTGAATGAGATGATAGGGAACTGGACACTGATTCTTTGTGGTTTTACTGTTTAACTTGTAAAACCTGGTTCTTCCAAACATTTATGTCAAGCTATTGTTCTGCTAAACCTATATCTGGTCATTATGTACATGTGGTGAATGGGGAACAATAATAGAAAGAAAAAAGACAAACCATGTAAGGGAACTGCTGTTTTCCACCCATCTGAGCGACCTTGGGACGAAAATTGGGACCATTTTTTGGGCAAGGATAAAATAGAACATCAAGGTCCAACACTGCAACAATTTCTCTAACCTGAACATGTTTGCACAACCATCAGCTAACATCTTAAGAAAGCCATAGAAGGTAATTTCAGAGACATGCCAGCAATAAGAACAATTAGCTAGCAACATATGTAATGGATCAAGGTTCATCATCCATATAGACCTGGGACGAACCAAATTAAACACACCCAAGGTCAATTAAGTATAACTTGTAACACGGTATTTTTGAATGACATTACCTTCCGACAGAATGGGCAGCTGAAGTTTGCAGGTGGTGCATCAGAATCCATATTTGGAGGGGAAAAGGGGTACAACCATTCAGTATTAATTCATCATAATTGCATGTAAAAGAGTCATAAGTGGAACGAAGAACAAGAGAAAAGACTACAAGGAAACTCACCACCTAGATTCCTTCTACCAACTATATTATGCAGAGAAAAAATAATGATTTGGAAAGTAATGTACCCTTCAAACTCATATATCTCAATAGGCTTTTCTGGTCGAGGGCCTATTTTTGAGCTCTCTTTCACTTTATAACCTGTGAAAGACAAATATCATATTTACATTTATCAGCAAAATTAATTGTTAAGATAGTGGGTTTGAACAGGAATGCCAAATATGCTTTCACATCAACTTTGGACTAAAATAAATCCTCCACATTTGTCCTGATCTTTTAACTGGTATAGAAACTTGCACCAGCTATTCAACACAAGTACACTATATCAACTTCATATAGTATGACAACTAAAATTTGGGAAATTTGACACCTACCAGCTACTTCCAGAGAATATTGGTCGGGTGGAATTGCGTCCTTGGAAACAAAAGATACAGAATACCTGCCACAGTCCCACGAAGATATAATAAATTCAGGAATCCTCCAAGTGGCTGCCACAAGATCCAACTACATGATAAAGGACATGATAGTTTTCACATATTGTATACGAATAACATCACTACAGATTAAGATTGGTGGGTTTGATAATCTCTCATTTCTCAGTCTTTTTGGTTTGTCTTTTTTCACATTTAATTTGATAATAAAATACAAAAAATAACTTGCATGCGTCTAAAAGAAGGCAAGGGTGCATCTTCATGTACACTTTGGAAGATGGTACAGAGAAAACGTCAAAAGGTGGAACAACTAAAAAGGAGGAGAATTCTAAAAGATTACACCTGAAGTTTAAGGCTTTTGTAAGAAAATAAAATCACCCATTCTTGGTACCTCAGCTAGAAGCTTGAGCTTTTAGGTTCCATGGTTTCTATGAAAGCTGTATTTTTAAAGCAATGAATGGTACAGGACTCTGTCTAATCAGAAAGCACAAATAAGGAACTCCAAAATCAATCTCATACTATTGGTGCCTCTAAACCCTTGTCTCTGTAAGTCCAAGCCTAGTCTCAATTCATCCAATCAGGACCTAATTCCCAACTTTTTCCTTCCTATCCCTCGTTCCCTTTCAGTTTTGCTGCCCTTTTAAAATAACATACATTAGTTCATATGAGAATTTGTAACAAGGAGCAAAGCTGTGGGGATGGATTCTAAGTCACTTCACCAACAACACAACCCATTCCCTTCCCCCCCTGCAGGTCCATTTAGCTTTTCTCCTTGATAATTTAGGGTCCGTTGGTAGCCTCCTCATCTTTGCTAATTCACTGCTTTATTTGATAACACCCGGATTGAAATCCCGAAAGGATTGCAAGGATGGAAGACAAACGACTTTAAATAATGACCATTATGGTTCCCATCATCAGTCATAGGATTGCCCTCCAAATTTCCTTTTTCTACATTTGTACAAAGAGCCTCGAAAATCTATCTGGAGAAAATTGGGAACCTAAAAGGTCATTATGTCCCCATATAGTTTAAGGAAATCAAGAGTTACTACTATTTGACTTCAATTAACTTGCGGAAACATATTTTGTGCTCCATTGTACAAAAAATAATTTGAATTTCATATGAACTACGTGCAAATTTTAATTTTTACTATTAATACCACTTAATTTATAGTACATTTGTGTCTGAGTACATTGAAATCTTCAAATCCACGGTAAACTCTACAGCAAAATCGATAACAAAAATCATCTAGCTACAAGATTCAATTTAATCCTGTCAACGTATGAGAAAACCAATATATACATAAAAAAGCAATTAACATAACTAAAAGAAAAGGAGTAAACAAGAGAACTGTTCAGTTTAATTCAACATACCCATTAACAAAAACACCAGTGCCCAACCGGAAAATCAAGGCAAGAGAAGCTCCAACAATATCCCAAACCTTGTCGGGTCTGACTCCAAACCGCTTTGGCTCTGGTGGCTCGAAATTGGGTGGTGCAGTAAAAGAAGTAGAAGTAGAAGTAGAAGTAGAAGTAGATGAAGTCGGGGTCTCTGAGGTAGCTCTAATGGTAGGAATTGACTTCTTGGGTGTTTTATGGCTGCCAGGAACTGAATGGAGAAGAGGAAAATTATGGATGTTAAGTACTCCAGCCATGATTTTCGCTGAAGGGTTTTGGTGAAGAGAAAGAGAGGAGGTGGGATTTTAGCGAAATAAGACTGGCTGGTGTGCATTTGTTGTTTCTTGCATTGATGAGTATTTGTCGGTCTTGCTCAATTTGCTGTCCTGTACATGGATACTTGCTTTTCCAGTACTTGACGAATGTGACAGGTAATTCAGTTATGTCCCTCCATCCTGCTCAATGCTGTTTAGGGTTACAAAGATGATTAATTATGTTTTTTAGAAAAATTTATTATGAATTTATGTATTTTTAAAATATAAAATATAGGAAGATGTGACTTCTCTATCTTTTTATTTTTCTTAATGTTCCATACCGTTATCAAACACCACTAAAAAAATCTTGAGTTGTTTAGCAACACATGCTAAAAACAAATTTGTCAAAGTTGCATAATTCAGCAAATAATAATAATAATTGAAAAAAAAAAAAACCCACATTGATGGGTTACACTGTTGCATTGGTTATGTTCAATGAAAAAAAATCAAAAATCTTTAAAAGCAAAACAAATTATAATAAAAAAATAATAATCAAAATTGATATAAATACAAACTTAAACACATTTGTTTTTTTTAAAAGCTAGATGTTAAATACAAGATGAGAAAAGAGAAAAAAAAAATCACCAGAGCTCAACCACTGCTTTACTGTATACATGCATTTTGCCACAAGGAAAATGATGTTACAATGCTTCTAATGTAATACGAAGGCAACGTTTGATAGCTGACGAGTGTTATGCACATTATCTAAAACACAAAGGTTCTCACTCACTAGTGCCCTCCAATGAGCGTACTAACTATTTTTTTAATTATATTTTTATTTGTTAAATTATTGAATTGCCTCTTGCTTAAATTGATTATAACTAAAAACAATCATGATGAAAATGATCTTAGACATTAATTTTAGGTTTTTTTCTTTTAATGACAATGAAGTAATTTTATTATACAATCAAAACGTTAAAAGATAAAAAAAACATCTAGACCTTAATTTTTATTTTATTTTTGTTTTTATGAGTCATTTCACCGAGAATAACTTGTTCTTAATCAATATAATAATAATAAATTAACCCATTAAAAAATCATTTTGCCCCTAACAACCAGCAATATCATTTTGTTTTAAAATGATGGAATGATCATTTTACCGTGTGAACGTACACTGAAATATAAGTACATGCACAGTAAAATACCGACCCAAATAATTTTTTTTTTTTATTAAAGTTAAAGAGTTAACTATTATTTTCTCTAAACAAACATCAACGAGATAAAAGAAGCTAACCTCTTCGCAAATTCCTGGTTTCTCTGCCTTGGGATGAGATCTTGAGAGGCCCTTATCTCTCTCTATTCAGCCCTCTCTCGGCCAGGCGATCCCTTGCGGTTCGGTTTTCTAACATCATTAACCCAGTTCGTCGATGGTTTCAATTGCTTCAAGAGTTAGGTTCCGATTTTAGTTAGGCATTGGACTCCAGCCATGAAATTTTATGCTTGTTTGATAGTATAATTATGATTATTTTTAAAATAAATTTTTATATTAAAATAAATATTAATGATATTTTTTTTAAAAAAAATATTTTTAATATTAATATATTAAAATAATTTTAAAATACTAAAAATATATTAATTTAAAATTAATAAAAAAATTAAATTTTTTTTAAAATATTTTTAAAATATAAAAACAAAGAAAAAACATTTCAGCAGGTGATATAAATAAATATTTATGCCATTCTCTTCCTGATGTGTGGGCCACAAGGCTCCACACCCACATCACAGAATCACGTGTTTTGATTGATTATTATAGAAAAATAATATTACTTTATAATGTGATATTGTATTGCAACAAAATTATCATCTCGAAATCGAATTATAAAATAAAAAATAGGCTGTTTAAATAATAATTTTAGGCACAGTTATTCTAAACAAATTATTCTATAGTAGACATGTCATGTAACATGGGAAAGCTTAAAAAACTACGGGGTCAGATTCCTAGAAAAAAAAGAGCAAATTCAAAATTCTACAACTATTTAGGACTAATATGAATTTTTTGGAAAACATTAAGGGCAATTGCCTCCCTCCTCCTCCTCCTCCTCCTCTTATTGTAACTTCGTCCTAGCAGTGGCCAAGAGTGGTGTCCATAGATATTAGAGAAGGAAGCAATTGCATCCTTAATAGTTTATACCTCGCATCTTAATCCTCGCTGTCTTCACTTCTTCATATACTTCCAACTAAAGGCAAATCAATTATCTCTCATAATCTTCTTATTTCTTCTATGCGAAAATTTACTCCCCTACCCCTCCCCGGTGCCCGGTGCCTTATGTGAATAAATCATACTATTGATAAAAAAATATGTTTCATCCAAATAGGAAATGCATAAATAAAATATGAGAATCTTAACTAAAAAATACATTTTTTTCTAGAATTTAAATCCTTCTAACCCTTTCAAATATTCATTTTATTTTGATGTTTTGAAAACTTATATGTGTCCACAAAAGATTTTAAATTTGATGAAAATAACAAAATATCCTCATATATATTATATTATAAATCAACCCAAGTGACATCTTTTCTTCCCTCTCATCGATTAGCTGAAAACTTTCTCACCGAAAAATTAATCTCTCTCTCCTCTAAACCCAAATCAAACAAAAAAACTAGCTTGTAATTGATTTCCCGCATGGGTTTCATCCAGGTTCCAAGCGGCAAAAGCCATTTCTATATCTCTCCATGAAATTCAAGATCTGTATTATATATTTTAGTAATAATAGGTTTGATGATTGCGTAGGGGCGGATAAAAAGATAGAGTGGATACGAGTAGAAGTGACTAAAAAAATAAAAAAAATTTAATTAAACGAAGAAAATTAAAAAAAAATCATAAAAAAATCAATTAGATTTTTTAAAAAAATCAATTAATTTGATTTGATTTTAATTTTATAAGTATAAAATTAAAAAAACTGAATTTGAACCTTGAAAATTTGAGCTGGGTTTTAGGTAATGGTAAATTTACTATCAAGTCTTCTAAGTAGTCCTTGACTTGTGAAAATAAAGTGTATCAGAGAAAATGGAAACAAATCATTACAAATTAAGTCTACTGTTTCTTTTCTTTTCTTTTCCAAAACGAGAATTTTTAATTTTAATCTCATTGAACACGTCGGGCTTTATTACCACGTAATAAACAGTCCACTAACATCTTAGACCCATGTTCCAAGTCTAGTCTATCTAAAATGACAGTTATTTACAGGTGGCATTGTTTCAATGTAGCAACCGGCATAATATATCAACGTACTGATCTCCCAGGTCCAAGATAGGTTTAGCCAAGTAAGGAAATTCTAACTGACGGTGCCGCCCAACCAGTGAGGGCCAAGTGTCACGATCTAGCGTGCCATGTCAGCCCGCCGTGGTAACTCTGACCAAGTCTAGAGTGCAGAGGGATGGTGGAGAGAAAAGCAATCGACCTTTCCATGAGTGCGGCAGAATGATATTTGATAGGTAATTTGGAGAATGAGAAAGGAATGTTCTTTGCTTTTCCATTTAGGGTTGTTGAAAGATGGCAAGTTCTGTGCGTGAATCACTGAATTCTTTGCTTGGAGAAGAGATTTTCCATGCTTTCTTGAGAAAGGGACTTGATTCCAATTTAGTTTTGGACTCACGAAGGAGAGATAGAGAGCAGAAGTCCTCCTGTATCTCCACCTGTGATAACGTACGATCCTCTCAGTATAATGGAGTTATACTAATGGAGGAGGGCAGGAGTCCATCTTCAAAGAGAAAAGTGCGTGAGGCATGGATCTAGTGGGCATCATTTCTTGTTATTTTTCTAACGCGTTACAACGACACCCATAACATTAAAAATAAAAACTTTCGTTGTAATCTAAATTTATTTTTTAAAAATTATATTTTCGAGTTTAGAATTATTAAAAATTTATATAATTATTAATTTTAAAATTTTAAAAAATAATAATTAAAATACACATAAACTCACCTGAATATCCATAATTAAAATAAATAAATAAATAAATAAAAGCTTCTCACACATTCATTTGCTAGTTTTCAATACAATATGTTTGTGAGGCAAGACCTCTCCTGATTATGATATCTGAAAGCTTTATTCATATATTTTTTTTTATCTCCGAGAGATGCATTTATCAAGCTGACGTAATTTCCGTGTTATGATCCTCTCAAAATGAAGAAAAATACAGAGAAACTACCACTTTTATTGCCAAACCTTGGATCTTTATTCTATTTAACTTTTTTTTTTTGCGTGATCTTTTTTATTATTATTTTATATCCGAATGTATTTCATCATATCACATTGTTAGATAATGACGTGGCTATTTTGTATCGACACATGGTAAAAAAGGGACAAGAGCCTAATCTTTTATTTTTATCTATCTAAGTGATTAGCCTTTGCTTATTTCTTTTCTTTTCTAACTCCGAAGATATTTTTCATCGCTCATCTAGTTCTGTGACAAAAGCTCAAAAATGATATCATTTTCTTCATGCAAGATTTCACAATATTCCCAAACCTCTTGGATTAACATTTAATCCATCAATTTTTTTGTTTTATTAATTTGTACCTAACTTCAAACAATATGTGAAGGCTCGTGCAGTCATGACAAAATCATTTTCATTTTTTTTTCTTAGTAATTTCAAATGAGACTCGCATTTTGCTACGTGTTAGTACAAAACAATCAAGTATCAATCGATACTGTACACATCAACATTTAACTGGTCTTAAGTAATGAAATTCACTCAAATAGAAAAAAAAATAAAATTTAAAGGTTACTGGTGTAAAGATGAATAGGTTTTTGTATAAGCAGAGAGATTAAGTGAGAGACAATGAAGATGAAAGAATCTTTGCTTTCTATTTTATTTCAATCAGCTCAATTGCCTTTCGTTAGTTTTATATATATATATATATATATATATATATATATATATATATATACATGCAGCTGTAACAACTTTAACTGCACGTAACCAACTCTGCTAACTAACTAACTAACGCAAGGCTAGCTAACTAACAGAATGTTGTTAAGTGCACTGTACTCTAACATCCCCCCTCAAGATCAGGCGAGTGAAGAACTAAGTCTGAGATTGCAGCAATGAGTGCGAAAGAGAGGAGCACTTAACCCCTTGGTGAGAATATCAGCAAATTGTTCCTGTGAGGAGACAAATTGAACTGATAGCTGCTTTTGAGATACTCGTTCACGAACGAAATGCACATCAACCTCAATGTGTTTGGTTCGTTGATGCTGAACAAGATTAAAGGATAGAGCAATAGCAGAGATATTATCACAGAAAAGAACAGGAACATGAGGGAGTGAAATATGCAGAAAAGCTAATAATTGCTTGAGCCAATCCACCTCAGTCGTAGTAAAGGATAAGGCTCGATATTCAGCCTCTGTTGATGACCTGGACACAGTTTGTTGCTTCTTGGAGGACCATGATATAGGATTGTTCCCCAGAAATATAACCAAACTAGTGGTGGAGCGTCTGTCATTAGGGTCCCCAGCCCAGTCAGCATCACTAAATGCCTTGAGCTGCAAATCGCCTTTAGTGTAAGAAATACCAACATGCAGGGTGCCTTTAAGGTAGCGTAATATTCGTTTTACAGCAGTGAAATGAGACACCATTGGATTTTGCATAAATTGGTAAACTTGATGCACAAAAAACGCAATGTCAGGTCTAGTGAAGGTTAAGTATTGCAGAGCCCCTACAATGCTGCGATAGAATATAGGATTAGGGTATGGTGCTCCATCATCTTTAAGTAGACGAGTATAAGGAAGACATGGAGTGTCACATGGTTTACCATCAACCATCTCATATTTTCATAGCAAATCTTCAACATATGTGGATTGTGATAGAAACAAACCAGTAGAAGTATGAGTTATCTGTATCCTCAGGAAGAAATGAAGAGAGCCGAGATATGTGACATCAAATTCAGCAGTGAGGGCTTGAATAACTTGCTGAATGGCATCAGATGCACTGCCTGTGAGGATAATATCATCCATATAGAGTAGCAAGACCACAATCTGAGATCCAACATGCTTAACAAATAAGGATGAATCAGAATAGGTGGTGGCAAACCCTAAGGAAGGCAGAAACTTAGTAAAGCGATCATTCCAGGCCCTAGGTGCCTGTTTTAAGCCATAAAGGGATTTATGCAGTTTGCATACATGATGAGAATATAAGGAGTCTACAAAGCTAGGTGGCTGGGACATGTAAACCTCCTCTTGAAGAATGCCATGAAGGAAAGCATTCTTGACATCTAATTATCGGAGAGGCCAATTGAATTGAGCAGCAAGGGCAAGAACTAGGCGGATGGTGGCAGGTTTCACCACTGGACTAAACGTGTCACCATAATCCAAGCCATGTTCCTGACTAAACCCTTGAGCGACCAACCGTGCTTTGTGTCTGGCAATAAACCCATCTGAATGGTGTTTGATCTTGAAAATCCACTTGCACCCCACTAAGTTCCTTTGTGCTGGTAAGGGAACAAGACTCTAGGTGCCCTGAGTATGTAAGGCATGAAGTTCATCTTGCATGGCCTATAACCACACAGGAGCTTTGATGGCAGATTTGTAAGTTGCTGGCTCTGTTAAGGAGAGATCAGCCAGGCTAGAATCCTGAATAGTGGCTAACAAAGCCTTCCTTTTATGAATGCCATTTTTGCTTCTGGTTTGCATGGGATGCAAATTGAGAGGAGGAATAGGCAGCATCACTTGTAAGTTGTCAGGAGCATAGAAGAACTTATACTGAAAGCATGTGCCACAAGAGGAGGAGAAGAAGCTTGCATGGAGGTAGTAATTGACTGAGAACTAGGAGAAACTACAGATAAACTAGGTGAATGTTGGGAATGGGAACCAGGATTGGAAGAAATAACTGTGTTGTCTGTATTAACAAGAAGCACAGGACATGTGAAGGAAGAAGAGGATGGTGAGGACCGAGCAGTGGGTGGAGATTGTGAGAATTTAGGATATGGAAAGTGTGTTTCATCAAATACAACATGTCTGGAAACAAACAATCGTAGAGTAGGCACATGATAACACAAATAACCTTTGTATTTGATACCGTATCCAAGAAACACACACTTGGAAGTTTTGGATTGTAGTTTGTTGTGGTTATAAGAACGAAGAAGAGGAAAATATGCACATCCAAATATCCTAAGATGATTAAGATTAAGAGAAGACCCAAATAAAAACTCAGAAGGAGACTTGTGAAGAAGAACAGGAGTTGGCATAAGGTTGATGAGATATGTAGCTGTTAAACATGCATAAGACCAAAATTAAGATGGTAGTTTGGCTGTGTGTAATAGAGTGATTGTGGTTTTCATAATATGTCTATGTTTCCTCTCAGCCTTTATTCAGGGGTGTGTGGACAAGAAAGGTGATGAACAATGCCTTTGTCAAGAAGAAATTGTTTTAAATGATGGCAGGTATATTCCCCCCCATCAGACTGCAGAATTTTAATGGTAGCTGAATACTGTGTAGCCAGAAAGGAATAGAATGCAGTAAACATAGAGAACAAATCAGACTTATTTACTAGGGGAAACAACCAGCAAAACCGTGTACATTCATCAACAAAGATAGTATAATATCTATAGCCATCCACTGAGATAAACGGTGCAGGTCCTCATAAGTCAGTATGGATAGTAGAGAAGGGAGTAGTAGAATTATGATGATGCAGAGGAAAGGGTAGTTTGCTAACTTTCCCTACAAGACAATGGTGACACATCATAGGGGAAGAAGACTTGGGAACATGAATATGAGTTTTATTCAGCATGAGGGAGACAACACAATTTATGGGGTGTCCTAACCTATAGTGCCATAGATTGGACTGAACTAGTTGACCAAGAAAAGCCTGAGCTGTCACAGGTTGAGTAGAAGATAAAGAGGAAGATGCATGGATAGGATATAGTCCATTACTGCACAAGCCTCTGTAAAGAATCCTCCTTATGGCTTTGTCCTAAATCCAAAAGTAAGAGGCATCAAAAATAAGCCAGCAATTATTATCCAGGCAGAGCCGATAGACTGATAATAAATTCTGAGTTAATTGAGGAACAAGGAGCACAGAATTTAGCTTGAGTTAAGACATAGAAGAATTGATGATAGAGTGACCAATATGGGATACTGTCAAACCTTCACCATTGGCAGTATGGATTGTGTCAACTGTTGGATATGGTGAGGCCAATGTCAGATTATTCACATCAGCTGTCATATGGTTGGTTGCACCGGAATCAGTGAGCCATACTTGAGATGATCCTGAAGAAGAGGATGTTGCAAGAGCAGAGTGAAGCATAGTATGCATGGCTTGCATTGTAGGTTGAGGTGAAGCATAGTGTTGCAGAGGTGAAGAAGCTCGATATGAGGAATGTTGCATAGCAGGTGATTGCATAGCAGGCTGAGAAGGATAAGCAGCAGTAGAATGCATGCCAATGTAGTTTAGTCCTTTGTCATTATAGAAACAAAATCAGGTAGTGTGATTAAAACGACCACATATATGACATTTGGGTTTTTGATAAGTAGAGTTATCACAAAACAGGGCAGTATGACCCTTATTATTGCATAATTGACAGACTGGCATCATAGATGGAGAATGACTGCGAGACTACTGATTAGGAGAAGGGCCAAGAACTCCAGGATTAGAGTGTGTGGGTTCATGTGGCATAGAAGGAAACATAGGTCTAGAGTGAAAGTATCTAGCTTCTTGATTAAATCGACCTCTACCAATGTTTATGTTCCCATTATAAGGCTTAAAACCTCTATTAGTATTTGAAGATGAGTTATGAACTACAGGAAAACCTGTAGTTGCAGCCATTGCTATCAGTAGAGGACCATCACTTCCTCTGCAAGCAATTGTGAACGAAACTCATGTAGGGAGATAACACTTTCACGTCCCCTTATAACACATCTGAATGTGTTATATTCAGAAGGCAAGCCATTTAAGGCAAAAATGACTATATCTTCATCAGCAAAGTAAACACCAGCAGCTGAGAGATAGTCCCTAGCTTCCTTGATATGATGAAGATATTGTGAAACCGAATCTGCTCCTTTCTTGATTGTTTGGAGATTTGATTTCATCTGGAAAATACTAGTTCTGGATCCTGTTGAAAATTGTTCCTTCAGTCGATTCCACAAATCCTTGGAGCTAGTGCTGCCAATTGCACAAGACATGGCAATAGGTGATAATGTAGCAGTGATCAATTGCATGATGGCTCTGTCATGCATTTTCCAGATTATGAATTCATCATTTTGAGAAGAAGAAGTGGTGCCGGATTCACATGTAGTTGAACTGAGCTGAGGTGGATAATGAGTTGAACCATCAACATATCCCATAATGCCATTGCTTTCAAGCAGGAGTTGCATCTGAAAGTTCCAATTGAGGTAATTGGAATCATCCAGTTTGACATTAACCGATGTAGGAATAGAAGAAATGAGAGCTGTGATTGGAGATTGTAGAAGTTGAAGTTGTGAAGCAGTCACCATTGAAAGGTTATCAAATTATCAACCAAGAAGCAGAATGCGAAGAAGAAGAAGAAATGGTGCGGAAGCAATAAGAAATGGATGATCAGGCGTGAGCTAAGAGCTCTGATACCATGTAAAGATGAATAGGTTTTTGAATAAGCAGAGAGATTAAGTGAGAGACAAGGAAGATGAAAGAATCTTTGCTTTCTATTTTATTTCAATCAGCTTAATTGCCTTTCGTTAGTTAGTTAGTTAGTTAGCAGAGTTGGTAATGTGCAGTTAAAGTTGTTACAACTGCATGTATATATATAGTTAGTTAGTTAGTTAGTTTTATATATATATATATATATATATATATATATATATATATATATATATATATAAAACTAACTAACTAACTAACTATATATATACATGCAGTTGTAACAACTTTAACTGCACATTACCAACTCTGCTAACTAACTAACTAACGCGAGGCTAACTAACTAACAGAATGTTGTTAAGTGCATTGTACTCTAACAACTGATTCAAATAGATAAAATAAAATGTTAGACATTCAAATAGATAAAAAGAACTGAAATGAAAATTTTTTTAAAATTTAAAATAAAGTGTGGTTTAATTAATCAAACTCATATTTATTTCCCAGAGATTATTTATTTGACTCCTATAAACTTTAGGTCACTCGAGGTTTATATAATCATTAATTTCAGAACTCATGAGATTAGTCGAGGTATGCATAAATTGATCCAAATATCCATGTTAATAATAATAAAAAAAAAATCTAAGATGACATAATGCATTCAATAAGAAAAAAAAATATTGGTACTAAAACTGTAATTTTCTCTAATTTCAAGCAGGGCCTTTCTTTTACCATGTGTTAATACAAATAGTCATGTGTCATTAACACCAGCCACGTCAACCTCTAAGAGTCTAATGTTGACATAAATACATTCAAATAGAAGAGAAAAAAATAATCAAATGTTAGTCACTTAAATAGGTAAAATAAAAAATTAAACACTCGAAACAAAATAATAATAATAAAAGGCTGGGTACTAAAACTGTAGTTGTTAGATAATACAATCAAAATGATAATTAGAAGAGAAGTGCTAGAGTTTAGTCCTAACATTAGAGCTAAAATAAGATATATTTTTTTTATTTTTTTAATGGTGGTAACACACCTATATACTTTTTATATAAAAAAGATGTTTGAGAGTCTAATAATAGTTGTTTTTTTTAATATTTTTTATTTGAGAATGTATTAAAATAATATTTAAAATATATATATATATATATATATATATATATATATATATATTGACATCAAGATATTAAAATAATTTAAATTTTTTAAAAAATAAATTTTAAAAAAACACAATTTTAATTGTGTTTATACGTAGTATAAACACTGTTGTTCATGAAGAATGAAGGAGGTGATTTTTTTAATTGGATTCCTTAGATAATTATCGGCACTGGTAAACTTAAAGTAATATGTAAATGTCAAAATCAGCATATTAATTACAAATTTTATATAAATGGTAGTTTTCAAGTAGATCCATATGCTAAATGACATGAAAAACCATTTATTATTGTTAAAATCCTTTTCTTTGAATTAAAAGTGCAAGGAAAGCATTGAAAATTAAACCGAAGAAGAAGGTTTCAATTGGGTACATATATTATAAGCTCATGTTGTTTTCACTTCAATACATATCATTGCTATATCATAAATAAAATACATATTATTGCTAGCTCATTAATTATACTTTTTTTCATATTATATAAATTATATATTCAATACATACTAAATGAGAAATTAAACGATTATTAGCATTTATTATTGGTAAAATCATTTTTTTTACTTAATCAAACACTTGTTACATAACTATAATGGAGGGGGGCAATTTATATAATCTTTAAAATATAAATGTCAAAAATTTATAAAACTATAGGGATTAGATTAAATTAAATTAGAAGATGTGCTTCTCTTTGGTTTGGGCTGCTTCTCTTTTTAGTCCCGTGAAAAAAAGATTAATTATTCATATTAAAATTAGAAGATTCATAAGAATTCTAATGAAGATTTTATTTCTTACAACCTGATTATATAAAATTTGATACGTATGAGAGCTCGCGTGGCATTGATAATTCGCCATTAATTACCATCACATGCATGCATTACTATAACATGTCTATGGAACATGCATGTACTGGGCGAGTCGCCATTCCCATGTAAGAACAGCTGCAAGGAAATACCTGCAACTTTGAAGTTTGTCATCCTTCAGGGATAGAACATCATCTCAAAACCCTATGCAAGGGAGAAGATCTATATACATATATGCAATGGATCATCATATCCACCAACTTTAAGCAAAATCATGTGTTTTCTTTTTCGTTTTGTGATTTCGTTATATAGAACAATGACGCTATCACTTGCTCAATCATCTTCATTTCCGATTGTTAAGTATGATTTGATAGAATTCCATATCTATTTAGCATCTGCAAATATCTTTATATATCATCTTTGATTGCGTGCAAAATTCTCAAATTATGCAGAAAGGCTTTTCCTTAGTTCCTATAATCTCTCTCTCTCATTAGTTTCATGCATCAAGCACATTTGTTTTTCCTTTTTATTCAGGTTGAAACTGGGTTTTGTCCGTGAGACAGATAATTCAGAGATGCATGGGAGCATTGATCATATATATATATATAGATTCGAAGTCTTTAAACATAGCAGAAGGATATATACCTCCAGTCATAATTAATTGAATTTTCGTAAGCTTTTTTTTGTTTAGGCTACGAATCTTTTATATATAACTTAATTTTACATCTTCATGATATAATTTTCATTTAATTTAAGAACTATATGATATATAGAATATTTCAAAGATCGATATTTTTAAAAAACTCTCAGGGAGATGTATGCAGCCCCCTAACCACTAGATGAAGGCACCAGCTAGTCATTGTCTCTTTGCATCTGATTTGTTATACTATTGCTTCATTTGCTTGAAAATTCCAAAAGGGGACGCTAATTTTCTATCCATGCTAGTAAAAGGATTGCCAAGAAGCTCGCATGCGTGTGGAAAACATCACCCAGCACTAAGCAACTCTTTTAAAAAACTACTTCTTTATCTCCACGACTCATAGCTTTTATCTAAATTAGGTCTCGATCATTTCCTGGCCACCTTCTTTTCTTTTTCTTTTTTCGTTTGATAAAAGTCATCAACAACATTCATCGTCGAAGAGAATTAGAAAACAGCACTAATTGCCCACGCTGGAACATCTTTCCATGGACACGATGCTGGGACCCAGCTGCTGGGCTGTCACAGTAACGTACAGGACCGGCGAAAGGCATAATTGAGGACACTAAAGCTGTAGAAATTAACTGGTGAAAAAACCAGCGAAATACCTCTCCTAAAACTATTGCTGCAATACTAAAAGGAGGCAATCTTGAGAAGTTCACATAATCTTCCAAATTGACATGAAATCCAGTCATGTTACTTATTATTCTTCTTCTTGTCCCAGGGGCAAGTCTGGATTAGACAACAACGGTAGTTCTCTGCCATTCCTGAGTCCTTTCCCGTCCCTCCGTAAATATTTTGCATTTTATGCTAAAATAAAGGAGTCCCACTAGCATAGATGTATTCACTTCAGGAGAGGCATAAGTTTTGCATCGATTCACCACGACACAAGGAAGTAGCACGTAGTGGCTACCTAGCTTCTACCAGCGAACCCCATTAGCCAAATCTTATTGTGCATGTTTTAATTTGATGTCACGGTTGGAAGTAGGGAGAGATAGACGATGTTGCACAGAACTGCTAGTCAAGTACAGTTTTAACCAGATCGATCCATGGTGCTCCAGTGGTCAACCACTAGAGTACAAAGAGTTTAAGCGGCCCTACTAGATCCTAGCTAGCCGATCTTCCACTACTGTAAAAAAATGGAATCTGGTGAGAACCCACTTAATTAGACTCCAAATGCAAAGATTGAGGTCGTGTATTTGCTTATGATCTCATAGACAAAGAAGAGCCCACTCAGTATATCTAGTTTTAGCTGCAATAGAAAGTTTGTGGTGTACAGTTTAAACACTTCCAACAAAAGAGAGCTAAAGCTCTCATCATGCTTAATTTGGACCTTTATGTTATGCTAATTTACCTTTTATGCTCTAGTCTTGTGTTTTCACACTGCTAATCATGCTTTATTTCCAATTAACCAATCAAAATTGACTCCCATGCGCCACTGAACATGAGTCGGCTTTCAGTTTCCAGTTGGGTGGTGATGACCTCAATGAGGAGGTTCTGCTGCAAGTCTTGTTTACACACCAGAAAAATCATCACCGTGGGGTCCAAAGTGAAAGGAGTGGTGTTCCTTGTAATATCTGGGACATCTCAAGGGCATCTTTATAACCATATTCTATTTATATATACACACACAACGCTAGCTATAACCCCAGCACCATTCATGCAAAGAAATTAAAGCATTGCCAAGAAGCAACTCTCTTCTTTCTCTTCACCAAACAATCAATAGTAGCTAGAGATATATATATCATGGGGAATTGCCTGGTTCTGCAACCAAATGTTATCAAGGTCATGAAACCAGATGGGAAGATCCTTGAATACCAAGCACCCATAAAAGTCCAGCAAGTTCTGTCAGATTTCTCTGGTCATGCAATAGCTGATTCGCTTCAGGCTTTCCAGCATCTTCCGCCAGACACCAACCTACTTGGTGGAGACCACTTGTACTATCTTGTTCCTCTCCAACTGCCATCCCCACAGGCTAAGAAGAAGAAAGTAAGATTCTCGATTCCAGAGGAGGAGGCCAAAGATGTTCAAGAAAAAACCAGTACTGTGGTGAGAATCAAGCTGGTGATCAGTAAGCAAGAACTGCAGGAGATGCTAAGAAAGGGAGGAGTTTCGGTTGATGATATGGTTTCTCATCTTCAGGGTCAACAGAGAGTGCAGAAGGTGGATATCTCCGGTAGTGATGGTGAACATAAAGGTTGGAAGCCCGAGCTAGAAAGCATACCTGAAATTAAGAAGCCACTCACTAGCTAGCAGTCTTCCAATAAATATGTAAAACTACTCCCATAATTTTAGTTCTAACATAGGAATAGATACAGTGTATTGGCCCTGCAGAAAGATATTGAAAAGAGTACAATATTTAGCTTTTTTTCCTAATCAGAAATGCTTAGTGCTTAATTGTGTGTTTTAAGAAATTAACCTGATCAGGCTATGCATACATCACCCAAAATTATCATCCCACGCAATTAATTAACTCGAATTAGCCTTATAATCGTTGTCTTGCCAAAAGGCATATATACCTACTCTTTTTTTTTTTCTTAACCAGTAAAATAGCATATATATCAAAATTTGGTGTCATTCAACATTACAAAACCATACTCTACGATAGTTAATTAGTGAGGCTTTTAGGTTTAGTTTTTTTTTTTTAATTTTAGTTTTAATATGGTTTCAAAGTTTCTTTGACCAAACAGTCGTCTTCAAGAAATGTAAAGATGTGTTAGAAAATAACTAGTATGTGCATTCATGTGGGTAATTCTATAAAACCTGTTTAATTACTTTAATTAATTTACATAAATGAAATTAAAATGAATAGATATTGATGGTAGAAGTTTTATAATATGTATTTCATGGTGATTAACACTGGCATGTATCTTATATTTGAGTTAAAATATATCATATGAATATATGTTTGAAATTAATCGACAAAAAAACACTCAATTATTTATTGATTTTTAAAATTAAAAAAAATCTAATTGAAAGAGTCAGTAATAAAAAAATATATAAAAAAAATGACACTGAAAATTAATGTGCTTAATCAATCTATATAGAAGGATGTTTAATTTTAGTCAATGAGTGATTAGAAAATTCACAAAATAATCATTAATTATTGAAAATAATATCTTAAGAAAACAATAAATAATGGAAAAATAAAAGCATAAAAAAGGGAAGCCTGGTTGGGCTGAGTGCGGCCTAGACATTAAGAATAGAAAGGGGGGACTCATGACTCGGTGCCACCTCCACTTTCCAGCGACTGCGTTGGCAGAAAAATCAAGAGGCCACTAGTTTTGGCCCCTCAAATCTAGTTTATACATTATTTTTATCTTCAAATACATTAAAATAACCCCAACAACATTTAAAAACTATTTTTAAACATGAAAACATGTTTCAGTCAATTCTAAAATGACAAGACTCTCTCTCTCTCTCTCTCTCTCTCTCTCTCTCTCTCTCTGGTTATCTCTTCTCCCTCTACATACAAGGGCATTATATTAGGGCCATTCCTTACAATTCTCGAAATATCAAGAACTAAAGCAAATTAAAATTTATATTAAAAAAAATCATTTAATTATTTCTTTTTGGAAAATCCATGTTGTTGTTAACAGAAATGAGCGTTTTTATTATAGTGACCCAATCGCGACCCTTTTTTTACAAAATATTTTTGAAGAATCCAAAAAAAAAATGTGAAAAACCAAAAAGCAATCCTTAAAAATGTGTTTTCGGTCTTTCGCACGCTGTTTTGCAATTTTCAATTTATTTTCTTTTATTGACATCTTTTTGAAAAAAAAAATTCAAATAAATATATTTTCATTACATTTGCATTCATTTCATATTTCGTGATTACTTTTCTTATCAAATTAACGTTAATATTGTTTTTCAAAAAAAAAAGATAAAAAAACCAAAATAAAGAGAAAAGTAGACAAGTGGATTAAAATGTAAGACAAGAAAAATGAGGGATTAAAATAAAATGAAGTTGCTTAGGACCAAGTAATTAAAAAGAAATTGACAAAGTCAAGGGGACTATGTTATAAAGCAAAAAATATGAGGGGCAAAATAAAATTGAGTTATTTGAAGACTAGACAACTGAAAAGAAGGTGACAACTCTTTGGCTATAAATAAAGGAGAGGTTAAAGAGAAAAGGATATGAGACAATTTGAAGAGAAAAAACCTAGCCATCATAGTTCATCTCTCCCACCAAAAACTCTAATTTCATCTCTCCCACTAAAGTAAGGTGACTAACATCTCTACAACCAAGAGAAATAAAGGAAGTGGTGCAGTATGTGGACATAGCCTATCTCCTTCTCTTCCCTCCAATAAGCTTAATAACATGTTGCAAGATTAGTAGTATAGAAAAAAACAACATTGGTGACAAAAAAGTGGTGAACTTTGAAAGATATAATCACTCTCACCGGATGGAGGTGACATACACCTACACAACATTTGGAATAATAAGAAGTGGTGCTTCTTGTTGACTAGATCACTCTCCCTCATTCCTTACGGCTTAGTCAAACAACATAATGCAACTTGAAAAACATATTATGAATGATTATTGTTGTTTGTGATGATTTTGATGAATATTATGATGATTTTGTTTAGATGTGAACAATGTTCAGATTGATTGTATATGTTTTTGGACATTTGAATTTTTACGTTTTTAATTTCTCAATTGATTTGTTTAGTGATGATATTTTGATGTTGGGTTTGTGATTTTATTTTAAGAGAAAATGTTGAAAGTAACATATTTTTTAAACTCTTACATTTTTATTGTAATTTTTATTATCCATGGATCAACATATGATAAATAGCTCTTTAATAGAATTTATCCTCAAAAGTTTATCCAATAATAATAATAATAATAATTAAAAATATATATTTCAATTATTGAATGTTAATCATAATTTTATTATCCATGGATCAACCTAGGATAAATAACCTTTCAATGGGATTTATCCTTAAAAGTTGGTCTAAAAATAATAATAGATTTATAAAAAAAAGATATCTTTTCTTAATATTAAATTTTTTTTCATAATTTTATTATCCATGTATCAATATAGAATAAATAACTCCATAATGAGATTTAACCTTAGAAATTTATCTAAAAATATACAAAAAGTTATTTCAAAAAATATTTTTTCAATGCATAAATTTTGATCATGATTTTGTTATTCATGGGTCAGTATAGGATAAATATTTTTTAATAGGATTTATCCTTAAAAGTTGATCTAAAAGCAATAATAAAGACATTTTTAAAAATATATTTTCAATACATGAGTTTTGGTTGTAATTTTATTATTTATGGACCAACATAGAATAGATAACCATTTAATGGGATTTATCCTTAAAAATTGACCTAAAAGCAATAATAAAGTCATTTTGAAAAATACATCTTCAATACATAAGTTATGGTTGTAATTTTATTATTCATGGATCATCATAGGATAAATAACTCTTTAATTAGATTTATCCTTAGAAGTTGATCTAAAAACAATAATAAAATCTTTCAGGTTAAAATATTTTTCAAGGCATATTAGATATTTTTTTATTAAAAATAAATAATAATACAACTTATCTTAGGAGTGATATACAGGGTGATATATATCTTTCCTAACACATAATTAACCTCTTATCTTCATCGTTATCATATGTTTGTTAATTTATTTTTTATTTATATTTCACCCTGATTTTTTTAATTGTTTTTTTTTATCTTTTTATGAAATTGATTTTCTTTCCTAATTTTATCTTCATCATTTTTTCATGTACGGTACTTCTAATTTAATTACCCGGGACACAAGTTTAAAAAGTTAACACGAGTCGATATTCTTTTTTTTTTTGCTTATTTTATTTTCTGGTTTCATTGTTCAAAATTGTTTATTTTAAAAGAAAAAAATTGACTTTGTGACTTTCTTCAATTTCTTTTATATCAGGTTTTGCAGGTTAACCCGAATTAACTCATCCTTTATTATCCAAGTTACATATCTATTACGCTACCTTGGATTAATTTGAGTCATTTTTTTGTTTATTTTTATTTTTATCAAATTTCATACTTTCAAAAGTTTTTTTTTCTATTCATCATGATTGGTTATATATATATATATATATGTGTGTGTGTGTGTGTGTGTGTTTTATATCATTGTTTAATTTTTTTATTATCTAATTAAAATAAAACCAATTTATTAAACTTAATCAAGGATATGACACAATTCGTTTGCTTTTCTTATTTGTTGGAAACATGCTTGTGACACTTGGATTATTGTTGTTTTTTTTTATTTTGTATTCTAATTTTAGTTTTTATTTTAATTGATACATTTTTTAATATATTTTTTATTTTATGTTTCAGTTAATATTCCTCATCTATGATTTTTTTTCTTATTTAGTCTTTTTTAATAGTGTTCTTTTTAATTATTTTGTATGTATTTAATTTTTAAATATATTATTCTTATTCATTTATAAGTTTTTTATGCTTTATATAGATGAAATTTCTTTTTAAAAATAAAAAATATTTATTTTTAGATAATATTTTTAATATTAGTAGTTTTATATAATATTTATTTTTATTTTACTCAATAAAATCTGTGCATCAATTTTTTATATAAAAAAACAAGTAAAAAAAGTCTGCATGTCTTTTTGTTTTTTTATTGGGAAAAAAATAATATAGATGATGGTCAAATGGCTAGTATTTCTTATAGGTCATCAGTGTTCGAACTTGTACTTGCGTTTGTCTTGCTTGTTTTATAAACCACTCGAGAATGTTTTGTTCATTTAAACTACAAATTGAATATTAATTAATATTAAAAAAATGCTGAAACTTTATAATTTTGCTACCTTTATCTTTCTTACTTAATTTTATTATTAACTCAAAATACATGGAGAATATATTTAATTATTTATTAACTTTTTTCGATCAATGAGAGTTAGCATGACCATGGTTTTGCGAATGTCATGTTATTATATTTTATTCTTTTGGGAATTAATCAGTAATTAAATAATTTGTGTGACTATTTCATTTTACAATTTTGACATAAACTTGTTTTATAAAATTTGTTTTCAAAAACATAAATATTTTTGTAACTAATTTGCTATGCATTTAAATTATTTGATTATAAGTATTTTCAATAATAAATATTAAATCTACATTTATTAGAAAATGTTCTTCGTCTCTAAAATCTGAACGCACCACACCCTCCTCCTAATCATTCTATCAAGCTACTCAATTGAAGGAGGAGCATTTATTTTGAGGGTAATGAAATGGCAAATTTCCCGATGCTGTCCTTTTTCTAGGTCAAATGATGCAACCTGTCCAAACTTACAGAAGACCGATACAGATGAAACCTGGTTTTTGCAGATTATCTCAACTTCAAACCTTGCCCAGAAAAATCCACTCGGTAGCTTTTAAATCTAACCACTTTTTAGCACATGAATATGTTCTCAAACCAGAACACTCCCATTTCTCTCGAAATGCACTTCAAGTGTTCGATACAATTCCTGACCTGGATGTTGTATCAGCAACAACCATAATTGGTCAGTTTGCTAGGCTGCATCAATACAGAGAAGCAATACAACTCTTCTCTAGAATGCTTTTTTTGAATGTTACGCCCAATGAGTTTACGTTTGGCACTGTTATTCACTCCTCAACCTCACTTGAAGACCTTAACTTAGGGAGGCAATTCCAAGCTTGTGCAATGAAGATGGGCCTTAATTACATGGTCTTTGTGGGCAGTGCAGTCTTAGATTCTTATGCCAAGTTGGGTTCTATTCAAGAAGCTCAAAGAGCTTTTGAGGACATACAACATCCTAATGTTGTTTCTTACACTGCATTGATACATGGGTACCTCAAGAAAGGGAGGTTTGAAGAGGCATTCGAGCTTTTTAAACGGATGCCGGAGAGAAATATTGTGTCGTGGAATGCGATGATTGGTGGGTTTAGTCAGATGGGACAGAATGAAGAGGCTGTCAATCTTTTTGTTGAGATGATTAGAGAAGGCTTGGTGCCTTGTCAATATACATTTCCTTGTGCTATTATTGCTGCTGCAAATATAGCAGCACTTGAAATGGGCAGAAGTTTTCATGCCTGTGCTATTAAGACAATGGGTGAGTTTAGTGTGTTCGTTGGCAATTCTCTAATTAGCTTTTATGCAAAATGTGGAAGCATGGAAGATAGTCTCCGTCTTTTTTATGAACTTCCTGAAAGAACTATCGTCTCCTGGAATGCTGTGATTTGTGGCTTTGCACAGAATGGGAGAGGAGAGAATGCTGTGGACTTCTATGAAAGAATGAGGAACACTGGTCTGAGACCTGATAGTGTTACGCTGCTTGGCCTGTTATGGGCTTGTAATCATGCTGGTCTTGTCGACAAGGGGTGTTGGTATTTCAATCGTGCAAGGCTGGAGTACCCCAGTTTGTTAAAACCTAAACATTATGCTTGTATGGTTGATCTACTGTCTCGCTGTGGATGTTTCAAAGAAGCTCAGGAGTTTCTTCGTGACTTGCCTTTCAATCCGGGAATTGGTTTTTGGAAGGCACTGCTTGGAGGCTGCAAGATACATTCGAATACGGAACTGGGGGCATTAGCCGGGAGAAATATCCTAGATTTGGATCCCAAAGATGCATCATCCTATATCATGTTGTCAAATGCACGCTCTGCTGCTGGTAGATGGCAGGATGCGTCGGTAATTAGGCAAGAGATGCATGAGAGGGGATTGAAGAGAATTCCAGCTTCCAGCTGGATCGAAATCAAAACCAAAGTTCACGTCTTTGTCAACCGTGACATGAGTCATCACCAAAAGGATGATATTTATAGTGTCTTGAACTTCTTATATTGGGAAATGGACTCAGATTGAGACTTTCGGTTTTTTACACTATCTTTGTGGTTCCTTAATTGTGAGAAAGCGAGGAGATGAAAAGCGCTTTGAAAAATTTTGAAAGCGATGATATTAAACTGAATGAGCTTTACAAGGAAACAAGTCGGTGCTCAGAACCGAGACATGGTTTATGCACTATCTTTGTTGATGGAGAGTAACCTAACCCGTTATTATTTTGTTGGGATATTGAACTTTATCTTATGTTATTAGATTTAATTTATTTGAATTTATTTATTGATTTGATGTTATTAAGTTGGATCATTTTATTTAGTGAAGAAAAAGCTTAATTGCTAGCTGTTTTAGAATTTTACTATTTAAATGTAGTTCTTTTTAACATTGCAATGGAATTATGATGATTTGATAAGAAGTTTAAGACTTTTGATTTTTCAACCTCTATATTTTCTTTTCTTTTTTCCGGCTATTTTCTTTCTTCTTCATCTAATTTTTAATTTTATTTTTCTTAAATCTTTGTCATGCATTAGCTTTGATATCATAGCACTTATTTTTTTGGCCTTGTAACTAAATGATCCATCACAAAAAAATAAATAAATTCCATTTGCAATAAGAATAAAAAAGGCCAAACATGTCCTTATCAAACCCTAGCCCCTAACCATTTTCCTTACACCCTTCAACCGCCCACTTTATTGGGAAATCATAGAGGATTGTCTAGAGATGAGTGTTAAGCCTTCGATCACTGATTGGAATGAATGAAAATAAATGAAACAAAAATCATAAAAGAAGTACTTGCCTTAATTTTATAAAAGTTACGTTTTTAGACAAATAAAATAATTTTAGGTGAGGAAACAAGTCTATCAATAAATATATAGCATAATTTAATTATTATAGAATGACATGTGTCATAAGAAAGGATGTAGCCATAACTTTGAGTAGGTTTTGTAAAGGTTTAAATAATTATTTAAGAGAAAGGTTGCACTCCAAGGTGTTTTCACCTTTGACCAACCATGTATTATAGTGCAAGATTATAAGTTAGTTATGAAGAGTTAATGGAAAAAAATGTCAAAACCCTTACAATATCCTTTTTAGGTCTCAATTTAGAAATAATCGTTCTTTGTTAAGTGCTCTACCCCTTATAGACCTAATCCTAGTAGTGTGCCCAACTTTATAAGAAGATCAAGGCAAATGAGTTGTCAATGAAATGTTTAGGATGAGTTCAAGGGTTCAGTGTATTAAATGTCAAGGTTTTGGTCATATCTTCATCAATTGTATCGCTAAACCCATGGTCATCCAAGAATATAAGGATATAGGTAAAGAGAAAGATTGTGGTAATCAAGTGTGTGAACCTAATTTTAAGGAGTTTAGTGATCTAAATGAAGAGGATATACCAAAAAAAAAGGCTTAAACACTATGAATCCAAATGAGTTTAAGAATAACGTTAAGGAAGAGCTTATTATATATGCTTTAGCTATAAAGAAAGTTTTTGCTAGTAAGTCACCTAAATAAGTCAGTGTAATATTAGAAGAGTTCATGATATCAGTCCTTCTAAATCACCTAATTCTTTACTCCTCATGCTTGATGTTTAACAAGTCATAGGTTTCGAGTGATATTGTGGGCTTCCTAATCCTTTACCCCATGCGCATTAAAAAAAAAACAAAGATAATTCTTGTTTACTAGATTGTGTCCAAACAATATTTACTCGGGTTTTGAATAGTGTTTGTTGCACTCCTTACCCTCATTCATTTAGTGTTTGTATTTACAAACTTAAGAAGCTTGTAGATCTTCTTTCAATATATTCTTATGTTAAGTTATCTGAGTCAATTGAGTATTTTATATGTGGAATTTAAAATTTACATGTTGATATCATATAACAAATAAAGCAAGTATTAAACAGTAAAAATTTCAAGTTGATTTATATATGTATCATGATGCATTTAGTATTAGAGATTAATTCATGATACAAATTATACATGAATGATATATTTTGAAAACTAAACATAAATTACAAGTGAGTAGTACTAGACCATTCAAAATATTATAAATAATTGAATCAAATAATTATATCATTAAACTACCATCAAACTTTGATATTGGATGTACTTTTAACATGAAGGATCTCGTTATATATAAAAACATAATAACATATCCTTAATTATCCTTTTGAAACCCTTACCTTGTTACCTTTATTATTGGAACAAAAGAAATATATTAATGCTATTTTAAATTCACAAATTGTTTTTACTAGGGATTATGAAGTTTAGTGAATCCTAGTTTATAAAATAAATAACCAGATTCAAACTGTACTTGAATTACAAAGTAGACATTATAGCAGCTTGATTTAAATTTTTAGAAGTCTTATAGTCGCCTATATATATACTTGAGAGAGTTGAGTTTTCCCAACCTTAAGAGAGTTGGGGGGAACTGAACCTGAGACACAATTCACATACGCATATGATTTTTTATGATAGAGAGTAGCCCAACCATTGTTTATTGGTTGTGAGATTGGAAATTAGTTTTATGTTATTAAGTTTAATTTATTTTAACTTTTATATAGATTTTATTTTAAGTTCGATATTATTCTATTTTCGACTTCAATTTATTTCTAGTGGGCCTTTGGTCTAATTGCTAGTTGTTTTAGTATTTTATTATTTAACATATTTTTTTTACATTCTACTTAGATTATAATGATTGATAAAAAGTTTGAAACTTTAGATTTTCCTCCCCTAATTTTCCTTTCTTTTTCAACTCTTTTCTTTCTCTTCTTGAGCTTCTTTTCTTTTAATTCTTAATTTTATCTTTCTTCAAGTTTTTATCCAACATCAAGATGAAACTAATTGAGCTTTACAAGGAAACTAATTGACTTCAAAGAGGACTCATTTCAAGCTTTTTGTTGAATGACTTGGCATGGTGAACCATGGTTGCCAACATGCAAACAAAAAGCAACAAAATAATAATCTCAAGTGGTTACAACTAAGAGGTTACAAGAATTGGTTTTGAAATCTCAAAATTCCCTATATATTTGGGCAGTATATGGATCACTTCAAAAAAGTATATATGCATGCAACTAAACAACAATAAAAATGATCATTATTCACCTAATTGCCATAAGTTAATAATTAATAAAAAGAAAAAGAAAAAACATTTCACCCTTATAATTAACAAAAACTTGGTTCTAGTGCATTTGTTATATGAGATCTGATGCAAGAGGATTTTTAGGGGAAATATTTTTCTTTATGATGTTTTCATTTTCTATTTAATTTAGGAAATAAAATATTGAGATTAGTAATTTTTTTTCTTATTTGTTTAGTATTTTTATTGTTTTTCCTTTATTTTTTAGGTTCTCTAGTTTGTTTAGGTTTGTTTTTTAGCTTATTTAAAGAGGTGAAAACCTTTTAGAGATGTATATTACATCAGAATTATTTATCCATTAATTAAAAATATAAATTAAGGTTCTATATGACAACCTTAGACGACTTCAATTTTGTTTTTCTAGCTTGCTATCTTTTGATGTATTATTTCCATTTGCGTTGGTTGGTACCAGAGCCCAACGATCCTAGTTGTTATATGTTTATTATGTGCTTGAATAACCATGAATGAAAGAGGTAACAAAATAGAATATACTCGTATAGAATGGAATGAAAAGGTTTTCTATTAAGAAAAAACCGTTCAAGAACTGCTAATAGAAAACATGCAAATATAAAAAGGTGTTCAAGAATTAGTGGTAAAAGACATGTAGAGATTGTAAAATTAACCATCCAGAAGGTGAGGAGCCTAAGAAGTCATAAAAAGAATAATCATGAATATATAACTAACTTTGAGAATTTATTTGAAAGACATGAGTAAATAAGAAGCTTCTTGATCGAGATGAATATGATATAGAAACTGAAAGTTTTGATAATTATAAATCCTTTATGGATTGGACTTAACTACAAAAATTTAATGAGAATGATGAAGATAATATTAAAAGAGAAGATTTAGATACAAAAAAAATTATTTGTGATGTCCATGAAAAAAAAACCAAATTAAATATTGTTCTAAAGATATTTTTTATGAAATACATTGCGAAGGATGTGCCTTAAACGTGTTTGAGAAGAGTTTTTGAATTGATGAGATTAAAATTGATGTCCTTGTGCTTCAGATAAAAGCTACGAAACAAATTTTTAAATCTTCTCTAACATTAAGTTTAGTTTCTTTTTCAGAGAGACTAATCATATTGCTAACAAACATATAATATTTGATAATGGAAGGCCTAAGCATTAAAAAGATTGAAAACGTTTTTTTTTTTTTTTTGAGTTTATGTAATTATTGTTTTCTCGTTGGTCTCTTAACCTTCCACATTCATGGATCTCAAGTGCCACTTGGCCTGATAATAAAATTTCTTTTAACAAAAAGCCACCCAACACAATCACATGAACTTCTAGTTTCTTGAGTTCATAGGTCCCGAGCTTATCTCATGCATTTTTCTTTCTTATGATAAGATTTTCCTGTGTGTGCTTTGGGCTTCATCGTATTGGGATTTGCATTTGATACAGGAACTTAATGCAATTTTCTCAAAACCCCTTGAACAACTCTTGTCGTCTGAAACAGAGGTAGATGAAGCTGCCTTTACACCAATAGACAGTATAGGAACTGATATTCGGGTCTATATTTGGTTATGTTCTTATGCTGGTGACCATATTTTGTGTTCTATTCTCATGTGGTTCAGCATACGGAGGCTATAATTTGAAGATAGGCATGTTGTTGAACATTAGAGGAAGCCAAGACTACTTTTTGGAAACTAATTTCGGTTTTTCGCTTGTTGAGATGCTATAAGAGCATGAAGGAAGCCATTTCTTTAAATCTATTCTTCAATAACCTGTAATTACGACTTTGGAAACATTTGCAAACTTGGACAATAAAAAAAGACAAAGCAAGACATCATCAAAACATCAACCGAAATTGACCAAATGCAGTGCGTTTTTACGAGTATCAAACTGAAATTGCTGGCTCAACTCTGCTCAAGGTTCTTAAATGATTTCTTGACTTGAACTTCAAATGCTTCAAAACATAAAAAAAGTCATGCAAATGGAAATGGAAACTAATTTAGATTATGCCAATCTTGTTTGCCACGTCCAGAGCATCATAATCTGGTGTCAACCTAACATAAGCTTTCTTTGTCCCATCCGGCCTGAAACAAAACAGAGCAAATATAGTTCAGAAATGCAAGCAACATGACAAATAAGAACAAGAAACTTATTCAGCATAAACTTCCATAAAAAATTAACATCAGAGCTAAAACTTGATGATTAAAACAAGCTTTTAGTTTCAGGTAAAGTAAGGCGGTGGCTGTATAATGCACACAGCTTCGAGGCATCAAATTAATTTAGCCGTTGCTAGAAAATGAACTGAAGATACAAAACGAAAAGCCAAATTTGCAAAACGGGCAACGGCTTTCATATAGCTGACTTAATACATATCATTGAAGATCTTCACCTGCATGCCTAAACAAGATGGACTAATCCGTTCACCAATTTCATCTTTTGATAAATTAATGATGCTAGAATTTATTTAGTTCTCTACGTGAGTCAGCAAAAAGGATATGCACCGTAGGATCCTGTAAAATTAGACTAAGAATGGCCGAATTGAGAACATGTAGCCTCTTAGCAGGCAAACCCAACAGGACCAGGTTGTGAAAATAATCAAGGCACTCGACAGACAGGTCAACTTGTTCAATAATAATATTGCTCCAAATAGGGGATGAGGAGATTGACACCATTGCTACCTGATTAAGGTATTCACTTTCTTGGTCTGAATGTCATACATCTTCTTCACTGCATCCTTAATCTTCTTCTTATCAGCACGAATGTCAACAATGAAAACTAAAGTGTTGTTATCCTCAATCTTCTTCATCGCTGACTCAGTTGTGAGAGGATACTTTAGGATCTGATAATGATCAAGCTTGTTCCTTGGAGTTGCACTAACGCGAGGGTATTTGGGATTCCTCTCCTTCTTCAATGTCCTGGGGCGATGAAATGTGACCTTAGTTCGTATCTTCTTGGACTTCTTGAAAGCTGGCGCACCTGATTTCAAGGCCTTGGCAGCTTTCTGAGCTTGGGTCTTCGCATCGGCCTTCTTCGGATCTAGGTAACGAAGAAGTATACCATCATTTCAATTCCACATGTTCATATATAAAGCATTTCATCCTTTCCAATTATTACAAAGCTCATTTATAGTACTCTTAAAACTCTAACACCTAACTATGTCATACTACAAAAATACAGAATACAACCCAAATATATATATCCTCTAGAGCATAAAGAACAAAGTCACTGGCGAATACGAATAAACAGCCTGGTTATTCCCATTACCATGACTTGATCTTTCACAACTTATTATTAGCACCCGAGCCTATGAGAACCACCCCTAAAGATCCTAACAACTACAAAATCAGGTCCATAACCAACACAGAAAACTTAAAAGAAATCAAAACTGAAAACAGCTAAAACAGAGATCCAGGTGAATATAACAAACATATTGCTGAAAATGAAGATATCGCATGAACATACCTTTAGGAGCCATTGCAGGGCAGGAGAAAGGCCACTCGCAAAATTGCTGTTGGTTAGGGTTCTAAGTTCCAGATGGATTACACAATTATACACGGAGCAGTCACACGTATCTAGGCCCGTGAGAGCATAGAGACAAACCCAGGTTAACATCTAGGCCCAAATTTATAGTTATGACATGTACTAAAATGCCCAGGGCTTTTTTTTTTTTCTTGTATTTTATTTTATTTTAATTGCATTCTTTTATAGAACAACTAATTCAGGATAATTTTTTTCAAAATTTTTTAAGGATTGAAAAGATTCTATGATGAGACCCCAAAGTAAATAATATAAAGAAACATAATGTCCAATCTAATATTTATATGCAGATTTTATTTTTCTTATTTTTTAGTAGAGAAAGTTGAATGAAAAAACTGGCAATGAAAAAAATATATCTTAATATCAACATGTTACTTTTAATGAGAGGGGTTTTATTAAGGTGTTATTTGGTCTTCATCATGATTAGAAAAGTAGATCTTGCCTCTAAAAGATTTAAAAAACGAGGTTGAATTTCAGTTTTTACTTTAAATATTTATGTGTTTTTTTACTATAAATTGATTTATTTGGGTCTATATGTGTTTTGGGGTTGAAAATGTGGGTTTTAGAGACAAGGATTCATCTTCCTTTTTTTTAGTCAATTTTTTGGTGGTCGAAATCTAGATTTCTGTCTGGTTGATGAAGCGTCATCTGTTATCTTTTAAAAAAAAAATTAAAACACATGGAACAATCACCATGGCATTTCTTTTTGTTCTCGTATTTTTTTCTCGTTTGCATTTTTTTATGAACTAGTTGAAGAACAATTTATCATACTTTGTCAAGGATTGAAAAGATTCTATGATGGAGGACTAAAGTGAACAATACACATAAATATAATGTCCAATCAATATACTAAGAAGCAAATTTCATTTTGATACAACATTTTATTTTTTCTTATTTTTCATTCTCTAATAGAAAGATATGAGAGAGAGAGTATCGTATTTTGATTTAAGAAATAGTTTTTTTTATTAGAACTAATTTTATTCATGAAAAAGGTTAATCTTGATGCTAATGAGTAACTTTTGAGATGGAAGTTTTTTCAGTTATTATTTGAACTTTATAATATCTATAAAAATAGATTTAGTCTCAAAAAGATTTTGAAAATCGAGCTGTGTTTTGATTTTTATATTGATTTTTAGGTTTTTTCAATTAAAAAAAAAGTGATTTATGTGATTTTTCTATATTTTTTTTTGTTAAAATGGTAGAAAAAATAAGTTCTAGGGTAAAAAATTTATCTTACCTCTTTTCCTGCCACCACAATAGTGGTTGGAATCTAAGTTTACAATTAATAGACAACTTTTACTTTTTTATATAAAAAAATAGGATTTTATTTAAATAAAAACTGTGTTTCACATAAGTGTGTGATCATGTGGTTAAATTTATTATTTTCAAATATATTGGGCAGGTTTTTGTGAGTTTAAGAAATTATTTTGAAATGCTTGATTTAATAAAATAAATTTTTATTTTATTAATTAAAAACATTAGAACTTTAGGCGTCAATTTTAAACTAAAACAAAAAATTCAGCCTTTTTTTTTAAATTGTACACGAGGCCTACTTTCAGTTATCCTAGTAATTAAAGTGTTTAGGTTTTTGTTTTTAATTTTAAAATTTAATATTGAATTTTTGTTATTTTATTATTTAATATTTATTTAATTTTGAATTAGTCTTTTATATTTTATAGCTAAATTAAAAAAATATTATTAAATTTAGTAGAGTCAATGATGATAACAGGTTTAACAAACTAAATTAAATTAGTTTAGATTGATTTGAGTGAATTTAATATATTATTATTAAAAAAAATCATCCAAAAATTCTTTTATATTTAACAAAATTTTGGATGAAGCACGAGAAATAACCTGGTATAATCTAAACACGCGTGGAGAGAAGCCCAAGTTAACATCTAGGCCCAAAATCTAAACCATACACGCGTCGAGAGAAGCACACAGGGTGGTGGTCCTGTGAGGTGAAACAATTATAGAAAGACGAAACGCTCCAGGACTGGGACCCACCTACTAACTATAGTTAGAAACTTAGCAGGCCAATTGGGCTACCTTCACCTGGCTGTACATAACCTTGGTTAAAGTTAAGCCTTCCTCGGGTTTAACTTCCGAAAAGATCGCTCTCTTGCTCGTCCTCCTATTCAAGATTGTACTTTTTAGGGTTTCAAAAAAAAAAAAATCCCCAAATTTTCTCTTTCAAAATTTACAAGTTTTCAATAATTCAGATTCAAATTGAGTGATGGATTCATTGATTACATGTTTAAATAAAGAGGATTAAGAGAGAAATGGAAACGCAGAGAATAACAGAGTTTCCACATAAAAACATGGATAAGCGTCCTAGGAAACGACAACGTTTAACAGGGGGCGTACCTCCTCCTCTCTTAGCTCCTCCAAAGGTAGGTTTTGATCTTCTCTAAAATCTAAGAAATCAGAAACTTTCAATTTTAATTTTGATTTTGATTTTGATTTTTTATTGCAGCAGGTGATTCCTGGGATGTTTTGCGGGTATGGGTTTTACAATGGGAATGGTTCACCTCCTTGGAGACCTGATGATAAAGATGGACATTATGTTTTCGCCATTGGAGAGAATTTGACTCCGCGCTGTAAGTCCCCGTTAAAATTTCTGTATCAAATAGCTTCAAAACTTATTTTTATCGGGGGCTGATATCTTATTTCCTTACTTAATTTGCTTTTGATATTATTTAAGGTTTGATTTAATTGGATCATTTTATTTTTTTTTGGTAAGGAGGATTCCAAAAGTGCCATTTCTAAGCACCTCGTATTTTTAACTGGTTATTCTGAGAAACTGTAAAGTTTAATATATTGGTTCTGATCATATTTTCTTTGCTGATACTGTCTTTTTTTCCCCTTTAATCTTGCAGACAGGATTCTTAGCAAGATGGGTGAAGGTTAGTACTTTTTTGGGTTTTGATTTTGTCATATGTATCCCTTTTATATGAATTTGTGATCTATAATTTGAGAAGTTATTTCTATCGTTTTCTTACTCTTATCTCGTGATTGCTTTCATGCAGGAACTTTTGGGCAGGTCTTGGAATGTTTTGATAATGAAAAGAAAGAAGGAGTGGCAATCAAAATTGTCCGCTCCATACACAAGTATCGCGAAGCTGCAATGATTGAAATTGATGTCTTGCAGAGGCTGGCTAGGCATGATTTTGGTAGCACACGGTAAGGCTTTGCATTTTCTTTTTTCTACCCTTGTTCATTCTAGAAGTTTGAAGTGATTTTAGTATAAGTGGTTTTATTCTTTGCAGTTGTGTACAAATACGGAATTGGTTTGACTATCGTAATCATGTTTGTATTGTAAGTATTTGTCAGTATTTCTGATTTGATTAATTTGAGAGCAATAAATGCTCCTGCATGCCTAAATGCTCTGTGAGTTAGCTTGCGGATGAATTTAAATGGTTTCAACAGGTATTTGAGAAGCTTGGACCAAGCTTATATGATTTTCTCCGCAAAAACAGCTATCGGTCATTTCCCATTGATCTTGTCCGGGAGCTTGGCAGACAACTTTTGGAGTCTGTTGCATGTGTGTGGACAATTCTTGTACCATTTTTATCTATATTTTATATAAACTCGATGCTCAGATGCTCTTAATTGGAAACAAAATTTAACCATATATTCTAACTTCTTTTTTGCATTTTCTTATTTTCTTGAACCCCAAAGTAAATATTGTTTGGATTAGCATGGAGTTGGTTGATAATAGAGATGGTATTTTTAGTTTGCTCATTAGTTTGTTACCTTTGCAGTTATGCATGATTTACGTCTGATTCACACTGACTTGAAGCCTGAAAATATTCTACTTGTTTCCTCTGAGTACATCAAAGTGCCAGATTACAAGGTAATGTTTCAAGGTTTGGTTTAATGTTTTTTTTTTCTTTCTTTTTTGTATTGCATGATTTTGTCATGACTTTGAACTTGTATCTGCAAGTTTAAGACTGTAAATGAACTGGAATTTGGAACACAACTGAAGCTTCTCTTAGCCAAATAAAAGAACTTGTCTTATTTCTTTTTTTTCTTGCATGTTCATTTTTACACCTGAACCTGTTAATGTACTTTAAAATTTTGATTTGATTCTTTATCTAAGCAACATTGTTGGTAGAACATTTCGTACCATGCGCCATGCATTGTTAAGATATGTTACTCCTGTGTAACATCACATGCTAATCATATAACATACTTGCAATTTGAAAGTTTTCCTTATATTCATGATAACTGCCAGGAGATACATTACATTGGAGCATTCTCTTATTTCCACTTCCCAACCCAAGCCATGATTGAATTGTGTTTTTCTCTTTTCCCCTCGTTGTTGATAGACTGATGATTTTTTTTCTCTTCTCTTTCATGTGATTTAGTTTCTTTCACGGTCCACAAAAGATGGTTCCTACTTCAAGAATCTTCCCAAGTCAAGTGCTATTAAGCTCATTGATTTTGGAAGTACTACATTTGAACATCAGGATCACAACTATGTGGTGTCAACACGACATTATCGTGCACCAGAGGTTATTTTAGGTAATCACTAAAACTATTGTTGCGCTGATGTTTTGAATTTTGATGCTTGTCGTCAAATGATATTCCATGGCACATGTTTTCTTCAGGTCTTGGGTGGAACTATCCCTGTGATATATGGAGTGTGGGCTGCATACTTGTTGAATTATGTTCTGTAAGTAACATCAGTTTTGTATTCTCTCCCCTTGATTACATTTTCCCATGTTGCTGAATAATTGTTCTGGTTCTTATTGGCCAGAAAGGGTTTCAAGTGAAAGGTTAAGTAAGACAGGCTGCAGTGGTCGGAACTGCCTGAGAAAATAAAATTTTTCTTATATGAATTGTTAACATTCTCTTTGTTTGATGCATTTCTAGTAGCCAAATATTATTTGCCAAGTTTTTTATTAAGGCATGTTTGGCCTGGGGTGATTTTGTGTTCTCAGATGGACTACTTTGGGACATAGGGCATCCATAAAGAGTGTGAACTGTAATTTAATATTGCATACTTGAAGGAAGCTAATTTATGTTTGTGTTATTTTGGTTTGTCTATGACTAGGGTGAGGCCCTTTTTCAAACTCATGAGAACTTGGAACATCTTGCCATGATGGAGAGGGTTTTAGGACCACTGCCACAACACATGGCGATCAGGGCTGAGTAAGAGAATTTGCTGTAGTTGCTCTATTTGTTTGTTCCCATCTTTCCACGTGGATGAATTACTTACTTTGTGCCCGATCTTGTTGCAGTCGACGTGCTGAGAAATATTTCAGGAGAGGTGTGCGATTGGATTGGCCTGAGGGTGCAACTTCAAGAGAAAGCATGAGAGCAGTTACGAAGTTGCCTCGTCTGCCAGTAATTTTTCAGAATCCATCTCAATTAGTTTACTTGTAAAATAACCTGCTGCCTGCCTATACTTGTGCTGAAAAATAGTAATCCACAAAGAGAGGTCTTGAAAAGCATGGTTGAAAAGAGCTGGTTGCATTACTTAAATTTTTGAGAGTATCTTCCAAAATTCATCTCACTCAATTCCCAGAATAGCTGACAAGCGTATCTTTGAAATCACTATTTCCTGCCTTGCTTCATTCTCTGTTGAAAGAAACCACTTCACGTTCATTCACTTAAAAAAAGTAACCTCAATAAGATTTTACTCTTTTCCTATGTAGAAACTTTGGGTATGGCTTTGTTTTCTGATCCTGTTATAACATGCCCTTTGATGTCTGCCGGTGATCTCTATTTGTATTTGTTCCTGATTTTCTCCGCTCCCCCCCTTCTTTTAATTTTTCACTTCATGCAATTGCAAATTTATGTACTGTTTTGAATTTCTTTGGCAGAACATAATAATGCAGCACGTGGATCATTCTGCTGGTGATTTAATTGATCTCTTGCAAGGACTCCTAAGATATGACCCAGCAGAGCGGCTCAAAGCCAGGGAAGCGTTGAGGCACCCATTCTTCTCAAGAGATCTTAGAAGATATGGCTATCCCGTGTAATCGGGATTCTCCCCTCTTCATTTTGACGAGCTTTGAGTCACCATATAAACAAAGAGAACATGCAGCGATTGGCGTTGACTGGCATCATATGATGTTAGGTTAATTGTACCCTTGTTCCATATAGTAAAGTGTATTCTCATTCCCTACAGTGCCCATTTGCCTTTTAGTTTTTGGGTTTCTGATCCAAATTGTTTGGGTAACCAACAACCCACTAAATTATTTCTACTTTGTTTTGTGAAGATGAAGAAAAATCAAAATTTATTATTCTATGTCTCAGATTTGGCTCATCATCTTGATTTCTTCCCAATAGCACTCCCTCTTTAAATTTTGGTGCCTGTGGCAAAGCAATCGGATTGGCTTTTGGTGCCTGTGAACCCGATGAATCATGTGCAGTAAAAATTAATTAGCATCTTATCTTCTCAAGCATATCAACATTGCTTTGGTGATGTCGCTGTGAGCTTAGAGTAAACAATAAATGTCATAATCGCGTGTTAGCTGTAATTGCACAAGAGCACGCATTATCTGTAGCGCATTTAGAGGAAATAATTAGTATTGCAAACTGTAGTGCTCTAAATATTCTAATGTTTTTACTAAAATAAAACTACCAAGAAAGTAAAGGTCGGAGACTCTATAATGTGACCCACGACCTCCTCAGGTTAGTAGTTGAAAGTTGAAACGGTGGGGCATGGGAGGTTTTGCCTTCTTTTGCAGATATGATGTGCTTTCACGGCTTCGTGTGAATTTCTTCTACTCTCTCTCTCTCTCTGCCTCTCTCTCTCAGTGCACTGAACTTGACACCGCAGAAGGTTATTCACAGAGAGGCTTGGCACATTTTTACAGCGGTCTACCTTGTTATAAATGGATTCCAAGCAAATGAATATCAGATCCAAGATTCCTAGCTAAAAATTACATTACATAGACGGGCACAGTTTCACCATCACTGAGCTTAGAAAGCGACCGCTCAAAGGGAAAGAATAAAATCCCAAAAATCCATGAAGTAAAATTCCTAACCATTGCATTCGTTTTGTAAATATGAACTTACCTTCTTGGTAAATAAACCAAAAAACTCCACATGAAAAACATCAAATTCGAAGGGCTTAGCTTAATGGTGAAAAGGATCTCCACCAAAATACAACTTCTTGTAAAATCCTTGCACACTAACCTGGGTAGCTTATCAATTTAGTATATGACAATTTGCTTTTATTTTAAAAGTATTTTTAATTTGAAAATAAATTAAAATATTTTTTTTATTTTAAATATCAGCATTGTTGAAAAATTAATTCAACTTAATAATTTAAATTGTTAGGTGAAATCCTATGATATGATTTATATTATTTTTTTAATATATTTCCTTAAGCAAAAACCTTTTGAGCTTGAAACTTGCACAAACTCATAATATCATGTGCTTAATTTTTATCAAATAAATAAAGATGATGAGATTTGAACTCGTGATAGTTTGATTATCAAGGCTCTAATACTATATTAAAGAACCAATTCAACCTAATAGTTTAAGTTGTTAGGTGAGGTTCTATGATATGATTTATATTATTATCTAACAAGTACATTAAAATCTTAAAAAAAAATATTTTAAAAAAATTAATTTAATATTTTTTAAAATAAAAAATATTTTTAAAAACACTCAAAAATAAAAAAAAAAGAAGCTAACAAACTCTCTAAACATCCTTAGTTGATATACATAAAGACATCCAGTAATTTAGCAGTCACGACACTAATCATGCTTTAGTTGATTTTATGCTTTTATGATCATAAAAGGGAATAGTTTTCTATTATTAAATATATCCATGTATTGATTAAAATTTAATTTTTTTTCTTTAAATAATTTTAATAATAAACTTTCAGATATGTCGGTATTTTTTAAAAAAGTTATATACTAATTTAATATTCAAATTCATAAAGTTAGAAGAAAATAACAAGCCTTTTAATTTGAAATCAACCCCTCAAAGTTATAAAAATAAAATAAAATAAATACATTGAAGAAAAATATTATTGACACAAACCCCAAAAAAAATATATTCTTAGCATCGAAATCAGAAAAAAGAAATGCAATCGCCAAAAAAAAAAGGAGCCCGACGTCCCCTCCAATTTGTACACTTCTGCGACGAATCCGGACAAGGGCAATATAGAGTCTAGATTCTTGCCTTTGTCACCTTGAAGATTTTACATTTTTATTTTTCTCGAATGCTATGAATCGTAGCCCTTCTGGTGCGGAGGATTATTGATGTGCCCCACGCCAACATGGGATTTCTTTTCGCCGAATAGGCCAAGAGGGCATTCGAACCAGAGAAAGCACAGCTTATTATATTCCCATATATATATATATATATATATATATAGAGAGAGAGAGAGAGAGAGAGAGAGTTTTTAGACATTATTTTTAGTATGTTTAAGATCTAATTAAAAGTAAAATTAATTTATTTAAGGAGACTCAACGATAAGATGTTTTTTGATAAAAGAATTGATTGCGTCACTGATCTTGAAAACCTAGATAAGAGAAGTGAGAGAATATACTATTTAAAGAAAACTTTATATCTCACCAGATAGAAGTTTATCCAAAGTGAAGCAATGTATAGAGAATCACATATAGGTTGAAGAAGCTAGTTTGCTACGACAAAGACCTTTTTATTTTTACAAGGACAACTAGAACGACTAACCTTCTAAGTGAAGTAAGCAGGGTATTCTAAGTAAATATCTTAGTGCCACCTTTAAAATGACATTTATTTTCTTCGGATGATAGCTAAAGGTATCTCAACACTTATCCTAGGAATGTACAATTCTTTAAGGAATGGATAGACCTAGTCTTCCTAGTGTTATATGCATCAATCTCTAGGGGATGAATGTAATCTCCCTAGTGCTACATGCACCAATCTTTAAGGGATAGACATGGTTTTCTTAGTGCTATATGCACCTGTCTCTAATAAATGAATGTGATATTTCCAGTGCTATATGCACCAATCTCTAGAGGATAACCCTAATTTTCAAGGGATAAATATGGTCTCCCTATTAATTTATACATAACTCATCAAGGGATTGACTTAATCTCCTTAAAGGTAATAGTCCATCAAATTACTAAGGTATGGCCTTATCCCCTTGTCATTTGTATAACTCTATCTCTCCAAGGCAATAACCTTCTAGTAATTTATGCACACCTCATCAAGGGATTGACTTAATCTTCCTAAAGGCAATAGTCCCTCAAATCACCAAGATATGGACTTATCCCCATGCCATTTGCATAACTATATCTCTTCAAGGCAATAACCTCACTTTCTAGAGGTCTTTCTAGTACAATAACAACATCATCCAATCACCAGTCTTTAATGGGGAGCTCTTATACCCCGATGACAATGCTAAGAAAGCTATAGACTCTTACTCTCTAAAGAACTTATAGTTACTAAGAAATTTTTAAGTATAGATTCACCCTCATTGGGTTCAACATAACCACTTAGAAACTTGTATAGATGATGGTTATGGTATTCTTAATCTCTTATAATTTTTTTTAGTACAAATTATTAGTCTTTTATCTTTGAAAGAAGTTCTTTAAATCCATATGCATATTTCTTTGTATTTTTTCCAGTTTGCCTCCATTCTATACAAGCAAAACCCACCACTTTACTTGAACTGAGAGATTAATAAAGTTTTTGTATATTATTATATCACAAAGATTGGGGGGTTGTTGATGAATCAAGATTTTATCAATATATCTTTATTATATCAACACCTCTCTCAAGATCAAAGAGGCTGATACATTTTATTTTGGCCTCTAAGTTTGATTAAAACCACCTAAATCCAAAGCCATCTATCTTGTGATAAAACAAGCCTAGTTTTGGTTTGTTATAACCATAACAAACTCTTCTAGAAGCTCTTAATCAACCTCTAAAAGGAGAGGTAATCTCACAGGAAAAAAAGTAAAAGAGGGAAGGAATTTGTTTAAGGTCTAAGGGATTCAATATTGATTTCAAGAGCTTAGATAAAAGTTTATAGGTTTGGCCTTATTGGGTTTAGAAACAAGAAGAAAGAAAAATAGCTATATAAATCTACTCGCATTGAAGATTTCAAGCTTGAAAGGTATATTTTTACAAGCTTTGAAAGTGAAGTCCATGAGGCTTGCTAGATTCAAAACCATTTATTTACTATATAATGCAATGTTTTTTTGAATATGTTGCTGTGAAGATTGGTGTCCTGGTAAGTTGATTGAAATCGACCAAATGCGGCAATGATTTGGACTAATTTTGGTCTCTTTCTTTGTAGTGAACTATCTGGAAAACTCGATTAGTCGATAATCTAGGATTTATTTGCATCATTAATAAGTTTTATAGGTTTTAATTCTAGAGTTTCAATTTTGAATCAAAACCCCTTTTGATCAAACCATGCCTTCTTAGTGATAATCAATGGGTTTTAATGCTTGCTTTTTGATCTATATATGTTTACGAATAAAACCATGCTTTTTTTGTTTGAAATTTAATCTAGGTTGGGTTTCATGTTGCTAAGTCCAGGTATGAATGTTTTTCGTGTTCGTCATTTTCTTTGTGTTTGATCTGTTTCATCTAAGAAATTTTGAGCTTTTATGTTTTTTTATATTTAATTTTTTTTTTTTTGCTTTGGCCATTGTTTTTGGTTTGTTTTCAAGTCAATATGGTCGGGTCAAAATCAGGTCAGATATTTAAGGCTTTGTTTGGCTTGCCACTTTTTTGTATAAAAGGATTTTTTGCTTAAACCTGTTTTAGCAATTTTCTAAGGAAGAAAAAATGGTTTTCTCCAAACATGGCCTTACAAAAAAAATAAAAAATAAATAATTTTTATATGTTGCATACAGACCAATCTTTATAAAAAAAAATGCATTTGATTTATAAAAAAAGAGAAAAAAAAATAGTGTTGTTTTAGAAAATACCTGTGTTAATTTTTCTTTGTAATTTTTTTGAAATTGAAATAAAGTTTGTAAAATTCTTTAAGAATTTAGTCAATATTTCAATAATTCTAAAATTTTTAATTCATGAAAATTAATAGTCAACATCCTCGTATAAACATTGGATCTATAAGTAGGCTATTATTTAAATATTAGAAGTTCACTAGAAAATTTTCAGAAATATTTTTAGATATTCATCATTTTTAATTAGAAGTATTTTTCACCACAATATACGAATTGTGGAAAATTCTTTCACCTTCCAGGATAGATAAACTTTGTCAGGGCATTTACATATATAATTTCCATAAGAATTTATCTGGGCATACGAGCCTATAATAAATTTGAAATATCAGACTTATTCGTAAGAGTAAATTTTTATCCTAAGCCATAGACAAACCACAAGTCAGGAATTCGTCAAAACCTTTAAACCATATTTAGACCACACAATGCTATTTATTTTAGGTAAGATGCGCTAAAGATGTTAATTCCTTTTCTAACCACAACCAACCCCTTATCTTTGAATTTTTGATAAGACTAGTACACTCGGGTTTTCTAGCGACTCCAAACCAAACAAGTAGGTAGTGACTCATTGACCCCCGACACTACTCTCCCACGTGCGACAATTATAATTCATCCACAAATAACTTTTTTGTATCTTTAAAGGACATCCCTCTAGTAACATTCAAGAACATATTGCTTTCGTCAATATAAATGACATTATTATCTGTATTAAGAACAATAATGTCATTATAATGACACAAAATAAAAAAGCTTGAAGACATGTTCTGTAAATTAAGAATACTCATTTCATCAAAATTAAATTATCTCATAATTCAATGTAAACTCTAATTGCTATCACTTTGACCTTAATAATATTGATGAAAATATATCTAATTGCACCAATTAAAAACTAAATGATCTCAATTGAACAAAATCCCTAGTTATGATAATTTTTTACCAAAAATTCAACGTATATTCTAGTTATTATGATTTTAACTATAACTTTATTAATAACATTAATTGATTAAAAATTTATCTAATTGCATCAATTAAAATAATATTTATCTCAATTCAAAAGTTTACATTAAATATGACAAATGACTGAACAATCACTTTAAAATTTAATTTTTATAATTCAAACCTATTTGATTCCATAAATAACATTAATTATATTAAAAATATATAATTGCAACACTCAAAACCCAAAATTATCTTAATATCAATAAGAAACTTAATTATCAAACACAACACATATAGTTATAAATTAAAATTTAAAATTTATTAATTCAATAATGAAACCGTAAAATTAAAAGACAATGTGAGGCTATCTATGTCTAGAGAGGTTGTTTAGGTCAGCGGTTTACAACGAAAAAACAACAGAAAGACTCATGGAAACAAGAGGAAGATGATTTTGGTGGGTGATTGAAGGCTATTTCAAGCTATAAAAAGCTGGTTTGGGTGAAGGTTTTGAAGTTCTTAGGATTTTTTTCTGCATGCTCGAGAATCATCGAAAACGAACAGGGAATTATATATTAATTATAACTAATATTCTGAATTACAATTGTATTATATAATCGTATTTAAGAGAATTATAATAATATTAAACCTGTGATTTTGAATCGAGTTTATAATAAAATCACAAGTGAGAATAATAGTTATATTTAAAAACACGATTATGAATAATAGTACTATATTATTTTTCTAAATTTTTTCGAAACCCTTTCTAATAACAGTGTTAATTTGTTTTTTTTTTTTAAATCCGTGAACAAGTAGTGAGCCCTCCGGTTCTGGTTTAAAATGGAAAGTGGAGGACCCCACTGTCACGTCACCTATTAAGAAGACAAATGAGGTTTGCTTATAAAATCTCCTCTAATCCCCTCTCCGCCAATCATCATCCTCCTCCCACGTGGGCATTTAGTATACTATAGTCCTTCTCCCACGTGGGCATTTGGACCCCACTTTATCATGACCTCGTATATTGATTATTTTATTTTAAACCAGTGATCAAGTCCTTGATTTGCTCATTGTAACCTGCCTCCTGCTCCAGTGCTGCTGCTACCCCTTTTTTCTATTCCATTTCCATCGCCGTTATCATCAACCCCTTTGGCTTTCTTTGATCTACTCCCTTCTCTCTCTCTCTCCCTTCTCTCTCTCTCTTCTCTTCCTTCTTTTTTCCTGGTGTCTTTTCTTCACCTTTCCCTGTTCTAGCTGTTTTCTTCTGATCTTGGTATATTCAGGCTTGTTCTGCCCCCAGAATCGTGATTTAATTTCCTGATCATAAAAGATAGAGTAGGGTATATATATATTGTTGGAAGCTACTAGTTACATACATACATACATATTCATATAAAGAGAGAGGAGGACATGGGTGATTCTTCTGCTTCATACATCCACATGGTATTTGGAGAATTATTAATTTGATCAATAATATTATCCATGATGCATAATCTTTTCTTCTTTCTTTCCTTCTGTTTTTGCATGGAATTAAGCTATATTCATAATTAAGGTATGTATGTGATTGATGATCTTGCAGGTGCACCATCTAATAGAAGAGTGCATCATATTCAACATGAGCAAAGAAGAGTGCATGGAAGCTCTGTCCAAGCATGCTAACATCAAACCTGTCATTACTTCCACAGGTACAAGCCGGCATCTTCTTTTCTTTACCCAGTAGGACTTGCACAAAGGCACACTAGCTGACTAACACATGCTAGCTAAACTTAACAAGGTAATTAATTATACAGCCATTTGGAGTAATTAACTTGCGTCTGTATGTGTGTTAAATATCCCAACAGTATGGAAGGAGTTGGAGAAAGAAAACAAGGAGTTCTTCGAGGCCTACGAGAAGAGAAGAGGAGAGAAAGCTGTTCAAGAAGGGGATAAAAGCACGGGATCCAAGACATGAGTAATTCTCATCTCATCTCATCTCATCTTTCCAGGTTAATGGAGTAAGTAGTAGTACCACCAGCAGCAGTCAAATTAATAAATAACGCTGTATTTTGGCTAGAATTCTTCAAGGCCAAACAGTAGCTTCCCTAGCTAGCTGCAGCCTGAAGGTTCTTTCAGTAATATGCACGGCAACTCTAGGGCAGATTAATATTTAGATAGTAATCCTAGTAAAAATTAAGAAGAAAAAAAAGCTCCTCCAACCCAAAATATCAAAAGATCAGGCGCCGCACGGTCCTAGAGCGAAATGGACTGCCAAAACGGCGTAGTGTAGCGAGTCCTGTTTTGCTGTAATATTGGGAATTGCGTGTCGACATGTGGGAGCAGCATGCGGTCAGGGGGTTGCATGGAACCATGACACGTTGTGTTAACGTGGCACCGCCCTCTTGACCTCTCTCTTCTATAACGTCGGCGTCCGCTCGCCTCTGGCTCCCTCTGCTTTGTAAATGTTTTTATTTAGCTACCCAATGAAATTTGTTGTGTTGCAATTTGCATGTATATTTTCTCTCATCTTTCTTTAGAAGTTTATTTAAAAATCTATTCAAATGATATTTTTAAAAATAAAATAGATAATGTTTAGTTTGTTTTTTTGGTGCAAAAGTATTTAAAATATTTCTCACCGAAAAAACAAACTAAAAATGATCTTTTGTGAATCAATATTGAAAAAGAACAAAGAATTGGGGGACCGCTTGGAAGGTCATGGGTGGTCATTGTCGGAAGCTTTTCGGCATTGGTTCTTTTTATCAATTAATTAGCTACATAGCTGAACGATAGTCTGGGGAGTGACGGCAACAGTCGTTATCGTACCATTTGATGGTAAGTCTACGGTGAGCAATGTCTGATATTTTTTTTTCCCGACAATAAAGAATATTCTTGAATCAACTAGTTAAGAATGGATTATTTTTCTTAATAATCTTAATAACGTATTTCCACGTCAATATGGTATATTTAGAGATTTTTCAAATACTTGTACAAAATCTTCTTAATCAGCAGGTCACGAAGGTTACAAAGTCAAATAATTAAGAGTCACGATCCATGAATCCCTACAACTACGATTTCTTAGCAGCTCCGTCGCTAGTATTTTCCCACGAGCTTGAGGAGCATCATGCTCTGAATCTTGGCTCGCCAAGTCAAATACAAACACTTCGCGGGTGGGGACCATCCAGCCTCTGCGTAACAAGACAAGAGGGAAGATAACACCATCTACTACCGTCATTGTCTTCGGAATGTGGTTTTTTTTAAAAAAAAAAATTATTTTAAAATATATTAAAATAATATTTTTTATTTTTTAAAAAATATTTTTAATATTAAAAAATCAAAATAATTTGAAAAAATAAAAACATATTAATTTAAAATAAAATAAAAATTAAAAAAAATAATTTATTTTAAAAATATTTTTAAAATGTAATGCAAATCACAATAATAAATAGGAAGTTGGAAGAGTTTGTGGGAACTATAGTTTGTCCTATTAATTAATTTTCTAATAACTTAAGCATTTTCTTAGGCAAATTCCAGGATTACTTGCTATGATAATGATTAATACATACTGTGTTAAGGAAATAACCAATTTTAAAAATTTTTATTGTGTTAAATTAATTTGTTTTTGTATTTTTAAATTATTTTATTATAATGTATTAATATTAAAAATAAATTTTTTAAAAAATATTATTTTAATAAAAAATATTTTACAAAATAACTATTACAATACATAATCATAAAATATCTGAAATAAATCATGGGTAGCTGCACCCACCACTTTCTTCTCTAGGATAATAAATTGCTTTATGAGTTAGCAATTACAATCAATCATTTGCAATTGTAATAATTTAAATAATTAGTTAATTACAAAGTGCGAGGGCAGACTGCGTTTAAAATATTATGATTTTAATTAAAACATGTAATTAATTTTGATTTTATAAAAATAATGTTTCTTTTTATATATATATATATATATATATATATATATATATATATATATATATATAGATATTGACACCTGGCCATATATCATAAACTCTGATCATATTCAATAGCGGTGGACCGGGAAGGCACCCAAAAAAATTCAAGGTACACTATGAATAACAGCCCAAAAGCAAGATAACAGTTTTACATGATACTGGTGCTGCTTCAAAGTAAATATCATTACATGGGCTCGAGGAATACATCTAATTATTTGCTGTTGTTTATTATTAAAGAATTGGAAAAACATGGATGAATGCTGTCGACAGGTGTGTGTGTGTGTGTGTGTAAATGTAGATTTATTGTTAAAATTATGAATTGAATTATAAAATTATATGATTTCATGAGTGAATATGTAACTAATAAATAAATCTAAAATAAAAACTTAAAAATTAATAAAATCAGACGTATAAAATTAATAAACTCGATTAAAATTATACAAAATCGTAATTTTTCACTTGATTGTATGAGTTTGTAGAAGTATAAATAAATCCGAATCAACTCCGTTCTCAACCTTTGCCTTCTTGCCAAAAGTGAAATGAACAAGGAAAAAACAAAAGAAGACACTTAAATTTCTATTTCTATTTCCAATTGCAAGTTCATTCTCATCAAACCCGCTTCTTGCCAGGTTAGCTCTCTTTGCCTACACTGTAAAAAACAAAAGAAAGTTTGTGTTTTTTGTAGTAATTCTTTGAATTTGGAGAATATGGCCGATCAAAATCACTGTTGTCTGTGTTGATTCTTGAACCTCTCTTTTTTTAAAAACAAATTATAATGTCATGATTTGGGATTAACCTCGTCGTTCATTTTTAAATGTATGAATGGTGTTCTTTCTCAGGAGATAAGCAGAGATGGTTTTCTGGGTTTTTGGCTATGGTTCACTAGTATGGAACCCAGGTTTTGAATACGATGCGAAAGTGATTGGATTTATCAAGGATTACAGGCTTGTTTTTCTTTTAGATCTTGGCATGTTTGTGTATTAATTTGAAGTTATTTTTATCAATTACAGTAATAATCTTGGTTTTTTATAGTCTTTAACTAGTTCAGCTGTTGTTAACAAATCTCATTTTCTGTACGCCAGCTTGCACTGATCACAGAGGTACACCTGAAAGTCCTGCAAGAACTTGCACGTTGGAAGATGTTGAAGGACCTGTTGCGTTAGTGGTGGTGGAGGTCAGCCATGAATGCTCGTCTTTTTAGGTTAAAGCTTTGTACTGCTGCGCTATCCTACTCTCAATAGGCTTTTGTTTTTCTTGTTTTGTTTCTTATTCCTCTCTTTTCAATTCTTGTAGCGGGGAGCTGCCTTCTGTGTACGGGGAGGTCCTGGAACGGAACGATTAGCTATGGAGGTATGTCCTGTTATTGTATTTCTATCTTAAAATTGCTTTAGATTTAGCAGAACTGGCTATTTATTAATTTGATCATAGGTATCAGACCGACCTGGGCTTCATCCGGTTAAAAATTCAGGTTCTAGGTTATATAAAATTATCTAGAAAAATTAAAAAAAATAGTTGAAATTTTATTATTTTATATAAAAAAATTAAAAAAAAAACAATCTATGTGAATATAGACTATACAGGTTATAAATAATGAAGTTTAAAAAATTATTTTAAAAGTTTTTGTATTTCACATTAAAAAAATTATATTAATATGTTATTATTTTAAGTTAAAGTATTTAAACCAAATGGTTTTTTATTTCATATTAAAAAAACATAATTTTTTTTTGGTAAATATAAAATATATATACTAAAAGGCTTCAAATCTCACATTTAAAAAATAAAATATTCTTCTAGTATTTATATAGTAAACCTTGAAAAAGATTAATAACCGAATAATATATATATATAACTAGTAGAAAAAATACATTTGAAAAAAAAAACAAACAAACCAGGTTTCAACCAAGTTTTGCCTGGTCGCTCGGGTTATAGGTCAACCGGGTTTTGTCAGGGTTTTACTTATCTTGATTTTTTATTTTACTCGAACTGGTTTAGCTATCAATTTAATTTACCAGACCAATCCAAGTTTAATAGCCATGAAATAAAAAGGATATGATATAAGATAGAGTGGCAATACTAAACTCATGACCTTAATTACATAAATTAGCCACATTCATTTAGTGTTGTAGTTGGGAAAGAAATATTTTCCGCTGCTTTTTTTGAAAACAGTTGCTGAATTGTCATTTCTTACATGGAGCGATATGCATTGCTTTCTTTTTGTAGTGTTTGGAGAGGATAGAAAGCGATAAAAAGAGCCTTGTAGATTTTTACAAGGTAAGGTAATGGTTTGTTTTTATTCAAGTGTTTGAATTTGCCGGATCATTTCTAGGCTTGTCTCTTTGCTCTTTGTCCTCTTATTTATGATCCATTTCTGCTTTTTCCTCAACGTAGGGGAATCCTCTTGCTTTATTGGGTTTTTTTTATTTGTTAGCGCATCCCTCTTGCTTCAATTTTTTATATTTCCTCTTCCTGTAAAACTTTAGCTTTACTCTAAATTGAATATAAAAAAATACAAAAATATATGCAATTTAAGCATTACAATTAAAATTAAAGGTATTATAATGTTACATCTAGTTATTTGACTTGTGTTTCGTCAAAAATTGAATAAATATTTTTTTCAACAAAAAATATATACAGGTTTTTTCAATATATTTTTTTATATGAAAAAATCCCAAGTGTAAATTAAAAAGTTGATGCACATATTTAATTAAATAGATCAAGAATCATTTATTCCAATAAATAAATTATTATTTTTTATAATAACTAAAGATTAAATTGAAAAAAATAAGAGATGAATGTAAATAAAGAAATTTGATCTCGCAACAGCAATCTTATACTAGGTGATGTTTAATGATTTTGTTTCTTAGAATTAATATTTTATTTAATTAAATAATAATAATAAAAAGACATGCTTAAGAAAGTGATTGAATAAGATTTTTTTTTTTTAAATAATATTTAGGTTTACACGTAAAGAATGTCTTCTAATATCATAAAAAAAAAAAACTAATATAAATCCCGCAAAATATTTTATGGACTTTATTGTAAAGTATACAAGATCACTATTAAATTTTAAATATATATAAAATAAAGACTCTTAAATTTTTTAGTAAAATTTCAGCTCGATTCAATAATCAAATAAAAAACTATATTTATTAGCATAAAATTATGCATTAGAAAAAATAAGCTTTTAGTTGTTGAAATTAATTACTCCATGAAGTAGATGGATCAAGCCTATATTGTATATAAATTAAACTCAGTAATATCTGATTATCACTTGTTAAAATTCATATTGATTCAAATATTCTGAATAATCCTGTTGAATGTATTTTTTAGTTTCTTTGTTAGTGACCTTGTAATTGCCTCATCTGAAACTTCTAGTGGATTTTTAGTGTAGTTTAGATCACATCATTAAATGAGCATGATAAATATATAAGTTAGGTAATGAGATCGATATAAATTAATATAAAGCTAAAAAAAAAAAAATCCAACTCTAAACAAATTCAACATGATGAATTTGAAAAAAATAATTAAGCCCACAAAAAAAACCAAAAAATTATAGTATTTAGTATTGTGGTAATAATTATTTTTTAAAATATTTTTTTGTTGGAAATGTATTAAGATAATATTTTTTATTTTTTTTAATTTGTTAATAATATTATTGTATCAAAATAATTTAAAAATATAAAAAATTATTTAAAATTAATTTATTTTTTTTGAAAAAAAACACCGACACATAAATAATCACATGGCGCTCCTAAATCAAACAAAAGAAAGTTGGCAACCAGGCCAAAAGGTCCCCTCCATATAATATAAATTCAAAACTGGCATGTTGAGTAACTCTCTTTATTCCCCTCCTCCCCAGGCCAGGGTTTTCCTTTGCTTCCTCTTCTTCTCTTTTTATCATCAGGGTTTTAGCTTGAAAGAAGAAAAAAAATGGAGTCCATTGCTAAACAACCACTTAATCTCTCTCTCAATCCCCACCGTCCATCATTTCCACACCCCATCATTTCCCTCTCCTTCAAAACCCCACCTCCCTCATCATCTCCCTTCAAACTCTCCACCTCCATCAGAGCCTCGTCCTCCTCCCGCATCTCCCCACTCAATCAATCCCTCACCACCATCATCAAAACGACTTCCATCACCCTCACTGCCGCTGCCGTATTATTCTTCACGCGCTTCAACTCCAAACCCGCAATCGCCTCCCCGGTCGCAGCGTCGTCATCCACTGCAGACCCCACAAAAGAATCATCCAAAGAAAATGTTTCGTTTGAAGAACAAGAAAGAGCTCTTCAAGATCATCTGGCTCAAAACCCCAGTGATGTCGAAGCTTTACGGTCTCTCATGGAGGTGAGGATCAAATCAAAGAAACTTCAAGAGGCAATTGAAGTTGTTGACCGATTAATCGAGCTGGAACCACATGAGGATGAATGGCCATTGTTGAAATCGCAAATTTACATTTTCAGTGGAGATTTTGAGTCTGCTAAAGATGGGTTTGAAGCAGTTTTGCAAAAAGACCCACTTCGGGTCGAGGCTTATCATGGCCTTGTAATGGCGAATTCGGAATCCGGTGGCTCGATGGAAGTTGTGTTGAAAAGAATTGAGAGTGCAATGAATAAATGTAAGAAAGAAAAGAAGAACTCGGATTTGAGGGATTTTAAGTTATTGATTGCGCAAGTTAGAGTAATGGAGGAGAAGTATTTTGATGCGTTGAAGGTTTATGAGGAGTTGGTGAAAGAGGAACCGAGGGATTTTAGGCCGTATTTGTGTCAAGGGATGATTTATACTTTATTGAGGAAGAAAGATGAAGCAGAAAAGAAGTTTGAGCAGTTTAAAAAGCTTGTTCCGAAGAATCATCCTTATAGGGAGTATTTGGTTGAAAATATGTTTGCTACTAACTTCTTTTCGGAGAAGGTAGAGAGATAGAGGAGTTGAGGGGTGTGGCTGAATGCATTGAGGTTAAGGGTAATAACAAGGTTGTAGCTTTTTTCTTTTTTCTTGTGTTGTTATTTTGATTTTCGTTTTCGTTTTGATAAATGCCTTGGATAGAAGTTAGTTAGTTAGTTAGTGTTTAAATTTCCATGCTGGTTAGAGGAAGTGTTCATGAATGACTATCAGTCTCTCTATTTTTCTAGTTAGAAATGAAAATGGTAATGGATTTGCTAGTTATTTGGGGGAGAAATTTTTTTATTTATTTGTTATGGTATTGCATATATTTATGGCTCTGGTAAAGTTGCATCTACTTAGAGCTCAAATGATTATTGCATGGAGATAAAAGTCTTTAGCTATATCTTATAAGCAAGTTTCTTGGGGGGAATGCGTGATTCTGAATTTGTGGCTTTGTAGAAATGACCATTGTTCAGTTGAAATTTTATCTTCTAACTTGTTGAGTCTTGTTATTGACCGTTGATGTTGTTGTATGTCCTGCTAAGGCTATGAATTTGCAAAGTCATTTAGTTCTCTTCTACTTGGTTGGGAAGGAGGGTAAAATACTCTATGCTGTGCGCATTTTGAACTTCATTAGCTTCATTGGCAAGACAAAGGTGCCTACTCACCCTTGTACTGGGTGACCCAATTAGGCTTGTTCATGGATTCTAGTTTTTATTTTATCTGAACCCGAGTGCTTCCAACATTCAGAACAATAGCCATGTTAATCATCAGAAACCAGCTTCGCATTTCACTTTGGTTGGTTTTCTGCATGATCGTGAAGTGCTAAATTCATCCATGTGACCTTTTATTCCTAGTTATCCCTTAGCCAAATCTGAAAGAAAAAAACTTCATAATTATGACATGACATTCGCTTCTAGACTTGCCAAGTAGAAGAAAGTGAATGCAAATGCTATTGCTCATGATAAAGATTCTAGAATACAACCATGTTGGCCTTGTTGCTTTTCTTTTCCTCCTCCCCAGTAAATCCTGGTCATGCTATTGTCAGCGAATATTAAGTTACTCTTTGGTGAGAATGTGAAGTGGATTCCAACACCTTTTCTGCTCTTTCTGGATGAGTACTTTGGGGGGGCTAGTGTCTGTTAGCTCCACATTTCAATTATTAATCGCTATTTCAGAAGTCTTTTACATACTTTGGAAATGGGCATCAAAAGTGCTATTTAAGAGATGTGGTGAATATCTCGCATTAGAGGCTATATTTTGCTTGCAGGCTATTTATTGTCTTTAAAGTATTCTTCACAAAGATGTGTGCTATTTTAGTTTCACTCTGTAACTTGTTAATCAGGACTGAAAAAGCCATTTCTTGAATACAAAAGTTGGCCTCAGGAGGAATTTATAGATGGCGTTCTGCCATGTGCATCTTCTTTGATTGTTGAAAATGCATGTAAGGCTTATACTAAGGTGTTGAAGAGATCCACCATCTCTGCAAATGCTTTGCATGACGAGGCCGAGTGAGCTTGACTTTGTACCAGATAGGAGGCAAATGCTGGAGTTTGCATTATGGTGTCCTTACTGAAATTTCAGATTATTACAGGTATCATTTAGCGAGAATATTTTAGCTGGTTAAACTCAAGCTAAAATGCCATGTTAATCCAATGATTGTAGAGAATATGTGACTAAATTTGGAACCTGTGATTTGGTTCCAGTTCCATGTGCTACTCCCTTTTTGGACAGTTGAATTGGTAGTCTTTAAGCTTGAGAATATCTTCATGCAGTGTAAGATTATGATTTAATATCCATTAATTTTGCATGTCTATTTATTTCATACCAAATGATTCACAAGTAACTCAAATTTTCTGTAGCAGTGCGTTGTCATGTTAGATGCTATTCCTTACGTGCATAAAATTCTGTACAAAACAGAGGTATTTACTTGTCGTTGCCCTTTCCTGTGCAGAGAGGCTGTGGAATATGAAGTGAAGTTTCGATTTTCTCACGTGATTTATCTCCCGGTCCATATAGGGAATATTTGATTAATAACATGCATGCAACTAAGTTCTTTTCGGAGAAAGTAGAGGCAAGAAATTCAGTCCTGTAGTTTAGAGTCATCGTTGAATGAATTGAGGCTAAGGGTCGCAACAATGTTGTATTTCTTTTTGTCTTCTATTTTGGGTTTTCGTGGTTTGGTTTCGGTAAATCCCTTGGATAGAAGTTCTAATGATCTTGTGAGTGTCATGGTAGTCGGAGAGTTTCAAGGGCTGACCGTGTCTGAGTTTTTCTAGTTCCATGTGGGAATGGTACTGGATATGTCTACATGACATTGGACCTGCCAACAAGAAGAAAATGAAAACATTGTATATCACTCTGCGAATGTAGGATATGCTTTATTGGAAATCTTCACTGCCTAGCGTTGCCGATACTTTCCACCCATGCTGACTTTAAAGTTTTCAACACTTTATTATTGGCAGTGCAGACTAAAATCTGGATCTATATAATCAGATAAATATTGAGCAGTCATCTGCATGGTTTAAGAATTGTTTGTCTCGGCTGCAGTACGATTGAGGATTGTTAGGCACTCGATCAACTTGCTATTAACTTGGGATGTTGAATGAAACTGGATTATGTGATTCATTTTGACCTACTCTCAGTTATCTTGCATTATGCGTGTTAGAATTTTGTGCATCGCTTTATTTTTGGCATGTTTCTTCGTTTTTCTGGTCGAGTTTTGGCCAAGTCCCAAAGCTTTTCTGTAGTATCATATTTTTTTTCAACTCGCAATTACTTTCCTAAACACACACCCTGTTGGTTTACATGGTAAAAATTTCTGCACACAATTAAATTGTTCAGTAAAACTTTAAAGGCCATTTCTACAGTATGAAGTTAGCACTAGTATGAACTTTTTAGATGTCATTGCGGCAATGTCCATCTCCTTGGATTGTTGAACTTGCAGCTGGAGGCCATATGGGGTTGTCAAAAGCATCTCTGCAGATGCCTGTAAAAAGTCTTGGAATCGGCCTTGGTCTATCTACAGGCTGAGATTTTCTGGACACCCGATGATAAATCTTGATATTGAGGTTTTGTTTTACAGTTCTTTGACTTGGTGAAGAGCCCAGCACTAGAGATCGCAGTACAGTCTCTTTTGTTCTTGTGCAAAGCTTAGATGATCAAGCTTGTCGGGGCTAATCTTCCTTGTGTTTTCCATCAAGTGCTCCGACTAGACACTATTGAATGTAATTTCTCAGTGTAACTGCAAGTTGTTGCAGGCGTTATTTAGTTCGCACATATTGTAGCTGGATAAACAGCAGCTTAATGGGATGTGATGCTGCGGAATGTGACTTGACAATTTGATTTTGTTGAGAGCAGTGGCTGAGTCGGTCAGTTCCAAGGTATTGCAATAAATTGTCACTTTTTACCGTCCGTATAATCTTGCTAGATTCACATGTTTTCATCAATCAATCTGGGAACCAAGACACTGTTAATTATGGAATCTCAGATTGTCCACTCCATTTGTCGAAGGTGATGGTGAATCTGTTGTCTCCGGGTCACCCGCGATGCAATATGTCTTGCGTGAGCTAGAAGCAGCCCGGGTTTATTATGTTCTTGGAGCCCAGCAGTCTTTCTTTGCGGTTTGAACACTTGATGGAGACATTGCTACGTGGGCCTACAAAATAGTGTGTTAAAACACCAAATGAATTTACCTCGCCATCTTTTGCTCCAGATTGCTCATCACTGAGATGGTGCAGATGCATGTCCATGAGTTTCAAAACAAAGCAAGCCCAGAGGCACTGTATAGCAGGTCATATCACTGCAGAAACATTTAGAATCCCAGTTCCACTTGGGCGCCGCCTCCATGCATAGCCACAAGGGTCACTATTGTTCATAATCACGGTGAGGACTGAAGAGGATGATGCCACTGTTTACAAGTTGAGGCACCCATCACCACGGCGTTTGTTTTACCATCTATAATAGCTGTGCACGCATGTCTCCTTGAAGGATACCATAACCCGGAATACTTGGTCTTTTTTATAGAAAAAACCCCATTTGATTCTTTTCTTTAGTTCTCGTGATGTTCAAAAAGGTTTGGCGCGAGTCACTCCCGCTCTTAACGGAGATTCTCTGACCCCTGTATTGTCTTGGATAGGGTCCTAGTTAGTTTTAGATGGCTACACTGTAATCTCTGAACAGGTCTTGTAGGTCTTCTTGAATCCATCTCAGTGCTGTTAGAAACGCGCCGGAGACGTCAGTAAACAAACACAGCTTTAAGATGAGCTCATCCTCTCAAATTTGAATCTACAACTTTTTCAAGTGCACAATATTCTATTATTTGTTATGACAAGCACAGGGATTTTTAATATTGTAGTTCCTCTTACTTTTCTCGTCTTGTACGGATCTTATAATACATTAAATAATATATATTTGAAAGTAAAAATTATTGGCTTAGACGCATAGCAGCTCTAGACTGGGTCTATCTCGTTCTTTCACCCCCCTCACTCACTATAGATATGCAAGGGCTGTTGAACTGAACACCCTGTTTCTGTCATTTTTACAGATTAAGGACCTGTTAACGTTGTTTGTTACCGAGCCCCACAAAAATATATTTTTTAAAAAATAATTTTTTAAAATTATATTTTTAAATTATTTTAATATACTAATATTAAAAATAAATTTAATATATTTTTAAATAAAATATATTTTAAAAAATAACTACTAAACATATTAATTTCTGTTTGTTATCAATTTTCATATTTAATACTACTTCTGTTTTGACTTGTGGATGCTTGTTTGAATTCTAGATATATACAAACATATAGAGGGTGTTTGGGAGTGTGGTAGTGGTTGCTTTTCAAATAACTCTTCGTGCCGAAAAGCATGCCAATAATTTTTTTTATTTTTTAAAAATTATTTTTGATATCAGCACATCAAAACGATCCAGAAAGTACAAATCGTACTCAATTTTAGCAAAAAAAAAAAAAACTTTTGAAATTTTTCAAAAAACCGGTTGCACTGCAGTGCCAAACGGGCCATAATCTTAGCTAAGATGTTGACGAATTTCTGTAATTTGGGCATTTAATTTTGGGGGTTCAATCTCCAAAAGGGAAATTAAAACAGGTATGTATAGTTAAACCTAGGTACAGGCTCTTAACTCTGTTTTGGAAATAATTAGATAATGTTTGAAAGTATAATTCAGTTTTATTTTTAAAAAAAATTAATTTTTTATAATTATTTTGATATGCTAGTAACAACAATAAATTTTAAAAAATAATAGAAAAATATTATTTTAATATATTTTTAAATAAAAAATCCTTCAATAAACAACGTCTGTAAAAAACTCATATGCAAACGTTGTAAATTGTAACGAGGATGAAAACCAATATCCCCGCAGCAGGTGTCGTCTTAATCAAGATTTGTGTTTCTAAAGATGGCAGATAATTACGGACATTCAAAAGCTATGATTGTTGATTTGGACCTTCAACAGCATTTCTTTTCTTTAGCATGGCTTTTTTGATTTACCTTTCTTCTTTTTGACTCTCTCTCTTTCCTTGCACAGATGTAATTGCCCATTGATTTGATGAAGAGACTCTATCACAAGTCCATGCTCGGAGAGAAACTTCTAGTCTAGGAGAAATGTCCAGTCCCTTTTCCCTTGTCGAGGAGCTCCAAATCTTTCATAATTTAGCCACTTCAGATTATATCAGAAGAAATCATCGAAAACGTTAATATTCTATTTTTTTGTCGATTAAAGTTATAACTCATGAGGTTGAAAGGATGAACAATGAATGCAAAAACGTCAAAACAAATGATCGGTGATAAATATATAGATGGTCAGGGATGGATACTCCCGAGCTTTAAAGGACCGGTGGTGGTGGGGCTCTTGAGCCTCAACTTTCGCATGCTTCTATGAGTAAACCCTTGGATTCCATCGAAAAAGCATCGGGAAGAACTATACAGGAATGGAAGATGAGCTAGCTAGCTAGCTTTAACCTACTTTAATCTTAGGGATTGGAGACAGCAATGATGTGCCTGTTATGATGTCTCTTGCTTCGGTCTCTTGTACACTGAAATAAAGGTTCCCAGACAAATCATGCGTTGTAGGAGAATGGTTGGTGTTTCACATCATATGGTTGAATCATGGACGAAGTTGCCTGCGGATGTTCAGGCACAGGCATCTGGTAAATGGTCACCTTCTCGGCTTCTCCTGTACTGGAAACACTGTTTTAGATGCCCTCTTTTGACTCCTATTTTACATTAGGTAGAAGATCTTATGCTGCAGAACCATGCATATCGGGGTGGCTTGAGAGCATGATAATAATTGTCGTTTTTTAGAAATATATCATATTTTTAAAAAATTATATCAAAAAAATCCAAAACTTTTCTTGGAATTTTCATGAAATGATGTTCGGAAGGCAACCTACCTTAACGCTGTGAAAACTCCTTCTGGGAACAAGACTGTGGAGGGGAGCCGTTGTCTGCTACATATGGGGTGAGCTTAAGCAAATTAATTATGGAGAAAGAACATGCCTGGCAAAATAAATCCCTTAATTATGATATTCTATAGCTTGCTTCTTTTACGAACTTCCACAAGATCACGTATGAAGCAGGGTTTTGATTGCAGGTATGATCAGGAGGTTTCAACTGGACCTCATGTCTGCTTGAACCACTGAGATTAAGGCCTGGCAGTAATTTATAATTCTTAATTGTGCTCGCCTTGTTCACGCCGATGCCTTGACGTAATGGAATCTGCTCGAAGATCAATTGCCTGGTTGGTACTATAATTAGTTTAGAAATCCTTGGTTATGTGACCAAGTGGCCGGAGCTCTAACCATTGTTAGGTGGTGGAGTTTTGCACTGTAATACGACTGTAATTTTTAATTTTTAATTTTTTTTTAATTTAAAATACTATTTTTTGTATTTTTTTATTATTTTGATGTGTTAATATCAAAAATAAATTTTAAAAAATAAAATAATATATTATTTTAAATTATTTTTAACTACAAAATAATTTAAAAGGTAATGTTTACCACATTTTCAAACCCTCGCAACAAAACACTAGCATATGGTGGGAAAGTGAGATAGGTGAGTGAATTTTTTTGGCTACTACAACCTTACATATTTAATTTCTTAATGGTTGGAAATTTTGTCATGTTAAAGAAATAAGCTGTCCTTGTTTTTTATATACTAGGAAGGTGAGAAGCTAAAATTGAACTAAAAAAACACTTGAATTTTTAGAGATGAGAGGTTCTAAGCATCAATTTTATTTTAGTTTTGTGATGAGTAATTAAAGCTGATAATAACATGAATTAATTCTTATTTTTCTTTTCAAAATCTTTTATGGTGTATTCTCTTTCTGTTAAACTATGTTTTAAATTTTGTTTTTCCTCTCAATCTAGAATTTAAATTAGAATATCTTTGTAAAGAGATATATGAGATATTTTTTTTAGATTCGTGTTAAAAGGACATCTAAATAATATGATGTTATGGAATATCGGGTTATTTATTGTAAAAATCTTAGTTGTGCAAAGTGAATAGCAATAAAATTTTAAGAACAAAGTATTAATTATTAATAACAACAAAGTTTAATCATATTTTCAAATATTTTAACAAGTATCAATTTCTTTGTTATAGTTTATATTTTAATGTATTACATAATTAATATGCATGCTAGGATTGTATTTTAATCTCCTATGCAAGTTTGAATATATATGCGCCTTTGTTATAGTTTTTATTGTAAAATTATATTTTTATAAATTAAATATTATATGCGACTCACTTGTCTAATCATTAGAAAAGCATCTTTTATTCTAAATAGCTAAATTGATAAAATGATATTTTAAATAGTATAAATATGGTTTTTTTTACTATGTATATTTTAATGAAAAAAGATTATTTAAAAATTCAATTATATTGGAATGAGAAAAATAAATGTTTTATTTTTTCTTCAAGGGATTTGATGTCAATTTTTTTTATATGGTTGTATTTAATTTGTTAGCCCTGCTTTTTTAGTGTTTATTTTCTTGAAAAATAGGTAGAAATAGCATATTAAAAAAAATAAAAAAGACATTTTAACTTTTTATTTAGCCAGAATTGCTCAGTTTTTTTGGACAGCAATAATCATTATGACAAACACAAATCGACTTTGTGATGTTTTTCAAGGAGTTTATATAATTAGTTATGAAAGGGTTTAACAGTGGTGGACATTTCTAGTGGTTTGAATTTTCATCACCGTGAATCATACAGTTTTTTTTTTTCCTAAAAAAAAAAAGACAACTGGGGATCCTTGAAGTTTTAAATTACAGTTTCTAGTAAAAATTATATCAAAATCTAAACCAAATAGTATACAACATACGTTCTGCATAAAATTATATTATAATTTTATATTTACTGGAAAGTTTTAATTATTCTCTATCATGTTGCAAAATCTCGTTAGGTTTATGGGGAGATATTATTGAAATTACGTTTTGTTTCATCCAAGGTTTTGAAATTGTATGGTTAATCAAATCATAATTTTGCATGAATTTTATTTAAAAAAAATTTAAAACATCACTCAAGAGAAAGTTATGACTTGTAATTTTTTTTCAAATCTGCCTTTTCAAATCATAAATGCACAGTAATTATAATATCAAACTAATATTATTGTTATTTTAGTATTTGTAATGCGTTTAATCCACTTTTAAATTTATTTTTTTACTTAAAAATATATTAAATTTATAATTTTTTTTATTTTTTCAATAATTTCGGTATACTAATATTTAAAATTATTAAAAAATCATGAGTAATATTGTTAAAAACAATAATATATTATCATAAAAGATGTAATTCAAGTGGTCAAATTCTAGATTTATTTTTTGATGATCAGTAATTCTAGTGCTATAAATTTTAAAATTATTAAAAATTTAAATAATTATTAACTTTAAAATCTTAAAAAATTAATCATATACATGAATTAACCTGAACATTTATAATTAAAAAAAAAACACAGTGATATATGCGTGTCTATGAGGTAAGGTAAATTTGACATGGAATGATTTATTTCTTTATTTATTTGAATTCTGTAGAAATGCAATCTCTGAAAGGTAAATGTACGAGCTTGTTTGATTAAAAACGTTAGCGACACAAATCCTATGGACATAGTAATTTCCCCCCAAACAAAACAAAGAAGCTGTCAAGGGTCAAGTCTGTCACCTTCACTGACAAAAACAGAACAAAAAACAAAGATTTTGCCAGTACCAGCCTAGTCGCTACCCTCCATAGCTATGGTAGCTCCTTGCTTCAAAATCAAGATCTCCAAATCCCCTCTCCTGTTCCAGGGTTCAAATCAATTGTCACTGTCTTTATTTTCTTTGCTGATGGGATTTTCGTCGCCATCTCAATTTTTTTAAAAAAAAGTCTAGAGTATCCAAGAAATGCAGTTTGTTCACTTGCAAACGTAACATAAAAAATATTTATAATCAGTGTTTTAAAGATCAATGATTACACTAACCTCAATCATCCAAGACAAGGACAGTGAAAAAAAAATTCAGAATTATGCCAGCCCATGGACATGATATTACATCTATTTGAAAGAGGTATGTTTTGTGATTTTTTTAAAATAAATTATTTGAAATAAATTATTTTTAATATTTTATTATTATTTTGATATGATAATATTAAAACTAATTTTAAAAAATAAAAATTATTATTTTAATATATTTTAAAATAAAAAAATAATCACTTTAAAAAAATAAATGATACCAAACTTTTAATCTTTACCTTATAATGAGAGATGAAGGATGATCAGGTATGAGTTGACATTTTTGGATCATGGTATAATTTTATCACTTAACTTCTGCCAGAACTTCACTTCTAATTTTATCAATTACTACTGTTGAATTAGGTATAATACTTAGAGACCGTTTGGCATTGCTGCCAAACCGGCGTTTTGTAAAAATTCAAATTTTTTTTTATTTTTTACTAAAATTGAGTGACGGTTGTACTTTCTGGATTGTTTTGATGTGCTGATGTCAAAAATGATTTTTAAAAAATGAAAAAACATCATTTGCATGCTTTTCGGCACGAAAAGCTATTTGAAAAGCAACCGCTACCACACTACCAAACACGCTCTTAGTATGTGTGTGGGGTGGGAGGTGTGCGGTGTGTGGTGACTTTTTTTTTTTAACCAGCTTAAATTATTGGCGAGGTTGACTAAAATAACCTGATTAATTTAACAGCTCCATCAATGACCAAGCTCACATGATTAAAATCAAGTTTTACTCAAAAGAAAATCATGAATGCAATTTATTTTTATTTTTTTAATAAATATTATCATAATAACATTTTAAATGGACTCGAGTCGTGGCCTAGCTAACTTGGTTAATCAAGTTAAAATTCATTTTTTTATTAACAAAACTAATCCAATGTTTTATGTGTATAAAAAAATACTTGAATAATGATATTTTAAATAAATTTAAGTTAATTTGCTAAATTTATTTATAATTTAAATTATATTTTTAGTATGTTTAATAATTTGTTTTTTTGAATTTGTTTTTTCTAATTGAATGATTAACAATATAAAAATTATGAGAGAGGGTCCTACACAAAATTTAAATGAAAAAATACTGGAATTAAAATAGACAAAAAAGACGGAAGGTTTGACTACAGATTTGAAAGAACAAAATGAAAAAAAAAAAATGAAAAAAAAAGAAGAAGAAGAAGAAGTCAGGTGCTTTACCCGGATTCGCCGTAAACCAACTTCTTATGGCTTGTGTGTCTTGCAAGAAATCCAAGCGCAGGCCTGCGCACATGGGTTTGATTATTTTTTTATGGCATGTCATTCATAAATACAGATTTCAACCATTATTGATTGTTGAAAAATCAGGTAAATGCTTTTGGATTTAAAAATTTGTTTTCGATTAAATTTCCATATAAAAACACTTAAAATCACTCAAAAAAACTTAAAAAACTTAATTTGTGGTATTAAACTTGGGGAAAAAATCAATCTTAAAACACAAAATCAACCAAATTTCAAAACACTTATCTAAGTTTTAATCTATTTTTTTCAAGAATAATACAAACATAAAAATATCTAAGTGAAACTTTTTTTATTGAAAAATTTTTTTTTGTAAAAAAAATAACTATTTCAAAAACCAATAACTTTCTTCCTCTTTTACTAATTTTTGATGATTTGCTCACTCTTCTCTTCTCAAACAGTAAAACAAGAAAAATAAAAATTTAAACCGAAATAATACTTCAAAAAAACAAAAAGAATTGTAATATAAGAAAATGAAATTAGGGTACAAGGAACTTTGTCTTGCTAATTTTAGATTTGCCATGCCACTTTGTTGTGTCTTACATTTTGGTCCTATATCCTCGAAGTGTGTTTTCCTATAACAAATAATAAGAAATCGGTTACAAATTTGATTAAAAAAATGAAAAAACAAAAGTCCAAGAAAAAAACATTGTCCGAATTCACAATACACTCACTTCTCCAAATCTTTTAGCGTTTTATATTATAAAATATGTATTCTAAGCCGCCATATATTATTAATAAATCGATGACCGATGAGTAAATTGGCTATCAATTTCACCTATGGCAGTATAAAGTGATAATACTTTTTTAATAATAATAAAAAAACTAATTTGAGAATAAGGGTTAGCCGTGCTGTTAGTTTAGAACTAAACAAAATGAATCTTCCAGTAAAAGAAGATGTTAAGAATACTTTAAATTTTAAAATTCAAAAGCATCTATATCTTGCTCGAGGCTTTCTGTGTTAGGAACTCTCCTCTCCCTTTTCCCTCGGTTTATTTGCTAATATAAGTCATCAATCTTTAAGTTTTTTTGTAATTACATCCTAATATTATAAATTTGAAAATACGGGTGCTCTTACATCTCTATACACCAAATACTTGTATATTCTTATGAAACAGTTACCAAACTGTACGATAAAAAATTGTCAAAAAATCATAAAAAAAAAAATCATCATTGAAAACAAGGTTCATGGTTGAGAAAACCATGAAAATATGAGTACATGTCCAGATTTGTTGCTAGAATAACATAAATTTGATTAATGAATAGGAAATTGAAGGATGAGGACTCAATTAGAACACAAATAAGAAGTTGGAGGATTTGTTTTCAACAAATTAATTGATGGAATGGAACTAGCCAATCATATTTTTCTTTTTGCAGTTTTCCCTCGGTTTTAATTTACCTTTTATGCAATGTAAACACGACAAGGAATTTACTTCATTCACGAGGAGAAAAGGAGTGCAAGAAATATATTCCGAAGCTATGAACTTCCATCTGCCTTGTCGGTGGAGATTAAGACACCTTTCTTTTTCTTTTTCCCTTTTTTTTTTTTTTTCTGTTACAGGTTAATAAATATTTTGTTTTCGTATAATTAATACGTTTTTGATAAATCATAACTTAAAAATTGTTTTAATCGACCATACTTATTCCAATTAAGCACGAAAATCATCACTTAAATATATAATTTTGCATGTGTATTTTATCCGTGTTTCCAAGCACGAGACATATGTCTGGCCTCGATATCACGTGCCCTTGTTTTTACTCGTATATTTTGAAGTAGCGGCCTTGCTCACAGAAAACAAGCATAGACATGTGCAGACTGCAGCCTGCAGACTATCATGGAATTGATTTTTTTAAAAAGAAAAATAAAAGCATTCCAATGATCTCCCAGTAGATTTATTTTTATTATAAACCCTATAAAGTCTTTATTTACAATAATTCGTGGTGTATATAGTTTATTCGTTTGGAGTAATCATACCAAGATGAGATGAAAATGAAAAAAAAAAAAGGATGAGGTGAAAATGAAATTAAAAACTTTAAACTAATGTTTGAAGACACTTAATATGATATGACTTTGTTTAGCTTAAATACTAGCTATTTTACTGGCAATTCGCTGCAAGTCATGTGTTTTTTTCAAAAAAAAAAAAAAATGAATATGCAAGATTTCTCAACCTGTTTTTAGCCATAAAAGAATTCCCAATAAAAAAAATCAAAAATCCTAAATATGTATTTAATTAAATAAATTGTGAATCAACCTTGCTAATAAATGATAAAAAAAAAAAGAATTGTTAATGATAAATAAAGACTAAACTAGAAAAATTAAAAAATAAATATAAATGAAGATATTTAATCCCGTAGCACGGGATATGTATTAATTGTGTTATAATAGAATCTTTTATTTTATCTGGCGATTATCCATGCCAATAAAAGTTGTTAGTAATAACTAAACACTAAACTGAAAAAAAATAGAAATATAGATATAGATAAAAATATTTGATCTCACAACGCATACCATATACCTAATTTTATTTAATCATTTTGTTTCTTACAAAAACAAATATTATTTACTCAAATAGTTATTCATGTCAATTTCATCACCTAAAACTTTTTTTATTTGTTAGATTCGATACCTACTCTTTCAATAATCTTAACTATTTTTAAAAGTATTAATAAATAATTTTTCATGGTATAATCAAACATTAAAAAATATTTTTTGAATTTTTTAGATACTATCAAACATTAAAAATAATTTATTTTTTAATAATTTATTTTTTATATAAATCACTTTTCATATAAAAAAAATATTTTCCAGGCAACTCACAGGGCTTTAGTTTGGTACACTAGGCAATTAATTAAAATACATGTTTAGCAAATTGAAAATATCTTTTTATCTTAAAAAGATATTAAAATATTTTTGAAGTGATTTTAATTTTGAAAATTTTGATAAAAGGTATCGTAATTAACAAAAAATAAAATAAAAATGATTGTCAAATTAATATTTTTCTAACTCAAGTATATTTTGAAAAATATTGAATAATAACATCGAACAATGCCACGTATCTAAATAATTTATTTTCCATATTGACAAGGTTTTACTCAATCCCAAAGCCAATGAGGCATCTCATAAAAGTGAATGAAGATCCCGTATATGCAACTCTTATCCCAAGATGTCCCACGCCACATCGTGAAATGTTTTTTTTTTTATCTGGATTAATTTACCATCCATATCCACTTTCTCACTCTCTATTTCCTGCCATATAAAATAGAAATAAAAAATAAAATCCAAATCAAACAAAACTGAGAAATAAAAAGAGACAAAAACTAAAATACGACCTCCTACAACACCCTACAAAAAAAAAAACCATAAGAAAACGTGGCAGCCAATCGCTCTCCACACGTGTAGCCAAAATCATGGACACATGGGACTTCTTGCCCGCTCTCACCTTCACTCTTCTGTCAGTCTATCGTTTTTTGAATGTTCAAAAAAATCACACCCCCCACACACGCACACTCTCTTCGACAGTTCTAACGGAACTCTCTCTCTCTCTCTCTTTGTTATCCGCTGTTTCCTCTCTAGGTTTTTTTTGTTCTTTCTAGAAAATATTTCTTTTTCTATCTTTTTTATTTTTATTTTCAAGATCTGGTAACACTACCTGTCTTTGGAAAAAAAGAAGCTGAAAAAAATTAATTCAAGTTTTTTTTTATTTATTTCTTCAAGTTCAGTTGTATGACTTTCTTGGATCCTTCCTCTCTATTTCTCGCTTGCTTCTTTGCGGGATTTCCGATCTAGATTTCTGCTGCTGCTGCTACATTGCATTGCACTGCATGTTTTTTTTTTGAGTGATAATAATGGAGAGATTTCAGCTCAGAAGGTCCAATTCCTCGCCTATTTCTCCTCTTCATAGTCATAATCTTAGCAGAGAAGGTAATTGTTTTTTCAATTTCAAGCTTAGAAATGTTGAAGTGGTTGTTTTCTCTCATTTTTCTACTACACTTTTCTCAGCATCCAAACAAAGTCTTCTATTTTTAATATTTTCCCCTTTGCTGGCCTTTTTTATATTGTTTTTTAGAAACAAAAGTAATGCAAAATAAAATCAGTCTGTTTTTACTTGTTTTTTTCTTAAGATTTTGCAGGTAGTTAAGCTAAATAATAGTCGAAATTTCGCTCATTCGAATACATTTTTGGTCTTTGATCGAAAAAAGATAAAAATTATAGGATTTATTCCTCGGTTTTTTTGTTCATCTTTTTGGCTCCTGCTCTAAATAAAAACTAGATTGAGTTTTGGCTTTGTTTCTTTGGTTTAGTTAAAGTAAGTTTTTGATTGAATTACTTTATGACCTTTTATTTATTTATTTATTGTATGGTGGTATTGGCATGATTATTTTGCTTGTTTCTTTTACTAACTCAATTGCTGTAACAAGATATGATTGCAATTCTTTAAAGTGTTTTCTTTTCAATTTAGACTAATTATTATTCATATTCTATTTTCGAACTTTATTATTATTATTATTATTATTAAAAAATAATCTCAGTCCTGCGCTAGCTATTTCAAGTTTGAGGACAATACCTTCTGTATATTGTGGAAATTCACAGGACGTTCTTTAACTTCGCATGCTCAAAATGACACTTTGATGATTTCTTGATTGGATTAGTTAACTCTTGCAATTTTTGTGTTTTGACTCTTGCTATTCCCGCTTCCCTTTTACTTGCAACAGCAATCCTAATGTTGTACTAGGAATTCATTTCCAGGAAACGGGCTGGTTGGAAAACCGAGAAACTTCCCAAATTTGGCCTCTGATTCTAGTTCTCAGAGCGACGACGATCTGGTGTGTGTTGATTGATCTGCTTCTATTTATTATTTCTCCCTTTACAAAATTGATTGAAAAGCAATCCTGCCCAGCTATATGAATTAGGAATTTCATCTCTGTCAGCTTTCTCTTGTATCTATTTAATTTATTACTTGCATTCATAGTTGTGATTTGAATCATTTGGCTTCTGTAGTTCACTTGTGAGTTGGGGTGGAGATCTCCAAAACAAGCAGCTGGAACACCAATAAAGAAGTTATTAGAAGAAGAGATGTCGAGAAAATCTGATTCCAAAAGAAGGTCACCGAGTGTTATTGCCAGATTGATGGGCCTTGATGGGTTACCACCGCAGCAATCTTCTCATAAACAACAAAAGAAGTCCTTGGAGAACTACACACAAAGGATGGTATTGACAGAGAAAGCTCAAAGAAACAATGCCTCATATGGCCGGCGGTCATCCAGAAAAAGCTCGAAGGATGAGCAAGAATTTAAAGATGTATTTGAAGTTTTAGACCCATCAAAGATGGATAGTAGTAGTTACTCGTCACGGGGAACTGCACACTCAAAGCTCACAGCAGCAGAGATGGCATTCATTCAGCAGAAATTCATGGATGCTAAACGGCTTTCAACTGATGAAAAGCTTCAGAATTCAAGGGAATTTCATGATGCTATTGAGGATCTGGACTCCAACAAGGATCTTTTGCTGAAATACCTTCAGCAGCCAGATTCCCTGTTCACAAAGCATCTGCATGATCTACAAGGTGTCCCTTCACAATCCCATTGTGGTCAGACTCGCACATCAGCTATGAAGCCATCACATCCTCCACACTGTGGGACCAGTGGCCTAGGCTCCAATATAGAGAGGCAAACTGCATTGAAGAATCGAAGAAAATCCCATGTTGATCCTGCTAGCCACTCTCATGCCAAGCATGGAGCTCAAAACCCAGTCGAGTTGTCAAAAATTCAACTGGATCAAAAAGACGAGTCCGCCATTCTCCCTACAAGGATTGTTGTTCTGAAACCAAATCTTGGGAGAACGCAGAATTCTATAAAAAATACTTCATCACCTCAATATTCTCGTGCTTCTCCTTTAGAATGTAGGAAACACACCGAACCTCCTGGTATCAAGAACAGGGAGGTGGTGTCATATGGAAAGAAAAAGTTTCCTGATGATGCAGGGCCCTCAAGGTATAAGTCTAGAGAATCTAGAGAAATCGCAAAGGAAATAACTAGGCAAATGAGAGAAAGTTTTGGCAACGGCTCCATGAGTTTTTCAACACCTGCTTTTATAGGGTATGCAAGGGATGAGAGTTCGCCAAACATGTCTGAAAATGAGTCTGCAAGTGAATCAGAGGAGACAACAGTGACTTCCAGAAATTCCGTTGATTGGGGCAACCGATACAGACCTTCATCATCATGCTCTACCGAGTCATCAGTGAGCAGAGAGGCCAGGAAGAGACTTTCAGAGAGGTGGAAAATGACTCATAAGTCTGTGGACATGGGAATCGTTAGTCGTAGCAACACACTAGGTGAAATGCTTGCTATCCCTGATTTGGAAACAAGGTCGGGAAATTCAGATGCAATGATCTGCAAAAAAGTATTTAGTGATAAAGGTGATCGCAAACATGGAGCAGTTAGGAGGGATGAACCTTTGGGAATTAGCAGCAGGGAAGGCTGGAAGGATGTTGGTACCGGAAATCTATCTAGATCAAGGTCTGTGCCTGCTACATCTACTGTTATCAGCAGTCCTAGACTAGGCATGCGCCATGAAAATGTATGCCATGACAGATACATAATCCCAAAGCAAATGATCCAGCAGGAAAGAAACAGAACAATAAAAGGCAATTTCAGTAAGAGAGAATGTTCACCTTCTAGAAATTCCAGATCCCCTGCTAAGAATTCTCACATGTCTAGCTGCTCATATAGAGATCACAGTGACACTTTCCGGGAAGTTAATTTTGGTTTGGATCAAGTGCAGAGCGAGATCGCAGAAGATGATTCACTTGAACAAATTTGTACAGTTTCTGAGACACCAGATTCTATTGTCACAGATACAAGTTTAGTTGTTGAAAATGTGGTGGATGTGGCAATTGAGAACAAAGCCATGCCTTCGATGCCTATTAACCAAGAATCTTCAACTTATATGTTGGTAAAAGGCGATTCCTTTACCAGTGATCTGGAAGTTTTAAGTTCACAGGTACGGTTCTTATCTTTAATGGATGACCTTTGTGCATGCTGGCATATTATGAGCACTGTAGATAGAAACTTCGAGCTATAGGGTGTTCTTCCTATCAAATCCCAATGTTAAGGAAAGGAGAATTTTGCCTGTTTATCTTCTTCTCTTTCCTAATAATTTTCTACTGCAGTTCAGAAAATCAGTCAGTTAGATGCGTATGGTTTTTGACTCGCGACTTCTGACTTAAACGTTTTGCTTTTCCCTTAGATTGGAGTTTCAGTTCGTGGAAATATATCAATATTAGTTTTAAAAGTAGATTTTTAAATATTCGAACAGCTATGTGTTTCTTTTCTTTTATTATACTAATGCCAAGATTGCAATCTTTAATATTCTGTTTCAGAAAAAGTTCATTTTTTCCCCTGCTATCTGTTTCCTTGAGCAATACCAATCATTTGCTATGGCCATTAATCTAATTTAGCTGCAAGCGCAATATAGAACCTGCCTGGCTTCTTATTTCAGTAAATTTTCTTGTTTGATGATTTGGACACCTTTATATCAGATAACTTTCTCGCACTGTCTGTAGAGGCAATTGTGGTTGAGCGCATGTGTTGTGTCACAAAGTGCTCTTTGAACAATTCAAATATGATTCTGTCTTTGAGATATCTTTAAATTAGTTGACAGAAACCTGGTGCTCTTGCGTTAGTATATATCTATAGAGATACAAACACTCAAGCATGCACATCTCTTCCCTACTTTCTAGGATATATATGTTTAACATTTGCTTCTTTCCTGAAAGATCGAGGTATATTTTCTTGTTAGTGTGCGTCTTTAGTTGAATGATCCAAAACAATTTGGTGCTGATTTAATTGAACTACTCTGGTGCCTCTATAAAATGAAATGGATACTTCAATTCTACATAGTGAACAGTTAATCTCAGCACTTGTTGGTGTTTCAGAAACCATCAAATGGGCCATCCGAGAAAGGTTCAGTTTCCATGCAGCACCCCGTAGACAAAGTAGAATCTCCAGCATGCTCGAAGGAGGCTGATCAACCCAGTCCTGTTTCAGTTCTTGAAACTCCTTTTCCAGATGACCTGTCATCTGGTTCTGAGTGTTTTGAGAGTCTCAGCGCTGACCTGAATGGTAATCTTGAAAAACTGTTTAGTTTGTTAATTCTTCATTCATTGGTTGGTCTCCCCTTGGGATTTGTATTGTTCTGTTTGCGTTTTCCTTGTAATTTATATTTGTTTGCTTTTTTCATTACTCCACTTGGAGTTTTTGAGCATAAGTTTTCATTTAGTATGTTGTTGCTGAAAGAATAACAATGAGGGGACAAAATTATTCTATTACTCCGAGTATAAATGTTTTGAAATCTTAAATAATGAGGTTTTGGTTGATTTAATATGCTAAGACCAGTCATTCTTTGTCTTCATTGGTTTGTGGTTTCGCCACTATAGATGAACCAGTATCTTTCTCGTAAATACATGGCCAATGCATTCTTGAGTGAGACCAAAAATGGTGTTGATTTTGAGAGAGAAAAATCTTCTGCTGCAAAAATTCTCCCATTGATGGGAATTTACATTTTCATTCCCATTATTTCTGCCTTGTTTAAATGTTTTCCCCCTTCCTGTAGGACTTCGGATGCAGCTTCAACTACTTAGGTTGGAGTCAGAAGCATATGAGGAAGGACCCATGCTCATTTCAAGTGATGAAGATACCGAGGAGGGCCCTGTTGGATTTACAGAAGAGAGACAAATAGCCGCCGAGAGCAAGGAATTTTCCTACATAGTAGATGTATGTTTAGACTCCGGTATTAATGATGCCGATCCTGATACTTTTCTGAGAACATTGCACTCCCCAGAATGCCCTGTCAACCCCTTGATATTTGAAGAACTTGAGAAGAAGTACTGTAATCATGCATCCTGGCCAAGGTCTGAAAGGAGGCTGCTGTTTGACCGTCTAAATATAGCCCTTCTGATGATTTACCAGCAATATGCAAATTCACACCCGTGGGTAAGGTCTGCAACCGTGATCAGTCCCAAGTGGATAAAAAACGGACTCAAGGATTGTCTTCGCAAATTGATCGGTAGCCAAGTTACGACAGCTAACGAGGACGTCGCAGCGGACAAGATACTGGAAGGGGAATCGCCGTGGTTGGATTTGAGGGAGGACGTTGATGTAATTGGTAGGGAAATTGAGAGGCTATTGACAGAAGAGTTAGTGAGAGAGCTAGTAGCAGTGTAGGCACACAAGTTCCTTTGAATTAGGAGGGTAACGTATACTACGGAAACGTAGGAATGAAATCATCATTTCCTTAGATGGTGAATAAATTTGATGAACTCCTCTTTGCATAGAAAACAAAACCCCCGTCGCAGATTTAGAGAAGTAAAACAAAATGAACTGGACTCCTGAGTTTCCGTGATTGGTTAGCCGCTCGGCATCGACCGCAGGTGCCCAAACGTAGTCGTCGCTTTAACGGCGTCGATTCAACCCGGCTAAAAAATTCTAGTTCTTTAGATGTTTGAATGATTTTGTGGAAGTAATTTTTAAAATGTTTTTTATTTAAAAATATATTTTTAAAAATAAAAAATATTATTTAAATATATTTTTAATATTAAACATCAAAACGTTTCGAGTTAAGTTTGATTTGTTGATTTTTCAATTATGTTTGAGCAAATATTATTCAAGAGCGCAGAAAAATCAAATAAATGTAAATATTGCTAATATTATTTTCAAATAACGATAGGTTCTCAATTTTTGATTGATAAAATCATCTCTAGGACTTCATTTTGTGTGTGTTTTATATTATCTTTTGCAACAATAGTGCATGATAAAATATTTCTTTTTAATATAAAAAATTATTTAAAATTTTATTTTATGCTTACGAATGCTGAGTTTTTATAGATTACTTCCTACTTGCTTAAACAGTACTTAAATCTTGATTTGATTTGTTATGACTCATCATAATCTAACTTTCTGTAGAAAAGAATTATAAAACTGTCGTGCAATTTTCTTTGTTATTGAATAAATAAGATTACAATGCGCGCGCGAGCATATATATATATATATATATATATATAACTTCCGAGGCTCAAAGTCGATGGACAAATCCAGTGTGCGGGTTAGAGCATCATTTTCAATTTCATAAAACGCATCTTGCCATAGGTATTTTACTAGCCCATTGGCCCATCCTACACTGTATTATTTTTTAAAAACATAAAAAAAAAAAATCTAAATATTGTTAACGTGTCTCCTTGAAAAAATTTTAATTATAAATTTAAAATTAGTTAAATCTTAAATAATATTTTTATCTAATATTGAGATGAAAACAATGAATTTACCTAAGTCAATCCAGGATGATAGGCAAAACTTTTAGGAATATTCTTGAAAAAAAAAACTGAAAGTTAAATATTCAATTAACTTAATATTGAATGAAAAAAATAATAATTTTTTTTTTATTCAAACTCAATTTTAAAAAGAAAAACCATGTGAACTCGAGTTAACAAACCAATCTCGCAACGTAAGCCATGCATACCATCGAATTCAATAATGTTTTTACCCCATAGATTATTTTTCATTTAATAGATTTATATAACAATAAAACACATGAATAATGGTGAAATTATATTTGTTTAAATTGAGGAATAAAAAATGCATTCAACAAAAAAAAAAAAAAAAAAAGATCAGATGTTATGGCTTAACCTGTTTAACTTGCGATCCGAGTCAAGAATACAATCGAATTCTATATTTTTTTCATAAACCTATAGTTAACCTAATTATAGTTAACCTAATTATACTAGAAAAACAAAAAATAAAAAAAGGCCAGTAAATAGCCCAGTGCCCTGGACTTGTTAAAGGAAGAGCACAAGTGCATATGCCTTCAAGCCTAAGCCCATGTATGGGCTTGTGATTATTTTATTCATTAAAAGGGGTGGATAACTTATCATTTATCTTTATTTATTTTTATTTTTTAAAAGGCAGAAGGTGTGTCATATGTGAATCCAAAATTCAACCACCATTATGGTGGATGAAAAATCACGCTTTTAAGTTTTTCACTAAAAAAACTTATTTTAACTTGAATACACTATACAAATACTCTTAAAGCATCAACAAACAAACATATCAATTCAATAAACAAAAAAAGATACAAATCAAAATATTATTGAATATAATTTCTCATTCTTGACTTAGTTCTAGGTTTTTAAGCAATATTGAGGTTTAAAACAACCCCTATAAGACTTCCATCATTAAATGGGTCCTATTGATGTCAATTTTAACCATTTTGATGGTCGACATATGTGTCAACAACAACTTTCTATTTTTATATTGGATTCCGATAAATGTCTGTCTCTCCTCTAAAAAAAAAACTAAAAGACGAGGAAGATAAAGTTTGGTATCAAGATGAAATTTTTGACAACTAAAAGGACCTACCACTTATTAACTGAAAAGACGAGGGATCAAACTAATTTTTTTAGATAAAATTTGAAGTTGCCACTTATTTTCTCAATGTTTTTCACTTTGATTCTCTGTGTTTTGACTTCACCTTCTTTTAAAAAAGATGTGATTTACTATTAATTTGGGTTGAGAAGGGCTTAATCATGAAAAAAAAACATTTAAGGATCAAATTGAAAAGTTAGAAAAAAATAACTATTTTAATTTATAGTGATTTGTGAGAGAATGCACAATGTAACTTCAAGAGTAAAATAACCATACGACTTAGTTTATTTTAATCATAAATCACTTGTCTTTTTATAAATGATTTTCAACTTTCTAAATCATATAACATAGTTTATTTTGCAATCGAGGGGAAAAAGAATACATTGAAGAAATGCAATTTTTTATTTTTCAATCATGAGAACTAAATAATTATTATAAATGGTGTATTTTTACATTGGATTGCCGACATGATTACCATTATATTGTTTTCCAATAATTACAAAATAATTAGATGAGTAAACAAGTGAGCCTATTTGTTTAGTTTATAATTATGCAAACATATAAAAACATGGTAATCTTGCGATGATTACAAAAAATGATAGCATATATAGTAAGCAAATATATAAACTTGTAAAAAATATAGGAAAAACAATCTAGTATGCAAACTATCAAGTGTTGAAATAATACTCAAACAAAACTAATTTAGAATACATATTTGTTGAAATCCTTAAAATATATCCAATCTAGAAATTTTGTTAGTGTCAATGATTAATCATTTATCTTTAAGGTTTTATTGCTCGTCACATAGTGCAAAAAAACTAACTTCAATAAGCCTCTTGGGTCCAATAAACTCAAAAACATTGTGCTTAATATCTTTCCATAAAAATCAAACCTAAGCTCAAGAATAACTACAAAAACACATCTAAGAAAAAACCAACAAAAAAGGAATAAAATATCTCAAGAGATTTCTTAATCTTTTTTCACCCACCCAAGACACATATTTATTGGACTTGGGAAACAAAACATTAATTACTTAGAATTTATGAATCTTTAAAATTAATGAATGTTCATAGGTCATCAATTACTTGTAATTTGTGAATATTTATTAATGATGATGAATGTTTATAGTTTATAAAGTATTCATTAATTCGTGAAGTTTCATAAATACATTTATTACTTTCACATAATTAATGTATAGTTCAAGTATAACCATATTTTATAAACTAAAAGAAATTATTAATTAAAAAGGGACGTAATAGCAAATATTCTTCATTAACCAAATCCAAGCCCAAACTTATAAGCCCACTACCCAATCCAAAAAGCTATTTTAGGTTTGAAACTTTTACTATCCAAAGGTTATTTGAGAACAATTTCTCATTTATTTTTAGTTAGTTTTCAAAAATATGTTAATATTCCACATTAAAATACCAATGTTGGATTACAAAATCCAACATGGTTTTAACCCAAAATATGAGTGAACCTCATATTTAATGTATGTTTGGCGGTGTGGTAGCGATTGCTTTTTAAATAACCTTTTTGTGCCGAAATGCATGCCAATAATTTTTTTATTTTAAAAAAATTATTTTTGACATCAACACATTAAAACGATTCAAAATATATAAACCGTATTAAATTTAATAAAAAAAATTGAATTTTATGGGAACGCGGTTTGCACCGCATTCCCAAACGCTCTCTAATTTGGACTTAAAAGGCTCATTACATGTTTTTATAAGATCAATTTCAATAATTCCCTACACGAATGGAAATTGTTTGACCAATATAAAGACTCAAATAATTCATAAAAACATATTAATTTGATAGATCACTACATCAAAAGAGATAACTTTCAACTTTTAACATTTCTTAGTATGATATTATTGTATTTTCTTGTTAAATAGTGAACATGATATCTTCAATTATTTATATTTTTTTTGTAAACCAAGTCAATAATACTTACATAACTCTTCACCTAGTGTTTTCTTTTGTTCTCATGGTTATGTTCATTTCAGCCCTGAACAACTCTTGGTTTCATGATTGCTTTGTATGATTTAATTATTTTAGAATTCTTAAAGAACAACTATATTTATTTCACACCTTTAACACCTGATTCATTTAAGAATTAAGCTTTATGATTTTATTCAATTTGCTTTTGATGGATTTATTTTGGTCTCACGACTAGATTGTAGATTTGGTTTGTTGGCTTGGATAGACTCAAGTTGTTTTTTTTTTTTTTCTTTCAATTTCATTATTCAATATTTTATTTGCTAAGAATTGATATTCATTTTTTTTTCATTTTACTTTTTATATGATTATCTTATTTTTATTTAATTTTTATTTTGATAATAAATAAGATTATTGAGACTTTTAAGCATGCTGAGAAGATCTATTTCCAAGCTATTATCAAGCATTTTTTTTTTGTATTAAATCATTGTTAATTATTTTTTTTACTTTATTGTTGTGGATATTTTTTCTACATCGCTTTAATTTATTTTTTTTATGCTAATAATAAATTAGTTTAGCTTGCAGCATCTAGTGAGGTTCTCATAAATAATTTATATGATTCTTTCATTCTATCATAGTATTAATCACTTGTCAATGTTATAAACTATTTTCACCTTAAATCATAAATTAAAGGGAGAGGAAAATTACACCTTAGAACACACGGGCATATAATATTCATTCAATGAGAGCAAAAATAATTGCTATAAATAATGTTTGGATTGCTAACACGATTGCCAGGACGTTGCATTAGTACTCAACTATATAGCACAATATTCGGGCCCTCATCAATTACCCCTGATTCAAAATGATGGCGGTGAAGGTATCTCGGAAGGAGACTGGTCTTTAGAGGGTCCAGTACTGGCAGGCCTGGGAGATGGTGGTGGAGGGCTAGCAAAGAAAATGGCACCTTTGGGGATTAGGGGTGGTGGTGGGCTAGCAAAGAAAATAGCACCCTTCGGGATTAGGGGTGGTGGTGGTCTAGAAAAAGCACCGGCAGCCTTGACAGGCTTGGGACATGGTGGTGGTGGGCTAGCAAAGAAAATGGCACCCTTGGGGACTAGGGGTGGTGGTGGGCTAGCAAAGAAAATGGCACCCTTGGGGATTAGGGGTGGTGGTGGTCTAGAAAAAGCACCGGCAGCCTTGACAGGCCTGGGAGATGGTGGTGGTGGGCTATATAGATGGTAAACGGGAATTCCGTTGAGAATTGAAGATTCTTGCTGGCTAGAAAGATCACTGGCAGGCTTGCTGTTGAGGATTGAAGTTTGTTGCTGGCTAGAAAGATCACTGGCAGTCTTTAAAGACGGGCTAGAAAAAACGTTGGCACCCTTGGCAGGTGGTGGCGGTGGGCCGTGTATACGGTAAAAGGGAATACCGTTAAGGGATTGGGATGTTTGCTGGCTAAGCAGTGGCCTGGCATTCGTGGAAGAGGAGGCAAAGCCCATCATGGCCAGCAAAACCATTGAGGCGATGAGTAATGGTTTCATGGCACCTTCCACCACCAAGTCTACCATTCTTTTCTGTTTCTTTCCGTCGTTCAGTCCTCGATGCATTCTTAAATATGAGTCGGCCACCTAACAAAAGGTTGAAGCATATCTGGTTTTAATACTAAATAACATATAAATCGATAGAACTACAGAATCGACTGGTTTCAAAGATTTGAGATATCTTAGCCTTTAATTTCTCTTTTTAAGTTGCCTTTTTTGTCTTAGATTTTGATCCATCACTACAAAATCTTGATTCGGACATGGAGACCACGCCAAGTGGGATCCAGATACATTCATTTAGAAAGAAATAATGTGCTCACGTCATATATTGGGATAGTTCTCAGAATTTATTTTTATTTTTTATTTTTTTAAAATAGGTATTTTTGGACGTGGTAAATATTTAAATTATAGAAACAAATAGTTTGTTAGGCAGATTTTCCTTTTGTTATTCACGTGTCTTTTTTTTTTTTTGAGAAAACATGTGTTTTTTATTTATTAATTAATAACATGTTTTTTGAATAAAAAGTAAGACAATTAAAGTAAAAATTTATAAACAATCTCAATAATTTAAATTGAGGAAAAATGTATCTCTTTAATTAAAACTTCTTTTGTATTCATGTATTTCTTTCTCTTTATTTTTTTTTTATGTAAACATGGTTTTTTATTATAAGCATTGTTTTTTTTAAAATAAAAACCTAACCTGGTCTGAAAAGAAAGTTTTAATAACAAAATTAAAAAAAAATTATGAAATTAACCTAAGTAAAAGAATAATTAATCTAAGAAGATTATGATAAAATCTTCTAAAAAAACCAAGTAAGTGTTTTTATTCTTATTGAATATTTATTAACCTACTTTTTAAAAGAAAATTACATATAATGTTTATATCAATTCATAAATTAATTGTTAATGATACTATAAAAGCTATAATCTGATTTGAAAATTATGATAAAATGAGAAATTTTAAAAAAATTATTTTTATAATTTTTGTTTTAGTAAGTTTTATTCTAAATAAAAAAAACTAAAGGGGCATTTAAAAATAAGACTAGGTGCCTAGATCTAAAGAATGTAAAATAATAATAATGATAATATCATCACTACAAGAGGTGGTAGTGGAAAAGGAGTAGTAATGATGTGGAGGAATAATAATAATAATAAATATTTTTTTATTTATTTATAATATATCATTACCTTTGTGGTTGGTGAAGAGTTTGAATACAGTGATTAGTTGATCCCTTTTTCTTTTTTTCTCTTTCTTTTTTTTTTTGTTTTTTTAATAACTTTTTTTTTTCATTTTTTAATATCCAAGGATTAAATATAAAATATGAAATTTAGAACCTAAATATAAAATTTCTAAAATCACATGGACTTAATAAGCATAAACTAAAACTTTAGGAGTCAAAATGAGGTCTTCTATGCCTTTTGAATAATGAAATTAAAAAAAAGCTTTATTTTTTGTTTATCAGTTTTGATTTTGATTCTTTAATTTTTTTTCATTATAAATTAAAATTTTATTTTATAATATTGATATTTAATATATTGTCAAAATATTCCCATACACATTGCAACCATAAGAGCATGCAATCTCAACTCGTAAAATAATGATATAATGACCAAAATAAGAAGGAAAAAAATAGCATTGTTCCTTTAATGGTGCGAACAATGTCATCCACATTAAAAATAGAGGAAATGCAGAGTGAAAACATGTTTTGTTTGGTATATTAATATTAAATATGTATTCATTACTTTTCTTCTTTTTCATTTTGAACCTGCTTAAGAATGGGTTAAAAATCCCAAAATCTATAATTAATAATTAATTATAAGATAACTAATTTAAATAAGTAAACTGGATTTAATATATATTTTTATAAGATAACCTTAATAAATCTTTCCTTTCTAATCCCATTTCCCATACATACAAGAAAAAAAATTGAATACTAAAATAAAATTTATTCAATGTTTACAATCAATATTACTTATTTTTATTTAAATATTTGGTTTTTAGTTATTTTTAACACAATTAAAAAATAAATAGAGTATAATTAAGGATAAAAAAATAAAAAATGCTCGGAGATTCATTGTAAATTGTGAGGGAAAACACTGGAATTGGAATATTGTTTTCTCTTTTTTTTGTTCCTTCAAGCATTTTCTATTTTTATTACTGACTCCTCTTTTTTTCCCTTCAATTTCATTTTTATATATTGTGTTTACTGGGTTTTGAGGTGATGATTCACTTCAATTAACTTGCTATAGGGCTCTTGTGACATCGAAAATATTTTTCAAAGTTAAGTTGATCTCCGGTTTGGTAAAATAGAGTTTAGTTTTATGGTTAAGAAATAATTGAAACTTCGAGAAACAAACTAAACACAAACAAAAAAAAAATTATCTTTTTATATTTTTAATGTGCATAAGGTGTTGCTTTTAAAATATAGGTCCCCAAATTCTTTTGTTTTTTTGTTTTGATCCCTTTAGTTTTTGCATTTTAAATTTTAGTCCAATATTTTATTTTATTTATGTTTTGATTACTAAATGTTTTTTAAAAAGAGAGAATGTTGTTAGAAAACAGCTCAAGAGAGAAAAATCGATCAATTAACCACAATCTAACAATAAGAAAAATCAATATTAGAGTTAATGAGTTCTATTTAATAAGATAAATTTTCTTGGGGAATTTTTTATCTTTTATATTGCAGAAAAATAATAAATTAGGGTTCGAGATTATTTTTTAATTTGGAGTGAATTTTTGATTTTTGAACCAATTAAAGCTTAGTTTAAAGGAGTGTTTCGAAGTGTGGTAGCGATTGTTTTTCAAAATGTTTTTTGCTTGGAAGTACATCAAAATAATATTTTTTTTAAAAAAATTATTTTTGATTTCAGTATATCAAAATGATATGAAAAACACCAAAAAAATTTTATTTTGAAGTAAAATTTTTAAATTTTTTTTTGAAATGTAAAAATAAACAAATGTCATATTAGATATGGTTTTTTCTTGAAGTTTCTTAGTTTTTTAAGGTGAAAAAAAGATTTGAAAACTATATTTTTTTAATCAAGAAGGTGGAGTTTGACTTTCCATCATACCAGTAGAGGAATGTCTTCAACTTTGTTTTGAAAAAAGAGTAAATGATGTGTTGTTGGCGCACTTAAAATAAAAAAATAAAAAAGATAGCCTGACCTTTCATGCGCTCCTCGCGTCTGGTCTTTTTGTAAAGGTCAGGTGTGCTATCCTACCAAATTTTTTATGCCGTGATTAAAGGCCTCAAGTTCAAAGTTACAAATTGGGCTGGAGGTGGTATTTCACTGTGAGGGGAGTCTGTGTGACATTACATTTTAAAAAATATTTTTTAAAAAAATTTAAATTTTATTTCCTACTTTAAAATAATATATTTTTAAAGTTTTCATATTATAATATGTTAATATTAAAAATAAAAAAATATTATTTTAATATATTTTAAAATAAAAAAACTCTTTAAAAAATAATATTTTAAATTTGCTCGATTTAAGAAAAGGGTATGGTGGTGATGGAGTAGAGTGATGGTAAATGGGAGTTTTGTCAGAGGACCACAGATGATTTAGAGTTTATTTGTGTTTTAAATATATTTTTTAAAAATAAAAATATATATATATTTTTGTTTCAAATTATTTTTTTGGTGTTTTTAAATTGTTTTGATGTGTCAATATTAAAAATATTTTTTTAAAATATAAAAAAATATTATTTTAATATATTTTAAAAATTATTTTAAAAAATAATTCAAAAAACATAATAGCATCTGCGTGGGAGAAGGGGGAGCCAATAATGGCAGCAAAACCACTTCAATCCATCTTGAATGGTTTTACGAATGTTTGGGCTATGAATATCATTTCCTTTTGTCTCGACTCTCAAGGCTAAAATCTGAATTTAACCACAAAAGGGCTAAAATCCGAACACTTCAATGGGTCAAAGCCCATAACCATCTTTCTGCTCCGAACAGTCAATTAGCATTAACCAACAAAAAAATAAAATGGCACTCACTAGCGCTTTAGTGAGCCAAAGCCCATTATACAAACAAGCAAAGGTTCCTAAGCCCAAAGTGTAAAAACCGAGAGATGTAGCTGAACCCGAGCCGAGCCCTTCACGATGAACAGCATCAACTCCTTCGACACCATTCATGCATATTGATAACCCTTCACGATGACAAGTTAGCGTGCATTGAATAATAGGATCATTATTAACCATCTAGGTGGTAGTTTAATGGTAAGAACTTGAGATTAAGAGGTTTGTTTTCTCTGTGGTTTCAGGTTCGAGCCCTAGATTACTCATATAATGGCCACTAGAGGCTTATATGGTCGTTAACTTCAGGGCCTGTGAGATTAGTCGAGGTACGCGCAAACTGGCCCGGACACCCACGTCAAACTAAAAAAAAATAACACTAAATAGTTGTAAAATGCCCCGGATTCGAGTTCAAGAATCTATAGGAACCGAGCAACAAATTAACTCACTCTATTCTTATTTATTTTTTTCGGGTCTGGAGATGCATACAAATATCTTGTTCGGTTCATTCGATGGCCAGTACTCCAGATTTTAAGTTCCCTTCTCTCGGTATCCTTCTTTTCGCCAACCAAGTTGCTAATCAGGGCAGTCCTAAGAAAAAAGTTACTATTAATTTAGAGTACAATATATTAATCACTCAATGTTTTAAGGGCGAAAACATTTTACACCTCGAGTTTTTATACATTGCAAGATGCCGAATATTTTGTTTCACAGGACACGCTCTTGATTGAAAATGTTTACGAACATCAGTTTCCTTCCATAGGTAACATCAGGATTATTACAAATTTGTTATTAGACACCGATCAATAAACAAATAATGACCAGGTTACCCTTTTAGCTAACAAATATTAAATTACAGATAACTCAAATAATTAGACGGCATCTTCAAACACCATTAGATGCCTCCTCCTTGCCTTCCCTAGTTTCGAAGCATTTTAATACCAACCAAATCCACCACCCAAACACTCAGTTTATTTCAATCAAGCACTACTAAGAAAATATTTTTCCCTGTTAGAATATTCCCCTGAAAAACGTTTTTCTCATGAGTTATTTTTCATTATTATGTGTATGAAATTTTTTTTTTATTAAAGCTTTTTTATAATGTTGATGATAGAAATAATAATGATGATTGCGATTATACTGATAATGATAATGATTATTATGATGATTGTGATAATACTGGTAATAATAATGATTATAGTAGAATGATGATTGTTGTAAGATAATGATGGTAACGACTGTGATAAACATAAACTAATAATTGTTATATTATATACTTTAATAATAAGATGATAATATTGGTGATGATGACATTGATGATTATGGATAGTGATTTTTATTATAAAAGTAATGGTGTTGAAATAATGATAAAAATGATGGAAATATTAATGAAGTGTGAACACATTAATAATTAAAGCTACGTTTGTTTCTATAATGTGGTTTATATTTTGTTTCAATCATAGTTTTGAAAGTGTTTTTTTTTTAACCAACACATATCATAATTTTATATCAATCTCATTAAAAACTCTATCTTCGAATCTTAGTTAAGAAAAAAACTATAATTTATATTTTTTTAAAACCTATTTTGCCAAACTAAACTGTAAAAGCTATTATAATAATATTCCTCCATTAAATGGTTTTAACGATGAATATTGTGTTAATTAATGTTGTTGTGGTGGTGATAGTGATGTTAAAGGGTGTTCTCATGGAATAATGATAAAATAATTATTATATTTATTAATATTTAATTATGCTAATCAAGTAACCAATAATATTAATAAGGATTTTACCATCAATCAAGCAATGTTGACTTCTTTTACATGTATGATATTTTATAGCATGATCCTCTTCTTAGTCGTAGATATTTTTAATTTTGTATATTATTGTTCTTTAGATTAAGATACATTCTTATCTTTTTAGTTATCTTTCCTTGTATAAATATATGTTCTTGTGTATTTTTATTTAGAATATTTTTTAATTTAATTTCATATTAATACTGATAAACAGACGGTGTATATAATAACACCAATGGTGATGACCAGCGATGCAATGCAAAGATCTATGAATGATGAAAGAATAGAAGAAACAATTAAAAAAAACAACCAAACAACAATTTTAAACTAAGAAAAACATTAGACAGATTGAACAAACATCATTAAAAAAACAATAGATCCTGTAGCAAAAATACAATATTTATAGCTGGACAAAGAGGATTAAAAAAAATAAAAATTGTTATCACTTGTAGCAGTGGTTAAGAAAAAACTCCAGATACTCTGAAAGTCCCATAAAGAAGAGGAGAAAACATCAGAAGGATCCCCTTGTTATTTACTAATATCATACATACTCTTGCCATCAATAGTTTTTCAAATGAAGAAGCATCCGGCATGTTTTCTTTTGAAATATACTTTTGCCACTAACATCTGAAAATTTTAATGTCATCGTGGCAATTACAAGAAGAAAAGTCACCGGGAAGCAATAGAAACAAGATCACGGGAAACTGGATCTAAAAATGGGCCTGTGCTTTACTTTGAAAAAAAAAACAGAGGGCAACGATTGTGATTTGTGAGCATAGCTGAGAAGTTTTTTTAGTTTATTCCAATATTGCCATAAAAACTCCATTTTTTTTCCCTGACCATGCAGGAACAAATCAGGCCCGAGAATATATCTTGAAAAGTGAACCAGATGACCACTCCTGATTTGATCTTCACTAACTTCAAAGAAAAAAAAAGATTCGGGTTCAGCTACTCATGCTAAGTCTTGCATTTACACTAAATTAAGCATCTAATCACACTTAGATAGCCAATTTTCGCTGACACACCCTTTCGAGAGCATTATTTCTTGCTCACTTCTGTGTTATTTGAGGCAGCGGCCGGGGCTGTGGACGACCAGAACTGAGCGCTCTTTATCTTTGACACACTCGCCAGGACACCTAATGGGGTTACATCTCCAACAATTGTCACCTTCTTGGCTGCAAAATCTATGCTGAAAGACGTCACACCTGTGTGTGTACACATGATCAATGCCGGTGTAAATCAAAACACCTTAAATCTGAATAAACTATCACTTAGTTCTAATTTAACGATCCAAAAGCCATCTTTCAGAGTAAAAACCATAATTGATATTGGAATCCAAACGAAGACATGACTGTTGATTTGGCTGAACGAAATGCACAGTCCTGGGCTAGTAATTTGACCCCATATGTAACATGTTGGCTAGTACAGGATCTCATATAAAATTTCTTTGAAACAGAGTACTCCTAATAAGTTAAATCAAGTTAATGACCACCCTCCCTCCCTTTCTTTCTCTCTGATTGGTGTTTGCCACGAATACATAAAAGAAAACAAATTAGGGTGTTTTTGGAATAGAAGACAGAGAGAGTATGGAGACACTTTCTGAGAAATAATAACGTCTGAAAGAGAAAGAGACAAAGATGAGATAAAATTGGATGTCAAGTCATTAATTCATGTCACATGGGCATACCTTCCATCCTGGATAGATGTTTCCTCACTTTTCCTTCGCAGCCTCTGCAGTGTAGTGACACTCTCAAAACCACAACCTGAAATCCAATCCATTCAGGATACAACTAATTAAAACTTGAAGGGTTTTACTACTTATTGATGTTATAAGAACATAATAAGCTTAACCAAAGTTTAGTGCAAACCTGATTCGGGTTTGAAGATGAAGAAGAAGATGGTTTTGAAGCAGTAGATTCGTCTTTACTTAAAGCTTGAGTATTCCTGTTGGATTCCACAGGAGCTAGCTGTGCTAAAACCGGATCATAATCTGCTAAGCCATCAAAGGAAGCTGTGTCACCCAAAAGATATCTAGACGAGCCAGGAGGGGTAATAAAATCACCAGGCTTAGCCCAGCTCCTTCTAACTATATCTTTGGGGGCATTGAGATAAGTGGTTCTCTTCTTATCATCATCAATATCAGTTGGCTTGAATGAGATTTTCTTGGTCTTTTGATCATTTGGTTTTGGTTTTGGTTTTGTAGAGTTCGACCTCTTGTTGCTACTTTGATCACTGGCTTTATTCTTTGAAGCGCTTTTTTTGTTCTTGTGAAGTAGCTGGTAGGGGACGGGGTTGATCGGGGGTGGTTGAGAAGTACAAGGAGCTAAAGGGAGAGTTCTTGGGATTCTTTTTTGGTCTCTGATGATGGGGTTGTAGCGATCAAGGGTCCGGCCACCAAGTTGATTGGTGGAGGAGGAAGAAGGTTGATCCATGCTCATGCATATGGCTGTTGAAGCTTGAGACGCACAGAACACATCTATTTTCTTCATCCTTGGATGTTGATAAGATTGTATGACCTAGTTAGTGGTTTAGAGAATCTGCATTTTTGAGAGAGAGAGAGCGCAAAGAACTTCTTAAAGAAGGTTGTTTGTTCTGCTTTTATGCTTGAACAACTTGAACGATTTGGACAGAGAGGGAGAGTAACAAAAGAATCACAATTTTACTAGCTAGATTGTACAGGATTAATTATATAATACTAAAGCAGTATGGATCAAGTAGAGAAGTGTCTACACTTGCTGCAACTCTCGTGTACTAATAACCAATTGCCACATCATGAAGTGTCAAATGATTTGTATGCGATGAGTTTTTTATTTTTATTTTTGTGATAAACATGAGAACTCTTAATCAAGCATAAATCCTTACAGAAAGTTCACCCCATAACATATCGAGTGGAGAAAAATGATCCGTGCAGCAGAAACAGACACTACTAGTTTGAAATTGATCCATCACACACATGCCCTCTACACAGGGTTGAATCTCCAGTAGTTTTGAGAATGACGTAAGGACCCACGACACGGCCATAAGAGCTAGACTCCAATCTTAACGATATTACAGGACTGCATTAATTTACCAGACAATTAACCATACTGTAAACTGTAAAAGGAACGAGGAAAATAAAAGGATCAATACATGGGCTGCTGCTGCTGCAACATTTCTATTCCTTGGAGGACAGAACAGAAAATAAGTGATCTTTAATGGATGAAAATGAGATGTAACCACCTCTTTTCTGTGCTTCTAATGGATGAAAAAGAGGCATCTTTTTTTTTTTTTTTTGTAGTAATATATTTTAGGTTCTACAATGGCAGTGCAATTTCCCTGTCGCAAAATCACTCTTCTTGGTTATTGTGTTTACATCAAGTACTTTTACGGTTTAAGCAGAAGATTAACAAGGCCAGGAGATCCCAGATCCATTTTTAATCCCAGAAGAATCTTGTCTGTGACGTCGATGGAGCCGACAGAAATCTCTGAGCTAATCACTTGATTAGCTGAGAGCTCAGAGGAAATGTACATAAAATGTGTTGTCTTCACTATAACATTATGATTTAAACAAAACTATTTTATTAGTGTAAATTAATGTATAGTCTGTTGGCCTGCTGGGCATGGCCTACAGTTTTAATGGCTAATTAATAAATTGTTCGCGGGAAGCTGCCTATGAATTCAATTTTCGGAAAGGAACAATACAAAGGGTCGAATGGGTCAGAGCAACGGCAGAATACTGAGCAACACAGCTGGGCTAAAAATTTATTGAAGGAATATTTTCTTAAAAAGAAAAAAAAACAGAGAGAAGGCCCACTTGATTAGTGTTTATTATAAATTTTAGTTAAACTATTTACCGATAAAACGATGTGTACTTTCCTCCCCTCTATCAAAACGCATGGACGTGGTGATAAAAAGAAGAGATGGACATGGTAGCCAAGAGAATGACTTGGCAGACAATTAAAATCTAGGATTTTATGAGGAGGTGTAACTGTAAAGATCAAATGATAGGCAGGAATATAGATTTATTTTTAAATATTTTTTAATCGTTTTAATATATTAATACTAAAAATAAATTTTAAAATATAAAAATAACATGAATAAAATAACTCGCAGAATCATCTTGATTTACTATGATTACTTTGATGCAATTAATTGCATGGTAAACTTATCATATTTGTTTTATTAAAACAAGTTTTTATTTATTTATTTATTAAATGGACTAAGATGAACAAGGAAGAGAAATTAAAAAAAAAAACTAAAACTGAAGGAGGAATTACTGTACATCTACTTGTTATGCATTGTGAATTACACCAATAATTAATACAAGATATTTTTATTTTTTTTCTTTGATTATTTACATTTTAACCCTTTATTTTATTTTTATTTTGCCCCTCTAGCATTGCAATTATGTGGGTAATATCTTCACGGGTTATTTTGTCTTGTCTATTTATGGATATAAACCTTGAGATGTTGAGGAAATATTTCAATGCTTGCATGGTACTTAATTTTACAAAATAAAATTTATTTTTATTGGTTTTTGACAATTAAAGTTTTGAGGACTAAATTTGAGACATTGACAAATTTTGAGCCCCTTTAATTTTATACCTTTAAGGGTTGGGTATTTTTATCCTTTTTATTTTTTGGTGCATGTTTCTTTTTTAAAAAAATTGATCCTCTCATGTTTTTTTAGAATTGACTTAATTATTTATTTTAGATGCCTAGATATAAGTGTCTCGCAATGTCAGGGAAAGGTCCGATGCTCGGTTGACGCTCGAATTATGAAAATATATTTAAATTTTGTTGATTTAGAATAATTAGAGATCCAGGGATCAAATTGAATTCTGAAACAAAAACAAGAGGGTTGTAGCTTACGGGCAGTATAATTTTGGTTGGCGCGTGCAAAAAGTGATGATGGTCAAGGTGCATGTGGCCTGCCTCGATGGCCAAATTTGGCCTTCTGCGGTGTCTCTCATGAGAGTTGTGGTTGCTGATTGGTATAAATCAAGATTGTGAGATAAACCTCATAAATCTTAGGAGAACAAATTAAAATCTATGGTAATTGATATCTGCTTGTTTCTGTGTATATTTATTATAAGCCCTGTAAATATTAAGACTTTGAATCAGTCTCTATCTGCATCAAGAATTGTTGGGCGAGTAATCTGCTATGTATTTAGCTAACTTTTTATTTATTTTTATGTTTTAAAAATATTTTTAAAAAAAATTAAATTTTTTTTAACTTTAAATTAATATATTTTTAGTGTTTTAAAATTATTTTTATATGCTAATATTAAAAATAATTTTTTAAAAATAAAAAAATATTATTAACATATATTTTAACATAAAAAATTATTTAAAAAACAACCACAATTATATTATCAAACTATATTTATCTACCATATGCAGCTACACATTTACTTTGCTGCTCACAAAATCAACACAGCAGTGAATAAAAGCCTAATGTGCACGAACATCAGTCGAAGTTACCGGCAAAAGGCAGCTAGCCAGGCTCAGGTGTGTCCCTTTGGAACAAAGATACCGAGGGAAAAAAAAAAAAAAAAAGGGTTCGAATAATCATGATGGGAACATTATTAAGATTCTGATGGAACAAATGCTGCCAGATAGAGGAAACCATTTCGAATTTTCTTTCCTGTGGATGGATGAGACACAAAGTAACTTTCTTTATCCTCCATTAACTCAAATTCTCCTTCTCAGCCTCATGGAATCGGATGCTGTGTATTGCTTTCATCATGTTTTCCCCTCTCCTTTATATCCCTGCCCAACTCCCCTGCACAATTTAAGAGTTCCGACAAAAGATAATTTTTAATTTTTAATTTTTATATTTTATTAAAAAATAATATAAATTATATCTTAAAATTTTTAGGTTAAATTAATTTTTGTTATGATATCATAGTTTTGATAATAAAATGATTTCAAATTTAAATCTTATTATATTTATTTAATTGATAAAAATTAAAAATAAAATAACAAAAATGCAATTTCAAATCTAAGTTTTTATTTGAGAAATTATATTAAAAAATAGTATAAATATTCTAATAATTTAAATCGGTTATTTGACATGCATACGTCAACCTACCCTCTTCTAATTGCCCAACTCTTTTGTCACCGAGTGCCAGAAGATGTAGGGCGTTTTATTTTTTCTAGTGGAAAATAGGAGGGGCCCCCGTCAACACCTTTTGTTTACTTTCCTTTTCTTCATCTTTAATTCCCAACCCCTCAGTAGCTGTTACTATACAAAAGAGTACACGAAGAACTTCTGAAAGGTCAAATGGTTTGGGGCCATGGGGCTTCGATGATCAAGCTAAGCCGTCACCAGATTAGAGAAAGCAAGAGGGACTCCGATGGCTCTGACATTGGGACAACCTCTGAGCTCTGGGTCCATTGTTGTACCTAAGCAATAACTGTACATGGCTTGAAGCTTGCGCAGATGGATAATATTCGGGGGAGGCCTTCAAGCTTTTTAGGTAAAAATCTACTACTTGATACTACTCATGAATGAATGATTTGATTCGTTGGAAGAAAGAAAGATGGAAAGTAAAAAAATAGTTGAAAAGCTGGGCAAGGTCACCTTTACTCGTTCTTTCTATCTCATGGTCATTGGTCCCCGACCCGAGTGTCCCGAGTGATGACCATGACTACAAACTCCGATCCCATTGTTATCTTCTGAAAAAGAAAAGCACTCGCCAACAGATCTTCTGTAGATTGCACAATTTGGGTCGGCAAAAAAGTTGCTGAGAAAAGATGTGTTTGCGTCTGGACAATGAGTCTCAAGGATGTAGCAATCATATTGTCAATTAGTGGCGGTGTCATAATTCCCACAGATAAAACAAGTCCGATGCTGTCAGTGGTGAGCCTGACCTTATCGCAAAGTGTGATTTTTTTAAGATGGATATTGTTTTTTCAAATATTTTTTATTTAAAAATATATTAAAATAATTTTTTTATTAGTATATTAAATTAATAAAATAATACTAAAAATATTAATTTAATTTTTTTTTTCAATCAGAATTTTAAAAATGACCGTGACAAGGAAAAAAAGTGATGTATAAAATGCAGGTGATTTCTATGACTATTTAAAAGCATTACAATTATAAATTAAGTACTTTTATTTATTGTCCTGTAATAACTCTTTTTTATCGGTCATTCTTTTAATTAATTATTTCATAATCATGCTAGTTATTAATATCATTCACTTGTAATAACTAGATAATTACAAAATATTAAGTAAAGACATTTACCTATTACAAGTAAAAAAAAATCTTTTTCTTAGCAATTAACTAATTGCTTGATATTAAGTAAAGACCAGCATTATGACGTGAACAGAGAACAGGATGGCCGGATCACGACACATTATTCCTTCATCGCTGTGTTATTCCGCCCCAAAACTTACTATTTAATACAAGCCTTTCAAGAGTGGTCAAGACTAGGAATGCAGTATAAAAACGGTATTCAAAAAATTGAAAATGAAAAACTAAACTAGTATCGATTTTTGTGCTAATCAGCATAGGGCATGAGCAACATGCATGTTTTCCTGCTATAGTGGCACCTAGCTATAATTTCCACGCAAACATGGATTATGGAAGATACCTTACTAATTGAATGGTATGGATAGGGTCTTTACACTATACATTGTAGTTCTGCCGTCATTTTATTTAAAGCCCTCTCCCTTCATCTCCTTCCAAAATGCGACTCCGGAAGTCATTCACCATGAGAGGCAATCCTTCTCTCAAGGAGATTTTTGGCTCCCAGTTCAGCAACTCCTTTGCTTTGCTGATATCTGGTTTCCTCTTATGTGGATCATCAGCAGTGTTGGGTCTGAATTCTATTGTTGCACTTGAATCAATAGTCTCTTTGACAACCTTCAAGATAAGGGGGAAAATTGAGTGTGTCAACATAAACTAGGAGTTTCCATCTCTCTCTATCTCTATCTCCTTATGCATGCACGCAAAGACACAAACACACACACACACACACTCTTATGCAACACACTCGGAAAAGGAATCCATGCCTTTCTTTAAAAATAAGATAACTATAAAATTTGAAGACAAACCTCTGCGAGCTCTAGCATAGTGAACTCTCCTGGATTGCCAAGGTTGAAAGGTCCCACATGCTCGCCTTCCATTAGTGCCACCAGCCCATCAACCTGTAAATGGAAAAGTCTTTCAACATACCTTATAACATCAAATTTTTAGAGCTTAAACATGGCCCCAAAACACATCCAATGTTCAGGATATCCTCTGCATTTGCGGTTATTTTCTGTTTCTCTTTTAAAAAAAAAATTATTACTTCTGGCATCTTCTTTTTCAAAGCCTTATGCAGCCACTTGACTGATTAGTGGCCGAGAATAACTACAAAGGTGATTTTAGTAGTTTGCATTGAGATAGAGGAGCTCAAAGGTCATACAGCTTTCAGGCCAGCTAGCAAGGGTACAAAGTCACTAGGCATCCAGAGGAGCTTTAAGTGGAAAAGGCAGGATAATGAATTTATGGATAATGATGCCATACCAGATCAGAAACATATTGGAAGCTCCTAGTTTGTTTCCCATCACCATATACAGTCATTGGTTGTTTGCGGATGGCCTGCAAACATAGTTCAAATAGTTAAGGAAGCTTCTAAAAAGTAAACCTCCAATTAGATATCCCAAAATCCAATTGGAAGTCCATTGCCGACATCAATGCCTAAAAATGGAGAATAATACCTGAGCAACAAAATTACTGACAACACGCCCATCATCCAAGCACATGCGAGGCCCGTACGTATTAAAAATGCGAGCAATACGCACCTGCCAACGGCAAGAGCCATCATTAGCCCATTTCCCACAGGTTAACTGAACACATATATGCACGAGAAGCGATTGCAGGATAGAGAACAACAGTAACCTTCATATGAAAAAATCTTTCCAGTTTAATTGACAAAGTTTACATCATATCAAACTAGTATAGCACAGACAACACAAAAGGCTTAAAAATTTTACATTCTATGCATCAAATAATTAGAGAAATTTGCCAGCTGATCTGATAAAAAATGGGTACAAAGCTTGTTTTGAGCCCAAGCTGCTGCAACTGAGACAGCTGAAATAGACTGGCCACTTTTGTGCATACTGATTATACAAACAAGGCAGTTGTTTTTAATCCACAAGTGACAATGAATTATTTTATAGTGCTGCAATTATTCATCATTTTCTAGAAACTGAATCCATTTATTTAAATTGGTATGATTTTAACCAAAGACCTCAACCAATCTCACCCACCCCTTTACTGCCTGGGCCAAGCCCAAGGGGTAGCTCATAAAATTTACTGATGTTTAAGGAGTTCAAGAAAAATTTAATCTCTAGACACCAAATTCATTTATTTCATTGGTATGATATTGAGTATTAACCTAAAACCTGGCCCATACCACACACCCCTTCACTACATGGAGCAAAGCCCAAGGGCAGCTAATCAAATCAACTAATCTATTAAGGAATTAAAAAAGAATGTAAGCAAGTTCGAAGACTTTGCATAAAATAGGAATGGGTAAATCTTGGACCACTAGCTCAACAATGCCAAAATGAAGGGATATGTGATATTACAACTCTCCTACCCTACACAATGTGGCTTTGGCAGTTTCTGCATTTCATGCAACTGTTTAGACATTGTAGAACGTGAAAATTAAGCACACAACGTCAAATTAAATTGATAACATTTTGAGCATGCAAATTCAAGTGGATCGGTGCCCCAACCTACCCAAACAAATCAACTATTCAACAATAATAATAACGGAAATAACACAGATGGACTGGTAGAATACTGAAACTGTCAGAAAAAAAGAATACCATTCTGCCAGTCAATTCTAAAATAAATTTAATTGCTTGCGTTCATTCTTTGTATTCCAATATTTTTCAGAAGATAAATGACCAGTACAAGTAGAGTTTAGTACATTTTTGAAGTAGCCATAGCATATACTTTTGCAAAGACATGAGATTCATGTTGAAACTTTTCAGTTATTTTTTAGAAGAACAATGAATAGACATGATTCCTGAAAACCATGTGCAATAGCAGAGACACTTATATTGCCTTCAACACAAGTGCATTACATGATTTCTTTATAAAGAAAACACTTGCTCCAAACATAACAAAGCTAAATCAAATTATTAATGCCTTCAAAAAGGTAAAAGTAATGCAACAATTCCAGGTCCTGGCCAATTGATCATGTGCCATTCTCAAACACTATATGCTCAAAAGGAGAGATTAATTAATAATAACCTCTATTATACCAGATAAATAAGGTCTAATCCAACTTAATTCACACTTAAATTGTCTACAGAATAGGTTGTCTAAAATACACATATATCTACTTATTGGATATACGCACAAAAGCATGACATTTCATCACTGGCATTTTAACTAGGACCAGCAATTACTGATCCTCCATTACATTGCATCTCAAGGAGCATATCTATCAAGAAACATTGAGTAAACACAACTGAAATTCAAATACTATCAAGCAAATTTCAAATACCCAAAGATCCTAATAACAAAATAAGTAAGACATGATAGCATGTAAACTAGTTATATATCAGAAACAATTACCTCAACATCTGCACCTCGATTATAATCCATGGCTAATGTTTCTGCAGTCCGTTTTCCTTCATCATAGCAACTCCTCTCACCTAAACAATTTCAAAGCATAACCAATCAATAACAAGAACAGAACATTGTTGCGTCAATGAAACAAACAAACAGATGTTTCTAACTAACATCTGACCTATTGGATTCACATTTCCCCAATAAGTCTCCTTCTGCGGATGCTCAAGTGGATCGCCATAAACCTCACTCGTACTCGTTAACAAAAACCTCGCCCCTACCCTCTTTGCCAAACCCAACATATTAAGTGTGCCCATCACATTCGTCTTGTAAGCAAACAATTCCCAGTCAAGGATCCAAAAATTCCAAAAACACAGAAACAAATCACATAATTAACAGCATTGATGATGATTCAGAAATCATAACAACTTAATTTAAAAAAGAAGAAGGATATAATAGTCTTGACAGGATTGTACTTATAATGAACCGGAGAAGCAGGACAAGCCAAGTGATAGATCTGATCAACTTCTAACAAAATAGGGTCAACAACATCATGTCTAATCAATTCAAACCTCGGATTCCCAAACAAATGAACCAAATTATCTTTCCTCCCAGTAAAAAAATTATCAATCACAATAACCTCTTCACCCCGCGAGATCAATTTATCCACCAAGTGACTCCCAACAAATCCAGCCCCACCAGTAACCACAATACGCAGCCTCTTCCTCCCGATCGCAGCTGGGACCCGGCCTGGAAACGATCCCTTTGAGGCAAACCCCGAGGACCCAGATGAGGAATCTTGGTGGCGATGATAAATTGAAGTGGGGATAGAAGAATGGGTAGATGGATTAAGGCGGGAGAGAGTGGGCTGGAAAATGAAGAAAGCAGAACCAATTAAAATGCCAACAAGAATGAAAAGAAAGCGTTGTTCTTTGAAGATATAAGGAATGGATCTAGGGTGTTTTAGTGTCTTAGGTGAGTAAGATTGAGTTGAAGTTGGGATTTCATCTTCTCTCCTGTGATTCACGCTGGTTTGTTTGTGTAATTGTTTCATCATTACGGCGTGGGAATTGGAGATGGAAGAAGAGGTGGTGGTGTTGACTGTTGAGTTGTCTTAAGCATTAAGCATTACTGGTTTAATTCTATCACTGGAGAAGCCAGAACAGTTCATGCGATCAGGCTAGTACGATTCTTTCCTGTTTGTTTTTTAAAGGTGCTGGAAATGTTGGAGGTAGTTTTTTAAATTGGTTTTTTTTAAGTATTAATATTTTTTTAATATTAATATATTAAAATGATTTAAAAATATTTAAACAATTAATTTAAAATAAAAACAATTTATTTATATAAAAAAATAAAAGTCAGTTTCAATCACTCTTTTCGCGTGCGTTTGTAAATGGGGTTTGAATTTTTTATTATTATCTTTGCTGAAGAGCTTTCTTATATAAATTTAATTGATAGTTAACATCGTATTAAATTAATAATGGAAAATGAAAAAAAGAGGGACTAATTCGGGCTGTCAACGACCATTGAAATAAACGCATGACACAATGCATCAGGCCCATGAGACAGCCCAATAAAAACGAGAGCGACACTGGACAGTGTCTACTTGAAATTGGCCCAAAGTACTAAATAGCCCATTAGAAATACTGCGTCCATTTGTCTCTCTCTCGCCTTTGGATCATCAAATAAGAGGGAGTCTCCACTTCTAGGGTTTTGAAAGAGTTGCCCAACCGAGCAGCAGAAGCTGAAGCGGAGCCTCACAACAACCTTAAAATGGGTAAGAAAAGCAATCCTCTTTTGTACATGTTATTTCCTCTGACTGATTCAATTGCTCTATGCTAAATGAATTGTTATTTGGTATCATAAAAAGCAAGGATAAGGGTTCATGAGCTGAGGGAAAAGTCCAAGACAGAGCTCCTAGCCCAGTTGAAGGAGCTCAAGGCAGAGCTAGCCCTCCTCCGTGTTGCTAAGGTTACTGGGGGTGCCCCAAAAAAGCTCTCCAAGATGTAAATTGTGTCTCTTCTTGTTTTTGTTGCGGTTAAGTGATTTTTATACTGTGCTTCTTTTTTATCTATAATTTATAAATTGAATGGGTGCAGAAAGGTGGTGAGGTTGTCAATAGCGCAGGTGTTGACGGTGATATCACAGAAACAGAAATCCGCACTCAGGGAAGCTTACAAGAATAAGAAGTTTCTGCCTCTTGATCTTCGTCCCAAGAAAACCCGTGCCATTCGCAGACGTCTTACTAAACACCAGGTCTTCATTTAACCTGCCAGTTATATATATACCAAATGTAACACTCTGTGTTTTGGTTTGTAATGCTTGTTTTGTAGAATTTTCCTGTTTAGCTTGCAATGCCTGGTAGTTTTTGTCTTGTTTCTGTCTAATCTAGGAAATGAGTGAAGGATCAAGTCTAATTTGCCTATAATTAGCTATATGTTTGTTGCATTTGCGTGTTTGAATATGGTGAAATCTTAAAAACAAAAAATAGCTGTGATTGAAATATATCATTTGGAGACATGTTACAAAGCACCTGGTCTTTATTCACATTCCCAAATGAAAATTTTAGTGAATATTTACTTTGTCACCGTCTCCTGTTTTAAAAATATGCTTCTTTTGATAGTTCTGCTTGGTGCATGTCTTGTTGTGGTTGCAATTCAGTAAACTAAAAAGTATATTTTAAGTCATTGTGTATAATTAAACAACACTCATTGGTTACTATGTTATTTTAGCATGCGTCTTAGTCTCTCAGAGATCAAGTACATTTTGAATTTAGTATTTAGTGAAGTTAATCTATAAAAAAACTGGATATCTAGCAAATGGACTAGAAACTTTATTAGATAATTACATTTTGAGTCTTTGTGTGTTCAAGTCCTGCAATGAATAAATTGTTATTGTCATTGGCTGTTGTGCCCACTTACTTGCATTGGTGTTGTTAATGTGGCCTATTTTTCGAAGTTCAATTAACATATAATGATAACTCCAACCTATAGAATGTTGAGGAGACGTCATCTATTTATTTTTATCTGTCTGGTTTTATTATTATGAATGCAGAATTCTTAAGGGGTTTTACTTATATTTTGTTTTCCATTTGTTTTGCTGCAGGCATCTTTGAAGACAGAACGCGAGAAGAAGAGGGAAATTTACTTCCCAATTAGAAAATATGCAATCAAAGTATAGGGTATTCTGTGGCGCATTTGATATAGTTGCAGCCATGCTGAGGCAACCATTTTATTTCTTAATTCTTGTTGGAGTACTTAGTTTTTTTATCTTGAAAATCAGAATTGGTGTTCTTTGGATTTGATCATATTGCATATCCTTGTATGGTTGTACTGGAAAATTCCTTGACTGAGTTGTTTAGTTTGCCTGTAGATTACCGATTTTCATTAGCTGCTCCTTCACATCCACTTCCCTTGCTTCCTGACATGTTTTTGCCCGGATTACACTCAAATCAGCTGAAAGGCTGGTAACTTTGCTATCAGAAGCATCAGCAAACTCGTAACTTATCCAACAAAGACGTAATCGGCTCTTTGAACTGGAATTCTATTGAGGACATGCATTGCACCGGACGAGTCTTTGTTTAGTGAAATGTTCAAAGGCCAAATTCTTATTTTACTGTGAGGGTGGAACAAGCTTGTCGAATGCTATAGGCAAGTTCATTATTATTTTTTTAATTTTTAATTTATTTGTTTTTAAATTTGGTCGACTAAAATTTGATGAGGTTTACTTTTATTTATTAAAATGAAATTTACATGCTGGGGTTTTACTGTAAAAACATTTCTGATTTAGGGCCTAAGCTGCTTGTAATGAAAAACTAGAGTATCAATTTTTTAAACAAGTACTACAATGTAATTAAAATAAAATGCAGGGGCTAAAATAAATTGTTGAAAATTTGATTGACTAAAATGAATTTTTGCAAATAACACAAGCCCCCCAGTAGGAAATATGGATAACATGTATTCATATGCCATGGAAAATTCGCTCATGGTTCGTTTTTGATCCTGTCAGTGTTTTTGGAGAGAGAAATATAGAAAAACAAATGTTGACTGGTTTTATTAATTCGATGCTCTTTCACAAAATAACCATCAGCTCCACCTCTTGTTTTTTTTGGTGCTCCATTCTTAGAGCTCCGGAAGATCTTATATCTTGTTCGAGCAGTCTGCCGACTGTACCCAAAGAATTTCGAGACGCTGAGCTTTGCCAAACAAGAAACCATAGCCGTAGGAATCCTGTGTCTTGAATCTGTTGCCAATCTAGAACCCAAATGTAGCTGTTGCTAAGCAAAGAGCCATTGCAGATGGAGATGGGTATGGGGTGAAGTCATGATGGCAAAACTGGCATGTCGCAAAAAAGAAATCCAAACGACCACAGTGGGAGTCGAACCCACGACCTTTTGATCCGAAGTCAAACGCGCTAATCCACTGCGCTATGCGGTCTTGATTGATCTCTATGCCTTCCAGTTAACATATTACTTTATATACAATATCTGCATAATACGATTCATGCTTTTTGTTCTATTTTAATCCTCCCAATTCACTAGACTGTACAGGCAATCGATTAATTTCGGTTGTAATTTCAAGGGGACGACATGGGGCACTTGCCTCGTGGTATTCGTATCAGCATCAAGCCACCTTGGATTTATGAGGAGTTATTTTTATATATAAATTATAGTTTGAGTGGATGTACATTAGCTGAGAGTTTAACTAAAGGTTAAAATATTCTTGAAAATTCATATTTTTTTTTTATAATTTTCATACATTACCACTATGCTCATGTATTTATAAGAAATGATTAAATTAATCCTGAGAGTTGCAACTTAACTAATTAAATTTTATATTTGTTTTTTAAAGATTACTGTTTCGAGTCTTACAAATTTCAAGGTCACTAGAGACTTATATAATTATTAACTTTAGAACCCGTAATATTAATCGAGATGTGCTCAAACTGACTCAAATATCTATATTAATAAAAAAAAAAATGACTAAATTGAAACTATAATATTATTCCTTATCTCTAAAAAAAAGTTTGAGTTCCAACTTAAAGGAAGAGTAAGTTTTGATTTGACCTCAGAATTTTATAAATTCAATGCTATCTCAATTTTATTTAAGTGTTTTTTTTGTTTAATTTCATTTAACTCTCATACCTTTCATTCTTGTTCCAATCAGCTCTTACACCTTTTATTTTCGCTTCAATTTTCCCCCTCCCTCCATTCCTCTCAAGAATACTAACGGAATGTAACTCCGTGAGCTATAGATTAAAAAGATTGTGATAATTGTTTAGTCTATATATCATGCAAAGAAAATACTAAACACGTTAATTTTGTAATATAATTAAACAAAAAAACCTATTATGCATTTTAGACATATAAAACAAATTTATATGTAAATTAAGTTGAAACCTAGCTAGCATGCATAATATGAGATACTTATAATTAATTAAAACTAGAAAAACAAAGATTCTTATTTGTTGATGAAACATAGAAACATAAAGGCTGATAAAGAACTAATCCTCACAATTACTAGAATTAATTATGTTTGTTTTACCTGCCATAAAATGGAATAAAAACCCAACAATGTTTGCTTTAAGTCCAGACATTTTTCCTTTGAAAAAACTATACATGAAGATGAAAGGGATTGAATATTAAAATCTTTTATTCACGGGCTGGGTATTCATTACCGGCAAAAAAAACTAATTTTTTATGGGCAAAAAAATTATTTTATAATAAATTTAAATTCATGTTTATAATATATTAGCAAAAAAAAAATAAAACCCTATACCCGAGACCTAGAACCCAAGTCCGAGTCTATGCACAAGCTCAGTATGTGCAGGGGTTAAACTCATATTATTTTATTAAAACTTATCTATAGCTCTTGAACTACTTATTATACAAACTAGAATAAAATCACTTTAATTTTTTATACCGGATAGATGATTTTGAATTTCACAAAAACATGTTAAATTAAGGTTATTTGAAATCAATTAGTTTTCATTCACTTATAATTTATTTAAATGTTAATATTCCATATCAAATAACTTTTACTGATAAATAACTTTCAACATAATTTTTACCTTGAAAGTAAGAATACCCCAAATTATATTTTTATAAATCAACACCACAATTAGATAAAAAATAAAATTTAAATAAATTTAACTCTACAAACCTATCATATCCTCAATCTACCATTCCAACACAAGAGATTTTATTTATTTTCTATAGAATTCTTGTTTGAGATTTTATAGTAGATTTTGATGGATAATTTAGTAAAACATGCATATATGATATATTAGTGGATGAGAGTAGAAAAGATACCAATAGTGATGGCTGATAATAATAATAATAATAATAGTAATCACAAGGTTTGGACAGGAGTGGTCCTTATAATTGAAATTTACCTTTGAACAAAAGAATGACAAAGTTCATTTGAACAGACATACGCCGGGCTCCCGAAACAGCCCAATAAATGCTAACAGACATCAGACAGTGTCTTCCTGGGATTGGCCGAACAGCGTGTACTTGGGCCTGGCCGACTATTAAATAGCCCATAGAAATAGTACGTTTTATATGTCCATCTGTGCATCCTCAAATAAGACCATCTCCCTGCCTGCTAGGGTTTTCTGAAAGGAACACAACGGAGCAGCGGCAGAGCCTTACAACCACCTTAAAATGGGTAAGAAAAGCAATCATCTCTTTGTACATTTTATTTCCTCTGACTGATTTAATTGTTGCATGCTAAATGAGCTGTTAACTGGAATCATAAAAAGCAAGGATAAAGGTTCATGAGTTGAGGGAAAAGTCCAAGACAGAGCTCCTGGCCCAGCTGAAGGAGCTCAAAGCAGAGCTCGCTCTCCTCCGTGTTGCCAAGGTTACTGGCGGTGCCCCTAACAAGCTCTCCAAGATGTAAATTACATCTCCCATCTTCCGTTGTCTATTTTTGCTGTTTGCTTCATTGATTTTATGTTATGGTTAAATTTCGTGTGTGATAATTTATATTTTATAAAATGAATGGGTGCAGAAAGGTGGTGAGGTTGTCAATAGCGCAGGTGTTGACTGTGATATCACAGAAACAGAAAGCCGCACTCAGGGAAGCTTACAAGAATAAGAAGTTTCTGCCTCTTGATCTCCGTCCCAAGAAAACTCGTGCCATTCGCAGACGTCTTACTAAACACCAGGTCTTTATCTGCATAGCCAATTAATATTTAACCAATGTTCACTCTTATATCTTGGCCTGTGATCCTTGTTTTGTAAATTTGTTATGGCCTAGCTAGCATTGCCTCGTAGTTCATGTCTTGTTGTGGTCCTAAATTAGGAAATGAGTGAAAGATAAATTATACTTCGTTTATATGTAAAACAGCTATAATTAGCCATATGTTTGCTGCAATCTCGGATATGAATATGGTGAATTCTTAGGAAATGATTGTGATTGAAATGTGTCTTTCGGAGATCTTACAAAACACCAGGTTTTTGTTTAACTTACCAATTAATATTTACACTTTTTTTTTTGGCTTGTAATACTTGTTTTGTAGAGTTTTCTGGTTTAGCTAGCACTTGCCTGGTAGTTTATGTCTTGTTGCGGTGATAAATTTGGAAATGAGTGAATGTTAAATTCTAAGTTGTTTGAATATGTAAAACAACGAAGTATAATTAGCTAAATGTGTGTGGCTTTCACCTATATGAATATGGTGGAATCTTAGGAAATGACTGTGATTGATATATGTCATTTGGAGAATTTTTCCTAATCACTGGGTCTTCCTTAACTTGCCAAATGAAATTTTGTGCTTATTTACAGTGTCAACCCTTTGGCTGATAGTTATTTTTTTTTAAAATGTTGATCTAGATAGTGTTCCTGGTGTGTCTTACTGTGGTCATGATTAATGAAATGAAAAAATAATTTTAAGTTGTTTTTGTTTGATTCAACAATACTGATTAGTTCCTATGTTATCTGAGTTTGCATCTCAGAAACTTGATACATTTTGCATTTAGCAAAGCAAGGTTAAGAAAAAATGTATACCTATTAAATCGAGCTTAAATTATTATTGGATAAGAATGTGACTAGATGTAATTTTGTTAAATTTTAGAAAATGATGCAGAGTGCTATATGAGTAGTGGGATTTGAGATAGATAGCTGTAAGGTTTCACTTTAACTGGAAGTTAAGGGTGTGAAATGTTTGGAGCTAATTGAATTTACAGTTTACCTATTGATTTCCTTTTTAGTTTCATGTTCAAAGTTTATCCAAATTGGTTTTATTTTGTACATCTTGAAAATTCGTTAAAAGTTCTTGTTTTTAGCATCTGGATTTTAATTTACTAAACCCCAGAATATATACATCAATGCTGGCCTGTGATCTAGTTAGTTACAGAAACCATGACATTGTTGAAATTTTTGGTTCAAGTCTTGTAAATTTGTAATAAGCAGATCGTTATAGCTACTAGCTATTTTGCAGCTTGCCCCCACTTCCTTGCTTTCAAAGCTGTTGATGTGGTTAATTATTGAAGGTCAATCTGATGATGAACTCTAAGCTATAAAAAGCTTGAGAAATTATTTGTTGATTTCTTTGTCTAGTTTGATTCATGGACACAGAATCTTTACAATGTATTTATGTTTTCCACTTGTTTTGCTGCAGGCATCTTTGAAGACAAAACGTGAGGAAAAGAGGGAGATGTACTTCCCGATGAGAAAGTATGCAATCAAAGTTTAGGATATTGCGTAGTGCATTTGGTATAGGTGCAGCCATGCCAGCAGTCATTTTGTTTCTGCATGTTTTTTTGGACCACTTTATCTGTCTTCATCTCGCAAAATTCAGAATTTCTTGATTTTGGTTGCCCTCACTTTGGATATCATATTCCTACTCTATCTTGTTACTGCCATCTTCACTGATCGAGTTGATTATTATTGAATTCCACATCGATTCCCCTACTGTCTTGCTTCTGTATTGGTCTTGCTCATTAAAATCAGCCAAGTTTGATTATTTTTTCCGTGACAATTGCCAATAACTATGCTATGCAAACTTGGAGGTAGCCTCATCTCCTTGTGAATTGTGTCCCGTAAAGGAGGGATACAGATACAAACTCGGCGGAAGACTTGAAAGCAAGGTTATCATTATCCTTGGCATGGTAAACTGACAGCTCTTTAGAATCAACTCGAATCACATATGATGGATCTGTGGTTTGAATATTCTCACTGGGGATCGGGAATACTTGGGGATGGTATTTCTGTTCCGGTTCGAGAACTTGCTGGATTTGTTGTGTATTAGGAAAATGGTACTAGGATCCCCAAGGACATGGTGGATTTCATGGTGTATGGCCTGGAAAGTCCCTAGTTGGAGCTCATGGATAATAAACAGCAGGATGATTCAATCTTGCTTAATGTTTATGGATGAAATATTGAAAAACAAATTGAAACCCTATCTCGTCATTTCTTTCCTGACAGTCTGGTCTATAATCCGCTGATCTTTCACAAAAAGGAAAAAAAAAAAAACAATAATCATTCGCAAATCTGTTTATCTATGCCACGAATCCGTATCCCAAGTCTCAACATGGTGTTTCGGCCATAGCTGTTTGTGGACAGTGACTTGAAAACGTTGAAGTTTGGAGCCTTGCGGGGAAATAAGAGGTTGTTTTGATGGAGATTTCTCGTGCACGCCAGAGGCAGACAAGGTAGTCCAGCAACAACTGAGAATGACAAAGCATGAAAAGCCCGCCCACATGATCGGAACGTCTTCCTCTGTTTTGCTTTTACCGAGTGTCCTCTGGACCGCGTATTTTTTTCTTTCTTGCTAGAGCTCTTTCTGGTCATTTTTTAATAAAAAATTAATTACTCTTTGATTAAAAAAAATAAAAAAATCCGCTGACCAGGCGATTGATTTTTTGTGTAGTTTCGCACCACTCAATAGGAAAGCAATTTGTAACTGGTAATTAGAAAAGTCGGAGTCACAAAGAGGCGAGAATTTTCATTTGGCTTGAAACTAGATCATTCACTATGCGTTGGAAAGGATTCATTTTTTTTAATTGTAAAAAAATAAATCAATTGTTCGGAGATTGACCAATATGACTAGAAATATTTGTTAGATTTAAAAATAACTCAAATATTTTAAAAAAACGTAATTAAACTTTTAAAAAATTAATATGGTATTTTAAAAAAATATTAAGATAATAGTACATTAAATCAACTTGAATAAACTCGGATTAATCTGTCAAATTTGCAACCTGGGTTATGAAATTGCAATAACCTTATAAAAAATAAATCAAAATAAATTAAAAAATATACTAATTAAAAAAAGAACAATAAAAAAGACCCGAATTAACCTGAGTAAATATACCAAACTTATCTCAGGTCATGAAATCAGAACAACCCCATAAAATCTAAATTGAAATAAATTATAAAATTTGATTTTTAATCAATTTAATGGTAAATTATAAAATTAAAAAAAAAAACAAGATTCAACCCAAAATAACTAGGTAAAGTAGTGATTTGAATCATAAAATTAAAATAATCATTAATTATAAAATAAAGTAAAATAAATTATAAATCCTTAAAAAAATATTTTTAATAAATTAAGAATAAAAAAAATATATTTTTTAAAAAATATAACACCGTTCGATGTGAACAGTGCCAGTCCTTTGAAAGGAATTAACCACCTCTTTTTAAGTTTTCGTTAGTGAATGAACTTCATATCAGAAGCTACGAGCGTATAAACTCTTGTTGATGTATAGATCTCATGACATGCCAATGGATCGCTGAAAAGTAATTCTATTTTAAGCAGCTGTAGCTCAGATTCAACAACATCAGGCTATAGCGACTCCCTAATTCTGGAAAGTTGAAGCTAAGAGCATACACATCTGCAGGCTCTAGAACTCTCTTGAAGTTCCAAATAAGAGGAGCAAAACAGAAGTTGGATTTCTCCATGTGACTTTTCTGAGGTCTGAAATGAGGTTATACGACTCGGACATATGTGAAAGGGCCGTGCCCATCGTACAACTAAATCAAAAAATTAAATAAAACTTGATTTTAATCCTTTATTTTGATTAAATTTTTAAAAATACAAAAAATACCAGGTTTTATAGTTATTGTTATATTTCAATTAATCTAATTAAGTAGTTCTTTTAAAATTTTAAAAACAATTATAAAAAAGTTTAAAACTCTAAAAAATTTAGTAGAGTTTTATATCTACCATGAAACTAGAAAAAAAATTCGGTGGAGTTTTATATCTACATGAAGCTAGAAAACAACTCCTTTCACTATTTTATACTTATATATATATATATATATATATATATATATATATATGATGTCCAATGCCACAAATCAAGTAATTACCAACCCAAAGTCGTCACCAGAAAGTTAACTAATAAGTTGACATTTTTAATTATTATAGAAACTATTTTTTTAAGGAGAAAGTTAGCAGTTGATTCCATCACTCAATGTACTTGTTTTAACTCTTTAAATAATCATGACTTTAAGTACAATGAATTTTTGTACGGTCACAGAAGCGATGGATAAACATAACAGTATTTTTTTCTGCTGATAATGAGATATGAGATTGTTTAGTAGACCGATCGAGCTTATTTCTCGCTGCTTACCTCATATATTTGAAATTGCAGTATCTATATCACTGTCGATCCAAAATAAATTCAACATCAAGTACCGAGATGTATGAGGTGTGGGTACGGAACTTGACAGAGAGAGAGAGATTTTTCACACAGTAGGTGAATGTATTATGTGCACAGATGAGAGGGAGTGAGAACGACATGTATACTCCCATCAGTTTTCTCAACACCGGATCTTGAAAATGTGAGGTTACTTGTACGGTTGTACATGATAGTATTCAAATGCATGCATGCACGCCAGATTTCTGTCCAGTCTAGAATAATTCAAACAAAAAGACAACTTTTGTTGTTCCATCATCAGAAAGCAAAACTTGCCCAGATGGATAGATAGGTTAATGCTATGGTCTTGCCTAACAGCTAAACTACTGTATATTTCTGTCTTTTAATACAAATTTGTCCATAGCTGTGACGGATAATATTTCTCGTGGTCTGAACAATGACCAGAAAACTGCGGTACAGTTAGCTGAAAACATAGGCAAACGTTTTTATCATTGATCCTTGAATTGTTTGTCCTTGAGCCGGCTTGACTTGTAAACATAATCGAACAACCCGTCCGTTTTCAGACCAGAAACTTCAATTTGTGACGGACACGAAAATTGAAACAGTGTTTTTTTTTTCCTTTCAGTATAATAAATTCATCGTATCAATTGTCTTTTATATACGTGTGTGTGAACAGATATCGCAGGTTCATCTTGTTAAAAAGCACAATGCCTAGCTAGCTTTCAGTAGGTTTTATTTTCATCAATAGAACTGCAGCAGTAAGAATCTCAGATTAAATTTGATTTTTTAATGGCTGCATCTTAAACTAAGGTGTCTAGAATTTGTCCAAACAGTAGGTTACAAAGAAAAAAAAACAAGAGGAAGAAGGAGCAAGTGACGTACATGAGCTAAGCAACGTCATTTTTGTTTTGTAGTGATAAGCACCTTGAGTTTTATATGAAGATAACCTGCAGCTGCTTGATTATTCGGAATTCAACCCAGTAAATTATTTATTTGAAAATCTGGATATACGAGATCAACACAATTTTTGAAATCGAATGATGAATTTGTTAAAGTGTTTTTTTGCGTAAAAAATTAATTTGATGTATTTTAATTTTTTTAATGGTTTTGTAGAAAAGAAGAGTGCACGAGGAGTGGTGGTGTTTTTTTTAAAGAAATTAATTAATCCCATTAAATTTAATTTTTACTTTAATTTAAATCTTCCCTATATCTCTATTATATGAAAAAGTCAAACCCTTACGTACGTGGATTGCATTCATCTCGTGGCATAAATTAAATACGAAGAAGTCTACGTTTCAAATATACTAATTGTGACGAGGTCTTATGTAGGAAAAGAGAAGAGATGAAAATTAAACGACCTCAAACATGGGCGTTCTATAGAGATATTGAGAGTTGACTTTGAGGTTTCATTGAATCGAACGGTTCCTAAGAAGCACGTGGCCAGGACTTTGTCCTTGCAATTTTAATCTTTTTTTATCCCAATTATCTTTATTTTTTCTGTTTTGATACAGTTCCTACTCGCGTACCGGCAAATACCAGGGGTTCTGACTTCTGATCCGGCCTATTAAAATGAAGCAACTTGAGTTTTCCGAAAACCAGGAGCACGCTAGCTGGTTCTTTATACGGGGAGGGGACACAAAATTAATGGAGTACACTAGCTGGTCGATCTTTTTATCCAATATTCTGACTATATATATATATATATATATATATATGTATGTATGTATGTATGTATGTATGTATGTATATTCCTCTCCGATCCCTCAATTAGCTCCATCATGTATTGATATTTTAAACGCATGTCAAAGAAATTGATCAGTGGACACTTTTGACACAAAGTAATTACTCAAAATCTCCAGAACCTAACAGCTTAACTATGGTTTTTTAACATTATTTTTTTAATACGACCTAGGGCTCAAGGATCAAGAGTTCAAATCTCAAAAACATTTCACTGATTTTTAAGGTAAAGATGGTTTTATTTTTGACAAAATACAAGAGACATAACCCAATAATCCTAACGTTAGTATGATCCATAAACTTGATTTTGGCTGTTTGCTGACATTGGAAATGCGTAGGAAATCATTCTTTTCTTGAACCGATCCCATTGATTCAGCAAATTAAAAGAAGCTGATCACACTTACACGTGCATGCAACGTACTATCTTCCAAATTACAAGATGCATATGTCACTGCAAATTCAAAATAGTCATCGCAAGATTAAGAAACATCAAGTACAGAAATATTTGACGTGGGTACGGAACCGCAAGTATTCAAGGTTGTGATGCATGCATGTAGAGTTGTCGACCGTGCTAAATCTTAATTCGGTCTATTATATTTATTTTCAAGAAAAGAGATTTGTCAACAATAATTAAATAAAAAAACTTGTCTCCATCGATCAATGGTTAGCTACAATTTGCAGAAGGATTACCCTTTGTTTAATTTGCAAGTTGCCATTATAAATCACCAGAAATCAGGAGATGTTAGGCTGTGTATCAGTTACTTTGTGCCGGCTTAGAAGTATAGTAGTTTCTGATTTTTTTAAAATTATATTTATCTTAAAAATACATTAAATTAATATTAATAAAAAAAACTTAAAAAAATATTTTAATATATTTTAAAACTAAAAATATGTTTAAAGAACACTCTACGCTATAATAATAAACACGCTCGATTAATTTGACTTTCCATAAGGTTGGAATGCATATATTTAAGCCATGAAAATAAATAAAAAAGCTTAGCTGTTGTTGGCAATGCCGTTTCAAATGGAAATTGTGCCGGGCTGGTTTGAACCTATCCGAGGCGCTCATTATAACACCAGAAAGATGAGGAGACTCCGCGTCATAAAAGAGGAAAGAAAGAAAAATTAATTTTCTATATTGAGGCTAATTTAGTAACCTTACGTCAATGATCAACAGCCAATTTCGTTGTTCGATAAAAATTTACAGAACAGCACTAGCTAGGCTTGCCAGGCACTCTATTCATTCGTTTTAAGTTTGTTTTCCTGGTTTTTTAAAATATTTTTTATATTAAAATAATATATTTTTATATTTTTTATAGAATTACTTTTAACATCAATCAACGTATCAAAATAATTTAAAATATATAAAAATATTTTTAATTTTTTATAAACATGACATAACCACATTTACTAACACTCTTAAAGTTATTAATATTAATTTGCCATCCAGCTCAGAGCTCAATTAGTGTATTTAGTATAATGTAATGTAAGCAATTTTTTTACATTTACAAATATATTAAAATAAATTTTTGTCTAAAATATGTTTTAAATTTTTAATATGAAAACATTAAATTATTAAAAAAAACTTCTTATAATTATATACTATTTAAGCTCCTTACAATTATGATATCTAATAACAAATGCTGGAGCAAAATCTAAAAGTTTTCCTCCCTTATTTCTCTGAGAAATACGATCTTATCGTGAAGTTTCAAGAGGAGTACAGTCTTGGATTTGCTATTCGATGAATTCCATGGTATTTTGTTGCATAATCGATCGAGTATTGATTTTTTTTTCCCTCTCACTTCAGGAACTGAATCAGGAGCTCGAATGTTTGGTTTTATTTTGATATGATTAATGAAATGATTATCCACTTGAACACCGAACATCACAGGTTTGTCAAGTTCAAATCGATGTTTCACTGCGTTTATGCTTCACCGACGTAGCTTGATAACCCTTCTGCTGGCCAGCTGCGTGCGCACCATAAAGAAATTAAAGAAAAATGCATGACACGTAAGCGATAAGCACCATCGTTCTTTTATATATTTAGAGATAAGCACCCGCATTTTATATCAAGTTAATCACCAGGATAGCCTGCTTATTCGGAATTGAAAACCAGAGGAAAACTGCAGACAGATGAGATCATGAAAATATACAAATCCCAGGGTCGATCGTGAAACACTGTGAATTTTATTTAAAGAACACTTGTTGTGTCCGAGTTGCCTGAGCCCACGGAAGAATTGATTGCCGAGGAAGTCAACAGAAGAAAAACTAGCTAGTGTATACAGAACCACTTCTCCATTTACGGCTTCTCATCTAAAATTGCGGTGTATATATATATATATATATATATATATATATATATATATATATATATATAAATGCAAAACGCATAAGCGATAAGCACTTTCTTTCTTTGTATATTCAGAGACGTACAAGTCCAATTCTTTTGGTTCACTTTACGCTGTATGCTCCGAGCAACTGGAATAAAAAAAAATAAAAAATATATATCTAAGCTAGTGGAGAACTTTTTATTATTACCATTAAACCTGATCACTTAAAACTTATAACATTATTTTTTTTATGGGTTAATGATCGTTTTGTTATTCTACTTTTATATAAAAAAAATTTATGAATTATATATATAAAAAACTATCTTTATTAAAATTTGTATCCTTCTATTTATTTTGTTTTTCAGTTAAGAAACCATGTGTCAATAGTGTATGCATTTAACCAATAAATAGTTTAATGGCATGTTTCACATCGTATTCTTAATTTTTTTATGGAATTTTTCCTTGTAAAAAATCTCTTGTGGATTATATTGATCAACTAATTTTGTTAAATCTTATGACACTTGTAAAATATTTGTACATTGACTAATAAAATCATTACTTGAAAAATAAAACTATATATATTAAGAAAAAATTAACAAAGAAAAAATTAAATTTAAAAATACAAACCAATAAAAATTTATCATCCAATTAAAAATAACAAAGTGAAAATTTAGTTTCAAACTAGATTGGTGGCTCTTGCCAATTTGTTTTTCAACGTTAAAAAAAATTGAGGCAGCACTAGCTAGTATTTTTAAAGAAGTAAGTGAAATACGATACTTAAATCATTGACTTAAACTTAGTTCAATAAACACGATTAATTTAATAATATAATTTTAAAAAAGACAATGATAATAAATAAACCAAACTAAAAATATATATACAATGATCAACTCAAAAAATAAATGGTTGTTAATATTATAAAAAGATATCCTTTCATTATTCATAAAATGTCTTCATGATCTTATTTAATAAAAAAACAAAAATGAAATGAGAACATGGTAGCTCCATAAAAAGAAAATTAAAAAAATAATCCAAAGCTCAAACCCTAGCAAATCAAATATTAAAAGATAAAATAAAAAAAAAATCATTAAAAAAAGATAAAAAAACTCATCCAAATCTACCCGAGTTAACTTACTAAATACATGACCTGATTGTGAGATGATTAAGATAACCTTGTTGAAAGAAAATTAAATAAACAACAGAGCTCAATTCATAGACAATCCAATATTGAAAGGCAAAACTAAAAAGAAAATCAATCTTAAAAAAGCAACAAAAAAAGACATGAGATCAAAATGACATTATAAATAGGAAAATGAAGAAAATAATGAATCTAAATCCTCAACTTTGAAAAAAATAATATAAAAAAATCAAGTCAACCCGGTTTAATCTTTAAAAATTATTATTCGGGTTATGAGACTAGGACTAACCTTATAGAAAACAAATATAAAATTACAAATCCAAATTTCCATTCAACAAATATCGATGGATGAAACTAGAAAAAAAATCAATCAAAAAAAATAAAAAAACAAAATAAATAACAATCAATAGAATGCAAAATTTTTCTATTAAGGCAACCAAAACAAATTACCGGATCAAATTCCAAATAAAGTCAACACGAAGAGATCAATTTGAAACAAAAAAGTTAAAGAACCAAAATTAAAAAATGAACATGAACCCCCCCCCTTGGCCATAAAAACCAGTCCCTGGTAACAAACAAATATTCTTTTAAGCTTTAAATTCGGTCGATGTAGCTGTAATGATTTTAAATAAATTGAATTGAATTTTGTTTTCCAAAACAATGAATTAATCGAGCGATAAAAAAATACCATGAGATCTCTATATACATACATGCATGAAAAACATATCACAAAGTACAATTGCAAATCAAAGCAACATCAAGGGATCAAATAAGAAAAAAAATAAAATTGAGGGACCAAAGCATAAAATGTCCGAAGACAAAAAATAAAAGAAACCATTGTTGGAATGAATAGTTCCTCAAAGGCTATAGTGTTTTACTAATTACTATTAGTCTTTTTGATGATGTTAAAAATATTATATTTAAAAAAGATGTAAGAAAGAGAAATTGAAAAGATATATTGTAATAACAAAAAAAAAAAAAACAAACAAAGAAGGAGAAGGAAACAAAAATCAAACTAACAAACCCATATTATAGTTTTCTATATCATTTATTCCATCGAAGAAATTTTATTTCTTAATTGAACCATTTCATTAACTATTATCAACGAAATTCTTAATTATTTGTGTGTTTCTCATGAGATCCCCCATCAGATGATGAAATTGAAAGGAAATGTCCATTTTCAATGCGATATAAGTGAAAGGTATATAATAGCGAACAATAATTAGGGCCATAGGTGGGAGATATCAGATTTTATATCTTGACATTACATGGAGATCCCAGTCAATTTAAGTATGATCAACCTATACGAAAGCTGAAAAGGAAATGATTAACGTATATACAGAACTACGGACTTGAAAAATACTTTTATTATTAAGATAATACTAATAAAAAAACAACATATAGAATTGTTAAAAAAAAATCAACTATTTAGTAGGTGGAGAGTTTGAGAACAAAAAATTTTGTTTTTTTTATAATTTTAAGTTCGAGTTCTGTGGTTTTTAATATAATGATCACTAACGGTTTATAGTATTGTTAATTTTAGGATCTATAGAATTAATTAAGATATATATAAACTGATTTGAATAGTTATATTAATAAAAATAAAAAATTCATTCTTATATTCATTTTAAGAACATTTGGATTTAAGAGAATAATCCCTTAATAATTCTATAGCGACAATCAATTAATTAATCTCTGTCTTAATAATGCCAATATTTACACGCCATGTTAGTTAACTACAATCGTCACCTTCCCTGGTTCTCTAGCCACATAAAAGAATTGTTGTTTTCCTTGCGGCAGAAGTTTTTCTTTCTTTAAGTTAATGTCTGCCCGGAAGAAGCGCTGAAGTAAATAAACAAAAAACTGACGACGTACGAGGTGTTGAACATAAGAATTTGGAAAGCAGATAGTATATTATATTGAGAAAAATCTTACATACAGCCTTAAAAACGAATAACATGAGAAATTCGATAGATCATAACGAGTTGACCTCGATGTTTGTTGATAAAACATGAATCTGGTGCAAAAACAACATTATTATGGTATTTTGGTGGTTTTGGGGTTATGATTTTTAAAAAAATATTTTTATTGATGTTGATTTGATATTTATATATATTTAATTAAAATTATGGTTAAAATTAAGGTTAAATAAAAAGTAATTTAATGTGTTTGGTTAATATAAATGCTTTTTTAAATTGAGGTTATAAAATAATTAATATATATATATATTTAATATTGATGGTTTTTAATTTAAATATTATAGATTTAATTATTGCTATTACATTATGAAATAAATAATACTTTATATAAAATATTTTTTATTATTCCATTAAACTATCTACAATTCTATCACTATAATTTCCATGGTTTTTTTAGCATGCAACAAAATAAGGTAAAATATCATCAGAAATAAAATTGAGATTACAATCAAATTCTATAAATATTATGCCATTATGCAATTTCTTTCTAATTTTTATAGTGTTATTGAATAATATTAAATATTAATTTTAAAATAAAACACAGTTAAAAATAAATTCATAAAAACAATTTTACTATTAACTTTTGAGAGTGCAGAATTCACTCTGCAGTTTACTTTTGTGTAATGTGAACAATGAGGGCAGAGTAAATTAATAAATAATCTGCACAGACAACATTAGAAGATAAGCGATGTAGAATGCTGGGTAAAATAAAAACAATAATTTTTAGCTTTAGCAAAACTTGGGGTAGAAACTTATTTTTCAGTGGGATCCACCTATCAATAAGACATTAAAATTTTAACCAAGCAATTATAAATTGTGGTTGGGGATAAGGTAAAATGCAATCCCAATCACAATACCAAATAGATTCTAAAACAATTGCAGAATGATACTTTGATATTGTAGAAGTCCGAGATTTAACTTGAGAGTGGAGGAATTGAATTTAAATAAATATTGAAAAAGAAGTCTTGTTAAATAAAATTATTTCTCAATAATTAAAACCGAGTGGTAAAATCCATTTGATATAAAAATCTTATTAATGATAAACACCCATAAAAGTATAATAAAAATATTAAAACAAAGAAAATTACCACATTCTTCTTATTAAAGAAAGTTTCAAGGATTGTTTTTGTAAAAACAATAATTTTTATTACTATTTTTAGATTATTTTTGACGTGTTGATATTAAAAAAATTATTTTTTTTAATATTTCTTCAAATATTACTTTATATATTTTCAAAAAAAAATTTAAAAATAACTATTACAACAAGATTAAATAGATTTTTATCCATCAAGATGAGAGAAGAAACACCTCTCAATCAAATATTAAACTTTTAACCAAATATTTATAAATTATGGTTAGGGTAAAACATAGCCGCAACCAAAACACCAAATAAATTCTAAAACAATTGTGGAATGGTACTTTGATATTGTAGAAGTCCGTGATTTAACTTCAAAGTGGAGCTATTAAATTTAAATAAATATTGAAAAAGAAATATTGGTAAATAAAATTATTTATCAATAATTGAAACCATTAGTAAAATCCATTTAATATAAAAATATAAAGAGATTTTATTAATGATAAACACCCATAAAAGTATAATAAAAATATTAAAACAAAGAAAATTACCACATTCTTCTTATAAAAGAAAGTTTGAAGGATTGTTTTTGTAAAAGAAATATTTTATTATTATTTTTAGATTATTTTTGATGTGTTAATATAAGAAAAGTTTATTTTTTTAATATTTCTTCAAATATTACTTTATATATTTTTTAAAAAACTATTATTACAATACTAAACAGATTTTTATCCCATAGGATGAGAGTGGACACAGTTCATCTGACCCCTCCAATAAAACAGAAAAAAAAAAATTATTTCACATTTTTTTATTTTATCAGAAAAGAATTTAAGAAATAAAAAATCAGTGCTCAATTTTTTGTTTTAATAAAAGCTTTATACGAAATGAATATCGACAATAGCGAGTGAGCGTGGATGGGTTCTCGTACAATTATTAAAAAGACGGTAATAAATGAATTCCGACTATACCGAGTGAACATGAACGGGTTCTCGTACAATTATTAAAAATTGCACGACTTGACTTGGTGATGTTTCTGTCGAAAAGCACCACCCTATTGACGACGGTACTAAATGAATTCCGACAATACCGAGTGAACATGAACGGGTTCTCGTACTATTATTAAAAATTGCACGACTTGACTCGGTGATTTTTCAGTCGAAAAGCACCACCCTATTGACGACGAGTGGGGGGGTATGTAGCAGTGAGCTGGGTCTCTCTTTGAGGCTGGGATACACAGAAATGGTCCTCTGAATTAATGAAGAAGAAACTTTCCATGTGCAATCTGCAACCGGGTCTCCGAAACAGCACCGCCATTTGAAGGGGTCATAAGGCCTCACATCGATGATTTTATACAAATATACTCAGTTACAATTCAAGAAATCACTCCCCTTCAACCCTTTTTTAATCCAATACAAGAACCGGAAAGTCTTTCTTGCTGGGTCTGCCATTGCTGCCGTTTGTTTTATTTTATTTTTTTTTAAAAAAAAAACATAAAAAAAATGAGGAAATGGAAATCTTGGAAATAATTCTTTAAGAGACAAAAATCCAAGAGGGAACGCGGCTCAAATTTCCGAAATCTCTGCTAGCTCCTCAAGTGTCCCGTCCGAGAGACAAGAACCCAACATCCTAAATGATTGGTGGGTCTTGATGAATGTTGTCGTTTTCGCAAAATTTCAAAGATGAAAAGAATGTCATCAGCGACGTCTACAATAATTGAAACCTTATATTTCAAGCTTTCCTGCCATGACAATTGGCTTATGCAACCACACACCTCACCCTTTTTTTATTCTTCGTAGTTCCAAAAAAACAAAAAAAAGGTCATCGCCGTTCTACAGCATGCTGCAATTCATGGTGATATATGTTTTTTCGGGAATTATTATTATTACTATTCTTCGTTTTTTGATCTTTCTAGATGATGATGATTGTGGTTCGTTAGATTTGTGGACTTTGACTCTGAAAAATATGAAAAGAAAAATAAATCAAGAAAGTCTAAATATTGGATGGTCCACCAAACAAGGAAGTATTTTTCTTCTTTTTTTTCTCACTTGCAATTTGGTCAAATTTGAAACACTCTTGTTTATTTGTTGGATTGCAGCATATCAAATCCACCTTGCGATTCTTTGCAAAAATAAAAAATAAAAAATAAACAAATCAATGAAAGAGCATTCATCAAAATTCTACCCTTTGAATTCTGGTAAAATAAAAAATAAAAAATGGTAGCCAGATCAGCAAATCCAGCAAAAATCGATCATTTCCTTTTATAAACATTATCGATATGTTATACTTCTTATCTTAGCAATGGAGATTTTTCTTAAAATAAGGCGTTTATTATTATTATTATTATTATTATTATTATTTCCAGAATAAGGTACTTTTGATCTCATTTAATTTCCAAGAAGAGATCCTTTAGTGCCATTGTAGATATACATATCAGCTTTTTAATTAATTAATCATTAGTAATTTACTAACTCCCTTAATCTGTTCTATCTAAGACCATGTAGGATCTCTTTCCATAGTAGTTTCTTATTAGGGACTACGCAGGATCTCGTTATTTATCAGGGTTTTATTATGACAAAAAAATCAATTTAATTTATTAGTTTAAATTCTTAGATAATAACTTGATATTTTTTTTATATTATTTTTTAACATATATTTTTAAGTAAATTTTTTTAAAATTTAAAACTTGTATAGTTCATGTTATCTTATGATATTAATTAAAAAATTTATATAAATTCACATTATTTTATGTTATTATATAATAAAAAAACTAATTTAATTTAATAACTTGTTAGAGGATTAAATTTGGTTTTACATTATTTAAAACCGTTACATCCTATGTAGAAATTAAATTGCCAAATCGCTGCTCCTCTTAATTTTTTTTTTAACTTAACAAAAAAAAAAAAACGATTCTCGTACCTTGCTGAACTCAAACCTTTATTGTGTGCTTATATATGGACTCAAATCTTACTGAGCTTGTAACTATTACGAAAGCTTTAGAAATTTCTATAAAAAATGACTTTTTGCATGGCAGCTCTTTGGAAATTGAATCCGATTATCATAGGTGTTACAAGCTAGCTTTTTAATTGCGTGTTTGAAAATTAAGTAAATATAATATTTTAAAGTGTTTTTTTTTAGAAATATATTTAAATAATATTTTTATTTAATTTTTTTAAAATTTTATTTTTAATATCAGCATATCAAAAAAATTTAAAAATATATATATAAAAAATAATTTTAAAAAAATAATTTTTTAAAAAACACAATTCAGTAATACTCCAAAACACACCCTAGAAAAAAAAAAAAAGCAATGCTCTGAAATTTCTTCCATGAATTTAGAATATTTGATAATGTTATTTGTCTCTCTTTATTAGTAAGTATTATTGTTGTTGTTTTTATTGCTACTGATTAAATCTTGTTTAGCATTGCGGTCTAACCATGTTTTTTAAAATTATATATATATATATATATATATATATATATATATATATATTATTTTTAAATTATTTTTTTTGTGTTTTTGGATTATTTTGATGTGATGATATCAAAAATAAATTTTAAAAAATAAAAAAATATTTTGATATATATTTAAGTAAAATACACTTTAAAAATCAATATTTATCACACTATCAAATAAGATCTAAGTGTATGTTTGATATTGTGCTAATTTTTATAGTTTAAAAAAATTAAATTTTAAAAAAATACTTTTATTTATGGTTCAAGAAAAATAAATTTTTTAAAAAATATTTTTAGTTATGTTCTTATAACATGTGCTTAGTCAAAACTTTTGTGAGAAAGATCTTTGCATGGAAAGTAATATTATATACCGCAATTACCAACTCATAATTAACTATATTGTTAATTAGTAAAATATAGCAGCCATATATGGTTCCACTCCCCCCTCTCAGAGATGAATTTCTCGCCAAGAATGTGTTTCGTCATGGCTGATTTTACTTGACTTTATATGCTACGCCTCTAGTAATTTATATGCTTACGTTCGATCAGACTTTTTATCTTCCACGGTTAATACCTGAAATCATAGCTATTTTATTCATAATTCAAGGTTTTAAAACAGAAGCAAGAAAATGATAAATTCTTTTTTATTGACAATTTAATTAACTGTAGCGTGAAAACGTGAGCTTGACAATAGAAGTATCGGTACAGTACAACGGAAACGAAATGATGATGAACCGGTGGTCGTAATATTCTCCCCAACTTTTGATTTTTTGATTTTTCTTTTTATGAGCTGGACTCCTTAATTAACTTTGATTTTTCTTCGTCGATTATATTTCCTAAATTCATATACCGTGTACCGAATTTCGGTCATTCACACCGACCAATAACATAAAATTTATATTTTGTTAAAATCGATTACCAACTTCTGCTTCGACCCCCCCCCCTCTCTCTCTAAAAATATAATAATAATAATTAAAAAAAAAACAATAAACTGATACACACATATATATGTGGACTGTAATGACTTGGATTTCATTCGGGATGTGAGAGGAGCATTAATGTTTTGATTAGTATAGAATGAGGATATCAATTAAATATTTATAATTGATAGAATTTAGTGCTAATTGACAGAATTTATTGCACTAAAATTTATTGCTCAATTAAATTTAACCCTTCAACTAAAATATTTTATTTATCCTCTAATTAATGTTTTTTTTTCACCCCCAAGTTTATTAGATTTTTTTATATAATTAATTTTTTTTTAGTTTTATCTTTTGATATTTAACATTTTAACTTGTTAAGATTTTAAATTTCCACGACCTTATTGTTTTGTATTAATTTTATGATTATTTTTAATTTTTTTTATAAATTTATTACAGTCTTATGATCTAAATTATAAATTTTACATACTATTTTTTAATATAAATTTATTAAAAATTATTTTGTTTATGTTTATTTTTTAATATATTATTCTAATTTATTTATAATATATTATTTCAAGATATTTTTGGGTTGTAAAAAATAGACTTGAAAAGTCTGCATATTTATTTTTGATTTTTTGGCAAAAATAATAATTAATCCAGCTCCCAATGAAGCGTGGTTTGTATAACTACTATACTATAGTAATAAGGTATGGAATCTCAATAGTACCTTTTGAATTACCTTGTTACTCTCTTTTCTCCTCGAGTGTTTCATCTTCGAGTCTTTTTCCCTATTAAAGAAAGGAAGAAAAAAACAGCTGTAAATTAACATCCTGAATTTCAAACAAATTGAAAATGACAATATGCAATATCGGCACTAATCCGGCAACCCATATATTCTTAATTTTCATCCCATTTTCCAGGAAGTTATTCAACAATTTCTTAATTAATTAGATCGGATTTCCCTTCCGCCTCCTAGCCTTCTTTTTCCTGGATTTCCATTAATTGTTTTCTGTCGAAATTTAGCCATGTGTAGCGCGTAAAGCAACGAAGATATAAGTTACGTGGGGCGCAAAGTCAAAGTCCAAACCCATGTCCTTCTTTCTCAAGAAACATCGTCACGTTAATTTTAGAATATGTAAGATTAATCAAAGATACTTGTAAGTTAATCCAAACATTCAAATTAATTAAAATAAATAATAATAAAAAAGAAACAACGCCATAGCGCTCTCGTTGTCTATAAATACACCCACCACCCAGCTAGAATACCCCAAAACACAACGGGGCTTGTCTAACCGATCTAGCTCCCCTCCGATTCTTCTCCTTACCCTCGTTAACTTTCCTGAGAAACAACCAGAACTTTTGCTTACGTTCACCCTTACATCCTTCCATATATACTTGCCATTTCCATTGATTAACTTTCCTGTAACCAAATGCCGAGAAAAGGTATGAGGAGCATTTGCTTTTCTCCGAAAACGATTTCTTTTTTATCCTCACCTCGTTCTTCACCTTCAACACTTTCTCTTCCACCAACTCCCCTTCGGAGTGAATGGATGGTTGAGCAGATCATCGAAAATGCCTCATCGTTGATCATGAAATGGAACCCTGAGACATCTGCCTACGCCAATGTCACCTCTCTTTTTTATGAGAACAGAAGAGAGGCCATGGAGTTCATTAAATGCGTTAACAATCTGCAGAAAGCTATGCATTCGATAGTCTCTGAAGATTCCACCCACTACAGACTCATACAAGCACAGAATCTAATGCAAATCGCCATGAAGCGGCTTCAAAAGGAGTTTTATCAGATTCTGTCCATGAGCCGGGCTCATCTTGACCCTGAGTCTATGTCTACCAGATCCTCTCGCACCTCTAGATCCAGCATCTCGGATTTTGAAGATGATATCTCACCTGATGATGATGTTCGCGCTGCTAGTGATTCTATCTCCGAAGTTGAGCAAGTTTCTTCCATAGCCATGGCAGACTTGAAAGCAATTGCAGAGTGCATGAGTGCAGCTGGGTATGCTAAGGAGTGCGTAAACGTCTACAAAGTTGTTCGAAAATCCATTATCGACGAAGGAATTTATCGCCTTGGGGTAGAAAGAATAAGCTCCTCACGGATCAACAAGATGGACTGGGAAGCCCTTGACATGAGAATCAAGAACTGGTTAGAAGCAATAAAAATTGCAATGAAAACACTCTTCTTCGGAGAGAGATTTCTTTGCGACCACGTGTTTGCCGTCTCTGAATCAATCAGAGAGTCTTGTTTCAGCGAAATATCTAAAGAAGGAGCTACTCTTCTTTTCGGATTCCCGGAACTTGTAGCCAAAAGCAAGAAACCATCATCACCAGACAAAATGTTTCGCGCACTAGACATGTACACAGCAATCTCCCAAAACTGGATAGAGATTGAGTCCATCTTCTCATTCGAGTCCACCTCTCCCGTGCGCACACAGGCTCTTTCTTCACTCGTCAAACTTAGCGAATCCATTTACTCAATGCTTTCCGATTTTGAATCAAGTGTCCAAAAACACTCATCAAAAGCATTAGTCCCCGGCGGCGGAGTGCATTCCTTAACAAGCAATGCAATGAACTATCTATCATTACTCGCCGACTATAGCAATGTCCTTACAGATATTATCTCCGACTGGCCGCCACCAACGAAATCATCACTACCGGAATCTTACTTCGACAGTCCAGAATCTGATGATCCCCCGGCAGCAGCCATCTCAACACGGTTTGCTTGGTTGGTTCTTTATCTTTTATGCAAGCTTGATGGCAAAGCAAAATATTACAAAGATGTGTCCCTCTCCTACCTTTTCTTAGCCAACAATTTACAACATGTAGTATTCAAAGTCCGCACATCAAATCTTCAGTATCTACTCGGTGAAGATTGGATTGTTAAACATGAAGCTAAAGTGGGACAATTTGCAGCAAATTACGAACGGTTAGCATGGGGCAAAGTGTTTGCATCATTACCTGAGAATCCAACGGCGGAGATCTCGCCCGAGGAAGTTAAGGAGATTTTTAAGAGATTTAATATCAGCTTTGATGAGGCGTGCAGGAAGCAGAGTGCTTGTGTTCTAGCGGAACCCAAACTCCAGGACGAGATTAAGGTTTCTATAGGGAGAAAGATAACTCCGGTTTATCGCGAGTTTTATGGGAAACATCGGAGTAGTGATGGAGGGCGGAGAGGGGTTGGGGTATTTGTCAAATATGCCCCTGAAGATGTTGAGAATTGCTTATCGCATTTGTTTTTCGGGACAGTTGATTCGGGGAGTTCAGTGTCAACTTCCACAACATCGTCTCGACAGCGGCAGCGTGCTTAATTGGAAATATCAGAGAATACTATATTGTTTTGTATTTTTGGACGTATATAGTATATACGGTTTCCTTTTGTATTTTCTACTTTTTATGTAAAGATACATTACGGCTCATATTTAAATAATACAGGATTATGTGCGCAACACGGAAAATTTGATATGAAATCTTTGTGATGCAACAGAAATCGATTTAGATTTTGGGTAAATATTGTTTTTTATAGTATTTTTTTATTTGAAATTATATTAAAATAATATTTTTTATTTTTAAAATTTATTTTTAACATTATTATATTTAAAATATTTTTTAAAAAAAATATCAATAAAAAACCACTTTAACTACAGCCACAAACAAGAACTTATTTCTTCATCCAAATTCTGTGACTAAAAATTATTAATATCATTATAATAATAATAATATAATTTTCACGGAGTCTAATTTCGCTTCTATGCTAGTGGCGGTGTGGAGAAAGACGGTCATTCTCGTGGATCACATCAAAAAGAAACCCAAGGCAGGGCGTGGGCGATGGCACAGCCGGCCAAGTGGGCGGCTCCAAGGCTTTTGGCCGCTTATAGATTGCGACTGACAGAGGTACATCTCAATATGGGAATTGACAATTTGATGGTAGTTCGAATTGACGGACGCAAAGATAAATGATGATGGGTGCCGAGTCACTGACTGCGTATAGATACCACTATCCTGGGTGCCCACGTGGGGCTGAGTTATTTAAAATAAATAAATAATATTAAGATGCTGAAATGAGGTAAGAAAATATATATAAAAAATTACTTGATAGATGTAATTTAGATGACGAGGTTGAGTTAATTTGGGATATTTAATGAACCTGGTAGTATAAATTATAAATTTTAAATAATCTTATAAAAAATTAAAAATAAAAAAAATTATAAGTTTTTTTTATATGACTCAATTCATTAGACCTGAAATATCTTATTGGAAAAACCATGAAGTCTAATATTTTTCAACCAATTAAATATTAAAAAATAAAATTAAAAAGGTATTATATAAAAGTATTTTAAAAAATAACAATTAAAAAAATAATAATCAAAATTTAAATATCAAATAAATTTTGTATTTAATTGAATAGTGAAATTGAAAAGAATAATAACTTTTATAAAAGATATATTTTTTTATTTTTTTAGTTAAATACAGAATTGTTTCTAAACTGATTTTATAATTATATAAAAATTTTTTTTTAATAGTTTCATTGTATATTTTAACTATTTATTTTTTATATTTATACAAATACTAAAGTATTCCAGATTCAATTATAATAGCCAAAAAACTGTTGTGAAAATATAAAAATACTCATTGATGCCACTTTTTTTTTTGTGCTTCAAATAATATTTAAATTATTTTATTATGTAATTAAGATGAAAAAAATATTTATTTATTTTCATTTTATTTGATAATAACAAATGAATCATTAAAAAAAAATTAATATACTTATAAACCTGTTTTGGATTTTTTAAGTGGAGGAGCAAGAACGATATTACACTTCGCCGGGGGTTTTAGTTCTTTTTAAAATCTTGTAACATGTCTTCCTATGTATCTGCTTAATACCATAATATCTCGGTTAAGTTTAGTTTTCTAATTTCGTTACTCTGAACTCTAAAGCATTTATCAAAAATATCAAACAGGAACTCATTGAAATATGATTAATCTATCAGAACTTGCTTAAAAAAACAAAAAAAAACAAAAAAAAGAGTTGATAGAGAACCTTGGAGCTCGGACAAAGACAGCCTATGGTATATAGCTGGCACAAAAGAGATGGTGTGAAATTTCAGATGATAACTATATAGAGCCTTCCTTGACCGGAATCTGAATCCGATGTAATAAGATTTGAAAAATCTTGAAACATGGACATTTCAACAAGAAGATTAGCAAGTCAAATAACAACCACGGGCTTAGCTATTAAAAAAGACGACGATTATCATGACAGTTGCAGTGAAGAATGAAGAATCCGGTGAAAAAAGGGCTTCCTTCATTTTCAAAATGTCACACGTGCACTTGACAATATCGCAAGGTCAGACATCAGCAAGCTGGTTCAGAAGTTTCCATGGAATACGACGTAGCTTTTGAAACTCGACTCAGCAAGTTGCATCCCTCGGAGATGCCGGGTCTCAAACAGCAGTAATTGCATTTGGCAAGAAGAGATAAGAAAATGATCATTTCAACTCATGCTAATCTACCTGCTATATTTTTTTTCCCCGAGCAAGACTTTAAATAAAGTTCACAAGATTCATTAAATGCTTCCCGCACCAAGTTTCAACAAAATGAAGTGCTACACTGGACCGAGAGATGGATTTGAATTTGAAATGCTAATGCACATTCGAAATCATTCTCATGGCCACACATGCACTGCTCCGACTAATAAATCCCCACCACTTGATGGCCGACTTATCAAACAATATATTCAGCGACCTAATCTTGATGACAACTATTTCGACCAGAAAGAAACTAAAACAAGACATCAAAGCCCCACCAAGGTCGAAAAGGGAGGGAAAATCAAGACTTCATTGACATATATAGTAAATGACACGATACCTAATACATTACCACGTATTTCATTATTCTCATTATGGCTCGGAAGGATACATTGATTGAAAGTTGCACCTCTACTATATAGCAAAGGCAAGAGGCATCCAAGCGGGAAAAAAAATTAACATACTTACGTAGAAATTTAGTGTGTAAATATTCTTTCCCTGATTTCACTGTGCAGCTAATGGATGATCAGCTGGCCGTGGAACACACTGCCATCCTGTACATTGCTGGAGAACCTGTTTAAGACTATCTGTGGGAGGTTCTACTGTCCATGTGGGGTAATATTCGCTGGGATGAAACATACAGAATTCACCGTCCTCAGTCATTAACCCTGCCTGAGCTCCAATAACAAACAAGTCTCCTTCAGACCTTATGCAGCCACTACTTGCTTCCTCCTTGTCAGCTGCCTAAAATACCATCACAAGCCAATGATCTAACCTCAGAATCGAAATGATAATTATGGTCACTTAAGTAACACGCTTGTCACGGGAAAATTCATCTACATCCAAGAGCACGAGATTTAAATAACAAAGAATCTCACATGAAAAATTTAGCAATAAATAGCGTGTATTTCTCACTAATAGAACATCAAATTCAAAGCTCTTAATTGCAAGGCGCAAATACCCAGTCAACTTTTATTTCCATGTCAATGTATTTGATGGGTTTAAATGCTTTGAGGGTTAACGACTGGCCAGAAGAGCTTCACTGGTGTGTGGAAATTGACTTCTCTACAAAACTCATAATGGCACATCCTACTGAACTTCAGTGGTTCAGTTAGTTATTACAATGACAAAATGACATCTTCCCTGCTTTCTTTCCACTGAAGTTGCCTCTGTAGTTTAGACCCTCTCTCTCACTTTTTTATCACTGTTTATTTGTTTATTATTTTTTTACACCACAAAGGAACCTCACCATTTGGGTCCACTTCCTGGGTTAAAGGTTGGGGTGGTAGATATTGCTTGATTTTTGCATCTATAACGACTCATAGAGAAAAGAGCATTACATAAACTGATGAGTGACAGAAAACGCATTGCTCTGCCGCGTAAAGGCAAAGTGGACAAGCAAGCTCTTGTTTGACAATGAAGAAATAATTGGGAATTTATAGGTCCTCAACCAAAATTCAGATCAAAGAGCATAAAAACTAGGAACTAACCACAATGAAAACAAGGCCACCTAATATGTACACGTCCCAGGTAGCAAAACATTTGATTGCTAAAATCAAGCACCAAAAGAATAGTTCAGTGCAAGGGAGACAAATTTAAAGTGAATTTCATTACTGAATTTGCTCTCCATATGGTTATTGCTTTATAATTTGTAGTTTACTGGTAGGACAAACTGATTCTAGACAGTGAAATGATAGCCAAAGAAATTCAAACACAAGTGTGAATTATTTGTTAGCAAGCCAAGGTGGTTCAGCGAAAAAGCTAGGTGAAAACAGAGGCAGGGTAGTCAGCAGTCTACCAATCAATTCCGCTTATGTTATGAATAGAATGTAGCCATTAAGTACTAAATTCAATACCAAATATGAACAAACCAATTTTATTTTATTTTTCAAAATTCATTGCAGGATCATTCAAGCCAACCCTTCAATCCCATACAAAAACCAATATAGAATAAAATAACAAGGTTTAATTCTGAAAAGAGTAAAAGTAAAGAAAGGCAGTCATGAAACAAGAAATATAATAGTGCTCACCTTCTCAGAGAGATACTTAAATGCAATCTTCTTCTGTCCTGCTTCATATATGTTGCATTGGGAGTATATCTGATGTCGAACGATTAGTGGCTACATATACTTAAGCAAATAATACATATGGTGACACAACGAATTGCAAATAGTAGTAGTGTTATCACCTGTGACTCTACACTGGCGCAAACAGCATAAATGCCCCAGTTTCTGATGTAGTTATTGTATAAATGTACTTTTCCAAATCTAACACGAGGATGGCGTTGCCGTGTTCCATCAAAAAAGCAATGGTGAATGGTTACTCGAATACATCTATCACCAACATGAGTAGGATGTGCTCCAATGAGCATCGTTTTATCATGTTGTGCAAAGTGACACCTGTAGATAATAGTTAAAGCCACCAGATAAAATAGCGAAAGAAAAAAATAGTGCTTCCCATGCACCGGGGATTCACCTCACCTAGAAACAGTAATATCTGTGCTTTCTCGGTTGATATCTATCAGCCCATCATCATAGTCACGAAGGCTGCAACGGTCTATCCATATATGCTTTGAATTGGGTTTTATCTGAATGCCATCAACATCAGGTCCTCTACCACCTTCAAACTCTAGATTGCATATAATAACATGCTCGCATTCCTTCAGTCTCAAACCCTTGCCTGTAAGTTTTATTCTTTGACCCCGGCCATCAATGGTTTTATAAGACGAGACATTCAAGTAAGATCCAAGCTGAATGGTGCCTGATACTTCAAAGACAATCCAAAGTGGCTCTTTTTTCCGACATCCGTCTCTAAGTGATCCAGGGCCATCATCTGCAAACAAATGAAAATCAATAATAGACTTAAAATGTGCACCAAAAATAGTCTAAAAAAGCTGTTCCACCATCAAGACCAAACAAAATGATCAGAAAAGCCCATTGATTTGCTACAAATGTGATAAACTAGTTTCAGAAATTGAAGGTGAGACGTGCTAATAAAATTACAAAACCAGTGTCAGCAACCAGAAGAACAGCAGGTCACAACCATAATCACAGTTCACATCCAAAATATTAAACCTCCATTGTCAAAATTCAACCAATAACTAAAGGTTTTTCTAAAACCCCAAAAAAGTTGAATATGTGAAACTCGGAATCATAATTTTTAAATTCTAACCATGCGTCCCAAACAAGTCCAATTAAAGAAGAACCAGAAAGGATCTGAAATTAGCAGTGACAAAATGCTGCACAATCTTATAAGTTATGTTCTAGTAGAACTAACTAACGGAAGAATTTATCCTACATATCATGAATCCCCAGCCCTAAGTAACCATGATCAGCATTCTACAGACAACCTTCAAATAATATACACATTACACAGTGCACAAGGTCGGAAAAACTAATTCTGTTTTTTTTTACCCAAAATCCATCCCTAAGCAGCTCAGGCCATCATCTACAATCAAATGAATAACAATAGTGATTCTTTTTTTTTAAAAAAAAAAAAAAAATACGAAATCTGTCCCTAAGCTGTTCAGGTCATCATCTACAATATAGTTTAACAACAACAATAAACCTATGGGGAGTACCAAATAGTGTCAAAATGTTGTTGCACCATCCACAACAAATAGATCCATTGATTAGCTACAAATGTTATCCAGTTTTTTCAGAAATTGATGGGGAGGCATTCCAATGAAGTCACTAACAAAGTATCGGCAACCAGAAAAACAGCAGGTCATGACCATGACCACAGTTCACACCAAAAACATTAGACCTCCACTGTCAATACTCGCAAATCAGACAATAAGACAGGGTTTTTTCTAAATGCTAAAAAAAAGTTCAAAACGTTATATTCAGAAATCATAAAGCGGCGAAGCTCTAAGAATTGCTGCAAAATCAAATAAATAATGCTTCAATAGTCCCAGGAAGCAAAGCAGCGACCCTGCAATATTCTCACCAAACATTGACAATATTTCCTCAGACAAAAGAAGTCACATTGAGTTAATGCACAATTTCACACAGAAAAGACCAGACAAAAACCCATAAATTAAAAATTATAAAAAGGCCAATTCAGCCAGAAAAGGAATATTTATCAAATCCCAGTAATAGTCATCGGAAAACACAATCCAAATTTACCCAATAAAGTGGTGACATAATAAATGGGCCCATGGAGGCCTCCAATGGCACAGCGACCGAACCCCTCGGCCTGGGCAGCAGGAGCACGCAAGGCAGAGTCGACATGAGAGTAAGGCAAAGAGGTAGCCATGTAGGATGCGTGGATTGATGAGTTGGGAATAAGAGGGTGGTCGGGTTGATAAATAGAGGGCGGTACAGGTTGTGATGGTGAAGGAGCAGAAGCAGTTTTATCGGGGGAAGGGACGTTTCCATTATTACGGAACTTGCGGTGATCACCATGAGCATGGGAGTTTCCCATTTGTTTGTTAATTAACGTTTAAATGACAAGACAGATAGAGAAACAGCTAGCTACGAGCTGTTACTCTTCCTGGTTTGAATTTCATTCATTGATATTTGCTGCAACTGAAACAAACAAAAAACACACCCCCGCAGAGAGATAGAGATTACGTGGCACCGTTTGGTTGTGCCGCTCAGCATTGCTATTCAAATATATATTTTTATTTTTATATCGTTTTAATATAATATTAAAAATAAATTTAAAAAATAATAAAATATATTATTTTAATATATTTAAAAAACACTTTTAAATGCTAACCCGTGGAGCATGATAAGGGTAGATAAAAGCAACGCTGCAGTTGTTTATTATAACAAAAGTTGAATAATATGTTAAAATCATTCTAAATTAAAAGACAGTGAGTTATAATAATAATTTTATTTTTAATTTCTTATTTTTTTTTAGCAAATAAACATTTTTTTAGCTTTTTTCAATAAGGGCAATCAAGTTTTCTTAATTTTCAAGTACAAGTAAATAATAATTTTGATATCAGAAAAGATAAAAAAAAAAAAAAAAATTTGCCTTTAGGGGTATTTTGTTATTTTTACATAGGTATTTTATGTAATTAAAATGACCATGAGGTGTCTTAGTATTTTCACATTGTATTTTTTATTTTTTAATCAAAAAGCTACTAGAGCGTGTTTTACACATTCCAGCGAGTTAGCAACGCCTGCACTATTAAGACGGTTTAAGAGACACTTTTCGGTGGTCAAATCTGCTCATTTATTGTATCACTAGATGCGCAGTCATGCCCTCCTCTACATAGAGCAGTACATGTAGACATATCAAGGTTGGATTGCAGTCAGTAATCGATTGCTTGAGTTTTTTCTTTCTTTTCTCTTCTGACAACTAAAGTGAACTATTGTCCTCTTTTTGTTTATTGTTTGTTTAGGTCTGACATAGGCTGCTAGACCTAAGTGTCTTGGATTTGGCAACAATGTGTGATGTCAAACCCACACGCGAGTATACTTGGCAGACCTAGGCGCTAGTCTAGCACACCTAGAGGCTTGGGTCTGGTGGCCATGCCAGACCCAAGACGCTTAGATCTGCACAACCATCAAACCTAATGTTCTTGAATTTGGCATGCCCTCAAGACCTAATGCTTTTGGATTTGACATGATCGCCAAACAGAAGTGCCTATAAAAAATAAAATAAAATTTTAAAAAAATTAATTAGGATTTTAGTTTATGATACTTCAAGGATAATTTAAATTTTTTTATCAAAAATAAAAAAAAATTAGCATTTCTGTTTATGATACTTTAAAGATAATTTAAATATTTTTTAGAAAAAATAAAACAAAATTATTAAAATAATTAATTAGTGTTTTTGTTTAGGACACTTCAAGGGTAGTTTAAATGATTTTTTAGAAAAAATAAAACAAAATTATTAAAATAATTAATTTTTTTTTATTTAGGACACTCCAAGGGTAGTTTAAATGTTTTTTTTTAAAAAAATTAAACAATTTATAAAAAAATCAATTAAGATTTCTATTTAGGATACTTTAAGGATAATTTAAATATTTTTTTAAGAAAAATAAAAAAAATATTAAAATAATTAATTAGCATTTCTGTTTAAAATATTTTAAGGGTAGTTTAAATGTTTTTTTTTTAATTTTTTATTAAAATAAAGAATTAACATTTCTATTTAGGATATTTCAAAAGTAGTTTAAAAATTTTTTATATATAAAAAATAAACAAATATTAATGAATATTTTTATTTATGATACTTCAAGGATAGTTTAAATGTTTTTTTAAAAAAAATTAATTAACATTTTTATTTATGATACTTCAAGAGTAGTTTAATTTATATATATATATATATATATATATATATCAAAAAATTAATTAGGAGTTTTCTTTAAGATACTTTAAGGATAATTTAAATATTTTTTTATAAAAATAAAATTAATTAATTAAACACAACTGCTAGACCCAAGCGATGCCGCCATACCTGATGAGCTTAAATCTTTATCTATATTTTTAATATGTTTTTATATTTGAAAAAACAATTGATTTTGACCCTTTATAAAACGCAGACCAATATATTAGTCAAAACTAATTATGCTAAAATTGGGTAAGGTTGGGCTCTATTATTCTCTCTTTTCGTGATGACTTTGTACATTTTTCCCTTTTTAAAATTTCCACTAGATTACTTGACTTGTGTTATGCGATAGGTGGTTTTAATTTTTTTTTAATATAAAAAAATATTTAGAAGTTGTTAATGTTTTTTTTTTTTAAGAAAAAAAATTAAACTATATAAAGGTTGAATGTGATCCAATTAACTTTACGAGTCAAAATATAACTCAAACGACCTATAAAAATATAGTTTGATACACAAAAATACCAACATGACATCTCTTTTTAATATTAAAATAATAGTATATTGGATTGACTTGGATCAATTCGGGTTAACATGTCAAATTTATGATCTAGGTTATAAGACCATGATAATCCCATAGAAAGTAATAAAAAATAATTATGAAACTTAATTTCAAATCAATTCAATGTTGAAGGATGAATTAAAAAAAAAATCAATTTAAAAAAGGAACTAAAAAGTGAACTGGGTTAACTTATTAAACCCACGATCTAAGCCATAAAAATAAGATAACCTCATAGAAAACAAATTAAAATAAATTATGAAATCTAATTTTCTATTAGCCTATTGTTGAAATATGATTTTTTTTAATCAATTAAAAATGAACCAAGTAAATTGGTCAAACCTATAACTCAGGTAATGAAATTGAGATAATTTCATAGAAAAAAATAAAAAATAACCTAATTTAACCCAGGTTAATCTGCCAAATTCACAATTTTAGTCATGAGATTGAGATAAACATGTACATAGCAAATATAAATAAATTATAAAGCTCAATTCTTAGTTGATCATGTTGGACACAATATTGAACGATGAAATTTGTAAAAATATTAATTAAAAAATGACACAACAAAATGAATCAAGTTAACCCGTTAAGCACTATTCATGAATCATATGCCCGAAATAATCTAATAAAAAAAATAGAATAATTCATGAAACCTAATTTTCAATCAAACACAATATTAAATGATGAAATTGAAAAGAAAAACAATTAAAAAAATCAAGTTAACTGGGTTAACCCATTAAACCCGCAACTCAGGTCATGAGATAATAATAACTCAATAAAAAAAATTCTAATGTTGAAGGATTTGTGACCTGGGTCATGAGATTAAGATAACCTCTAAGAAAATAAATCTAAAAAACAACATGATTTAACTAGAATTACAATGTCAAAACTCGTAACCATAATCAAAATATTCTCATAAAAAACAAATTATAACATATTATAAATCTTAATTCTCACATAAACCTAGGAGAATAAATTAAATTGTTAGAATTAAGAGATTAACCGATTATTCATTATAAAAATATTGCTCCTAAGCTACTTGAATTTTTTAATATATATATATATATATATATATATATATATATATATATATATGTGAGCAGAGGCACATATGATATAATATAATTTGCATAAAACAAACAAGTCCATGAAGTTGTGCATGGAGAAATTCCCTTATTACATGTTTGATATGATACTAGCCATGATATCCGCACGATGCTGCGGGTGTTAAAATTTGTAATATTTTTTTTTTTGCACATGTTATATAGGAATAGGTAGCATATTCATAAAGTTAGTTGCAAAAGTTAAGTGGAGATAGTTAAATTCAAGCGTAACAAAAGCATCTAGAGGTAAATACTTTATGCTTTATACATATAGATAGAGAATTGGACGCCAATGAGCGGCAAGTTGTATTAACAACGTAGATGATGAAGACGTCCAATCAGGTTGCGATGTTGGATAAGAAAACATTGATTAACTGAACGTTAATCGTTTTCCTATTGCAAAAAATAAGTGTAATTGTAAGTTATAAATTATGCAAAGCAATAAATATTAAATGTTTTTAAAGATAAATCAGAAATGAGAAATAAAGATGTAATTGTTGCTGAGCATGTGAGTTCATAAAGAAAGGAAAGTAATTAGAAGTAGATGCTTACCTTTTCAGGTGATGAAATGGAGAGGTGCTGCTTCTTTGAAAGTTGTGGTGCAGGATTGTCATCATCTTTATAGAGATATTCCTTTAATAAGTCTGCAAAATCTTTCAAGGGTCTTGGATGGGGAAGTTGGGTGCTGAATTATATATTGAAAGGAAGTACGTAAGGAATGGCAAGTGTAAACAATATGAATGAAAGGAAAAACAATTTATTTATTAGTAGAACAATCAAGTAATAATTTTCATGGGAATGAATGTAGATGAATTATGAGATAGTGGTGTGTGGTAGGTTAATATCTTGAAATCAAAAAATAAGAATAAAAAAAAAAACCTGTCATGTGGCTCAGCATCATTGAAGGTTAGTGCTCTTTTTGACCGGCGATGGTAGCTGTGATGAAATGTGTCTTTTTGTGGAGAGGTGTGCTGCTGTGAAGTTGGAGTGTGAATTTGAGTTTGATCTACATTCAAGGGATCTGCAAGGTTTGGTGTTAAAGGGGTGAAAGTCACGGAACTTCCAGCAGCAGAGGTTATTGAGGCTGTTGTATCAACATCTTCAATAGGGCTAGCTGGGCTAACAGATGCTTCAGTTGGAATGTCATCGAAGATGTTGCAAACATATATTTCACATCTGCTGAGAAGAGATTTGTATGCTCCAAATCGAAGCTGAAATATTTTTGTTTTGTTTAATTTCTCAATCATTTGAGGTGGAACAATAAATGAGTCAGTGAATTTTTTTTCAAAAACCAAATGATGAGCTGAAGCATTGAAAAAATACTCAGCTGTCTTGCTAGAGAGAAGAAAGTTGGCGACATCTTGACTATCGCTGACAATGCAATTAATTCTGAACCTAAAAGATATGAAAAAGAGCTTCGGTTAATAACGAAATAAAAGCATGGGTTAATATATGTTTCAGCTGAAAATGCAAGGATGTTTTGGTATGCATATTAGTTGAACCATGGGACTAGTGCAGAGGTTGGATAGTCATGCTCCATGCATCGTAAATTATTAGGGAGTCCAAAGAGTGGCTTGTTGCAATCTGGACAGCTTTGACACCACCATCCCTTGAAGAGATCATAATCAACTATGAAAGCTTTACATGTAAATATTTCATTCTACAGGTGTCAATTAAAGTAGAAAGTCATACAATTTTTTTGATAAAAAACGAAGGTGATGCAGTGTTGGTGATTGTTAACAGTAGTGTAATTATAACAATAGCATTTAGCAGTAATATTAGGAAATTGAATGAATGGAAACCGCTTGCTAGAACAATAACGAAGAAAGCTTCTTCTCGCAGCAGAGTCCTGAGAAGAAGCTTTTCTGGCTTTTTTCCTAAGCAATAAATCAACAATATGCGGCAAGCAGCTAATTTTCATATGTAAGATGGCACTAAGTCATTTATAAGCAAATTTGAATTCTAGCACCAGAAACGAACAATTTGAATTCTGATAATCACTCACCCACCCACCCATCCTTTTAGAGCTACTTGCTACGGCGTTGAAACTTGAAAGGCTTTTAATTTTGCAAAAGCTTCCCTGTAATTTTCAGCCCCCATTTCCCATCCTTATTATCATGGTTGAACAGACACACATATATATGAACTTTAAATTTTAAATTTTGAATTAAATAATTAACCATACGCGCTTTCTCTTTATACGGCTGTTCCAAAAAAGATAATGTAATTGCAAAAGATTTAAGATTTACATAGCAAGTTTTGAGTTTAAACCACAACATGTATTTTTTATAAAATTCTAAGATAGCTAGAATTTTACTCACTCATTTAAATTTATAAAATACATTTTTTAAGAAATGAGGTTTAATCAGAACCAAAAAATAAAGTAATAGTATGGGAATTTTAAGACTTAATTAATCTTTCTCAAGGACAAAATCAATACTGCAATTGATATGTTAAACTCTTTCATCACATGAATTAAGAAATGTTGTCTTTCAGTCGACGAACAAAACATGCAACTCTTTGATTCGACAAAGCTTGGTCTCTTTTCCATTCTTTCAAACTCATCCTCTTTAATGTATTCAGGTGCTAGTTTTCTCCTTAATCCCATTTTCCTGCATGGGTTTTCTGGTTCATTGTACTTAGTTTTGTTACTTGCCTTAGTCGTCTCATATATGTGGAAGAAACTCATGAGGGGTGATGGTGGTGAGGGTTACTTGCAAATTTTCTCATCGAAATAATTGAACAGTTTTGTCTTGTTTGCAATAAGTAATATTTAAAAATAACATAATAGATACCTTGTGTTCGAATGGGTCCATACAGAGGATCTCTCTTATTGTTCTCCTATTTTCATTTATTTGAGTTTGCAATGATAGAACAGCTCCTGATGATGGAGGCAACTGGTGCAAGTCAACAGGCATTTGAGCATAGCTACGTAAAGATAAAGAAAAAGGTGTTGAGAATTAATTTAAACATTAATATATAAATTGGATTTTAACAAATGTAAAAGGTTCGAAGAATATAGAAATTTACTAATGTTTGTATGCTAATAACTTTGGTATGACCAGGTTAAAATACCAAAGTGAAGCTGCGGTGCCAATTAGATTTGCAGATCCTAAAAAAAATGTAATAAATACATATTTACTGGTGTATATTTAATGTCAAGAGGTTATGAAATCTGAACTGAAAAGGTAACAAAACTGAATGATGGCAGCCTTGATCATAGAACAAAGAATACCTCTAAATTCAGAGACACGAAAACCAGCAAAAGCAACGATAACCAGAGAATCTTGTTCTGCCAAAGAAGCGTCATCAAAGTTTCGAGCAATGTCATCCCATAAAGTAATACGAAGCTCCTCGCCTCTAAATAAAATAAAAGTATATTACAATAATGCTAGGAGGAATTCAATATAATAAATAATTTTAATTTATCATTAACCGTATATTTTCAATGATGAACTCTCTTTTGTCTTCAAGTGTTTGCCCTCGAATCAAAATTTTTTCGATTGGTTGTATTGCTTTCAGCCTACCAAGAACATCTATATAAATAATTGAATAATTGTGTTAGTGTAATGAAAAAACTACGTATGATACAGTTGGGTAGATGAGGTTAAGAATGAAGAATACCTGTGAGAAGTCTTGATCCTTTTTCTTTGTTAAGGACATGTGCGAAATCCGTGAAATTAAAGTAATATCGTGGAATCGAAAGTGGGAGAGAATTGAGGCGAGTGACTTCGGTGTCAGACTTAAGATCAATAAAAGCTTCATGGCCAACAACAGCATTCATGTATCGATTTTCAAAGGTGTAGAAGTTTTTGACTTCATAATATTCACCTTCAGTAATGATTGAAGAAAAATGTGCAGCATCTCTAGATTTGGCTGATCCTTGTATTCCACCACCCTTGTTCATCAAAATAAGGTAAATAATTGGTGTCAATGCATAATGGTAAGGTTAAAATATGCAGAATGATGGATGAGGAGAAAAAGTAATCTTGAGCATGGTAAAATTATAGCCTTTGGTTTTGAGGTCTGATTGATAAAATCATTTTGTGTCATTCATGTATGCATATGTTATTCTTAAGAATTTGTTTTGTTAATGCAGACAATAAGGGGTGGTTGTTTTTTGCTATAATATTAGAAAAAATTGAAGAAGTTTTCGTATTACACTATGTTCTATCTGTAAATTTAGTTGAATGGGTTAACTATATAATTGTGGTCCTATAAGAATTTTAAACTATTATTGTTAATGAATGAATTATTCTTAGCATCTGTACATAGGTATGGTTAGTTTATTAAGTTTGAAAAGACTATAGAAATAATAAAAGTATTTGTGTGGCAAATAAGGGATTGATTATATTTCTATTTTACAACAATTTGGTATCTCTATTGCTCCTAGAAGATTCGGCTGAAAAAAAAAAAAAAAACAATGCAAGCAGAGGCAAGAATTTGAACAAAACAATAATAAAGGTCATATTAGCAGATATGTTGCATACCTCACGATCAACAAGCAGACAATTGAAGTTTGTTGGTTGTCCATTTTGTTTTGGAACCCAAACATGACATACCCGAGCTCGGATTAAAGGGTAGAAAACATATTTTTTAATGTTGTGCAAATGAATAGCCATTATTCTGCATTAAAAAAAAAAGCAAGTAAAAAATCAACAAATAAGTGAATAATTAAAGATGAGATTAAAATATAAAGACAGTAGTAGATGCAAATGGAAGTTAGATCTGAAAATATAAAGATAATATGGCAAAAAAGTGTCATCATAAAAGTATAAATCCTATTTAATTGCGTGAAATGTTATTTAGATCATGAATACATGTGTATGGCAATTGATTATTTTTATACATGTATGGCAGAGGTGAAATTAATAGATGAAATAAATTAATGGTTAGGAATAACAAAAATCAAGAATTACTTTAATAGATGTTTTATACTATGTTTTGAAACGATTTGTATGCCCATGCATTATAGATAGTAGTAGTATTTCTCGTATAAACATGTTAAAATATTGGAGAAAAGCTCTGTTCAAATTTTATATTTGTAGTTGAATTATGACCTTAATCAATTTGAAATCAAGTTGATTTTAATAATAACTCTACATGCACGCTGGATAGAAATATAAATAAATTTGTTGAGATATTTTAGAGGTGTAGATAAAATTATTACTCAAATCTTGGATAAATCAATTACAATATTTCTGTTTGGATTAGCAGGTGGCATAGATATCTAAATTAGCTAACTATATATATATATATATATATATATATATATATATATATATATAGTATCATGTAGCATTCCACCAATCACACGTAAAAGAAATAAAGAGAAAGAAAGAGAGATGGCTGAAGGTGCTTTTGTTCTAGCACGTGGTGGAAAGGAATACGTTGCAAAGTTAACTTTCACGGTGTTCCTGAGTTGTTTTTTTGCAGCAATAGGAGGTTTGATTTTTCGTTATGATTGTGGCATTTCAGGGGCGTAATAATGTAGAATTAAACAGTTTATTTTTTAAGATCCAATAATCTTATCTTGATTTTTATGTGTTTCTAAGTATTTATTTATTTTGTATACTAATTTTATGTCTATGATGTTTGCTGGTGTTGAAGAAGAAGAAAAAATTTAACAATGATTTGCACTGGTTTTGTTTGTGTTTAGCGTGAATGAATAATTAATTGTAGGAATTCGAGGTTAGTTAATAAGAGATTCGAAGATTGGAATTAGACTTTTTTTCTATAGTCTTGTGTCGACCTACGATGCACACTTTGTTCATGAGATGTTAATTAAAGATAAGTTAAGTAATAAATTCGTTGTGTATTAATAAATTTTTGCTTTATTAGTTGTGTGTATTGATAGAGAAAATTGAAGAATTCAATCATTGATAGTTTGATTACCCTGTTATCTCTGTTTTTTACAATTCGTGTGTTTATTATAGCTGAACATAGCATTCAAAGGACTATAATATTCACCTGATCAGATAGTTTTATGGGGCGCAGCTATGGTGTTATATTCAAGCAATATTGCAGCTGTCAAGTAAACAAAAAAATCAGTCTCGTGATGGGCACAAAAAATCCCCGATAAGTAAGTTTTTTGGGTCGTTTTTTGAATTTCTTCTGAAATTTGTAGTGATTTCTGCTAAATGTTTTCTTTTTGTTTAAAACTTGTTAAGGTATGAAATGCTGGGTGAGTGTTTTGATAACTTGGATAGCTCGATCCGGTTGTTGCGTATGAAGGGCTTGATGTCTACTTTCTCTAACATTTCTCCAAAAATTGAGTCTTTAACAAACAGGTACTACTGATTACTGTACTGTCTTTTTTTTCATTTTTTATTTTTTATTTTTTCATTTTGTAATTGTATATTTTAATTGTAATTGTTATTTTTTAGGAGGTTTACGCATAAACATTTGGCGTAATTGAAGTATATTATGCCAAAGGTAATTGAGATAAAGAGGGTGCTCAAGTTTGATGAGCAAACCGACTGTCTGAAGCCGGATCTTCGAGTTACTGTAAATGCTGATGCAATTCAATGTGATAATGGCAAGTTGAAAACTGAAAGTGAGAAAATATATTTAAGGAAGGTCTTCCGCTCAAGGCTTGTGGATTTTTATAGAGACCATCCTCAGGTTTTTTCTGTTTTTTGTGCCTTTGTTTATGTTGTTTGTGCTTAAAATTCATGTTATGAATGTATAACTCGGTTCAAGTTTAAGATGAATGTGCTTCTCTCTTTTGCTCTTTGTTTTTATTCTTTTGAAATGACATCCATTACACTGTGATTTTGATGATGTTTTTGTGATGTGTGATTTGCATTTTGGGAAGCGGCTTTTGATCAGCTTGTCATATTTTTTTATCACCCAGTATTTTTGTATATTTATGTTGCCAAGAAAAGCCTGTCCTTTATCTTGTTCCAATTTTTCTTTTTTATCTGTACTCATCTCTTGCTGCATTACTGTCATTGTTGCATTTGAGAACAGAAGGATGTACATTTATATATATAATGATTTTTTACTGGATATTTAAATATTATGTGCCTTCTCTATTGATTGAATTTTGTTGAGGTCTATTTTAAACTGATATTCTGATCCAATCAATTGCGTAAAATTTTGAATATATGTGGTAATTGCAGTATGTTGCTGTGAAAATTTTCATGGAGCAAGACTTTCATGCTGAAAGCTTTAAGGAATTTCTGAGGGAGGTGTGTTTTATCTTGAATTGATTGTGATGTGCACTAAGCTGAAGAATTTTTTTGAAACATCGCTATTTATGTTTCTTGGAATTGTCGCTCATGAAGTTTTGCTTTGACAAAATAAATATGCTAAGAGTTATAAGGAAAAGTGGAGAAATAGAGAAGTGAAACTTGTATAATACAGCAGTGAAAAATAAGTTTACATGCAGAGGCATGAAATTAGACGAAAACAAAAATATTAAATGCAGCTGATACGGGTGGACCAAAATGGACAAAGAAAGAAATATGAAACCATATGGGTTAGGAGTTGATGAAACCAGCACACGTTGCAGAATCGTAGAAACAAAAAGAAAAGAGAAAAGACAGAAGTTTCTTTTTGAAGAACATGGCAATGATGAAAAGAGGCATAAATGATGCACAACCAAACTGCAGAATCAGACATAAAGTCAAAGATAGTTGATGTTTAGTGAAATAAAATCACTCGTTTGTACAGGTCCCAGGTCCGCCCTTTCCTTTGAACAAGAGCTCTTAGATAGATATCAGCATAGCTTCGTAATTAAACTTCTCGCACATCTGCTCTGAAAACGAGAGCTTGAGATGGCATTGCTTGGGTCTTCATTAGGTCTTACGTACTTAAAAACAAAAAAGAGATGACCAATATACTGTAATGGTCTAGTTCCAGCGCCGAACGACCAATATTTTCTGAGCAATATTTGTATACCATAACAGCTACCTTATTCATTACACAAACATATATAATTACAAAAACGATATGCCATCCTATATTGCGACATGCAATGAAAAAACATCTCTGCAAACTTTATAAAAAAACAACAAAAGAAGTTCCCAAAGCTTGGCAAAAGCATAAGATTTGGTATGCAGAAATACAATTGGCCGCGATGCTATTTTTTGCAAAACTAATCATCATGCACAGCTGGTAGACAAAGAAACGCACAGAACCCAGAATGTGGTGCAACACAGATGCACCTGACATGAGCGCACGACGACGAATAAAGAGCAGAATATCAAACCATATGCGTTAGGACTTGATGAAACGAAGACAGTCTGCAGAATCACACAAAGCAGAAACAAAAGAGAAAAGAGAGAAGCCCCTCTTTTGAACAACATGGCAACGACTGCAGAATGAGACACAAACGTAAAGACTACACTTGATGGCCAATGAAAAAAAAAAAACACTCCTTTTCATAATATGACAGAGCAGAGGCCATGCACAATATGCAGACAGTAAGATGAGCATAGTCACTTTCCATAACACAATCTTAAAAACAACTAAGAGGAAAATATTCTAACCTTGAAGTCCAAGCCCTCTGCTAAAAGACGATATGATAAAGGGAACAACGAACTACAAAGGAAAGCATAACAAATCATGGCCACCCGTATACTGAACAAACAAAAGTTGCAGGAAAACATACCTTCAAATATTATAAGAGAGGCAGGAGCTGAGAGAACTGGCTCGCTAAAAACACTATTTCAAAAGAGCACCATCCCATGCAATTAAACAATTAGAAAGCGTGTGGACTGGGCAAGCATTAGTTCCCTTTTCTCTGCAAGGATGGTCTGCTACTAAAGTATTAATATGTTATGGGTGCTATTATGGCGTGTGGTCCATTCGTTTCTTTCACGATCTGTCGGTAGCTGCTATTGGGCTGTTTTGGTTGTGTTAGGCCGAAGCTTTCTGAATGGAAGATGGCTTGTGGAGCTGCACGGCTCAGCTTGGTTCTGGCTTCTATAGTTTGGAGACTTCTTCACCTGCATGGTTTCTGCATGTTTTATCTACGTGATGATGATGTTTGTAGTGCTACAGTTTTAATTGGCTGGATGTGAGCAATTTCCTTGCAAGCTTTCCAGGTCTGATTCGACTTCACCTCTCTCATTGCTGCTCTGGATCGCACCAACTTGGGTGAGGCTCTCTCCCCTCATGATTGCTCTACTGATGTGGTTTTCAATCTTGTTTAAGGGTGTCTGTTCCCTTTGCTTTTCAGCAAGCTGGTTATGGTTTGTAAAAGAAAGTCTGTTCTCTTTTTCTTCTGTTCAGCTAGCTTATCTGCTTTTTGATTTAGTCGGGATTTTTTTTTCCTTTTCTTTGTACTGCTGGTCTCCAGCTAAAAAAAAAAAACAAAAACAATTAGAAAGCAGACTAACTAGAATAGAAATGCCAACAAAAACTGAACAGGAAACAATGAAAATGGAGGCAAGCATATGTGTATAATAATGCCAACGCCACATCCATTTAATGCACCACTAAAGAAGATTAACCAGCTTGACTTTATTCTAAATGAAACCTGAAAGCATTTAATGCATCATTAAAAAAACACTGCTGATTTGACATTGTCTAAATGAAACCTGAAGACGTGTAAGCCATTGCCTCTTTGCATGGCATTTTAATTATTCTAAAGGTGATTAGATGTCAGATAATTAAGTATTCCTTGAACCCTATAAACCTCACAGAAAAAAAAAAAAAAGACCCAATTACAGGAAAAAACAAAAAACGACAGCCTAATTTTTCAAAGCATTGAAAACACTGGTATCATGATGTCGCTTTTTTCAAACTTCTGCAGTGACAATATATTTTGTGGGAAACCGAGCGAGACACTTCACTACAATGCAGAGACGATATATATCTTGGCAGGGAAAACCGTGGGGAAAGCTACAGTACTTTCCCCACGCGTTTTAGAGTTCTTTAATAGTATATTTTTTTATGTAATAAAATAGAATGGATAGATGTATTACATTCCTTTGTTTGCTTACAAATATTCTCGGTAGTGTAAGAGATGCTTTTTACAAAGTTTTATTTTATTTCTTGATTTTTCTTAAAAAAATTATTTTAATTTTAATTTTTTCCCTTACAAACTAATCCTATAAAAGAAAGGAAAGTAGAAGAAATCATGGACCTGTAGCAGCTAAATTGAGAGAGGAAAATGAACGATAATCAAATTCGATAAAATCATAACTCAAAATAATCATGTTTATATTTGATATATTAATATGTTTTGTTTTTATTTGCATTATTTTGTTTTTGAAAGGAATTAAAAGAAGAGTGATAACCTAACATCCTGTGCTCGTTTAGGTGCTAGGCCTAACCATAAATGGATATGACAAGTTATCAGATCTATTATTATTGGGTTTAACTAATTGCTGAGCCCAATCATATATAGATACTATGCGTTGTTAAACTTACTATTATTGGGTTCAACAAAAACACTAAGTCTAAGTAGATATAAGTCTGATGAGTTGTCAAACCCACTATCCTTGAGCTCTATTAAATGCTAAGCCCGAGCATATATAGGTCTAGTAAGCAGCTTAGCCCGTCGTTCTTGAACTTGGACGTGCGTTGAGTCCAAGCTCCTTTTACTCCAAGAATCTTATTTTCTATAACCAAACCACGAGTTAGAAATATTTTATCCTCTCACGAGTTAGAGATATTTCTTACCCTTGAGCCCCTCCTCTTGAGAGAGAGACAAATTTATAAGCTATAAAAAGACCATGAATCCTTCAAATAGAGGCGACTAAATCTTTATTCTTTATTGCATATTTATTTTCAGAGTCTTTTTTTAAAATATCATTGCATTTTTTCTAAAAAAAAATACTTATTTAAGCATGAAAGAGTCTTAAAATTCACCAAAAAAAGCTTTTTGCAAGTATCAAGTACTAAGCCTTATTGACCAGGGAGAATAAATCATATTGCCAGAACCAATAAATTAACATATTATCTAATACATAAATCTTGTTCTCAAGCTACTTGGATTTTTTTGGGACATCATCAATATTTAGGTAGCGTTTAGGACCACAGTTGAAACCGTTTTCCTTAAAAATTTGAATTATGTTTTTGTTTAAAATTATTTTTTATATTTTTAGATTGTTTTAATGTGCTAATGTTAAAAATAATTTTTATAAATAAAAAAATATTATTATTTTAATATATTTCTGAGTGAAAAATATTTTGAAAAATAACTATTATCATACTCGCAAATATCTTTATATTACAAAACACAGAATTTGATTGAAAAGCTACCAAAAAAGGATTTATTATAACTAATGAATTGAACTAAATTCACGGGGAATAAAACCCTTATATTATGAAACACCAACTTACAAATAGTAACTATTTTGATTTACAGTTCAATTAAATTCAAGTAAATCATAAGGAACTTGCTTTGATTGGTTTTGAGTTGCTTTAGTTGTGTTTGAGGTTGTGATAATAATAATAATTTAAAATGTTTTTTTTAGAAATATATTAAAATAATTTGTTTTTTATTTTTAAAAATTATTTTTGATATCAGAACACCAAACTAGTATGAAAATATATAAAAAAAATTATTTTAAATAAAAAATTTTAAAATTTAAAATTTTAAAAAGTACATTACGTTTTGCAAACAGTAACAAGAAAATTTAAACTCCGGACATATTTTTGAGAGAAAAGGTAAAAGTGTCATTGGGTTCGACAAACTGAGCACTTTGAATATCTGTAAAAAAAAAAAAAAAAACCTCAATCTTTGCAAGTGGAATATCAAATGTATGGGAGAAAAATACTCCCCTCAACAGGTTTTTGCTAAACGTAGTTAGCACGCACAAATCCATTCAAGGAAAAATATATATTTAGAAATGTGTTATTGTTCAAGGGGTAGACTTCAACAATCAAATTATATATATATTAAAAAAAAAAATTATTGTTTGTCCCCTCCTGTCTTTAGATGGCAAAAGCCTGCTGACCTGGCAAATAACATTGCACAGGCTGCAGACATAGCAAGACCAAAGCCGAAGCCAAAACCAACGACCTTATAAAAACAGTCTAATGGTGGTGAGATCCAATTTCCTCCGGTGGCCCCGGTGGTCAAACCGGTAGGCCCGACGGCGTTAGCATGACATTTCCTCTCCCGTTTTCCACAAACTAACCAACCCATTTTCCATTTTTTCTGCAAAGAGCCAAAAACCACGCTTTGCATGTTCCTGGAAAAAAGAACAAAAAAAGGCTATTTTTTCTTTTAACAATGATTTCATTAGGATTGTTTTGAAAATCTCCAATGGAATACGGAATCGAAGAAGGTAATTAATCTCTTGTTTCTCTTAGCATCATCATTGTCTTTTATATTTCCTGCATGCATAAAAATATAGCATGCAAAGTCATTCTCTGTTTTCTTGTTGGTAACAAAAACAGAGGATTTATTTTTTTTGAATGAATTGCTCTAATAAATTGGAATGATTTGTCTTGCAAAAGAAAACGAGATGGATCTAGAGAAGGGACTGGCCAAGCCGTTTAACTCAATTCCTAACCTTCTTGCAGAGGTATCATCATCATCATCATCACTCCCTTTTCCGTCACCAACACCGTCGCCTGCTGCAACACCAAGGGCGACCCTGGTGTTCACTAATTCTGGCAAGAAATTGCTCGTGTCCAATTCGAGCAAGTCACTGGTTGTTTCCAATTCGGGAAAGCGGTTTGATAGAAAGAAGTACTTGAGGCAGGTGACCGGCCGTCACAATGATACCGAGCTGCATTTGGCTGCGCAGCGTGATGATTTGGAGGCTGTTAAGAGAATTCTTGGTGAAATTGATGAGCAGATGATAGGGACGTTGAGTGGTACTGATTTTGATGCTGAGGTGAGTGAGATCTTGATCACTGTTCCATCCTGTTTTAATTGATACGATCAATACTAAGCACAATTGCAACTCTGCAATCCTCGATGAGCATATCGAGGATTGCGTAATTGCATTGCCCTTGGCAGTGATTAGCATTTCTCAAACGAAAAAATACAACGGTTAATTGCAAGCTATTGTCTTTGGGCACAATTAAGGGTGCAATACGCTTATTATAATGCTACATTGCATTTACATGGTTTTAGCACTTGCAATCTTGGAGAGAGGGTTTTCTTTTTCCTATTTTTTTTTTAATTGGTTTTATTCTATCAAGGTTGCCGAGATAAGGTCTGCAGTGGTGAATGAGGTGAATGAGCTAGGTGACACAGCCTTGTCCACTGCAGCTGAGAGAGGACACTTAGAGGTTGTAAAGGAGTTGTTGAAGTATACGACCGAGGATGCGATTTCGCACAGGAATCGCTCAGGGCTTGATCCTCTTCATCTTGCTGCAAGTAATGGTCATCAAGGTAGTCTACTTATTCATCTCTTTTGTCCATAGTTTTATATTAGTCTGCAATTGGTACACACTCAATTATTAGTCTTTAAGATTGAAATTTTTTAGAAAATATGTAGCAATTTTAAAAAGAAGCTTCAATAATTGTACTAGGTTTGAGGATGGAGAATGTTGTCACTATCCAATTCTGTTGGCAGACTATTTTTTAATACTTAATTTGTCCAGATTTGAAAATTCAAATCCTTGACAAGTTTCATACTCCTATATTGTTTCTTGTCATTGGGATGCTTCAAAGTTTAGGACGTTGAAAGTCCATGACTATGAAGCATTAACAGTGGCATATGACAATATGTTGTTGGACGCTTCCTTTCTTTCATGCGCTGTGAAGACAGAATCATATTTGAACTTGTGCTCCTCTATCAGTAGATGGTAAATGTACTTTTCAGAAAAAAAATTGATCAAGGACAAAATAATCATCGAACAATCTTCTAAGATTTATGCCATCATTGTATTTATTTTTTAATTATTTTTCGACATAGTTGATTCATATAATGTGTAAGCAATCATGCATGATAAAGATGAGATGCATGAATGGAGTAATTAATAACTAACAGAGCTGGAGACGTGTGTCAAAATGGAGTTTCTCCTCCTTATGATTGATTCATGCTGTTTGGTTCTCAATATGTGTTACTGATGCTAAGTTTCTTTTGATCCATGATGTTTTTTTTGTGTTGAATGCATGGTTTGCTTGTTCTGAGTTTCTTGTATTTCTGTTCTTGAGTAATATATAGATTGAACAAAACTTGGCACTGGGAAATGCAGTTGAAAAATAATCTTTATGCAGCTATTGTCCAGCTACTGTTAGAGCACGATCCCACAATGGGAAAAACAGTTGGCCAATCAAATGCAACTCCTCTTATTTCTGCCGCCACGAAAGGGCACGCAGCTGTAGTTCATGAATTGCTATCAAAAGATCCGAGCTTACTAGAGATGACTAAATCCAATGGAAAAAATGCTTTGCATCTAGCTGCCCGGCAGGGGCACGTAGAAGTTGTGAAGGCGTTGCTTGACGAGGATCCACAACTAGCCCGTAGGACTGATAAGAAAGGGCAGACTGCATTGCATATGGCTGTTAAAGGATTGAGTTGTGAAGTGGCGGTGCTGCTGCTGGAGGCAGATCCAGCTATTGTTATGCTCCCAGATAAGTTTGGGAACACAGCATTGCATGTAGCCACCAGGAAAAAGCGGACACAGGTACTTATTAGCATTGTTGATCCATCTATTTCAAATTTCCAGATAAGATAATCAATACAGAATTCCTGATATCATACATGAATTGTCTTCAAACTCTCCTTGTTTGACAAAATACAATGGGAATATTTAAGAACATCTTTTTTTTTTCCTGCTTTTGATATATGTTTCTTTGCATTGATGATTGGAGTTTAAGTTCTATATAGGACACCGATTTAGAGCCTAACACATGCTGATGAACTTGTGCTTATATTGTTTTTTCTTTTCAAGATCGCAAGACTTTTGTCCTCTGCCCAAAAATTTGTTGGACGTTCTCAATTTGTTGGAAACTGGTTCTGTTAATACCTTAAATGGTAATGTGTCACAGAAACATCCCTTATAATCCACCCCATACTGCAAACCATAAGGTTCTTTTTAACCACAAGTTCCCATTACATATTATAGATTGAAGCTTTCCGGGTGATATAACCTGCTGTATTAAACAATCGCTAGAGTATATTAGGAAAGGAAGTAATCCTTATGTATATGAGCCCAAAAGAATTCAATAGGGTTTTCCAAAAGATTTCGTTCCTCAAAGATGATATTAAATGAACTTTGTACCTTTTCCGATGGTGAATTTATCATGTGTTGAATTCTTCAGTGCAGAGGATTGGTTTCCAAGCCAAACATACACCAGCTTAGACATCCACCTGCACAAAAGCTTGTGCATTTTCAAATGCAAGCATAGTCAATATTAGTGAATTTAGTGGCCTTGTGGATTAGTCCATTTGTATGTTTACTTTTCATGAAGAAATGCAACTGGAGTGAAATCATAGGATAGGGAGCATGTTAGCTTCTGATTTGTCCAAGCAACACTTTTTGCCTACTAGAGTCGCTTTTGCTTCTGTTAGGAGCACGTTTCCTTCTATTGTCTCTGACCTTGGAGTTTCTCGAGTTTCAATTATTTCTCGCATGAATGGTCGGCAAATAAGTATTGTGAACTCTGCAGTAGATGGAAATTTGGTGTTTGTTGATTCTGTTTTCCAGGAAAATCCTGTTTGTAATGCTTTTGTAGCGAGGTAAGCTCTCACTTTAGCCCATTTTGATGATAAAATATTTCATCCATAAAAAAAGGAGGATACTCAAAGTTCAGGAGACATTTTAGTTGAAATGCATAATCATAGTACTCTGTTTTTTATTTTTTTTAATCTTGCAGATAGTGAATACGTTGTTGCGCCATCCTGACACAAATGTCAATGCACTAACAAGGGACTGTAAAACAGCCCTTGACATAGCTGAAGCCCTTCACTTCACAGAAGAAACCTCAGAGATAAGAGAGTGTTTGGCTCATTACGGTGGCGTAAAAGCAAGTGAGCTTAACCAGCCACGGGATGAGCTCCGGAACACTGTAACACAGATTAAGAAAGATGTGCACTTCCAGCTTGAACAAACCCGAAAAACAAACAAAAATGTAAGTGGGATTGCCAATGAGCTCCGTAGGCTCCACAGGGAAGGAATTAACAATGCCACTAACTCAGTCACAGTGGTTGCTGTACTCTTTTCAACAGTTGCGTTTGCAGCCATTTTCACTATTCCTGGTGGTGCCAAAGAAAATGGCACGGCTGTAGTGGTGAGCAGTTTGCCATTTAAGATGTTTTTCATCTTCAATGCCATTGCACTCTTCACTTCACTGGCTGTTGTGGTGGTACAAATCACACTTGTTAGAGGAGAGACAAAAACAGAAAGACGGGTTATAGAGGTGATCAATAAATTAATGTGGCTGGCCTCAGTCTGCACTACAGTAGCATTTATTTCATCATCATATATAGTAGCTGGCCGGCATCGCAAGTGGGCTGCGATTCTTGTTACGGCTATAGGAGGAATTATAATGGCAGGAGTTCTTGGCTCCATGACTTATTATGTGATGAAGTCCAGAAGGATTAGAAAGGTGAGGAAGAAAGAGAAGTCTTCGAGAAGAAGTGCAAATACTTCTTGGCATTATTCAGAGACTGATTCAGAAGTAAAACCAATCTATGCCATTTGATGTTCAATCCTAAATCTTTCCAGCCTCTGGTGCCTTCTATTAATCTTCAAAGCCATCGCACTCTTGAATTGAGTGCGAATCATTTGGTTTTCCAAGGAATGGATATCCTACTTCGAAAGCAGAACTTGTCTCCCACGCACCCTCAATCTTCATGGCCAACAAATGAAAGCATCATGTGAACAAAGTATATGATAATTTGTGATATTCCTAGGAGCCCCCCAAAGTACGTTTAGCTATCTGAAATTGAGGATATATGATTGATTGATTGATTGATTGATTGCTTGTTAGTAGATCATATTTTCTTGTTTTTTTAACTGGAATGAAGGCTGTATAACTGAGGGGACGATATTGATGTATAGAATGCTGGAGGAGGAGGAGCTTGGCACACCACTCCTGCCCGATTCCCATTTCTTTCTTCTGGTCTCTTATGGCCTAATGAAGCAAATTTGCGTACAACTTACGAGTGCTACCTTTTCGTCTTTCAAATCTGTAACAACTGTGCTAAATCTTGCTTCCTGTAAGGCCAAAACAACGTGAACTTGTGATTTACAGGGGAATCTTCAAGGTGAAAGCTATAACTTCTTCTCAATGGCTTATTGGCTTAAGGTGAGCATCATCAACAAAAAGTGTCATCAATGCACTGCAGTGTTCTTGTCAATCTACAGCGCTAACCTCGGCGGAATCAAGACATGAATCTTAGTTTAAAATGGGCCCATTAAATTTTTGGCCTTGTTATGCAAGTCAATGGTCATAGAAAAAAAAAAGAAAAAGAGGAAAAAACCAACCAACAGACAAACAATGGAAGACGATGGTTGTGAAGCCATCCACATCTTCAAAGAGCCATGCGAGAAGGAGAGCTCAATTGCTTCTCTTCTGTCCCCTTCAAGCCACAAACAGAGCACTGAATTATCTTAATAGCAGCACTCTTTTGCAAAACCAAAACCTAATATCTGATTGTTTATCATAATTTATTGTTGATAGCTAGACTGTTATTACACCAGCCTTTTGCCCCCCCTTTTTAATAAATATGAACTCCTTTTCTTCATTGAGTTAATGACTTTTTTTTTTATTTATTTGATTACTTCCATTTCTTTCAAAATTATCCATGGAGTAATTTCATTCGATTTTTATCATTTTTTTCATTTAGTTGATGATGTTGAAATCAACTTTGACCAAAGAAAAGATTCCTTCCAAAATAATATTGTATCCAGAAAAATTTGAACTTCTCCTTGTAAAAAAATCTTAAATTTGAAGTTAGTTGATTAAAGTCGACTACCGAGTCATTATAAAATAGATAGAAACGCTGGGATCATTTTTTTTCTCCAAACGTAATTTTTTTTTTGTAAAGATGGTTATTAGCATGTTTTAAAACAGGAAAAACAATCCATCATAAACTTAAAATTTTATGTATATTAACGATACATTTTTAAAATATTTAGATAATAATATATTAAATGATATATTTAAAAAGAAATATTGAAACACTGATATATTAGATTAATCCAAGCCAACATTGGTTAACTTGTAAAACCTGTGACCTGGATCATAAAATTATATTAATCCTATAGAAAACAAATTTAAACAAATTAGAAAGTGCAATTCCAATCAACTAAATGATAAGGTCAACAATGAAAAAAAACATTTAATTTAAAAAAATAACTCGAGTAAATCCAGATAAATTTATAATCTAGGTCATAAGAACGAGATTATCTAATTAAAAAAATATAAAAAATAAAAAAGTTGATTCTCAACAAACTCATTGTCGAATAAATTTTTTTTTTTTAAATCAATTTTAAAAGGTAGCCAAAAAAACATAAGTCAACTCACAAAATACATTACTTGGGTTATGAGGTACAATAATTCCATGGAAAAAACTAAAAAAATATTGTGTTTTTCTTTTAAAAAACCTAAGCAATAATATTTTTTATCTAGTAATAATCTTAAAAAATAATTTTATTGGTGTACAATTTAAAAAAGAAAACAATTTCATTGATTTTATTTAGATAAATTTTTTAAAAAAAACATTATAAGAAGTCCAAGATTCTAGGCTTAATGGACCAACTCCTGTGCCCAAAATCAAGGGTAGATGCGTTGAATGCTAGTTTAATCCTATTTATTTTTAAAAATAATTAAGTCATTTATTAATACCTAAAAAACATGAAAAAACCTTGATATGGGACAAATGGATCACGATGAAAAGATCATGGAGGACAAAAAAATAACACTAAATAGGTGGTCTAGGATATGCCACGGGTGGAGATAAATTTTATTTATTGTAAAAAAAATGTCCAGACAATAGATAATAACTCAAGTCAACTCATATTAACTTGATAAATTTTTTATTTATAATATGAAACTAATATTAAATAAATCATTTTAAAAAAAGAACAAAGTTAAATCAATAAAAAAATTGAAAAATAAAATCGAGTTAACTTGACTAACTTATGACTAGGATAAACCAATATAAAAAATAACCACAAAGCACAAGGCTCAATAACCTAATGTCAATAGATTAAATTGAAAAAAAAATTAATTTAAAAAATAGAGATGTAAAAAAAACAGTTGAGTTAACTTAACTAACCCTTGACCTGTGATATGAGAATGGGATAAAAAAAACTTTTATATATATATATATATATATATATATATATATATATATATATATAAAAGCCTCCAAAAAAGACCACAAATAAATCAATAAAAAAAACATTGAAATAAAACTCGAGTTAACCCGGGTTAACTTGACTAACTCACGACCCTTGATAACCCCAAGAAAAAGAAAACAGAAAAAATCATTAAGTTCAAGGGCCAATAACCAAATCCCAAAAGATAAAAATAAAAAAAAAATCAGTTTTTCAAGAAAGAAATGTCGGGAAAAAAAGAGGCCAAGCTAGTCTAGTTCACCTTGACTAACCAGTAACACATTATGAGGTTGGGATGAAAAATTTAATTAAAAAAGCCTAGAAAAAAAATCAAAGTTAAATCAATAACAAAAAACATAAAAAACTTGAGTCAACTCGGGTTAACTTAACTAACTTGTAACCCAGGATAACCCTAATGAAAGGAAAGCATTGAAAATTACAAAACCAAAGTCTCAATAACCTAATGACAATGATGGTATTGGACAAAACAAATCAATTTTGAAAAAATAAACTCTTGAAAAAAAACCCTGATTCAACTCAAGTTAACTTAACTAACCCATGATCGAGAATATAAGGATCAAATATGGTATAAAATAATGAAGCAAAATTCATAACCATCAAAAATTATAAAAACAAAACAAATATTAATTAAGTAATGAGAATCAAATCTGATATAAAAACCAAATTAAAGAAAATAATTAGTGATTAAATTGAAAAATAAAATAAATTAAGGATATGATAAAAAAATATCAGTCAAAAGAATAAGGATCAAAATCGAATATAATCATTAAATCAAATAGAATGTTGAGAGATGAAATTGAAAAATATAAATAAAAAGGGATAAAAATAGCAATAAAAAGAACATGACAAAATTTGAATACAAAGATTAAATCAAATAAGATGTTCTGGGACAAAATTGAAAAAAATAAATAAATCAAGAAAGGGATAAAAAAAACAATAAAAAGAATGGGGACCAAAATTAAATATAAAAATAAAATAAAATAAAATATTTAGGGATAAAATTGAAAACCATAAATAAATCAAGAGATGAATAAAAAAATAGCAATAAAAAGAATAAAGATCAAATTGAATAAAAAAAATTAATGAAATAAAATGCTCAGGGATGAAATTAAATAAAAAATAAAATTCAATAAGCATAAAAAAACAAAACAAATAGTAATGAAAAAAATGATGATCAAATTGAATGCAAAAATTAAATAAAAAGAATCTTCATTATTTTTCCAAGAAAAAAAGAGAGAAAACTAGAAGGATATGAAAAAAGTTCACTAAATCCACACGGATAGTCCTCCACCATCACACACTTATCTATAGAAAAGACTTTGGTGAGTTATATTCTAATGCTATAGTGGAAGGCCATGTTTGGCTGGTGGAAGAGTCGTACGTGTTGCACACTTGAGGGTCCAGCTGCTGTGGTCAATTGCGTGACTTATTCCGCCTCCGTCCCGGGTTCGACCCTCTATGTGTACGCCTGTCACCCCCGCGGTGCCTTACCTTGCTCCTGGGCTTGCAGGATGTCCAGTGAGCCGTGGGGATTAGTCGTGGTGCGCGCAAGCTGGCCCGAACACCCCACACAAATCAAAAAAAAAAAAAAAGAGTCGTACGTGTTGCTAGAAAAGCACGGGCTCCTTTTTTTTTATCATATATTAAAAGATCCAACTAAACTTCATCAACCTTGACAATAACAAGAAAAACAATAGGAAAAGATCAAAAAGCTTCTATATTAACAAAACTCTAAAACGCGTGGGGAAAGTACTGTGCTTTCCCCACGAAATAATTTTCTTTCCAAGTGGCTTATTTTAATAGGAAAATCTGCAGTAGTGCATGAAATATTATTGCAGTAAATGATTTAACTATTTACTTTCCCCACGAAATAATTTTCTTTCCAAGTGGCTTATTTTAATAGGAAAATCTGCAGTAGTGCATGAAATATTATTGCAGCAAATGATTTAACTATTTACAAAAGTGTGCATCGGGGAAAGTGCTGTGCTTTCCCCACAAAATAATTTTCTTTCAAAGTGGCTCCTTTGAATAGGAAAAGTTGCAGTCTTTTTTATCTGTAGTGCATGAAATATTATTGCAGTCTTCTTTATCTGTAGTGCATGAAATATTATTTTTTACAGAGAGTACAGCAAAGGCAGGGAGAGCGGGGGGGAGAGAGAGAGAAAGACCCTTCATGTTACAAAACCCATTTGGCCTCTTTCTTTTCTTTGCATTTTAAAGAGTTTAAATTTTAGGTTCCGGGTCATAATTTTGAAGTCGAAAGTGGAGCGAGGGAGACAAGATTTTCTTGCAGGTCTTATTATGTTAATGCATTCTGGGTTTGGGAGCTGAGAAAGAGAGGGAAAGTGAGTGAAAGTTTTCAAATTTTTTACTGTTTGTGTTTTGTTTTGAGGTGTTTGGTTGCTGAGAAAGAGAGGGAATATGAACGGAAGTCTGGAAATTTTTGTCTAGGTTTTTATTTTTTGCCATGTATGATTTTTGTTTTTGGGTATTAAACAGAAGAATAAAACGTGAGATTTTTTTTGTTATTTTTTCATTTTTTATTTCATTTCCTGCTTCATCTCTCTCACTTTCTCTCTCTCTAAGTGTATGGTAAATGCATTTGTGGTTTATTTTGTGTTCCCGGGCTCTGATTTTTTGGGGTTTATTTTTTCTCTGACAGAAGCAGAGAGGCGAGGTAAAGGCAAAACTTTGGAATTTATCAGGTATTTGGGCCATTATTTTTAACTTTTCTAATTTTTATTTGTTATTGCACGACTCTCGCATTGTTTGGTTTCCGAGAAAGCTGAGGAAATGACAAAGAGAGGACCGAAATTAATTTGTTTTATGGCTCTTTGGTTTTGAGTTAGTCGTAACTCAGAAAGAACAAAGAAATTATCATTTTGTTCTATTTTAGCTCTTTTTTATTTTATGATCCTTACTTCTCTGTGCTATGTTTTTCCATATAAGTTTGTTTCAATTGACAAAAATGCAACACCTTTTCTTTGTACGTTGTTTTTTTAATGCTTTTCACTCCTAATCCGTGAATTTAACAATAGAAGTGAAATGAGCACGTCCAGTGCTGGGATTTTTATAAACTATCCCTGTGTTTTGTATACTTGCATGTGTTTTTGGGCCAATGAGTTGAGTCCTCCTTAACGAGTCCCTTTTGCTTGCAACATTTACAAAATAATTTTCTTTCCAAGTGCTGTGTGACAAGATGAGAATTTTCTTTTGAAGTGCTGTGTGACAAGATGAGACCATGATGATTTGAATAGGAAAAGCCCGTTCAGTCTTCTTTTAGTGCATGAAATATTATTTTAAATATTTTAAATGCTTTAACAATTTACCACAACCTTTTCTTATTATTATTTTATTCAAAGCAGATTGAAGAACATTTAACTTACAAAAGCGACATCATTATGTTTTGACATCATCATGTTTCTGTATTAAATGCTTTGAAAATTTACACTGTGTTTTTCTTTACGTTTTTTGCAATTCAGTCTTCTCTTCGTGGGGAAGAATTTTACTTGCAGAGGTGAGACCATGATGGTGCCTTAAATCCTTTGACAATTTTCTGCATTCTTTCCTTTTTCTTGCGCTCTTCGTTGCTTTCAATTCTGGTTTTCTTTTCCTGCAATTTCTCTAATTAATGTGTGTTCATTATTTCTCTTTTAATTATTATGGTTTTTATGGCTTCTTATTCTTATTTTATTGTAGCTCACAGGATGATGGTCTCTTTCCAGTTGCTTTGAAGGGTTTGCTTCTTCCATTTCATTAAAGAGAACACTTGGTTTCAGCAGCTGTTTGTTTGACTCCTGTCAGAATTTGCAGGTTATTTCATTGCTCTTTGTCTCTTTTTTTTCAGCTGCTCTTTTTAATATTGTGTGTTTTCTTTTTTTATGTGCATGGGTTGTTCATTCAGTTATTTGTTGATCGAAATTGCCTGCTTATTTCATTGCTCTTTGATTTTCTTTTCATTCGGTGTTTTTAAAGTTAGTATTTTTTCTTCTTCTTCCTGGTTTTATTGGATTCTTCGGTGCGTGGCCCTCAATTTTCTTTTCATTTTTATTGAAGACGGCACATCGTAACCAAAAAGCTTAATGCGCTCATGCTCAGGTTGTAGAACCTTTACAGCTCTGCTTCGGTATCTGCAATTAGATTTCAATACAGCAATTTAATTATTTTATCTTCATCAACTTTATTTTCATTTCAAACATTCCCTGTTCACAAAACTCCTCTTTTATTTTTTATTTTTAATTTAAGAAAACAAAAGAACAATCATCTCACCTACCAGCTGTAGATTCTCTAAAGTACATCAAATTATACCAGAACTGGATATTATCTTAGCTAGCTGTAGCGTTGTCCTGACAACAAGAAGTGGATCCAAGAGAATGCTCCAATGGTCTGAAATTGGATAGAAATTGAATGGAGGATTTATAAAAAGGGAACTGAATGAGATGATGCAACTTTCTCAAAAAATGAAAAACATAATGGTCGAAATGTGTTGCAATTTGTTTCAGCAAGTAATTAATAATATTACATTAGTTATTTTTTGTAATTAATTTTTTTAAAAAATAGATAGATTTAAGTAGAAAAAATAAATCTCCACCACAACACAGATGAAAGTCGCGTAACCAAGCCCCGGAAAAAATCACTATCTAATTCAAAGCAGATTGAAGAATATTTAACTTACAAAAGCGACTTCATCATGTTTCGACATCATCATGTTTTTGTATTAAATGCTTTGAAAATTTACACTGTGTTTTTCTTTACGTTTTTTGCAATTCAGTCTTCTCTTCGTGGGGAAGAATTTTACTTGTAGAGGTGAGACCATGACGATACCTTTCACCCCTCCAACACCAAACCTTGCAGATCCCTTGAGTATAGATCAGTCTCAACTTCAGACTCCAGCTTCACAGCAGCACACCTTTCCGCAAAAAGACACATTCCATGACAGTTGCCATCACTAGTCAAAAAGAGCATTAATCTTCGATGATGCTGGGCCGCACGACAGGTTTGGTTCGCTTGCTCACACATAAAAAAATAATCCATGTATTCTGCCATAAATTTATGATCCTGCGCGACGCTACTTCAACCATGATAAAGTTTTATTTGTCAATTCCTAATACATCCCTTTAACAATTATTTCTTGACTGTTCTATGAATTTATAAATAGTCTTCCCTTTCATTCTTAATATCTTATTCAGCATCCAAATATCATCATGTGGAATCCTTTTTGAACTATATTAATTGTCATTTTCTAATTTCAAGAAGTTGGGCTTACTACTTGAGTGTTCTACTAATAAATAAATAGTTTTGCCTTTCATTCCTATTGTTTACACTTGCTATTACTTAATTACTTTCTTTTAATATATGATTCAGCTCCCAACTTCTCCAACCAAGACCCTTGCAAGATTATGCAAACTCATCAAATGAACAATTTTGTGAAGATGATGATGCTCCTAGACAAGGACTTTCAAAAAAGCAACGCCTCTCCATTTCATCAACTGAAAAGGTTTATATCTATTTTCGAATTGCCTTCCCTTCTTTATGAACTCATATACTCAGCAACAATTAAATCTTTATTTCTCATTTCTAATTTATCGTCAAGAATATTTGATATTTATTGCTTTATAAAAAAATTATAACTTACGGTTGCACTTATCTTTTGCTGTAGGAAAAAAAAAACATTCAGTTAATCAATGCTTTCTTATCAAACATCGCAAGCTAATTCGACGTCTTTATCATCTGCTTTGTTAATACAACCTCCCGCTCATTGACGTCCACTTCTCTATCTATATGTATAAAGCGTAAAATATGTAACTGTAGATACTTTTGTTATACTTGGATTTAACTATTTTTACTTAACTTTTGCAACTTGTTTTATGAATGTCATGTCTTTTGATATGTATGAATGTCATATGTTTTGCAATATAACATTTCTAATTAATTTATCAATAATTATAATAATAATTAAAATTAAATTTCACTTTAAACACCCGCAGCATCACGCGGGTACCAAAACTAGTAACAACTATACGATGTTTTACATGAAGAGTACTTTATATATTTTATCGTGCTTTTAAAATTAAAAATTTAAAAAATATCTACATAAAATTTTATTAAATTTTTCTTTTAAAAAATATTTTAATAATTATATCATGTAAAAAAAAATTAAAAATACTAATTTACCCCTTTCAATTTTTTTTTTAATAACATGAATATTCGAGTCAGTTTGCGTGCACCTCAACTAATTCTACGAGTTTTAAAATTAATAATCATATAAATTTTTAATAATTTTAAAATTTATAAAATTTAAACTTACAATATCCAAAAACATAAACCTAAAATCTAACCGATTAACCGATTAAAATTAACCTCTCGCGTTACTTTTTTAAATCTTGTGATGACATATGCAGTATCATCACCATCATCTTTCACGTCTAATGAAGAGGAAGTCAAAGCCATCGAAAATAATTATCATAACAAGAATGCTGACAAGCCAATAGAAAGAAGCCTCCAAAATACATGCACGCGGTTTCCTTATTATCAACGCACGATAAAAAAATTATTTTAATATTATTTTAAGTAAAAAGTATTCTTTTTAAAAACAAAATTAAAAACAACAAAACTCGCCTAGGATGGTCCCCGCTCTATCTGTACCGTGTGGCCATGTTCATCCATTGACCCAACAATTGGCTCACTCAGTTTCCAGTGACCACAAGCCCACAACCACGACAAAGCAATGCTGCCATTACTTTCTTGGCCCTTATATTTTTATATTTTAAAAAAAAAAAAAAATTATTAATTTTTAATATTTTTAAATTATTTTAATATACTAATATAAAAATTAAAAATTTATTTTAATATATTTTTAAATAAAATATATTTAAAAAACATTCTCGAATAATTGTTAATGTCTGCCACTCTGCCTTTGCCGAGTTTTTGAGCAGTGGAGGGCGCGTGTGATTGCTCTTTTGGCCCCCCCAAAAAGTCGAATCTAATGATCAATGATTTGGTGTTTATAGTTTACAGTTTACACAAAAGAGTAGGGGTAACTAGGTAAGTGTCACATAGGCCATGCGACTCACGTGTGCTGTTGGATGCATGGCCCACGTTTTTGCCACTTGTCACTCCCACATGAGTTATTGGGTAAGATGGTGTTTTACTCCTCCTGTTTTGATTTGTAGTGCCTTTTTTTTTTTTAATATTTTTGGTTTGAAAAAAATATTAAAATATTTTTTTATAGTTTTGAAAAATAAAAAAATTATTTTAATATAATTTTTTAAAAGACTTATTTGAAAAAAGCATTATATACCACTATTTTAATGTCCCAGAGAATCTTTAATAATATGATATATCATATTTATTTGATTTATATTATTGATAAAATTATTATTTTTAATAATAATAATATGGTGATGTATATGATTTTTTTTAAGTAAAATATACTTTAAAAATGATCTCAAATTAAAGGGAGGCTGTTTTAAATAAAATGTATTATAAATTAAAAATTAGAATAAATTTTAAATTATTTAATAAAAATATAACGATAATAAAATAATAATGATGATATTAATAATAATTATGATAGTGATTAAATAATATTATAAATTAATAAATTTGTTCAAAGTATTTTATAAAATTTTATAGATTATAAAATATTTTTTTATCAAATGAATTAAGGTTGGAAATTAATAGTAAAATATTTTAGCTAACTAGTTTTTGTCTAAAATAATGTATACAAAACAAATATATATATATATATAGAATAAAATATTTGAAACAAAACAAACGGGGTATAACGTCGTCTACCACCAGACACAAATTTTACGAGAGAAGACAAATAAACTAACAGCGTGTTAACCATTGGTTGCTTGCACAGCCTGCACACCAAACGTCCACACACCCACTAGCACCATCTTGTCAATAACGACAGTTTAGTGGCAACCAGTAACTATCACCCCTTGCACCTTTGTATTTAAGAATTATCTTTCTCCATGTTTCTGAATCTTTAACCCGATCATCACCTCCAAGAAGATCGCTTTGTGTTTTCTGTTTCGATCATCGTCGCCAAGGAATCTTTCGGATCCGTTTTTTAAATTGGGATTTTCAGTTTCTAGTAGAACACAGCAGTCAGAGAACCCCTTTGTTTTTCAAAGCTCCGGTAAGTTATTCTTGGACTTTCTGAGTCGATGTCAGTTGCTCAATTTTCCTTTCTTTTTAGTTAGCAAAGTTTGAAACTGGCAACAAAGTCACGGCCCTTATCTCTTACTTTATATTTATCGTTCATGATTGCTCATAGTGATAACTATTGAAGAAAACAAGAGTTTGAATGTATAAAAATTATATATTTCAAGTGGACTCTAATTTAATACTGCTGAAATTTGGCGCAGAATATTTCAAGAACATGGTATGCATATGATGTGTGGAATATCAACGAACCAACCTTGTAGCTAAGCATCTCCACGTGCAACACTTGTCTGATCTTCAATCAGACATGATATGATTCCTTATCCATGTTGATTACCATGACTCTAGATCTTCCTGTTTCTTAAAAACTCGAAATCTTGATACACAAATTGAAAGACTAGAAAAAGGAAGAAAGGAAGTGGTCTCTTTTTTTTTGGCAGATAAATTTCTTTATGCAATGGAACCTCCGGCGAGGCAGCAAATTTCCCGGCAGAAGAAGATGACAAAACAGTTGACAGGGAAACGGGATGACACGCCGTTTCATGCGGTGGTGAGAGCTGGGAATTTGAAGCTGGTTAAGGAAATGATAGCCGAGAATCTTGGAGAAGCTGCAGAGTTGACTGTGATGTTGTCGAAACAGAACCAATCAGGAGAAACTGCTTTATATGTTGCTTCAGAGTATTCGCATGTTGATATATTGAAGGAGCTGATTAAGTACTATGACACTGGTTTGGCTAGTCTAAAAGCAAGAAATGGGTATGATGCTTTTCACATAGCTGCCAAGCAAGGTGATTTGGGTACGTACTGTTTTCAATTCTTGAAATTCCTTGCAAGAATTTATAAATTGGATTGGTGTTCATGTTGTTTGATTGTGTGTTCCGTTACTGTAATGCGCAGAGATAGTGGAAGCTCTCATGGAGGTCGATCCTGAACTTTCTTTGACCTTTGATTCATCAAACACTACAGCTTTGCACTCTGCTGCCTCACAAGGGCATGTTGAAGTAGTGAATTTTTTGTTAGAGAAATGTAGTGGCCTCGCTTTGATAGCAAAAAGTAATGGTAAAACTGCCTTGCATTCGGCAGCAAGGAATGGACATTTGGAGATTTTGAAAGCCCTTTTAAGTAAAGAACCTGGACTCGTGAATAAGATTGATAAAAAAGGCCAGACAGCTCTCCATATGGCTGTTAAAGGACAGGCTGTTGAGCTGGTGGAGGAGCTGATCATGTCAGATCCTTCTTTGATGAACACGGTTGATAATAAAGGCAACTCTGCTTTGCATATTGCAGTACGTAAGGGCAGAGATCAGGTATTCTAAGTTACTTTCCTCTTCTCTAGATTTTCTTTGCATTTTGTTACCAATTATGAACGTACGCTCATGGTCTGTTCGAGGAGAGGATTAATCAAGAACCCTTTATATGTTATATCTATTATGTGATTTTATGAGTTGCTTTTAGTTCCATGTATTTTAGCTATGTATCAACTTCGGACCAAATTTGTTACTTATTGGTACCCATGTCTATGCTCAAGAACTACTATGCTTGACCTAAATTGTGAGCATCTTCTGCAAGACAAGTAAATCAGCTCTTCTGTGATGTTGCTAAATCAATATTTAGAGCAGAAGTCACTCTGTCATCTACCAAAGTTGCCAAAGAATCTTTTCCTTTTCACAAAGTTGGGAAGTTTCTGACATTTATGTTGGTGCTATTTGCAGATCGTTAGGAAGCTACTTGACCAAAAGGGAATTGACAAAACAATTGTCAACAGATCCAGAGAAACCCCCTTTGATATTGCTGAGAAAAATGGCCACAGAGGAATTGCCTCCATCTTAGAAGAACATGGAGTCTTATCTGCCAAATCCATGAAGCCTACAACTAAAACAGCCAACCGAGAACTAAAGCAAACTGTAAGTGACATAAAGCACGGGGTTCACAACCAGCTTGAGACCACACGGCTAACACGAAAACGTGTTCAAGGTATAGCCAAGAGGCTCAACAAAATGCACACAGAAGGTCTCAACAATGCGATTAACTCAACCACAGTTGTTGCAGTCCTTATTGCCACTGTTGCATTTGCTGCCATCTTCCAGCTCCCTGGCCAGTTTGCTGATAACCCAGATAACCTCGCTCCCGGACAGTCTGCTGGAGAAGCGAAAATTGCTCCCAAACCCGAGTTCATGATTTTCATCATATTTGACTCAATTGCTCTCTTTATATCATTGGCTGTAGTGGTGGTTCAAACTTCTATCGTTGTTATAGAGAGAAAGGCAAAAAAACAACTAATGTCCGTGATCAACAAGCTAATGTGGTTGGCTTGTGTGCTGATTTCAGTTGCATTCCTTGCACTCTCATACGTTGTTGTGGGAGATGATGAGAAGTGGTTGGCAGTATCTGTAACAGTCGTAGGGACAATAATCATGGTAACAACAATTGGGACGATGGGTTATTGGGTAATTGTACAGAGAATCGAGACTTCCAAATTACGGAGATCATTAACAAGTAGGTCACGATCAGAGTCGATGTCGTTCATGGAAGAATCAGAGATTCTGGAAAATGACTTCAAGAAACTCTATGCAATTTGAGGCTTTGTCCACCATTTTAGGTCTTACATATTCAGACAACATTTTCCTCGTATATATTCCTTTGTAACTTCTTTTCAGCCTTTTCGCTCACTAGTGAAGCATGGATCCGGAAGATCTTCTGAAGATTTTAGAAGAAGAAGAGGGTGGCAACTTTTTCAGTTGATGGGAAATTAGTTAGTTGGCGACTCGGTTCTGTTCTCATAAATGACCTTTATCCAGAAGTACATTTTCCCTTGAGATGTTTATCTTTCTCGCAATTAAAAAACCTTACTTTTGATGCTTTATCGAGCTTCAGAGGTTGCTATGGAATAACAGAAGCTTTCGTGTACGAAATTGGGTGAACTTGCTGGTGTGGCTCTAAACATTCTGTGTAATCTTATTTATTCAGAATGCTAACACCAGCTACTGCACCATCCCTTAGTTCCACCTGCTTCTATTTTTATCAGATGCCCTCTCTTCGAGCATCATCAGCCAGCTCAATGCCACGCTCAAACTGCTGGAGGCTTCGTTTTCAATCCATCCTCAATTCCTGATCTGTCACTAGGGCTTCCTGCTACATTTTGAAACCAGAAACCTTCCATAACTTGGCAGCAACATGCAGGCTAGGGCACAATTTACCGAGTCAGTATTGAGGCAGATGGGGTATTGATTACTTTCTTGAACATCTCTCGTGTGTCTGCTAATCCAATTTAATTATGAATTTCCTTTGGAAGCAAAATCATTGCTACAAAGTTGGAGACTAGATGGAGTTAATATCTAATCAACACAATTTCCACAACTTACCTACCAATTTCAGTATTTTTGAAACTTATTTGTGAGAAGAATCTTTCTGCAGATGGTCAAGTTATGTTCCCATTCCTATTCTTTCCACATAAGCTATCCTTCGTTGTGAACAGTTTCCAAAACATTTCTTTTGCTTAATAATTGGAATGCAGTGGCGTAGAGGATGCCAAAAAGGGATCCAACACAAATGAGCACATGGGCCTGCTTTTAGGGTGGACTTGATTTTATAATTATGTTTTGCTGAGTTGAAATTGTTTCTGGTTGTTTTTCTAGTATGTTCTGAATTCGTTCTAGGTTTTGTTAATATTCCTTTTAATAATATCTACGTACATTTTTTTTTTAATGTGAGTGAGATACTTTTTAATATTACTATAATATAAATAATATATATATATATATATATATATATATTAATTATATGATGAGTACAATTAGTTAATCTTGAATATTTATATATATTGATTTATTTTGTTGAATACTCATCATTTTTTGAATTTATAATCATATTCTATTGATTTAATTATATTAAGTACATTATTTGTTTGCTTTGATATACATTTATATGTGAATATTTTGATAACAAGATATTTTTCAGAAATTCTATTCTAACAACGAGCGGTTAGTTTATATGTACATAATAGTTTGTATATCTAGTTGGTAAAAAAAACACTAACCTGTAATAACTAATCCTCCCATAATTATCCAGGCTACAAACCTTGTCTATTATCAAAACCTTAAGAATTTTTTTGTTATTTGACATGTATTCCATTACCATATGCCAATATACTTAATATGTGTTTGTTTTAATTTATTCTTTTATTGTATCTAAGATGTATATTAAATATTAGACTCTTACTGAGTTGGTTGAATTTACCATTTATTAATATTATTCTTAAATTTTTAATTTATATTAGTTTGTTGACTTAAGAGTTCTTACTACTTTATTTATTGATATGCTTTGCTTATTTCTGCAAGATTTTATTTATTTATTTAATATTTTAAATGCTTTATTATTCTACTATTTCATTGAAAGTTTAGATTTTTATATTGTAAAAGCATTAAGAAGTATTATTTGATTTTTATTAGTTTTAAAGAATAATTTGAAAGTTTACAGAATACTACAAATTTTGTATAATTTATTTTATAATAAGTATATTTAAGACTTAGCATAAGTAAAGTATCTCAGGATACCGCTCATTGACGGTCAAAGATCCGGAATTCGGATGGTGATACGATGACTGGTCCCAGCAAAGCCAAATTTATTCCTTCACAGTATATTAGGCATTTTGTATCTTTGAATGCTTGAAATTGGTTAATTATGGGTTATTGGGTTATTCCTGGCTTCCCTACTTAGTACCTGCACAAAAGATTGTTTCAATTCTTCAAGAAAGATGTACATGAAGATCAAAAAAAGAAAAAGAAAAAAAGTTCAATTGTAACCTCTGTAAATGTCAGTGACTAGTTACTGAAACACTGCATCAGCGTTTCATTTCTTATTTACTGAACACTTCATCAGTGACTACTTACCATGAAAGAATCTTTATTGAATTGTTGTGAAACTCGTTGAGATCAATGCTGAAACTGGGACATTAAATTAACACAAAACAATCGTACAAATTTGTTTAAAATCTCATCAGACTGCATTGCAAAGAAAACTTGAAACAAAAACAGTGCGTAAAGTGCCATAAATCCCATATTCAATTGAAGAGGACAGCCAGAGAAATCATGTTCGTGAATGACTGGGACGTGTGATGAATTACCAGTCAGGCAGCAGTATTCTGGCTGGCTCGTACCTTAAAAATGATAGATTTTGCAAGGACACGCGGAACCCCTCGGACAACCTTGCCATCTGTGGGGGAAGAGGTTTCTAGTTACATGCTTGTCTGTATTCTTAATGCCTAACATTATTCGGCTAGTTGATTCAGTACCAGGATATTGCCCTTCAATCTTGTCAAATATCAAGCTGGCATTCTCATCAGGATTCATGTTTAGTCGTAATCATGTGATAGATCAACAAAATGCATGAAAAGTTTTCTGCTTCTGGAATGGCCCATTTATTATCAACTTGGGTACGTTACATTCCCAGCGGATAAGCATGTTCTTAGTAGCAAGCAGTGAACATCCTGCGTCGACAATCATTGGTGTTACTGTAACATACTTTGTTTCTTGGTATCAAGTTGCAGTGGATCACACTAAATTGCAGTGGGTTGGCATGCTTGCTCTGAATCAGTCATCTATTCTTGTCTCCTAGGATCAAGGTATCCGGCGACTGGTGTTCGGTGATGCTAATGTTACCGAGTAAAATTTCGACTGTTGAATTTATCGGTTTCATTTATAGGAATAGGATCTACTCATTTGATCGATGCTTGAGATTTTCCGGGAAGAATGTTTGGTTGGTAAAATGACCATTACTCTATTTTTAAGCATGATTCAAAATCCTCTTTCCCTCCCTCTGTCCCTCTATTAGGGGATCGCCTCTATCAAACTTATTTTATTTTCTGGATGCTTTCTCAAGAAAATTCACTCTGGATGGCTTTCAACTTTTCCTCAGTAAAGTGAAACAAAAGACGACGCTCCTCACCTTCATGCAGAGGCATATCATATCTTCCACAGTTCTGTTGAGAGTAATATTGATAGTCAATGCCCTCAAACATTCATTAAGAATCTAGTTGTCAGGGGAAAGGGCCATGCATCAGGTTATTGACAAAAGGCTCAGATTTTTCAAAGAACATAGAACTAGAAAAAGATTTACAGGTGACTTTGTTGGAAAAGGTTTCTGGCACTTTTGGTAGGACTGATAATTGTGTTTCTTAGGTCTGCTTGTTCGATATCATCAAGAGAGCATGACCTCTGAATTGGCTTCATTAAAGTAGAATTCAAGGTGGTTTGGCTCATTGTCAAACGTTAGTAGATAATTCCAAACGGTCCACAGCAATTCATCATTAGGAAGAGTGTCTTTAGTGAATCATCTTCCTTCAGCTCAAGCCTACACAAGGCCAGCTCAATCAAAAATAAAAATAAAAATAAAAAGTGAAGAAGAAAAAGAAAATCCTCAAGCCTAATTATATTGCAGATTTTGGATTCATCTCACTCTGAAATAACTTCATAATTTATGAAAGTACACTGACACAGGAAAGCACGCCTAGAATAGTGAGGGGGTTCCTATTGGCCTTTCCAACACAAACTATAGTCTAGTGGACGATCTACACCATTGAACAACCTGAAAATCACACTGCTATAACCGAGACCCACTTTGAAAAGTTCAACAGGAAATGAGATATGGCGTCTCTCTGTCTGACCCACCTTTAATTGTGAATTCCAAGGACTTCCGCAGTTATATGCCGCATAGTTTAGGCCTCTCTTGATCCCCAGAAGCTGCAATTACTGGCGCAGACAATGAACAGACTCCAACTTCACTTGAAGTTTTTCTTGAACTAAACAGCTGCTGTGACCTTTTACAATGAGCAATCGCTCCCTCAATTGAACTCTCAAACTCTGAATTTGAGCTGCTACTTCTCTTGAGCAACTGTAAGTCACAGAACCCATTTGAACTAAATGAAAAGGATGATGATGATGATGAAGAAGAACCAGATGAAGATATGGACGTGGATGAGGATGAGGATAAAGAAGACTTGGTTGTAGATTGCCATTGAATTGCCCCTGAGAAAGACCTCCTTTGACAACGAAAAGGGTCTTCATCTATCTCTTTCTCAATGCTTCTCTTGAGGGCATTTGATATCTTGTATCTGCCATTATCAATATTTCCATATGGATTCTTCTTTGGTACTTTCATATACTTGATCATACAGTCCTGGCCTTTTGAAACAGCTTCTTCTTCTGTATTGCATGCTGCTCCAGCGCAGGATTCATCTGTGCAGCCAGACTTACCAAACAAAGACTTTAGGTATGCTCTTGAAGCTTTGAGTTTTTGACCAAGTGAGGATTGTTTTAGCTTCTTAGTCCATGACTTCTTTTGATGATCTCCAATGAAACTGTTAGCTTCAGTTGGCCATTCAAAGAAATATTCATCTGGGTTTAGTTCACTGCTAATCATGCGAGATTCTGACGGTGAGATATTGCAAGATTCCAATGGGGTATTGGTGTCAGTGGAAGGTGTAGTGGAGCAATTAATGAAGGGAATGGCATAGTTTTCAGCAAAGGCTGCTTCTGTTTTATTGTTTAAGGTAGTGCTGGTGGGGTTTTGGAGGAGCTTTTGAACCATTAGCAAGCGAGGAGGGAGGTGGAGAGGGAGGAGTTTTCCCTTGTAGAAGAGTTCATCAGCTGAGGATGTTGTGGTTTCTCTACCATGAGAAACTGAAGACATTTGGAACTCGAACTCTCTGCTTCGTGATGGAGAGCTAATGGAGTAACAAATGAAGCTTGAAGAGGAGCTCAACTCCATGTCAATGTAGTCATCAGATTGGTCTGTGGCCATTTCATGTAGCATACTGTCTAAGAACTCTGTGTCTGTGTTGTTTTTGAGGGAAAGATGCTTATGGGGAGGTGAGCTTGATGGAGCAAGAAAGGGGGCAGAGCATCCTTTAAAGTGAAGAAGGTGCCAAGTTAGAAAATAAAAATTTATTGCAAAGATTTGTCAGATTTTTCGTTTCCTTTCTTCTTTTTTATTATCTCGAATAGTTCCAAATAATAAAATGCAGAAAATAAATGGAGTTTTCCCCTGGTAAGCAGTCAGCTACTGACCCATATGCATTGATACTCCTACATCAAGATTTATGTGGATCCTATGAAGTTAACTTTTTTTTTTCTCTCTCTGGGGAAAGGGGGTGAAAGATGGTAGCTCTTTATCGAGAAAAATAAAGTTTCTTATAAATTACACCCTTTTTTGTGCTATTAAATTACACATTATTGGTCTTTTGTATTCAAATTCTACATTAAAATCACAATACTGTAGCATGGCAATTGCATCCTTGCCATGTGTATACTATGGTGCTAATAAAGGACACACAGGAGGGTCATGTTTCCGTGTTTCTTGTTTCTTTGCTTGCCAACTAATTTTCTCTTCTTTTCTACTTTAGAACAATAGCATGGATTCATTTTCGTTGTTGGAAGTGGCCAACTTTTGACATTTTGTGAGCTTACATGGACGTTGAACCACCTCATCAGATTTCAATAATGCGTGGGTTGTAGTTAAGTGGATGGCCTTTCTGGAGCTCCTCATGCATGTTCTTTTTAGTCATCCATGCATGAATCATCCACTGCCGCGTAAACATACCTTGAATTTACAACAGGTTTTTGGTTCAGAAGGTGAGAATCTGTCGCTACAAGAAGAGAAGATGGTGACAGTGGTCTTGTTTTTGTTGAAAGCTTCAATGTAAGTAAGATATGCAACATGAAAGTTTCAACAGTGTTAAAGAAAACAACAGTACTGTGTGCTAGCTAGAACCAGCAAACAGGTCAGGTCCCAGATGGAATCTTCACTGCTTTCACATTATGTTAAGCGATTTTGATCAGGAAGGTGAATCTACTTAGGAGTCCTCCATGGATTATGAACGTAGGAGTCCTTCATTCACACCAGCCCCGACGCTATACGGTGGTGGGGGCTTGTGGTGTTTACGGTCTGCATCTCACAGCCAACGAATTTGAGATCTCCTTTCAGAAAACATGAGACATAGATGTTCCTTAAGATATAATAAGAAATACACACGATGCCAAAAGAAACTGGTTAGTTTAATGTAGCAATATACTTGTACAATGTGGAACAGCTCTGAAACATCCACAAGCTTCTCTGCAACAAAAGTTTAAATTTGAAAAGGCCAGTGCACATCTCAAAAACCTGGTTTTTTGCACTCACAATTCAATAATGGAGACACAGGGGGAGAGAGAGAGAGTCACAGTGGTCTACTATACTAGCACTACATTTTAGTATTTTTATATTTCCAAAGATAACTGTTATGGGGCTGTATAATCTATGGCCTTGGATACTCGTTTGACTGGGTCAAACTAAGAAGAGGCTTTTCAACAAATCTCCCTTTCAGTCTTCGCTTATGGCTACTATTTTTGGAACTCGAACATGGGGCCATTTGACTTCCTTAGGAACAACCATAAGGTCCAAAGACTCCAAACAATGACGACATTGAAGAATGGAAAATATCCATCCAATGCTTGGATGAACGGGTGAATTTGTCTTTCCTTCTCTTCTTGCCTTTTTACCTCCCCCCCAGGGCTTTGCCGACCTCATTCGATCTCTTTTTTACCTCGATTTTTAGATGTCTCAATGTGTTTAATTAAGATAATACGGAGCCACATTTTTTCTCCTTTTGTTCTTAAAGATATGAATATCCTTTCATCATTTTTTTATATATTGAAATTATATTATTTCTTATCAAGTTTATATCCAGATTAATGATTTTTACGCTTTCTTCTAACACTCAAACCATACTTCCGAACACTTAGCTGCGCAGATGATCATAGTTTTCAATGGTAATGCTGAATGAATTTAACAACTGATCTAATTATGATTAGTTGGATTGGACTTGATGCTCAGGCGAATAATTCCCTGCATGAGAAAAACCTGTGGTGATGCACCACAGCACGTGAGATCACGTGATGCTCCTCTGACCACCACAGCTCGAGAACTCGAGTCTACCTTTTCTTTAACGTAGCTTTTTCACTTTTCACAGTAAAGGGACTTTTACCTACCTGGCAGTGGGGTGTGAATGGTACAGCGTCCATGCACACAGGCGCATGATTAGTCAGTCACCGGGAGCAGTTAGCAAAAGGAAGCCGGAGATCATGCCACACGGCAGAGATAAACAAGTTTCAAGGCAAGGCAAGCCCAGTGGGAAGTCCCTTTTGGAAGCTGCCTTTCCAAGTGGATTTTAAGGTACCGCTAGCTGAAGTTCTTTTCTTTTCAATTATAGACCCTCTAGCTATTTGTAGTTTTGTACCGTTGAAAGTTTCAATTCATGAGTGCTACTTCCTTCCCATGATTGTTCCATAAAAAAAAAATGCAATAAATCGAACGGTCCACGTCCACCTCAATCTTCTTCATGGAAGCAAACGTCAACATCCCATCCATTACTGGAGACGATGAGGCATCAAAATCCTTTATTACGACCAGGCTAGCTGCAATGCCAGGCCAGACAGACACCTCTTTTGATCTGAGGACCCTTGCGTCTCCCCTCGCATCAACACAGAAAGAGGAAGTCGCAACTTGCAAGGACCCAGTCAGTGTTTCTAATGGAGTTATCTTTTTTTCAATCAAAAACTCAAGTTTTTCTTCAACAGCGCCACTAACAATACACAGCCTTAACAGATACTCCACTGTAGGAGGACGGAAATGCAAATAATCATCTGGTTATTTCAGTGTTGTGATTACATTTGCTTAGAGTTATGGTATCTGCATTTCATTATCAAAAGAGGAGAAGATTTACAGACTTCCCGTGTGATATTTCAGTGCCTATATACTCTCAATTAGCTTGATTCTGCTGAGGAAATACAAGCTTTCTTTATCCAAGCATTGCTATAAGATTACGGTACTGTGTACTGACGAGATTCACAGAAATTAAGATAAACACTAGGATGCGAGAGAAATAAAAGAGAAAATGCTCTTATAATTTTTTTATGAGATTGCAATTTGATTTTCTATTTCATCATCTCTCTTTCTCTCTCTTCAAAATGAGTTTATAAAATAACTAATCATATTTACTCTTTGAGCACCATATAATTTTCCTTTAAAAATGTGCCGTCTTAACTCTGAAGGCAAGGCCAAGCTTGCAAGGGTCTCCAAAGCCAAAGCCCGCCTAGCCTTCCTTTTCTTTTTAAATAGATAAAAAAATGTGTTGTCCAATAATTCAGGTGCTTAAAAAGTCAGGTTTTGACTACTTGGATAAAAAAAAAAAAAATTTCTCAACTTTTTTTTCAACGTGAAAAATACTTGAAAAACACCCCCATAAAATCAATAAATCAACAAGTCTAAAAAAAAAATCATCTTAAATTAAAAAAAAAATTCAAATCTTGATCACTTTTTTCAGTAATATAAAAAGTCAAAAGCACTTAAATGAATATAAAACTTAAATAGTATCTGAAAGTATGATAATGGTTATTTTTTAAAATTCTTGTTATTCTAAAACATATTAAAATAATATTTTTTAATTTTTTTAAAATTATTTTTTTCACCATCATATTAAAATAATCTAAAAATATCAAAAACATATTAATTTAAAAAAATTAATTTTTTTCAATAATATTTTCCAACCATAATGCCAAACACTACCAATTTAACATCACAACTAGCTTTTGTTAATTGTAGGAATATAATTAAATAATAATTTTCTCTCTTTTCCCATTTTCTTATGTCTCTTTGTGTTTCTCTTTTTTTATTTAAATTTAGACGGAATACAAATAAAATAAAATTTAAAATCAAAATGTTAAATATTAAAACTAAAAAGACTGAAATAAAAGCATGCCGAGAATATGTGAACAGAATTACACTTTTTTTCATGCGAATTCTAAAAAATACATGTTTTTTTGGTTTCAGCTTTTTTTCTTAAACTGTCAGCATCTAATTAAATTTGAAAATCTAATTTAAACCTTTAATTTTTAATAATATACAAATATAAGAAGATTCCATCAACCCAAAAAATACTAGAATCCAATCGACATAAAAGGAAACCCAGTAACAGCACCAGACTAAAAGACCTTTTTTTCTTTGCAATGTAATTGTAATTATAGTACAAATGAGAACAAGTAATGCAAGAAGCCAGAAGCATTTCCGATTGCAACTCAAAAGCCAGGAAATGGCAGACCGTATGTACAGGTAGAAGCAACAATGGAATCGCTATCATCAAAATCACAGAAGCTTTTGTTAATAAGGGATTTTTTAAAGTACCTCTTAACTTCTAATACAGGATGCATTGCTTACAAATCGTACACCTGTGCTGCGAAATGCAATAGTTTAACACAGTTACACAGCATCACTTCTGGCAAAAAACAAAATTGGGACGAATGGAAGAATCTTCATCGTATCTGTACTTTTGTGGACATTTCAATCCACTAATCATCTTGTTGGTACAAGGGAACCATTTCTGTGTAAGATAAACTAAATCTCAATATCTGGCAGTGGCACTTTCCAAAAATTCCATGAGTTATAATCTTCCTGCACATATAACAGAGTCGAGATCATTCAACATATTGTGGTGTCAAACCAGTATTGGAGCATTTGAACATTCATCCTGTGTCCTGTCTTGACCCTTTTCATACTGCACAATGTGAGTTCGCTTAAGTATATGCTTACCTGCTCGGCTAACGATGTAGGGGGGAACATATCATTGACCAGCGTGTGTAAAGATGTGTAGGATTTCACATCGATGCGATGACTAATGGCCACTTCACCCTGTCAGTTTACGAGAAGTTATTAGCAATAAAAAACAAAGTAGTAGAAGTAAATCCTACATGGTAGTAACAAAAATCCAAACCTTTGGGTTTATAATAAATATTTTGCCCTTAGGGATCCCAATTTTTCGGTAACTAAGCTCATCGGTATCTCTATTTCCGAAGCCCGCATAGAATGGGTTGCAATCAGTAGGAAAGAGTCTTTTAATATCCTACAAAACATGAAATTCAGGGCTTATTTTTAGTTTGGAAAGAGATGCAAATGCTCACTAAAAGTGATTCCACGTCCGTAGTGGTTTTGCCCTTTCAGAATTACCTCTAAGCACGCAATCTTGAACTCATGAGGAGCTCTTCTTATTACTGATAACCATGCAAAGCAAGAACATATATCAGAGATGAGTCAGAGTATCATTTAAATGGGGAAAAGATGTGGAATATAAAGTACGTAGAAGATGCAGACTATATCAAGCTGGCAGCGTGGATACAAATTAAAACAACAAAGAAACAAACTCAGATGGAGGGAGTAAGATTTTTCCACCAAAGGGTCAATAATGCAATTGTGAATGGACCAACAGATGATGCATGGCCTCAAAATGGTGGAGGCACCCTGAGGCCAGGCTCATAAAATTCATGTTCTTGAAGTAACATAACTAAAAGTACAATATCGCCACACCTGCAAGTGCAGAACTGCTTTATTAGTTGCAGAAATAGCAAATCACGTTTTTATTCTTGCTGTTCTTCTTTTTTTAATCGTAGCTCTTCTCTCACTTTGGAAGAATGATATAAGAAATGTTGTCATTGATGTCCAGTTATAGCTGTGCAAAATCAAATATCCATGCACTTTAACACCCATTATGTACACACCCCCACACACAAATGCATATTTCAACATTTAGATTCTGCACATTCCATGATTTCCTCATTATGAAGATGGAATCATCAATAATTGTATCATAAAATTTATTGGAAGATAAAGCAAATTCCATAGAACTGATAGTTTTTGAAGAAGACCCTACCTTCTCGGTATAATGAGGGAAACAATCCATCAGGTGAAATAACAACAGGTCCATTTGGTAGGGTTTTTCCATCCTGCAAGCAGAATAAAAGGCCACTAATCAGTAAAATGCAATGCAATCCAGCAGCATCATAGCTATAACCTCTGTGAACCCAGTATAAAGCAACAGAAGAGACAGACTGCACAAGAGGGAAAAGACAGTGACCAGGACAGGACAGCCAATGATATGATATGAATCATGAAAGAATATTGGTTTCAGAAGAAGATAAAGAATGAGCCCCTTCATCAGAACTCAAAATATTGCATGATATGTGATGCAAGCTGGAAACTCAATCTTAGTGCCAACAAATTCTAGCACATTGATTCCTCTGGCTCTGACTATTAGTAGCTTAGTCATCAAGGAAGCCAAAGAACCTCCCACACCCAATGCTAAAATAAGTAAACAAGGAATCAATATTTATACCTGCTTTACATTGAAAAGAAAACTTCTGGTTAAATATGCCTGAACAATTGCACGTGCACTCAGAAACAATAGCTGATATCCATTCTCCTGCATAAATGCATAATTAAATATTTAATGTCCATTTACTAGAAAAACACTATTTGTCCATAACATGCCAAATGCAACTCAATGATCTAAAACATGGAGCAAATCCAAACACCATGCCTAGCGATAACATTTGTTGTTAAAAAAAAGGTGAAAGGAAACAGAATAATCAACAGATTAAATTACTAAAGCTTAAATGGGCAGCATGTGCTGTTTGCATGAATTACATTTCACTTTTTACTATTACTGGTTGAAGTAGCAAGCCCTGTGCATGAAATATGTCCCTTTAGAATTTGATATTTAGAAAGTCTGCTTGCAAAATAAACAAACAGCATAGAAATTCAATCTAGCATAAGAAGGATGGACTAAAGGAATGGGGTCATAAGGCGGTAAGCAGATGTTGTGCCTCTTTTTTGTTCTTGTTAAAAACTTTAGCCCAAATAAATGATCCATGAAGCTGGCCCTAGTAGTTTGTGATTGATGATCAGTTTTGTTATTGACATAAGTGATGACATGTAACAAGACAGTTCTTGTATCAAAATTAGAAGTAATATACTAAATACACAACATACTTCCCTTAGACAAAATTTCCTTCACTTTCAAATATTGTTCACACATTGGCAGAGCATTGAAAATTCATTTTGCTAAAAAAAATTAACCACTGGTTAGCAAAGATTGAAAGGAGAATGATACCTTAATGGCACAAAAAAGTTTAGCTACTCCAGATTGTGTCCAGTCCTTTCCAACCAGGGGCATGAACTGACCCAAAACATCAGACCTGGCAGGAATCATCAAGTTAATACCCCACAATCAAATCTACAATAAACTGAAGAAAACCTAAAGTACAAATTTACAGTTGATCGGTTTGTACTGTATCATTGCTAGGAATGCTTGTGGATGCTCTGTGACAAAATTAATCATGGAGAATGAGCTTTTTATTCCCATAACAAATGAAATTTTCCTTTTTGGCTTTTATTTTTTAATAAGCTATTACCTTAACCATGTCACTTTAGGTTGAGACACTGAGGCTAGACTATGAAAATAAGGCTTGTTAGCAGACAAACTATATGTTAGCATGATGTAGGTTTATTATCGTTATAATAAAACATATTCTCCATTAAGCTTTATATGGTGCGCAGAGAGAGACAGATCATGTAGCAAAACAAAATCACGTTGACATATTACAAGGAAATGTCATATTGCACTTCATTCAGAAAGTGATAGGAGGGTTAGTAATGTAATTTTATTAAGATCTAACACAAAGTGAAACACATTCAATATTTCAATTCAAAAGATCATGCCCAAATTCATTCCATTAAGTTTCCACCATTCAGTAAACTTTAATGATACATGCACAATCACGATGTCCACAATGTAATTCGGTATCCAATATTTCAGCAAAGTAATTCAAGCTGGGATGTCAGGAGCCTTACTTGGTAATTGTTCCATCCACATCTGAAATTACAATTCTTGCATTCCACTTCCACAAGTAGATATGACAATCGACCTGTTAAAAATGATTTTGACTTAGCAGCTGAAAATGAGTAACATGAATTGGCAGTTGCTCTCATTTATTAATTTTTATATTGAAAAATAATGCTACATATGGACCAACCTGTTGTGTACCCAGAACCCTAGTCGAGAAACTGAAAGTTATCATATTTTGACCATCTTTCAGATTCAATGATGCTATCTGCTCACTAGTTGGAAGATTTGTCCTTATAAACTGCTTGTGAGGAGACACAGAACCACCGTGGGATGCTGAAGTTGATTCAACATTTGTGTTTTGCACTCCAGATTCAGAATCAACAAATAACTCTTCACTTGATGATTCTCTGCTTATCTGGACCCTTCTAAATGGAATAGGCCAAAGTCTCCATATGCGGCTAGATGATGCAGAACTAATCACAGCATCATCATCCCTTTGTGCAACTGTTTCATCCAGTTCCACAGGAATGGCATCATTGTGCTCAGCAGGTAAATCCAAACCAAATGCTACCATTCCAAGCACAATAGGAGCAGCCTTTTCCCACGTGAAGTACTTCTGTCCATATCTGATTATTAAGTTTTCATTCTTGATAATTGACGTTGCAGAATTTTTAAATTCCTTAGCAGATACACAATGTGCTGCAAACACTTCAGCAGCAGCATCCAAGCCCATACCTGCATGGAGTTCCTTCCCACAGAGGGAGATCTCAAACCCTACAAAAAATTATGATGAAAGAAAAAGTTTAAACAAAAGCTTCACACTCTACATAGACCAAGCTCAAACTACAGTTACAGACTTTGAGATCCAGAAAACAACAAATAACTCCTTACCTTTGCTTGAACAAGTTTGCATCTCTTCAATGGAGATTGCTCTCTGCAGTTCCACAGTCTCGCTTTTACTTGACTCGTCTTTGGGAACAGGTCTATGCAAACTGCTATTTGACCCATCACACACTGTGGATATGAGATGAGACCCTTCACCTTTCTCATCTGAACTGTTAACAATGCTAACAGAAATACAAGTGCTGTCAGCACCTAAATGTTCTGTCCTCGAAGCATTTTTATCTGTTGCTTCGAGTTCAACCAGCAAAGTAGGTGACCCATGAAGTCCACTAGCATTACAGCCATTGTCTGTGAATTCACCAAGATCCCCATCAGTAGTTTGATCAGCTGCTGGAGGACTACAAGGAGACTCCTCACGTGAATCTTTTTGCACCTCAAGTGAAGAATCCATTTCCTCAAGATCAGCAATTCCAACCTGTTCAGCCCATTCTGGTAACGCCGAGCAGCTTTTGAAAATATCTTCCCTATTTATCCTAACAGATGTATCTGAATCGCTTTGTGCCAGAAGATCTCCTTCTGATCTAGAAATGTCCTGAATTTCTTGACCTTGACATGCATGTTCCTCATCACCCTCACAAACCTCCGGTTGGCAAATGTTATCACCATTACTTGCACTGTAAGCACTATCAGATGCAGCATTTGATGTAGATGCATTCAGCTGATTGATGTAATTAGCAGCCCATGAATCATCACCTGAATTAAACTCCTCGGTGTCATCACCTCGGCCCAGATGGAACTGAGGGGTGCATAATTGCACATTCTCGGTATTTTGTTCTGATTCCAATACAGGGGCTGTCAGAACTTGACCATCCACACTCACCAGGATCACTTCTGAATGTAAACGTTGTGAAACTGCAGGATGCTCGCCATCTAAACCGTCGTATCTGTTAGAACCATACTCTAATAACTCAACTGAATCATCCAGAGAGGGTTGCTCATCTTCAAGATCATAATACCTCCGGTCACCATCAGATTCTGCCCTCTGAAGTCGTGCTGCACCTGATGAATCATCTTCCTCTCGCAGCTGAATCACCCTAGAATCGGAAACACTATGCTCAAGCCTAGAAATTCCAACAACGTTATTATCAACAACATCACTAAAACCAACACTGACATCTTCATTCGACATTGCCATGCTATCAGAACCCTTTATTACCCCATTTGCCTCACTTCCTTTACCAGGCTCAACCTCCTTTATGAAATAAGCTTCACCAGAATTATCAAGATACATGTGAAAACTAGCTTCAACACCATTGACGTTTATGCGGACAATCTTCTCAGCTCTCTTAAGAACACCCTGAAATTTGCCAAATCGAACATACCATGGGGTACTTCGAAATGTCCCGTCTTGCTGTTGTACCACAATAACATCAACAGCCCCACCGAAGGGATGAAAAGGGGTTGCCACCGAGTTTACACCTTGCGAAATTAAACTACCCACTTTCCCAACAACATTCATCTGGTGATTCTGGTCAAATCCACCAATAACCTCAACAATCACAGTATTCCAATAAATCCTCCTTAAAATCACTCCCTAATCTTCTTTCTTCTCTTTTCACTTCAAGATTCCAACCAAGATCGAATATATATCATTCCCTCCAAGGCACGGAATGATAAGTTATCTTTTATTATGCAGGACCTACATTTAATTTATAAATTCCAAGTAAATAAAGCATCAACTAACCAAAAAATATCCCTTAAAAGGAGAATTAAATCCAATTCTCCATTTAGCTATTGGGAAATGAAATTCGCATTCGGTCAACAAATGTCACAAGAAGAGAATCATGAATAACTAAAAAGATTCCAAGTTCTATCGATTTCTCCGCAGCCAAACGGAATATAAAACCTTACTCTCCCTCCAACTAAACAAATCAACATAAAAAGGGGAAAAAGAAATGAAAAAAAAAATAAAACTACAGCAGGCAAAAAAATTAGAAAGAAAGCCAAAACAAAATTCTTGAATTCAACTTACGGATACAAAATCCGGAAAAATCCTTAGAATCAACCAATCGATCACACAGCTCGAGAAAAAACGGAGCCAATTTGATGATAAGTACTTCAAAATTTATCACCTCGATCAGGATTACCTAGTTTATTTAAGTTTATTAAATCCTGGGTAAAAAAGATTCTTGGAGTTTGGAGGATTTATATTTTCGTTAGGATAGCAAAGAATAGTAAATTGGGAAAAACACAAGAGGTGGGCAGCAATGGACATGTCAAAGCAATAAATAGGTAATCCTGATTTCGAGTTGTGTAATCGGTCTGCGTTTTGATTTAAATTACGAGAATGATCCACTCGACGATGAGTTTTAAAATTGATGAGAGTAGGGGCTATTTAGGGAGTTGAGTTTAATTTCTTGTCTTGCTTATCGAGCTATGATAGGTAGTTAGGTAGATGTCTCCGGATTTGAATGGGAGGCTGTTGCCGGACCACCGCCTCGTTGTTGTCCCACTCTCGAAGACAACAATATTTATTCATTGGAGGATTATTATTTTTCTCTCTCAAAAAATAAAGATGGAATATTCGAGGGCAGTCCAAGAAAGGGGCCATCAAAATTACGTTTACACCCTTTTAAGTTTTAATGGTAATGGTTGCGCTCTTTTTCTTCGTTCAATCTTTATCTTCCGCGGTCCAACGATTCCCATTTTTAAAGCACGCAATTATACGTGCAATTATAGTTTAGTAGTGTAATAATAATTTTTTTAAGTATTTTTTATTTAAAAATATATTAAAATAATAATTTTTTTATTATTTTTTAAAAATATTTTTACCATCAGAGCATATAACAATTAAAAATTATTAAAATAATTAAAGCAAAAACTAAAAACTTTTAATTTTTTTAAAATTATTTTTTAAAATACAAAATCAAATACTATTTTTTTATTTTGAAGTAAGATATTTTTGTCATTTTTTAGGGCAAAATAAGTATTAAAAAATAAATTAATAAAAAATATTTTTCAATCAGTTCATAAAAGCTCAATTTTAAAAAAATATATATTTTTAAAAAAAAATTAAGAAAAAAAAATTTTTTTTTTTACTTGACTCGTAATATATTTACCAAACCTCATAACTTAATCACCATCACCTCCGTTAACCCATGCCGTCTACCACCATCGATGCAGTTACCATCACCAACTTATTACAAATATAGCTGCCGTTTTATTACCAACCCGCCAAAGCTACATGTCAGCCACCACCATAGATGCAATTATAATTATCATCTTATATTTATTTTATTGCTTTCACACTGTAACCCTCCAACTTCGAGTGCATTTAGAATTCTACTAGCAGTTATAGTTTAAAAAATATATTAAAATAATAATTTTTTATTTTTTAAAATTATTTTTTATATCAATACATTAAAAATATAAAAAAAAATAACAAAAAAAATTAATTTGAAAAAACATGATTTACACTATGTTCCCAAACAGGCTCATCATCTCCATCACCACCACCACAACAATCATCACCAAGACATCAACACCACTATCAATCACCATAAAAACTCGATGTTAATTAAGTATTTCAATCACCTTTTAGCTTTGATTATTTTTAAAATGATATTCTTTTTAATTTTTAAAATTAATTTTTATATTAATATATCAAAACGATTTGAAAAAAAATATTTTATGATAAAAAAAAAATTATTTGAGAAAACACGGTTTACATCTCGTTCCCAAACATGCTCGATCATCTTCATCTCCACCATAAAAATCATCACCGAGACATCAACACCACCACTATTATGGTCACCACAAAACTTGATGTTAATTAAATGTTTCGATCACCTTCTAACTTTGATTATTTTTAAAATAATATTTTTAAAATTTTTAAAAATTATTTTTTATACTAATATATCAAAATAATCTCAAAAAAAAAATTAACCAAAAAAAAATTTAATTTAAGAAAACACGGTTTACACCGTGTTTTCAAATATACTCGATCATCTTCATCACCACCACAACAATCATTACCAAGACATCAACATCACTTATCACCACCACCACTATCATAATCACCACAAAAACTTGTTGTTAATTAAGTGTTTCAATCACTTTCTAACTTTTTCAATATCATCCCTATCATCACAACATTCATCACTGTTTTATTTTAAAATAATTACTATTACAACCATCATTTTATCACATTGTCACTATCATTAAGGTCACAATAACATTATCTTACAATGTTATTACCATCATAGTTATTATCATTGCTTTTATAACAAATACTACAATTTTCCTCTCTGTTCAAAAGCTACCGATAAAAAATATTTTTATTAATACATATCAATAATAAGAAGTAATTTATTTTGTAAGAAGGTATTTTTTATAAAGTATACATACCCTTTGGTTTGATTTATATTAAAAATATATTTTAAGTCATAATTTAAAGTTGTTTTTCACAAATAACTTGTGATAAGTAAGAAATTGACTTGAAATAAATTTTTTATTTTTATTTTTTAAGAGAGTGTTTTTCATTAAATAAAGAGCCTATTTTGAAATAAATTTTTGATTTGAAATAAACTTTCTTTTTTTTATATGGTATGCGTTAAAACTTAAAACTCATATGTCAAGGATTTTTTTTTGTTAAAGCAAAATTTTGACTCAATTTCATAACAATCTTTTTTATTTAATTTAAGATTTATTGTTAACTAAACAAACGTTTAAGTTAAAAGTTAAAGACTCACTTAAACCAAGATTTAGAGATTATGACAAACATACCCTTAATCCTCCTTGTTTTTTACACAAAACACGCCATCACCTTCACAGTCAAACCCCCCTGCTTTACACAACTGAAATTCAAAAGGGTACAGTTCTCATACTTGTTTATTCGCATAAGATTTGTTAAGAATATTTGTCACGTTCATCTTTATCCTCTTAGCTTGTGCCTTGAACTCCAATAAATAACTCAAGATTTGTATAGTATTACAATTCATGCCATTATGTATATTAGTATAAATTTTGTCAACTTTTTTTTCTATATATAAAAAGTAGTGTCCAAGCTAAAAAAAACCAAAAAACAAAGATACTAGTATCTGTTGAAGAAAAATATTATACTATTTCATATTTAAATATTAAATATAAAAAAATTAAATATTTTGCAGGGCCCGGGCCTGCTTGCCTCCTCCTAGTTCCGGCCGTGGCCTGGGGATAAGCATGTTTTTAGCATTTTATATATCTTGAAGCAAAAGTGAAGCAACAATTAGTGGACGTACATGACAGAAAATAAATGCAATGTGGTGGATTAGTACTGCATGCTGAAAGGAAAGGAAGAACATTCGAAATTGGTTTGCATAACTCAGTATCTGTTGGTTTTTGTATGTAGCGAGTGAGGACACCATTCATAAATGAATAGGGATGTCGTAGAAATAAAACAGACCTTGGCGCGCGCGCGTAGAATATACTAGATGAATTTATCAAATTTTTTTATCATAAGAAAGATATTAAGAAGATGAAAATTTATTTTTCAAAAAAAATATAAGATTTTAATCATTAACTTGAGATAAAAAAAAGATTCAAAGGAGTAAAAAAAAACCCGAGTCGAATCTAGTAAATATACTGAATTCATGATCCGAAACACGATATCAGAATAACTCTAAAGAAAAAAAAATAAAAACACAAAGAATGTCAATTTCCAAAAAAAAACAATATTCTTTCAAGTATTGCCTCAAATCAAATGTCTGATGATAAAATTAATAAATTTAATTTAATTAAAAAATAAAATTCCTTTTAAATAAGCAAAATTTAACAAAACTATATATAAAAAAACTCAAGATAGCCCTTGTTATTTTAAAAAGAAAGGTATACCTATAGAAAAAGAGTAAAAAAAATGTTAGAGGATAAAATATGAAAAGAAAAAAAAAGAGCTTAAAAAAAAAAAAAACAAGCAAGCCTCAATGAACTTTGCAAACCCGGGTTAAACTCTCAAATCTGTAATACGTTAAATTTTTAATACGGACTCAACTAAAGAGCTCAACACCTAATTTAAGGATAAAATCAATCAATTCAATTAAATTTAAAAACAATATTTCTTTAGAAAAGCTAAATTGAACAAAGACAAAAAAAAAAAAAAACAAGGCAACCGTGTTATTTTTAAACGACTAAAAAATACCATAGAAATAAACAACAATAAAATGCTAGAGGATGAAAACAAAAGGCTAGAAAAAAAAGAAAAAAAACCAATAAAACATGTGTTAACTTAATAAATTAAGGTTAATCTCTTAAACCTGCAAGCCGATAAATTTATACCCAAAAGCAACTAAAAAGCTAAATACCCGGCTAATTAAATATTAAATGATGAAATAATAATAAAAAATAAATCTAAAAATATCTTGCAAGCTCAAAAAATACAACAATAAAAAAAAAATAGATTGACAGGGAAAAAACTAAAGAATGATAAAATTACAAAAAAAAAATATTTGCAAAAACCATCTAAAATTAAAAAATATATATAATTAAAAGAATAAGAACCAAATCTAATAGATAAAAATATCAATTGTGGATGGAATTGAAAATAATTCTTAGTTTAATAAACTATTCTAAACTAAAAAAAAATTGTAACAAAGAGAATATGGATGAAATTGAAAAAACCTCTTAATTTTATAAAGTATTCTAAATTTTAAAAATTATAATAAAGAGAACAAAGATGAAATCTCAAGTACAACAAACTTTAATGGCTGATTTGATTTTATTTTTTTAATTTTAGCATGAAAATCTAGCAGGAGAGAGGGAAAAAAATAAAACAAAAAGCCACGGGCACCACATCAGCAGGCAGAGTGCTACACGAACCGCTAATTCATGAAAAGGACACTAAGACGCTTTAGAAGGTGGCCGACATGATTCGTTTAATTCTTTTTCTTTTTTATTTTTTTTATTTACCAAATTACCATATTGCCCCCAGGACACCCAATAACTACCAAATGACCACATATAAATGGTAAAAGAGAAACAATTGTTTTAAATTTTTAAGAATAATAAAGTAACTTGTTTGTTTAAAAATAAAGTCAAAGACTTAAAAGCCTCTTGACCTAAATGATTTTTTTTTGTCTTCCAAGAACAATTAAATAATCACATTATCAAAGAAAACATAGAATTATCGTCTAGCTCTTTCCTTTCAAGTAATGACTAATGTATCCCATGAAAAATACCTTCGTACCCCAACACCCAAGACATGTTACTTTACTTACCAAAGGATAAATAACCATTTTACTATGGATTCGCACAATGAAAGGTTGATGCTATCTAGTATATAGTATAACTAGATACCTTCCACGCTAAGCTGTGGATTGACTCAATTTTTTTGAATTGTAAAAAAGTGATGACCAGGTGTTGTACATATATTTAAAATAAAATAAAATTAATGGCTCTATATCATAGAAAAAATGAAAAAAAAATACTTACAGTCAATCTCCAAGAATCCCAATGATGAAAGCTAAAATTAGAAAAAAAAAAAAACCAATGAACCAAAAAAGTCAAGAAAAAATATCAGCAAACCCAAGTGATGAAATTAAGAAAAATCAAAATTAAGGATCCAATAATGAAACAAACAAACAAATTAAAATTTAATAAATGTGTCGAGAATAAAAATTTAAAACCAAAACATTAGTATCGAAACCTAAAATACAAGAGCCAGATTGAAAATTTATAAGTCCACAAATTCACAAAAAAATCCAAAATAAAAATAAAATAAAATGAGAGAGGATCAAGTTTGAAAGAAGAAAAAAAATAAAATCAAAATATATCATTTGATGCTTAAAACACTCGATCTAATGGGTTGACTTGTAACCCAAAAAACCTGAAGCTTAGACCTGTCTTGGTCTAAAAAATAATTGAAATAAAAAATAAAAAAAACCCTTATAAAAAAACTAAATTAAATAAATATTAATAAAAAAAATTCTAGGTTAACACGCGTTTTCTTCAACGTATTTCGTACTAAAAGACCTTTCTTCATATAAAGAAATCCATGACTTGAAGGACCAAGTCGAGGAAGAAGGTTGGCAAAGGCTAGGACCCAGGATAAAAAATTACCGTGATGATAATGAAGTGTGAGTATCAAAATGCAATTATGAAAAAGTAGATGGACCGAATTGCAAAGTTGGTCAATATCTAACTTTTTTAAACCCTTAAAAATCGATGAAACCAATCCAATGAAATGGGCCTTTCCAGGAATAGAAAATGGAAGAGCTGTTGAGACTTGAGACACTTGAGAGTGGGCATGACTGTCAATTTAGGCTTCCGCGCGAGCAGCGTCAACCACGTCAACGCTTCATAAAACGACGTCGCATAAATGCACCCTCTTGACCGGCAAGACTCGACTGCATCGACTACAACCACTATTAAGCATTGAATCCACATTCTCAAGTAAACTCTCAAGTCTCTCATCCCCCTCCACCCCCAACAGATCCAGTGTCACTACAGCAACGACAGCCACCTAAAAAATGACTAAATCACCGCACCTAATCCTCCGCCTCCGCCTCCTCGTCCTCGTTCTCCTCATCTCCCTTTCCACCGCCGAGATCAAAACTCTAACAATCACAAACGACGCGCGAGCCATGATCGTCTTCGAAAAATTCGGATTCACACCAACTGGATACGTTAAAATCTCTGTCCACTCCGTCTCCGTTGCCTCTTCTCTCAACGCTGGAAATCCATTCTCTTCACGCCTCGGCTTTTTCCTTCTCTCCGAAGAATCTCTCCTTCAGGTCCTCCTCGAGATCCAGCAAAACCCTAACTTATGCGTTCTCGATTCCCACTACATTCTCCCTCTTTTCACTTTCCGCGACCTCTTACCGCCTCCTCTCTCGTCTTTCAATAATTCTTATCCGGTCACTGCTCCAAATGAGTACTCACTCTTCTTCGCCAATTGCGCGCCCGAAACGCGCGTTTCCATGTCTGTCAAGACCGAGATTTATAACTTAGATCGCGACGGGTCTAGAGATTATCTTTCCGCAGGGTTAACGCAATTGCCTTGGTTATATTCTCTTTATTTCCTCGCTTATGCTGGATTTTTAGGGCTATGGATTTATGTTCTGTATAGTAATAAAAGATCTATCCACCGGATCCATTTGTTAATGGGGGGGTTGTTACTTATGAAGGCTCTTAATTTGATCTGTGCCGCCGAGGATAAGCATTATGTGAAGGTTACAGGGACTCCACACGGTTGGGACGTGTTGTTTTATATTTTCCAGTTTATTCGTGTGGTTTTGTTGTTTACCGTTATTGTTTTGATTGGGACTGGTTGGTCGTTTCTGAAACCCTTTTTGCAAGAGAAAGAGAAGAAGGTGCTAATGGTTGTGATTCCACTACAGGTTTTGGCTAATATAGCTTCGGTTGTGATTGGTGAAACTGGTCCCTTCATTAAGGATTGGGTGACTTGGAATCAGGTGTTTTTGTTGGTTGATGTTATTTGTTGTTGCGCAATTATTTTCCCCATTGTGTGGTCGATCAGATCGTTGAGAGAGACTTCCAAGACAGATGGGAAGGCTGCTAGGAATTTGGCGAAACTGCAGTTGTTTAGGCAGTTTTATATTGTGGTTATTGGGTACTTGTATTTCACGAGGATTGTGGTGTTTGCATTGAAGACGATTGCAGCTTATAAGTATCAGTGGGTGAGTTATGCTGCCGAGGAGACTGCTAGTTTGATGTTTTATATGGTGATGTTTTATATGTTTAGGCCTGTGGAGAAGAATGAGTACTTTGTTCTTGACGAGGAGGATGAGGAAGCTGCAGAGTTGGCTTTGAGGGATGAAGAATTCGAGCTTTGAAATGGATAGAAGTTGGGGTGATTCTACTGCTGCAAATTTAATGTTTTGCTGAAAAAAATTTGACGGGACAGGTCTGACATTGCAGCTGCTACTCTTAATTTACATTTAGTTTTTTGCAATGTCGTTTTCCTGCCATACAAACTTTGGTATTTACTGAGTAGTGGCTGTATTTTTGGTTAATGAATTTTCCATGTCGGAAGCTGATAATTACTTGTGCACTTCTTTATATGGTGTGTTAAAATGAAATTTCACGCATTCTGTTATCATTGAACTAGCTAATGACTCTTTCTAAACGATCTGTTAGCTGATACTATTCCTGTTTTTTCAGTATTTGATGTTATTAAATTCTTGTATCCTGTAACTTGTACGTTGATGTTGTTTAAACACGAGGATGATTGCACTGAAAGCTACATGCTGGAATTTCTTTTTCTTGTTTTCCCGTATTAAATAGTTGCAGATTGCTGGCATGGCTTTTCCAACAATATTGATTTTAATATGAAGGTAATGAATCGCGCTCTTCTCACAGATTTGCCCCTTTGTTTCCAGATAACATTTTCTCTCTTTCTTCCCCTAAGTTTTGATATAGAATTTATTATTAGCATTGTGCATTTCGTTACTAGTTCCAAATGAAAGTTTACTGATAGATGAACCAGGTTCGTATAAATTATCCTACGAAAACTGAAAAGAAGTTGGCATGTATCTGAAACAGGAACATATCATGAATGTTCTCCTGCTGCTCTTAAAAGAAATGTGTATGGTGCGAGGTTTCGTGAAATAAGATTATTACTTGTATGTACCGTGTGCGCATGCAAATTTCCTAGGAATGAGAAGCTTTATAGGTAATGCCTGGTAATCTATCCCCTGTCTATCTGAAAGAAGTAAATCATTGTGATGTTTGTTTCAAAGTTATGGTAGCTAGCTAGCTGTTTGGTTTGATAGCCAGTATCATCAATGGGTTATTTATCTGGTGTTTTGGAGAGTTGTTTATTAATATGTATTGTTATAGAGCCAAGCCAGAAACTTCCTTATTAGTAGTCTTTCCTCTTGGAGATTCCCACCCCCTGAGCTCACTGATGATGCTGGGATAAAAAATAAATTAACAACGCATCATTCCAACCCTTCTAGTTTTAGTTTTTATACTGAAAAAGCAATTCTATTCAACAGATTTGCTTTTCCAGCTTTTATTAGCTGGCCATGCCATTAGGTTGAATGCTTAACGTTTCTGAACTTGCATTTTACCAAGTTTTTCTAGGATTTCTTGATTATCAAGCTTTCTCATCTTCAATTCCAGACCTTAAGGCATTTGGTCTGTAGTGCTCATGGTTTTGGATCTTTGTGCGGGGAATCAGTCATTGAGAGTGACGCGTAGTGGCCATGGCAGTTGGTGCATGTGCATCAACTCCTTACTGTGGGATGCGGCTGTCATGTCTTGTTGTCTAAGGGGCTGTAACACACATAGTGATTGCTTGATCGTGATTGGAACAAGAACTTGTTGTGTTAGCTTGTTATAGCATTTGCTGAATATATTTTATTTTAACTTGTTTTCCATTAATGGTAAAGTGATATCGATTCCGTAGATTGACTCGAGAATCTCTTTGGTTTGTTTGTTTTTTCTCCCCACGATGAAAGAATCCATTTTCCGGTTGAAATGGCCTGCCAGGTGACGATTAAAAATTAGGGAGAGGCAAAAGCATGCTGCTTTCTGCAGCTGTTGCGCCAAAAGCTGAACCTGGATGGAAGTGCAGGGATAAAGAACTTCGTCAGGTTGTCATCCACCTTGTATTTTATTTGGAGTCCAGATTAATCTCATTTCCACAAAGGAATTCATTGTGATTTATTAGGTGGAATACTGGTATGTAATTTTTTAATTTAAAAATATTAAAATAATATATTTTTTAATTTTTGACAATAACATATTAAAATTCTAAAAAAATTACTAATTCAAAGCTAAAAGAAAATCTCGTTTTTTTTTTTAATAAAAAAAAAAGCTTATTTAGTTCTTTAAAATGGACCGACTCCAAACAGGCCCTGGTCCAGAAGAGGCAGACCCGATCCAATCCAATTCGGAATAACATAATTGCTATGTTGGTGAAATCAACATCCACTCCCAGTCAACCTCAGAAGTTAAAAAAAGCCAATGAGCCTTAGATCAATCGCCATTTCCTCTCACAATTTGGATTTAAGTTTCCTTGGGCGCGCGTACATGTCTATTTACCAAAGCATTATAATGCGTGGAGTTTTTCAATCTAGTAGTAGGTATAGTTTATTCTGGATTATTATAGTGAAATTATTTATTTTTCTTTGAATGATTTTTTTTTTTTTGAGATTAGGGTGCTTTGATCTTTTTTATTAAACTATTTATCATTAAAAAATTGTTTAGGGGTATTTTTTTTTGGCATAATAAAAATATTATTTAACTTTTAGAATCAACAAAATTTTTAGCTGTTGATCAAGAATTTTTTTTTATTTTTCATAAATTATTAAATAATAAAAATATTTCTTTATCTCTAGAATCAAAAAATTATTGGGTTGTTGGAAAAGGATATTCTTGTTTTTTTATTATTTATGTGCAGTTGAAGTACCTTTTTAGCCAAAATAAAGTTTGTATGGGGTAATATTTTACTTTCATATTGTTTTTTAGGGTAATTATCAAAATCATGAGAGGTGTTTTGTTATTTTTACTTTGATTTTTTAATTTTTCTAATCAAAAAAGTTATTGGCGCCTCCTTAGGACGCCTCATCAGATGGGTGACACATGTGCCTTTCAGGTGGTGCTTATAACGTCACCTGGTGATAAAAAATGATCTTAGACTGTCTTTTTAGATACACCACAATGCTGTTTTTCACATGGTGCGGTGCGTGATAACGTAAGGTGGTTGGATTATCATCTGTAATTATTTTTTTTCCTTCTTCTTTTCTCTCTCTTGCCAGGTAAAGTGCAAGGTTATCCTTTTTTTTTTTTGGGTTTTTAATTCCAGTACTCATTCTTTTCATTTCTTATTTCATTATTTTCATTTTATAGAAATTTTTTTCTTTATATTTACTCATTCAATTAAAATTTCTCACGTATTTTTTTTCATTTTGGTCCTTATTATCTTGACTTTTAATTTTTTCTCTTGGCTCTTTTGTTAAAGTTTTTCTGTTTTTCAATTTCATCATTCGATCAAAGTTTTTATTGATTTTTTTTAATTTGACCCTTATTTTTTTTAAAGCTATTTCTCAATTTAATTTAACCGTTTAATTAAACATTTTTGTTTGCCTTATTTTTTAAAATCATTTTGTGTGATTGATTTTTGTTTTTTGTTTTTTTTTCATGTTTCATGTTTCATCTTTCACCTTTTGATTTTTTAGGGATTTGGCTTCGTGTGATTTTATTGTTCTATATTACTTTTTTTTTAATATTAGTTTTGTGATTTTTTTTAATTTTTTTCTACGGATTTATCTCGGTTTCATGATTTAGGTCACAAGTTTTGCATGTTTTTTAGAATATAGTTTTTTTTTAAAAAAATTATTTTGTTTATGTTTTATTTTTCAAGATACTATTATAATTCATCTATAATTTTTCATTTTGTTTTATACAAATGAATTTGAATTTTTAAAATAAAAATATTATTTTTTAAATAATATTTCTTATGTGTTCGGCCTTACATTATAATTTTGTTTAGAGTATGAGTTTATTTAATTTGTTTAATTTGTGTTTATTTTTAAAATCATGATTTTTTTATATAAATTTATCTTTTATTAATTTAAGTAAATAAATTCAAAAAATATAATCTAATAAATATTTTAATTTACACTTGGTCAATTTCTATTCCATCAAAAACAAATTAAATCCTATCTAATACTAGAAACTTATAAACCACTTCGATTATGAAATGGAGCTGTGCTGAAAGTGATCCTGGTGGCAATTAATAATCGATATGACACCAGATGTTAGATGCCTCCTTGTTTTCCTTCTATCATTAATTCCCACAGGAGCAGGTACTGAACCAGGCATCGTGAAGCTTTATGGCTAATTAATGCCCCGAATTCTGAAGCATGATTTGGCTCGTGGCCTTTGGCTAGGGCTTAAGATTACTGATGAAGAAACGAAATTTTCTTCTTTTTTTAGGCAAAAAGCAGCCATGATAGCAGATAAGAAAGCTCCCTATTCCTTGAATTTACTTTTTTCTCTTAATATTTGGGAATCAGGTATAAATTGGTTTTTAAAATTGATGACGAGGCGACTACGTGCTTAAGCTCCCTTGTGTAAGTTCACTCATGAGCTTTAGGGCAAGTATCTGGAATGGCTGCTTACTGCAGTGACATTTTTCTGATAACCTAAACTCATGATGATGATGACGACGAGGCCCATAGAAAGCACGCATGTTCTGGGAAGCATACTGATGAGCTCCGTTGAACCCAAGTTTCAGCAAAGCCAATGCTGTGTTTGGTGGATGTTATCATTATTCTTATCCCATCGTTTTCCTGGCCATGACTTCTTCTTATCTCTTATAACTGCACGCTCGAATTCACAACATAACGAAAGCATTGCGCCATTAACATTCCTTGTTAAAATGGTGACAGATCAAAGGTTCCTTTTTCTCACTGTTTTTTTCCCCTCTCTCTCCCAGGAGAGAGAAATGGTTTCCATAATGGGACGACGACCCCATAATTACCCAGCACGCTTTCTTGGTAGGTGATCTGGTACGTACAATTGGAATGTCATGAAGCACAGAGGTACGTAGATATACAGTAGCTTGTATCCGCATCAAGATTCATTCGAGAAAAAGAAGAACAGAATCAGGACTGTTTGATAGAAAGTCTTTTTGCCGCAACATTAGGCTTTTTTCAGATTACTAGATAGACATTTTTTAACCTAAACGGACCATTACAGTCTCTTTCACTGTTATTCGTTGCTAGCTAGCTACTCTGTTTACTAATTGGAAAGTGAAAAGGGGATCCGAGGGTATTAACACATATCATTACTAATAGATGCTAGGATTAGAGTATAATTAATAAGTAATTAATGAGATGTAATTAGTTTATTCGTTTTTCAACACTAAGCTTGAGCTATGTAAAATGTCTTCCGCAGTTTTTTCTTACTATTAATTTAATATATTTTCCACAGTTTGTTTATATATCTAAATCAGCAATCTTACAGTTCAGATTCAAAGGTATATAAAGGATGTCAGGCGATGATTCATATGTCAGCAGGCTTATAGCTAGCTGGTAATACCATAACTTTTTTTTGACCATGCTAGCGCTGATTGAAAACAAATAAATGGACAACAAGATATATATGCAAAATAAGATATTATTCTTCATTGCCATATATATATTAAAAAAAAAGTTGCGAAATTAGACAAAATTCCCATGATTTCTGACCAAAATAGGCAAATATCCGACCCTTGATTTCTTCCACAGTTCCCTCATTCATCCCTTCAGCAGAGTCGCAGCAAAAAACAAAACATACTAATTAACAAACTTTAAGCATAAAAAAGACAGAAAACGGACGAAAGTGAATAATCACACCAAATTTATTACTGGTGAGGGAGCTTTAATTAATCTTTTTGCTCGACGACATCTACCGTAGCAGTACAGGACAACAACCTTTGAAAGACCCTAAACAAGGCACTGCAAGATATTTCCTTCACTTCCCTGAGCACCAAACACCTCCCTTTACGACCACCCTTAACTTGATGATCTTTTCTCTTCTTTCCATGACTAGTCACCTTCTCTTTCACTCTCTCAAGGCACTTCTTGGTCTTCTCTGGCATACTTTCTTTTCTTGAAAACGTGTAGCTCCTCAGATACATCTGCCTGCAGGAGATACTGTCCACCACTCTTGGGTGGTCATGCAAGCCACGACCAGCTACACGGCGGACAGATTTTATGAGCTCAGCATCAGGTTCTGGCCACTTGTAGAGGTTCACATAATTCGCTCGGAAAGGCACCCGTGGATCTCGCGTATCATTGACACAGTTTGATATGCAAACTGAGCTCATTTTATCTGCGGGTTTGCCGGTTTGGTGTTGTGATGTGAATTAATTTTGGTCTGACCATATATTCTTATAGCTTACAGGGCTCAGCTTGAACAAAACAGATATTTGGAGAGGCCGAGAGAGAGAGAGAGAGAGAGAGAGAGAGGGTGGAATATTGCTAATGGGATATGGTTATAGTGGGAAAGTGGAGATTTTATTAAGTAATTCTTAGCATAAGTGGTAATGAATGTGTTTTAGGGGATTTTTTTGCGAGTGACGTGTTCAAATCTTTGTCAAAATAACTTTTTGACATGAGCCCACGTAATGGGGTGGCGGATTTGGAAGCGGAGATGAGCCTAATTTTTTTGGTTAGTTGGCCTTTTAACGCGTGCCCGATTGTCGTTGTTTTAGACAAATAAAAACAAAAAAAGGGTATTAGTGTCAAGGTGAGAAAATATTAGTAATTATAAACCTCTTGGTATCTTATGTGCTGAGCAAAAAGTTTAATTACTTTTATATCCCGAGAATTTTAGTGAAATTAGGCTTTAGCCCCCAAACTTATGGACATGGACTCATATGGAGCGTGGAGTAAAATCTTGATTTAAGATGAAAGTAATAAAATCTTGGCAGAAATTTATGTAGTTATAAAATTCTCAAGAACTATCACATAGATTTTAGGCACAAGAACTAACCAAAAAATGTGGTTTGATGGTAAAATTTGAAATCTCATTTTTCATAAAAAGTCTTGAATTTAACACTTTCTAACAACCTTTTACAATTACCATAAAATCAAAAATCTATTAAAAAACTTTGAATAATATAATTCAATTAATCAAGTTCTAGATTTGTTTTCTAAAGATTATAAGTTCGAATCCTACAAATCTTAGGACTACTGAAGACTTATATGATCGTTAATTTTAGGGTCTGTGAGATTAGTAGAGATATATACAAAGTAATCCGAATATACATGTTAATAAAAAAACTATTAAATGATATAGAATAATAATAAAAAAAGAAGCTAAAGCAAGACATAAAAGTAGTTTTTTTTTTTTTTTAATAAAGTTACAAATTCTAACTTTATAGAAAAACCCATTTTTGACATGACAATTTAATCTTCTGTTGAAGCAAAACAATAAAATAATGAACTTTTTTTTTTAACTATTGACTTTATTGTTGTATGTTTATTTTATTAATAATAAATATTAATTTATTGGCTCTATGCTATAAGTTAAATAAAAAAAATTTAAACATAAAAAAATATTTAAATTACAAACAATTATTTTATATTATTATTAAATTTAATCCAACAAGTTAATTTTGTAATCATCACTTAATCTAATTTTTTAACTAACTCAAGTTTAAAATAACTCATGCGAGAATTCTTTTAACCTGAACTAACCACGTGATGAGTCAAAAAGCAATTCAAATGATAGGCTATAAACATAATATATATAATTTTTTCCTTTTTTTTATTATCTTTCTCTGCTATTATTTGAAGTAAATCTTAATAATTACTTTCTTTAACATCATAAATCTCTTTCTTTGCACTTCTTAGCAAAACCCATCACTCTAATACATCAAGTGATATATTTTGGCAAATAAATTGTAACAATGATTCAGTGTAACTTCATATTAACCAGGTCAGGTATTAACTACATTAAACATTTTCTTCAGTTTGATTGGGATAGTACTCTCCGAAATAGTCATGGAGGGTAAAAAATATGCAAAGACCATAGATTTATGTAGCAATTGGTGGCAGCAAATTGGTAATGCAGTCTTACCCTTTTGCGTAACTCTTCCACCCTATCAAACATCAGTTGCGTCTGCATTGATGAAAAGAAATTAAACATTTTTATGATTATCTGCATCAATTTTACCATCTTTCTTTACTATTATAAAGAATAGATCCAAGAGACAAAATCCCAGAAACGGGATAAAGAGAGTAAACTATAGGTAGAAGACTAGGGTATTTCAATGAATTGCTATAATCGCATGCAATAAATAATCTATTCCTGTACGTACGATCCCGTTTCATGTCCTCCAGTCCAACGTTTAAAACTTTCCTTTTCAAAAAATCCAAGTTGCAAAAATTAAATGACCAAACTGCTACTGTCATCATCCATTAACTAATTAATTATATTCAACAAACTTGTTAGAAGCTTACTTGTGGTTTGAGCTGGATTACTTGCATTTGGATGTGATTATATACGGAGACAACAGGCAGATACAGGAGGTTATACAGGAGTGACAACTGTTCAAGACTAGAACTGTCTCCGATCAATATATATATATATGAAGAAAGTGATTTGGCAATTGATGAGAGCTAGCAGAGGCTAAGATGTTAACATTACCATCTTAACCTAAAAAATTAAGTTGTTAGGTGAGATTCAAGAATATAATTTATATTATTTTCTAACACATTTCTTCAAATGAAAGCATCTTGAACTTGAAACTTGTACAGACCCATTTTACTATATGCTTAATTTTTATCAAATAAATAGAAATGATAATATTTGAACTCGTAATCACTTGGTCAATAAGGCTCTGATACCATGTTAAAGAACCATCTCAATCTAAAAATTTAAGCTGTTAGGTGAAATTCTAAGATATAATTTATATTATTTTTTAAGAAGTATGCGGGCAAAATATCTTGAGACCGAATGCAAATCAATTAAAACATGACAAGACTGACTCTAAACAAGGATAATTGGGATTGTTCGCATGAAAAATACTGGGTTGACAAGAAAGCGATGAAGCCACAGCTTTATGTTTAGTTTCTTAAAGTTGTTGCCGGAGAAAGTCCAGCTGATGAGTTCATATCGATGGGGTTGGCAGATTAGGTATGGACAAACGGTTTCATACAAAGCCCATGCGATCAATTTTCGCATCTCATAATTCCCTGTGACATGCTGGGACATTCCATCTCTGCTAATTTCTTCCAACTATCAGCGTTTACCAAGTCTAAAGGTATATGAAATAAGGAAAAATACATGTGAGCATACACATATGTAACCGGCCACAATAAGCAGATCGAGGACACGGTGACATATACATCACCAACCTGCTGGTTGACTCATCATCAGAAATATATTGCCGGATATGCCTCAACTTGCTAGTTGATCATATCTTCTATATATGCTAATCTAAATGACTGGGTCGGCTTGTCATTTAGATTAGCATATATAGTTGGATCGCTAGCATGCATTATGTGTTGGGGAAGGGCGAATATTGGCTATGAGGTGCAATTGACGTTAGCATTCTTCAAACTACTTAAAGAGTTTGCTATACACACAGAGTTCTGGGGGAACGTAAATGATTCAAGAAATTGGCACTTTCTTATTCGCTTTTTTCCCCTTTCTTCTTTCTTGCCTTTTCATCCTTCACGTTCGCTAATTTGAGAGTGTAGAGATTAGAATCTTTTTAAGCACAGGGAGTAGTGACTAAATTGAGTGGTCTGTGTAAAAGGAAAAATAAATATCAAGCGTATTGTATGTAGTAGGAGGGTAGTGATAGTTTTTGAAAAGCATTGAAACTACCATCAAAGACATTAACAATGTTCTACAGTAATCATGCAAATAGTGTATTCAATAACTGATATTGGATTAAGATTCAAGATGTATTTGAGTTTAATCAAATTTAAAATTCTAATTGGCGTTTGATAATTAATTATAAGTTCAAGTACCATTAGTAGTGTCCTTGTCCAATTTGCCTTTTAATGCATTATATATAATAATGTATGCTCACTTTAGTAGTGTCCTTGTCCAATTTGCCTTGGGAGAGAAAAGATTCTCGTCTTAAAGCTCTCATCTCCTAACCGATATGAAATAGTGGCATTATAGCCCCAGTTTGATGAGCCTATTAAGTGATTATGACATTTGATTGCTATATATGCTACTGTATACCATATATATGGAGATAAAAAGGAATTCATGAGCCTGTTGAATGATGCAACTGATCTGTAGTTTGTTGTGCATGTATATATGTGGAGGTTTTGATGGTCCTAGCCAGGAATGATCATGGTTCCATAAAGTTAATTCAGGAATTATATCTTCTCTTGCATACCTCATTGCTTGTGAATATTGTTTGCCAAAAACCCAGTTGTTTACGTTTAACTCATCAGCAGCTACTTATAGTATATGGGAAGAGTTAATTTCTTTCAATCTATATTTAGTCTTTCCTGTTCTGCTTCGGTGCAGAAGAGATGAACATCTATGTAATCCAGTCCATACTAGATACAATATCTTAAAAAAGGATGGATTATAAGCAAGGTGATGAAGTTGAAATACCATTAGGAAAGTCGAATATTCATCTATGACATGCCATATGGGGAAATGGCCGTCTGATGAAGAGCCTGATCATGAATTCATGATATTCTCTAAACAAGAAAGAACACATAAACAGCAAGATTAGCAAGCACACGAAACGAATTGCATACCTTTACATTTAATAAAATTGAGGTTAATTTCACTGCGATATCAGACAACGGCTAGCATGTTGATGCCAGCCTTTAATTTCTGTTTGTGCATTTAAATGTGTGGAGAAATGATCTTAGCTGTTTATCAAATCTTGTTACTCACCTATTCCTCGGCACTCTCTGAAATTTTTGTGAACTTGTTGTTCGAGAACAATGCAATGAGAGCTTTTTTAGGAGCGGGCAAGTGTATGAGAGGGAAGAAAAGAGACAAACTTCACGAATTTGTAAGGCCACTAACATTTTAATCTAATACTATTCATTAGACCCCTGTACTGTTGTAACATAGTGTCCCTTGAGACTTGTAAAAAGATAGAAGGAAGTGATCTTTAACTTAATTGTCTTACCTACTATATAGTTTCCCTCCCCTACATGGCTACATCTCTCTCTCTCGCCCCCTTTCCCTCTCTCCATTTTTATTATAAATTCTTTTCAAAAACGTTGTTACCACTAAAGAACTGCAACAGAAAATTTATAACCACAAAATGGAGGTCCAAAAACTCCCTAGAACATCCAAGCCCTCTCTTTCTCCCACTCTAGCAGAAATCCAAAAAGGTGTCCATCACTCGCAAAGCGACATGATCTCCGATTACAGCACCCCTGTCCATCATCAAGTCCTTGAGCTAGGCCATGCTTGTAGCTCTATACCACCATCAAACCCTTTTGTTCTTTCATTTGACAACTTGACATACAGTGTCAAAGTTGGCCAAAAAATGTCACTTTCAATCTGTGGAAAGGACTCATCACTTGATTCTTCAGAGACAGGCAAGAAAATTTTGTTGAATGATATATCTGAAGCAGCAAGAGAAGGTGAAATCACGGCTGTTCTTGGGGCAAGCGGGTCCGGTAAATCCACTTTGATTGATGCACTTGCAGACCGAATTGCAAAAGTGAGCTTGAAAGGGTCTGTGACTTTGAATGGTGAGGTCTTGGAATCAAGGCTATTGAAAACGATATCTGCTTATGTTATGCAAGATGATCTTTTGTTTCCTATGCTTACTGTGGAAGAAACGCTAATGTTCTCAGCCGAATTCAGGCTTCCTCGCTCCCTCTCCAAGTCAAAAAAGAAAGCAAGAGTCCAAGTCTTGATTGATCAATTAGGCCTGCGTAGTGCAGCCAATACTGTGATTGGAGATGAAGGGCACAGAGGTGTGTCAGGAGGTGAAAGAAGAAGAGTTTCTATTGGAATTGACATCGTTCATGACCCGATTCTCTTGTTTCTCGATGAGCCAACTTCAGGGCTTGATTCAACTAGTGCTTTTATGGTTGTTAAGGTCTTGCAGAGGATTGCACAGAGTGGAAGCGTTGTGATCATGTCCATACATCAACCGAGTTACAGACTCTTGACCTTACTTGACCGTTTGATCTTTCTTTCACACGGACAAACGGTGTATGCTGGCTCGCCGGGAAGTCTTCCAGAATTCTTTGCTGAGTTCGGACATCCAATTCCTGAGAACGAGAACCGAACCGAGTTTGCTCTGGACTATATTCGCGACCTTGAAGAAATTCCGGGTGGAACAAAAACCTTGGTTGAATTCAACAAGTCATGGCAAGCCATGAAAAATGCCAAGAACAGATTCTCCAAAGCGTCAAAGCTCTCACTTAGGGACACGATAAGTGTCAGCATTTCGAGAGGAAAACTGGTCTCTGGTGCCCCAAATGATTCGAACTCGACATCTTCACCAGTTTTAAGTTTTGCCAATCCACTTTGGGTTGAAGTGATGGTTATAGGCAAAAGATCATCATTAAATGCAAAAAGAATGCCTGAATTATTCGGAATTCGCCTTGCAGCTGTTCTTGTTACCGGTATGATCTTGGCTACCGTTTATTATCATCTTGACAACTCTCCCAGAGGTGTGCAAGAGCGATTAGGCTTTTTCGCTTTTGCCATTTCCACTACTTACTACACATGTGCAGAATCCATCCCTGCCTTTATTCAAGAACGTTATATTTTCATGAGAGAAACTGCCTACAATGCTTATCGTCGCTCGTCTTACGTTCTTGCTCACTCTCTAATCTCAATTCCCTCTCTGATCGTACTCTCTATTGCCTTTGCCACAACAACATTCCGGGCAGTAGGACTTGATGGTGGGTTTTCTGGGTTTTGTTTCTACTTCTTCACAATCTTCTCTGCATTCTGGGCTGGAAGTTCTTTTGTTACGTTTCTCTCAGGCGTTGTCTCTCATGTTATGTTGAGTTTCACTCTTGTGGTAGCCATTTTGTCCTACTTTCTTCTCTTCAGTGGATTCTACATTTCTCGCGACAGAATTCCTCCATTTTGGTTATGGTTTCACTACATGTCTCTAGTGAAATATCCATACGAAGCAGCTTTACAAAATGAATTTCACAGTCCTACAAAATGTTTTGTCATGGGCGTGCAGATGTTTGATAACACACCGCTTGCCGTGATGCCACTATCGATGAAATTAAAGATGTTGAAGACCATCAGCACCCGTCTGGGCCGGAACATTACAGGCAACACGTGTGCAGTCACAGGAACAGATATACTGCAACAACAAGGGATAACACAACTCAGCAAATGGAATTGCTTGTGGATAACTATTGCTTGGGGATTTTTCTTCAGGATTCTGTTTTACTTTGCTTTGTTGTTGTCGTGTAAGAATAAGAGGAGGTAAATAGAATCATTGTTTATCTAGCTTGTATCTAACAAGAATGGAGCTGCCTAAGAACATGGCCATCTTTTCCTTATGTAATCGTTAACCCAGTTATATGTAATTTCTCTGACGAAAAGGTTGCGCGCAGTGAGGGTGTCCTGGATAAAGGGGTTTGGGTTTTAATTCATAATTATATTTAGTATAATTTCTAATATTTTATAAAATATAAATTCAGTCCATTAATTTTTTTTTTAAATCTGAGCAGGTTTGATATATAGGTTGGATTAAATTTTTAATAGATATTACATATATTCGTACATGTTGAATATATTCTTTTATTCTTTAACGATGCTAAAACAATTATTAAATTACAACTATTAAAACTAGATAAAACTTTTAAATATATACATTAAAAAGCGACATAAAAATTATTAGAATTTTCACATAAAAAACAAAATAAAACAAAAATTACAATCAAATATTTTATCAAATAATTATGATGCAATATGATACAAAAATAAACTAGTAAAAAGAAACTATAAATTGCTTTTAGATTTGTAATTTGATTAAGAAAATAAAAGTTGAATTTAGACTCTTAAAATTTTCATTTGTTTTTTCAGAATTGTAAAATACAATGTTTCTTTATCAAATCAAATTTCAAAATAAATAATTATAATTCATGCAAAAGTAGAGAATAAAGAGAAGAAGATGTTATTAAAAGGATGAGATATGGTTGTAAATGTGAAAGTTAGAAAAGAAAAAATATTATTTATATAAAGGATTGGAATTATTTATATTGGATTATACGAGTTATCTCAGGCTAAACAAATTTTAAAAATCTCAACCTTATTTTATCTATGATATTTATTTATTAGGTTTTATTTATAATATGTATATTATTTAATTTAAACAGTTAAATCGGATTGGCGAATACAAATATTATATGAAACCTGATTTTTTTTAAACACCACTACACGCAGGTTAAAATTTACAAAATTCTGTCAGTTTGATATGTCGAGAAAGAACAGTTGTTGACTTCTTACTCGAAGACAAAGATACATTGAGCAGGCTTTGTCTTCGAGTAAGAAGATCGAGGAGCAGGCTTTGTCTTCGAGTAAGAAGATCGAGGAGCAGGCTTGCCCGAGTAATTCTGTGAATATTCGAGTGAAATACAATGGAAATAAGCAATTAGTCTGGAGAGCAGGAATCAATATGGGAACTTGTCCTATCACTTCTTGTGCTCATGACGCAAAAATTCGAAAATCTGGTTGGCATTAAGATGTTAAACAATTAAAAAATTATTATTTTTTAAATAATTTAAAAAGCAAAAGTTCTCACAATGTCAGATATGAGAAGGAAAAAAAAATTGCATCCACTTAGACATGTGAAATGCCTTTTTTAGGTCAAAGTTATACATAATGAAAATATTATTTTTTATTATAATAATATTATAGCTAGAAAATTATTTTTGTAGTCATTTGAATTTGAATCTTATTGTGATTTTTAGCAAAAAATGTTTAAGAATTTAGTAAAAATTATCAAGATTAAAATCAATTTACAGATATTTAGTTAAAATTATCATTTAAGGTATTTTTGATATATAAAATGAATGATATTTATGTCTAAGTAACTTAAATATAAAAACAACACATACAATTTTATCACGATTTACAAAAATATATTTAATCCCTTTATTTCAAGTTCACTTATGATTTATTATTATGATTATTTTCAATTTTATAATTTATTTACTTTCTTTTTAAAAAATTAAAAAAAATTAAAAAAGAGATGTAATTAAGATGAAAAAGTTTGATTAAAAAAAACATTTTTTTGAATAAAAAGTACTAAATTGAGGAGAATCAACACTAATCAACGGGTTATGGAATTATTATTTATGCTATAGGACTAAGTAATTAGTTTTGCTGAAGTACAAGGACTAAGTTATAATTAACTCATTTCTTTTGTAAAGAAGATTTATCTATAGAAAAATTATATAGCAAAAATAGATGTTTGCTTAAGTGGGCCACAGACTGTAGGAGCCCGGCCTGTAGATTCAATGCTTTAGGTGAGAGAATTTTCTGTCTTAAATTCCTATCCTTTGGATTAAAATAAATGCATCCTGTCCGTCTAAATGAAGTACCCTTACCTTTTTAATCGAAGAGATAAAAGGAAGGAAAGCCCCGTCGGTTGTTTAACTTTTTATAAACATCGAAAATAGCCATTTCTCCTTCTCTCTCTCTCCGAACTCAATTCACATTCGGAAAAGTTAGGGTTTTCAAATTTCAAGGTACGGACTCCTGAATTGAATTGTTCTTAATTAGAAATCAGGGCTTATTTAGCTCTCACTGCAGTTTCCATTCAATATTGAGTATCTTTTAGTTAATAAGTGATTAATTATTGGTGTTTGCTGATGAATTCATTTAAAAAAAGTTGCAATTTTTTTTGTGGGTTTTCAAATCCGGATTTTTTGTGTGTGTCAAGATGCTAGCTTTTTAATATGTGTCTTGATAGATCTGATTGGTTTCTTCTTGCCCTGATGCTCTTAAATAAATTCATGTACGTGTTGCTATATAGTCTATTACAATTGAATGATTAATTTGTTGGTGAAGCTGCTGGTGATTAATTTGTTTGTTTGTTGTTGTTCTGTGGAGTTCAAGAAATAGAACTGTTTCTTAGGGAATGTTTTGTTTGTTGCAGTTTGAAAATGCCGCGATATGATGATCGATATGCCAGTACGCGTCTCTATGTTGGACACCTGGCTGCCAGGACACGATCACGGGATCTGGAACATCTTTTCAGCAAATATGGGCGGTAATTTCTCTATTTTCAAGTTTAAAGTGCTTGAGATATTGGTCTTAAGCTGTGATAGTGTTCTCTCTTTCTCACAAGCACACAGGGGAATTGGGCACTGTGGGTTTTTATCCTCTTAGCTAGCTATTGAAGAAATTATTCGAATATAATTCGTACAGTTTATTTCTGGGCTTTCAAGTTTCTATTGAATGATGCTCTAACATGAATTTAACACTATCGATCTATTCTCTGCAGTGCAGTAATATTATATCTTTTTGTTTCCTTTGTTTAACTGTCATTGACCGGTAAGAGGGAGTGTTTTTCGCCCCTGCAAATTATCTTAGGAAACATGTAGGTCTTCAACAGTTTGTTTTGCTCGTGGATTTGTGTCATTCATGTTATCTGTGTGGGTGGACCTAGGTGTCATTTTTTAACTTGAATGATCTTGTTGAAGGTTTCTGGCCTATTGCCTAACCTGGAGGTCTATGGTGAGAGGGTTGCCATGATGGAATTGGTGGAATTTCTTGCCAAGTTATAGGAGAACTTGGCGATTCTTTCTATTATGTTATTGCGTGTTTTTATGGAATTGGCAACAATCTCAAACTGGTGTTTAGTTCGTCTATGAGGGGTGAAGTATCATACACTAGCAGTACTTAAGTAATGATGGCCTTACTGTTTGTGGCAACCATTTCGCAGAGTACGAGATGTGGATATGAAGCGTGACTATGCATTTGTTGTAAGTCTTTTCCATTTCTTCTCATGGTTTTCACTGAATGGAATTTTTCTGAGCATTGGTTGAGCACATATCCTTTTATTTTTTCATGATGAACACTGCTTTATATATTATGTGATACACATATGGTGTGTTCTGCTGGGTTGTTCTCACCCTCTTTAAACAGGAATTTAGTGATCCCAGAGATGCTGATGATGCAAGGCATTACTTAGATGGCAAGGAGTTTGATGGAAGTCGTATCATTGTGGAATTTGCAAAGGGGGTAAGTTCTGTCTAGTTAATGTTTTCATTTAGTATACTCACAAACTCAAAACATGCAATTTTAAATTAGCAGACTATGCCTGTATTGGTTTTGGTTTTATAGGATTAACTGGAAGCAAATTGGTTGTATGTAAATGGATCCAAGTTCAAATCCTAATCCAAATTGAAGCATGTATAGTTTTGTGACATGTCAAGCTACTTTATTCTTGTTGCTCTTGTGGGCTTCCAGAGTATTTGATTTATTTTTTCATTCACAAAGATTCTTAGTCCGTATTCATTGAACTTGATTCTGTCGCTTGAAGAAGGTTGAGGAGGTTGATTACTGGTGAATTATTTATTCACTTCCCAATTGGCTCTCCAGCCAAAAGTATAATATGTTCACTTTTGAAATTGTGATGAATGCTATTGATACGCTTTTACCAAATTAATGCTTTTTCTTGTTGGGAATTTCTAGGTACCTCGTGGTTCTCGAGAATATTTGGGCAGAGGTCCTCCTCCAGGATCTGGACGCTGCTTCAATTGTGGCATTGATGGCCACTGGGCTCGAGATTGCAAAGCTGGAGACTGGAAGAACAAGTGTTATCGATGTGGGGAAAGAGGTCATATAGAGAGAAACTGCAAGAACAGTCCCAAGAAACTCATGTAATTTTCACCTCATTTTGTCGTTTCCTTCCTATCCTGCTGCTGCTTGTGCATTTATTTTTTTCTGTGATAATTTTCTACTGATGCTCAATGGTGCTCTGCTTTTGTTCTTTTTTATTGTGTGTTCTATATAGTAGTCGGGGGAGGAGTTACTCTCGATCACCAGGTAGATCACGCTCTCCTCACCGTGGCAGAAGCCGCAGCCCAAGTTATAGCCGAGGTCGAAGCTACAGGTCTGTGGTTTTTCTTTGAAAGCATATGATTATGCAAACTTCTCATATCACACATAGTATGGTGTTCTTGATGATTTTTGGGTTATTCATATGCTGTATTTTGGTTTTTCTGGATCCTGTTCTTTTTCAGCCGATCAAGATCCCCACCACCAAAGAGAGCGCGAAGTGTTGAGAATGAGAACAGGTCATTGAGCCCTGAACCAAAGAGTACAAAGGCCAGGAAGCGCAGCCCAACACCTGATGAAGGCAGCCCACGCCGCCCTTCTCCCAAATCTCGAAAACTGGATGATGAGCAAGATAGAGAGTACAGTGGCAGCCCCACGGGAAGAAGCAGAAGCAGAAGCCCTCGAGATGAGAGGTACAGAAGTCCTCAGACTAATGGTCGCAGCCGCAGTCCAAGTCCCAGGGATGATAGAAGCCCCGTTGATGATGATTATGAGGACAACAACCGCTCCCCGAGAGATAGTGATGTGTCACGTTGAAATGCACCATCCCAATGGAATTGGTGTATCTGTTTGCACTTCCCAATCGCCACCAAGACCTTAAGTTTGTTCTATTTAGATGGTCAAACATTTTATATGCTAAGTAGAGATGTAATTGGAAACTTTTTATTTGGATTAGGGAGCCTATTTTAATCATTTGGTATGGAGAGCTATGTATTCAATTCGTTTTGTTTTATTTTTTGCATTTCGGGATTTAGAACCTACAAACTGGATGGCCTGTCAATATTATCCCAGGACATCTAGGGCAAATGGCAATTATGTGCTCAACTTTAGTGTGGATGGAGCTGAATGTTAATTTATTTCACAAAAAAACTGGAGAAGAAAGTATCAGTGTGCGCTTCTGCCCTATAATGAGGTCCCAGCTGTGGCTAGGTTGTGCATTGCGTGCATCTGTTGTGCCCAAAAAACTAAACTTGGCAGCGACAGCATGGTTTTTGTTGAGATTTGCCGCTCAAATTCTTAACTGAAGATCAAAGAAAACGGTGAGCAATTTCCATTGCCAGGTTTTGGGATGAAAATACCAATTCAAGTCTTTTTGAAGGGTTTTGGGTGAAATTAATTTGAATTCTGAAGTCGATTTTGTGTACAACGGAGGATTATCCGGATGCTTTTTCTGTGATCAACTACACGTTTCGTCGTGGAGTTCATTTACTGTCAAAGCCCAGGAGCTATTCCGAATTTCTTGCTTCCAAGAATCCATCTAATCCTCGAATATGTCAACCGCCATTTCTCTGCCCTGCTTCAATAGTGTGATCTTTGCAGGGCGCCGGTCATCCCAGAAAGGAAAGTTGAACAATGCAAAAGTGCCCGGGGCAACGCCAAAACTTAGCAACACTACAGGCTTCGGTACCAGCAAGAAAGAGCCATTATGGCGGTGCGTGGAGGGTTGTGGTGCTTGCTGCAAGCTGGCTAAGGGCCCTGCTTTCGCCACTCCTGAAGAAATCTTCACAAACCCCTCTGATATCGAGGTTCGCTTTCTTAATATTTACAATGCACATAATTTGTTCGACGGAATGTGTCAAAAAAAAGAAACCTAAAGACTAGCGAAGCTCTTACTGTTTTTTGTTAATTCCTTTTCTTTTGCTAAATTATGGATTTTCAGCTTTATAAAAGCTTAATAGGCCCGGATGGATGGTGTATACATTATGAGAAAAGCACACGCAAGTGCTCAATTTACCCTGGTGAGTGGTTATTATCACTAGCTCCTTTTCTTGATCAACTTATTGCTGTCATCTTTGATCTTGTACACGTTTTGCTTTCTATGGGCTTTCTTCTTTCAGATCGTCCCTATTTTTGTCGTGTGGAGCCAGATATATTCGAGTCACTGTATGGCATTACCAAGAAGAAATTCAACAAGGAGGCATGCGGGTAGGTCCATCTACTTTTACCTTCACGCTAGGCTCTAGCTGTTTGTGACCTTTGTCATATGCTCATGCTTCATCTTTGTTCTCTTATGTTGCTTGCAGTAGCTGTAGAGACACTATTAAGGAAATCTATGGTTCACATTCCAAGGAACTGGACAACTTCAATCGCTCCTTAAGGAGTTCTGATTAGTTAAATAGATCCAACTTGCCCTGCTTAAACTGCTCAAGGTCATTTTAACCTCGATCCTTTTCCTTTCTATTTGTTCATTGAGCTGGTCAGAAAGCTTAGAGTATGAAAGGTTTTCCTGGATAATCAGATCAAATATAAACTTTTGAACAGGATTGGGGCTGTTGTCCTATGCCACAAGGAAAAGGGTATAAAGAGAGATGAAAGTGGGAAAGTGGGAGTTCAACTGTGCTGTAATTCGATACCACTAGTGTATTAGATGCTGGCAAGATCATCAAGCAGAAAGCATAAACTTCCTTTCGGATTGTCCTTGCCAGTCTTCCATATAGAGCCCTTTTTTGGCAAAATTTGCCGTGTTGTGGCTGGATTAAAGATCTCAAGGACCAGAATTAATTCTAGTACATTGGTCAAGAGATCGGATAGCCTGCTGTCTTGGCTTCATCAAATCTGAAGGTGCTGGAGGTCCCTTAATTCAACTGAAACCAGCAGACTGTGTAAGATAAAGACTTCCCCTACTTTGTCTATGGAGTCTGATTACTCTCCTATAATCATAAATCTATTAGTTGGGCATGAATTTTAATCATCATGAATAGTCAGAAATTCAACCTATTATTCATGCTCTTGGTTTTTTTAAAAAAAAATTGTTTTCAAGTAATGCATATCCATGCTTTCAATTTGTACTGAAAATTAGTTTAGCTTGATACCTTCTACTAACGAACTGCTTACAAATTAGCTAGTTTGTTTATTTTGTGTTGCATGTCATGCATATTTTGAGATTGTGAAGCCTTCTGTATGCATTGGCAAAGTTATAATTCCTAGGTGTTGTGGTATTTGCAGCATTGAGCATTGTAGATTTAGCCAAGGGCCTGAATTTCTAAAAACTGCTCCCACCTTTTGTTTGTAATTTTATTTATACATGAGATAATTAGCTTTGCGAATGATGATCCACACTCTTGTTGAGTGATAGAAGAAGCGTGTGGAACTATTCCTGTCAGTATCGTAGTTACCATATCCTGTTAAAACCGTTGCCCAGAAGAAAAAAGCAGGAAACATAGCCAACATCCACCTGCAACAATATACATGACTCTCTCTTCATTCTTGGATTTTGATGCTTTCTCTAATTTCTCTCTTCGTTCTTGGATCTTGATTGCTTTCTTTATGCAGCCCTCATTTCTATCACTTCCACCATTGGATCCCTCTGCTCAGACATTATGGCCACGTCTCTCTCGTCTAGTGGCCTAGCAGTTTTTGTTCATGCCCACATCCTCACCACCACCATCATTGTGTCCAATGCCACCTCCCTCGCCTTTCTTGCACAACCTGATTCTGCCCTTTGTTAGGTTACAGCTTAGCGAGTTAAGTCTAGAAAGAAATTAAGAGAGAAGAAGAAGATGCAGAACAAGAAGAGTTGATTCGGAAATTGTGCTTCATTTTTACATCCACTGTTTTTTATACTACCTCAAGCAACAAACTTACACTTTCCAACTAACAATTGTAACTAACAACTTCTTAGCTACTCTAACTGCCAAACTAACAGCCACAACTAACTACCTCGTACAAGAGACTTATTAGCACATGCTGAATTAACTACTGCCATTACAACCATGTGCAAAATGTAACTATTGTTGCTGCATGCTATTGTTTCTTCATTTGAAATTTTAACAATACCCTCCCCATCAAAAAATTCTGCATCATATTCTTCTCTAATTCCTCCCAAATAAAATCTTCAGGAAATAAATTGGAACATTGAATTAATCCAAATTATATCAGGTTCATTCGCCGAGCAAATCGTCCTAGTCTTGGTGACCGACACTAGTCATTCTTGAGATTGGTGAAAATTCTTGGTGGGCGCTGTTAGCTTTTGTTTGTAGGGTTGCTGTTGATTGGCATTTCACTTATGGTTAATGGGTTTTTTTTCCTTTTCCATTGCTATAGGTATAGATTAGGACTTCACTCTTTTGGTTTGATCATCTTGTCAAACTGATCTGTTTAAATCTGCCAATGCAATTCTTTTCGATCTTTGAGATTAAAAGAACTAAAATTCTCCAACTGGTGATGTCATTTGATCAATGTTCTTTGACTTGTCAAACACATGTCAAATGGTAACCTCGTTCCAGATTGTGCAAATCTTGACATGCCTAAAAATCAGTGAATTTTGGAAATTAGAAAATCAGATTTCTAAGAAGAAAAAAATACCAGGCCCACAATAGAACTCATCCAGAACTGTCCGGTGAATTTCAATAGAAATGTTGTGGTTCAATAGAAATGTTGTGGTTTAAACAGAAACGAGAAGGACGAAAAAGAAATGAAAGGAGGAAAGACACTTTTCTAGCAAGTGGGAATGGTTACTTTGTGCTTGGTGACAGGGGAATTGCGTAAAGATGCTCTGGCTTTCAACACCAATCTAGAGATGCCAATCTTTTATGCATGCATGCTCTCTGTTTTTTTCCCTGGTATATATTCGGTTTCAAAAGGGTCTCTAGGTTTGTAAAAGGAATGCAGAGATGGCGATAGAATCTCACCAGTATATGGGCGGTGATAGGCTGGTGCCCAAACAACCAGCTTTCTTTCTCTCAAACCCCACCTATAGGATACTGGAATTGACAGGAAAAATTAAACCATTTATAGGGAGGACTAATTGCAGCGATTCATTAAGACCGAGTCCGAAGAAAGTGTCAGTGGTTGAATTACATCTGTCATGACCTCCTCTAATTATCACATGCAAGAACCACAGTCAGCCGTCGCAGAAGACTGTCCGACTTTGTTTTTTGACAGTTATGATATCCCTGGAGTGTATGAAGATTGTCCTCCGTTGTTTGAAGCGCTATGCTATCCTTGCCCACCATCACTCTCTGATTCTCCTTGCCAGGAAGATTCCTCCCAAGATTTCTTTTCTTCAGCATATAGTGAAGAAGAGGCCTCCTATGCAAATAACCCTTGTGAAGATGAGCAACTGCCATACAACAATTGGAGGGATTTTTGGAGCAAATACGAGTCTTGCCTCACCTTCGGGGATTACTGGGACGATGACCTCTCCTCCTATGGCAACAGTACTGATACCAACGGGAATGGCAGTGGATTGCGAGGCAGAGAAGAATGCTTCCAAGGTGAAGAACAGAGAGACATTTATTCTGGCCTTTATGAAAACAAAGAAACCGAGTTTTCTTATTATGATGATAGTCCTTGGTCGGGATACGAGTCCTGGTTTGATGAGAGGAAGGGAGATACCTTGTACTATGGTGGGTATGAGCACGGATATGCATGTAGCAACTGCCTGGATGAGATTGGCATCTGGGAAGGTCTCTTCGGTTACTGGCCTTGCTTGACTCGGAAACATTTAACGGCTTCTGGTGAATAAAGATCCATTTAGGAAGACTTCTTGAAGCAGCTTCTGCCACTCTCATCAGTTTAGAGTTTCTTTTGTACCAAGTGCTGGCTGATATTAATGAAGAATTCTACTAGCATTATTAGAGGCAGGGTTCAACAGAACCCAGAATGGAGCAGTTCTGCTGCGATCCAGTAAAATTCATCTGCGGTGAGCGTAGGATCTGAATTAATCTTCTGTTTTACATGCTAAGTAAATGTTTTCATCTGTTCTTTATCTTGACCCAACAATAAAGTGAAAGAAATTCTTCATAAAACGGCACCTTTCGGTTTGATCTGCCTCGTGGATATCTCATTAAGGGAACTCTAAAGGCTAATTTCTTCCAGTTTGGGAATTTAGCCTGGTGGTCTTAAAGCATCATTAAGACCTGAATTACATGTGCATAGCAAGTGTCAATGTCAACATGTCAATAATCACCGAGAAAAAGGAAGTTTTATAAGTAATTTTCTTTCTTTTCGTGGATGTAGAAATCATGTATAATCGGTGTGCTATACAGATGATGGCCGAGTTTATAAAATTTACCATGGTACAGAGCCAAGCCCCAATTCATCCTCTACATCATCCCCATCTTCAAACAACTTCAGAAACCAAGCTTGATCTTGCTCCCTCTTCTTCTTTTTCCAGTACTTGTATGCTGCTGCTACCCCCAAGAACAAACACAGTTGAAACCAGAGCACTGATCAAAATGATCACAACAAGAAGCATTCCATTCCCTTCTTTGTATGGTTTTGAGGCAGAGTTGGAATATATAGACACGTGGAGAACAGAATCATGAGTATACTATTGAACACTAAAATATAAACATGCAGAGGCCGGTGCTGTGATCACCCACAGATGAACCAGTAAAACATCCACAAGGCAGGTCCCTAGTTTACCCAACCAAAAGAATAATACCCTGGAGGTTAATCTACCTTAACAACTCGTAGTCACACACCAACTAACTAAAAAGTATTATTGAAGTACCAGTAGCATCTAGAGGTCCGAAATTTACATGAAAAGCTGAAACATTCACATGATCACAGAAAAGTTACTTGATTTTCTAAAGTAATATCCCCGACACCCCCCGGGCCTTGTCTTCCTCTTTTTCCTAGTTCATTTCCCTATTCAACCAGTGGAAGAATTGACAGCAACTTGTCAAACCTATCATAAAGTTACCAGCAGCATCTAAACATCAGAAACAATCACGAGTTAGCAGCACAGCAACAATCAAAGTTCCACACATATTTCAGCTCATCAATCAAAGTAATCCAGCCAAACCACAGTTATGCCTTCCCTTCTGCTGCTTAAGTTCCTGAATTATCTAAAACAGAAGTTCCTACTTCCTTTGTCCATTAAAGAGACATTTTTTAATGCATAACAGCATCTTTACCTCAATAATAGCATTGCTATAAGAAACAATCATTCAAACCACATTCCACTAAACCATCACAGGCTAGCAAAGCTATAGAAGTAATTAAAAAACACTTGAAACATAGATATGCAATAGACACATGATCAAGTCACAACAGATGAAAAATATTGGAGATACTGCTTGAAGATACTGCAGAGGACATCTGCAGATATTGATGAAGAAGATACCGCCAATGCACTGCAGATATTCTGCAGATATTCTAGCATTATACTATTGCCTAATATAATTTATTTGTTACCTAGTTTAGATATGATTGTGTTCTTTATTATTAGTATATAATCTTAGCAAGATTCATGGGAGAAATTATGTGCAAGATTGTCTTTCCTTGCCACATAATTTCTCTGCTATATATACATGTATACAGCAAAAGAACAGAGTATGAGTTATGTTTCAGCAAATCACTGTCTCAAAATTCAACACGGTATCAGAGCAGGTTCTCTGAATTTTTAAACTGTTTGCAGATTCAGTTGTGTTGCCATGGAAGATCACTTGAAGGATGCCATTGACGTTGGCTCAAAGATCTCTACACTAGCAAATTGTTCAGATTATACAAACCCCTCCCAAAGATTGTGCTCTGTATTATTGAATGAATTCAAATATTTTCCTTGGTCAAGGGCTGTCACTATTGCCCTTAGTGGAAAATCTAAGTTGGGATTTATAAATGGTTATATTATCTCTCCTGAAGTGAATGATCCGGAATATGAAGCATGGTTGTCCATAGACCAGCTAGTTATGTCCCAGATTCTGAACTCCATGGAAAGGAACCTGCTGAGATTTTTAGTTTCTCATAATCATCATTGGATCTGTGGGATGCTATCCATGATATGTATGGAAATCAAAATAACTTTGTCGGGATTTTCCAGATTCATCGCTGAGTTGCCAGAAGGAAAACCTTTTGTTCAGCTATTGGGAAGCTTTAAAAGTGTATGGAATGAATTGGAAATGTATTGCCCTCACACTACAGATGCTGCCATACTACAAAAAAGAACTGAGGATTTCCAGATTCATCACGAAGTTGCCAACCTTCAGGAAGGAAAACCTTTTGTTCAGCTATTGGGAAGCTTGAAAAGCTTATGGAATGAATTGGAAATGTCATCGCCCTCACACTACCAATGCTGCCATACTACGACAAAGAACTGAGGAGGATAGAATTTTTCAGCTATTGGCAAGTCTCAGTCCAGATTTTGAAGACCTGCAAAGCCACATGATGAATCTAGAACTGCCATCCTTAAAGTCAATTTGCACCACTATTCAATGTGAAGAAATACACAGAAAGGTAATGAATCGTGAAGTTGGAGTATCTGATACTCATGCTTATCAGACCAAATTGATGCCGCAAGATATGAACTCTGGAATCACTGATCATGGACAGTCTCATGTTCAGTACAAATCACTATCTGATAAGGAAAACCAAAGAGGCAGAAGAAACCCTAGAATGTTGGCGATGGAACCATATCGACATTGCTTTTAGATTCGATTGAATTTATAAGTTCTTGATGGATTGAGAATAAGAGCTGATAATTATGGTGAGGGAGTGCTCTTCCGATATCGATGGGGTTTGATTTAGGGAAAAGTTTGTGTGGGGCTGTGAGAGTGAGTTATTAGTTATGGCGGTTTTTTAAGTGTTTGGTTCGTTTGCGTGGGCTGACCGCTTCCCGCTGCGCGTTATTTGACGGGGGTGCTGTCTGGATTACGCCGGGCCGGGCTCACGTCCTCCATTATTTTTTTTTCCTTTTTTTTATAAAGAACATAGAATTTATAAATATTTTCAAATTATTCAAGAATTTCCATGGAGCTCTCCATCCATCCAAATTTTCAACGAAAACCATTTAATTATGATATTTTATATATAAAAAAAACGCCATGGCAGAATCTCTACACGTTAAGTAAAAGGGGGTTTTGGGGTAGGGAAAATAGTCAAAAAATTAGAAAATATTAGATTCAAAAGCAGTCACTTGCTGTTCTGGTGATTCAGCAGTCCAATTATAGTTTGTCATGGACAAAAAAATACGCATTCCAAGTTCTAAACAATGCTGTATGGTTCTAGCAATTGAGTGGTACACAGGCAAGGCCTAATTATAGACTTGATGGTAGTGAAAAATGCAGCTAATTTAGGAATCTTTACGATCCAAATACAAATGAGTGCATCAACAACAGTGTCTGAGGGCATTATACACAGATTGTATGGAATGCGACTCAGCGTGTGGGCTGCGCCCATGTTCTATGTCACAATATTCAAGGTCACCTGTTTGTTTTCTCCTATGATCCTCCGGGGAATATTTACTATCATGGTCCATTTGGTGGCCGTTTTAACAAATCTATCGTGAATCCTCCGTCGTCTAATAATGCAAGCTCAACAATTCTTGGAAGTCAATCTGGGATCACCGGGAATAAAGCTAATTATATTGTCTCAAGCACCACTGAGCGTCCAGCTAATAAGACCTAACAACGTAAATCGAGAACATGCATTTGCATTCTAACAATCTTCACAGGCAAACTGTCTGGTTATATGTGTTTCTCCATTTGTACACAACATGCAATAAACATTTATGATATCTTTGTGTGTTTGTTCTGACTTCTGGTCTCAATTTTACCAGAACTATAGTGCTGTTTGTGCCAATTACCTTAGATTTGGAAAAAGACCGATGAAAACCTCTGATTCTCAATGCGAATGGTCCAGGATTATGGTGAATCCGAGACAGGGCAGCTGAAATTTTATAGTTTAAATCTATGATGACACGTGGGTTGGTAAGCCTACTTGCACACGTTGCTCCTTTGTCGCTTTGTTTTACTTGGATTTAGATGCGTATCAAGTTCACCTTCCCCACGACTAAAAACACCTCCCCCCGTGCAGGTACATCTTACAGGTTATGTTTCTTTTTTAGGCTGAGGGCTGAGGTCCACTCACTAGGAAGACTTTTTCTTCATGATCACTAAAATTACAAAAAGAATTTCTTTACTAGGAAGACTTTTGATCTATATTATAAAATCCATCGACAGCTGGGCAACTTTAGTCAGATCATGCAATCCATACCATAACAAATAATGCGAGAACACTTCAGGTGAGTGCATAGAGGTGCGCTGCGTGATCGTTTCGAAATCAGAGTTGCTCGATATTGAGTAGTTTACAATGATGGTGGATCTTTCAGATGTTGATACCGATCCCTTTCCATTTCAAGTGTTACATTTTTCGTGTAGAGCATTGATCGTAACAAAATCACAGAAACTTCAATCAGTAGAGAATACCTTGGTTTCTAGTTGATAAGCTTCGGTGAAGAAAGCTGGCCAACAAAGATATGTTGACATAATGCTACTAACAGTTGATGCACCAATGAGCATGTTCATCACCACAATTTGCAATTGAATGGCTTCTAGTGGAGAAGCTCCTCCCATGATAAGCCCAGTCATTGCTCCAGGAAGTGAAATGAGACCCACAGTTTTGGCATTGTCCAGTACAGGTGAAAGCGCAATAATTAGAGCCCTTTTCACTTGTTGAAGTGTGGCTTGACGCGGCGTCGCTCCAAGAGCCAATGCTGTCTCTACCTGCCACAAAAACCACCCGATTCGAACATGGAAATTGTTGCCAAATTGCAGATTTGAGAACCTCTCAACATCGCAAATGAATTAAAATTGAGGGACTAATTACACTTGGCATTGAATGATAAATTCCTTTGTCTTTAACATACCAGGTTCATTTGGACTTTGATATCATCGCGGAGTCTTTTCATTGTAACTCCAGTAACTGTCATTGCATTCCCAACCATCATGCCTGCAACGGGAATGATATACCGTGGAGTGAAGGGAAAAACGTTCAATACAACTAGCAGGACCAATGTCACTGCAGTTCCGACCAGGATAGAAGCACCAGCCACAAGTTTTCCTCTAGGAACCTGCTTGGCACGTTGTCCAGCTGTATATCCAGCAACAGAGACCTGCAGGGGATTCAACAACAATGTCAAGAACTCGGGATAATTGTTTTTTTTTTAAAAAAAAAAGTGAGACAAGCCTAATTGAAGTCTTGCGGAAAGGGAATCAGTTGCCAAATTCCTCCAATTCTAATCTAGAAAGAGAATCACAAAAACTTCAGACGGATCGTAGGAATTTTCTGGATAAGATTTTCTTTGACACGCAAGTTTCAAGAAGCAAGCAGCCAAGTTTATCTACGGTAAAATTGAAATTTAACATTAAAAATTAAATAAAAAACCAGGAATGGAAAGGCAGAAAACTAACAAGAAGTAGTCTGTTCCTGTTCCTTTTTTTGGTCAAACCCGAAGCGAAGTCAGAATTCAGACAATTTTAGGTATCGCCAAGACTGTTAGTTGAGAGAAAAACCAAACCTAACATCCATGGTTAAGAAATTCCATGTTTTTGTCTCTAATACAAACAAAATTATACTTATTTTTTCTCTTTCTCTGTGTTCTTCCATATGGGGCAAAGAGTGAGCTAACATTACATACCTGTATCATGGAAAGTCCGAGTCAAAAAGAAAGGAAAATAAACCCGAGACATGCACATGATCAATTGAATTAAGCTAAGTTCATTAATGAGAAAAGGAGCTAGAAAGAATAAATAATTTTTTAACGCATAGATACTGTATTGATTTGATCTCAAATAAAAAAAGAAGGATATACAGAAGCAGCTCGAGGAATTCATATAACCCCTTGGATATTTCCTTCTTTGTTGCCTTTAAATTTTCTTATCAAGCTAAAATATACAGAACTTCCAAGTGAAAAAAAAAAATTAATGTAGAACAGAAATAACAAAGAAAATAAATTAATACGAACCATGAAAAGGTAAGCAAGGATGATCCAGACAGCATGGTCCTGATTGAAAATGAACTGCAAAACAAACCCAATAACAGAGAGCTGAAGAAAGGATCTAATAATCGAATACACCATCTCTCCCTCCAAACCAAGCTTTTGCATATAGGACAGAATCACCGCCATAAGCACCACTGCTGTAGCAGCCAGTGGCTTTAGCATGCCCTTTAGAAACTTGATCAGCCACTTAAAATTATCATCACCGATACCAGAACTCAGAAATTCATCAAAGTCGAAATCCATTCCAAAATTCCCACCACGCAAACTAAAAAAATTGTGTAACTGTTTAACTAACTAGCTAGTCGTAGCTTGTTATACTTTAAAGAGATTCGTGGGAGAAAAGTTAAGTCATTTGCCTCTGTTGGTGGCACATATGGTGGCAGAAACGACCTTCCCCTAATAAAAATGACGTATCTCGTGGAGTTTTTATTTGAGGATATATGTGGGTCATCTAAACTACTTTCCGTACTGGGCACATTTTGTGCTTCTCTGACTACGGTGGAGGTACATTCCGTCCAACAATTTTGTTAATCTTTCTAACCATTTTATTATCTTTCTTCTTCTTCTTTATTTATAACTTCTTATTATCTTTAATGTATGAAACAAAGTCCGGCCCAATCTAACCTTAAAATATGTGTTAATTAGTTTTGCTAGATATATGTCTTAAATCATGCATCAAATTAAGCTAAAATTTTTAATAAAATACTAAACATATAAAACTATATTGCAGTAAATTTTTATGTCGAATAGAGTTCAGGAACATATCATTTAACATATTCGAGTTATTAAGCGAATTTTATCAAATCTATCAAACTAAATTTTTATGTATTATTTGGAACATATATGAAGTTACAAGTAGAATTTTATTGCGATTTAAGTTGAAATGAAAACTAGAAATCTCAAGTTTCTTGGCCTTATATGATAGGTCAAGTAATTTATCTAGATTAGAAAGAACAATGTGTTTGAAGTTAGATCTAAAATATGTCAAGAATATGCAAGAATTGAATATTTAGACTACACAGATAAATTTTAGCTTGAAAACTTTATTTTTATTATCCTATTTTATTTATTTATTTATTTAATATTGAATAATTATTTTTAATTTGAATTTATTCTAGCTTATTATACATTGTTTAAAGGTTTATTTTATTATTATAATTATGTTAATTGATTATTAATTTATAGTCATTAGCTTGCAACTCAAAAAGGATCGATTAGACTTAATTAGAGGGGATTATATTATGTTCTTTGAGCTATAAAATTCAACATCAAGTTCAAAAATAAATGTGGGTTTTTTTTGTTTGTTTATTACTCAACAACATTTCTTTGCATGTAAAAAGATCATACACAAACTTATCAAAAATTAACTGATTTTATCACACGTTATTCACATATTAAAGGTTTTTAAATATAAAGTTATCTCTAAGTTCAAATTTAATTTTTAGAGTGAAAGAAATTAATATTATTTTAATCCATAGTAAATTATATGAGAGAATATACAATAACAAAGTTAATAATGAATTCCCTGCATGTTTTAGTTTTTGTTGTCATGTAAGATAGAGTTAAGCCTTTACAGGGTTAATGTTTCTCTGTATCTCTTAGCTTGTTTTTTTATATAAAAAAAATCCATCTACTATTTTTTGTTTTGATATCATCTTTGTACTATATATATTCGATTATCATTATATATTTTTTTTTATGTCATTAAAAATTGACATTATATATATCATGTTCCTACCCCATGAATTTGTATATTTTTGTCTCTGATTTTTTTTAAAAAATTTATCCTTATATTTTATTTTGTATACAAAAAAGTCTTTGGTGGAAAGTTTTTTAGTTATCATATTTTACAATAAATATAATTTAGTTCTTGGAAAATTGTAAACTTTGTCAAGATTTTGAAAATAAATATAACATTATAGAAAATAAAAATTTGACAAAATCACAACAATACTAACCATAATCACAAAAAAAAAAAAATCACATTCATAATTAACTAGTCCAATTAAAAAAAAATAATTAAAAAGTCCATAGATATAGAATTCATTTTTACAATGTCATGTATCTATTATAAAATCTTTTTTTTAAAAAATGTATCTTGATTTTTTAGGTTAAAATAAAAAATTATAGTTTTTTAAATACAAGAAAAAAAATTCTCGTGATAAATATTGATATTATGTAAAACAAAATTTTTATTTTTAGGTTAATTTCATTTCACCCCCTTAATTATACTGTAACTGTTAATTTTTGCCCATAAATTTGTTCTTTATCAACCACCCTCTAACACTAAAACAAAAGTTAAAAGAGATCAAGAATTCACTGTGCGCACACTCACTTTGGATTCACACAATAAAATTATAATTTCATCCTTTATAATTGAAACCATATTACTTGTTCCCAAAGGTTTTTTTTTTTTTCCATGACCTTTTTGTCATTACAAGTTTAAATGAGATAGAATATTTTTTTAATTTTTAATTTACACAGTACAATATTTAAAATACCTTTAAAAGTTAGATTTTCTTAACTGTTAGGGTAGAGAACATTTTGAGTTTTTTTATCTTTCTTTGCACCATATAATTACAAAGGTACTCTCTTAGAAGTAAAAGAACTATCGCTCAGGTAAGGGGGCGTTTTGATCCTTTTTTTTTTATTATTATTTTAATATCGCTCAAGTGCATTTAAATATTTTAATAAACTAAATAAATAAATAGAAAAGTAGTGCATATGGGAGGTGCTCGGCATGTGGCGCTATCGAGGGGTAAAATATAAACAATTATTGTTTCAGCTATAATTCAAGTAAAATATATTTTGAAAGTAATTCCTATCAAATTTAAATCTAATTTAACTAAATTAACTATTTCATAAAAAACTCTGCTGAATCGACCTGTGGAAGGCTATGGTAGGTTCTGAGTCGCGATATTCGTAGGTAAACTTGCCATGCGAAGACTAATTTAACAAATACGCTTACAACACTGTAACTTTGCAAGGTCTTGGTAAGAATTTTAAAACTTCTTTTCCTTCGAAAAATGTAAGGCGATCATGGTTTATTAGGCCTCATTTGTTCTTATAATCAATTTTTAAATTTTTTTCATGTTTGTTTATTATTAAAAAAATTATTGAATAAAAAATACTTTCTAGTTATAAAAAAAATTAGTTTATTTTTTAGAAAAATATTTTTCTTTTTATTTTGGGCAAAATACATTTTTCATAAGTTGCAAAAAAAATATCATATTATTTATCGATTATATCAAATTTAGTCCTTAATCTTTTAATTACTATATATTTTGTTTTTTTATTCAATTCTTTTCAATTTCATTTCTAGAAATTTGATTTTTATATGAACTTTTATCCTTATTTTTTTTTATTGCTATTTATTTTTATTTTATCATTTTTTTAAATTGAGTTTTTATTAGATCTCGTCTTTATTTTTTTATTATTATTTATTTTATTTGAAATAAATTATGAAATTAGATTTTTTTTAATTTATTATATATAAACCTTTTTTATTTTTCATATTTGGTTCTTATTCTTTTGATTGTTATTTGTTTTATTTGAAATAATTTATAATTTTTTTTAATTTCATCATTTTTAAACTTTTTTATCTATTAAACTTGATCCCGATTCTTTTCATAGACTTGAAAAAAATTAAAGTATTAGTAAATTATTTTTCAACTCATTTTTTCATTGCATAATTAAATACTATAAAATATTTTTTAATTTATTTTTTATAACATTACTAAAAATTAAAAAAAAATTAATTTTTATGAATTCTCTTTTTATAAAAATCACTTTAAACAAATTATTCATTGTCAAACAAACCGATTCTTAGTTTTTTTAGGGGAACTTTAAGTTAGCATAAATCGATAAAATAATTTCATTAATGGTGTGTTTAGAATATAGATATGGTAAGGTATGACTAATTTATTTTTTTATGAGACCCGCATAAAAAAACAATAAAATATATATACTTTTTATAATGCTAATAAGGTATAATTTGTATTTTAAAAAGGTCATACCTAAAAAAAAAATCACATGTCACCGCCCCTGTCTCAAAGACTATAACCTTGCTAATTCCAAGTTTCATACTTGAACGTGACCCATTCGGCAATATATTTTGGACTCAACAGATTCCCTCGGCCCAGAAAACCGACACCGCTTGGTCATTACCCTGATTTCTAATCTTCTATACTCTTCCCACTGGAAGCAAGCAAGCACAGCCGGCAACAACCAGAAGCAAACGCCAATCCTTCAAGATCCCTCCCCGAAAAAATGAGCTTCTTACTAAGAAAAACAATCAATTCAAACTCCATTCTCCAATCTTTCAAGCCGAACAATGCCCTCTCTTTACTCCTGCGCCAATCCACAAAACATTTCACCACCGAGACTCAACCACCACCGCCACCACAAGAGAATAATGATCCATCCTCAATCGATCCATTTCTTCAAGATTCCGCTACTAGTAAGAATTAAGGAAGAGAGAAACTGATGAATATAATGTTTTTTTTTTTTTTTGCAAAGTTAGGGTCTAGGGTTTATTGTTGTTAACTTAAACTGGTTGTTCATTGCGGGTTAGGTTTGACGTATGCGAGATTTCATGGTGTAAGGAAGCATACATTGAAGACTGACATTATTAATTTATTTGAAGACTCTAATTTGACACCTGATGATATTATAGTCGTTCACCACCGCTTCAATAATAATCCCTATGCTGCGTAATTTTTTCACTACACCCCTTGCTTTACGTTACATTTCGAGATAGTTTTATTTATTTATCTATTAATTAATCAATCAATGTTTGTTCTTACATAGAGCGATAAAATTTCCTTCTAGAAGAGCATATGATAATGCTCAGAGGTCACTCACGCGGGCGGGCCGTATATACAATTTGGAAAAGGTAATTTGTTTGTCGTTGATTGATGGTGTTTTGATTTTTTGTGTTTGGAAAAGGAAAACTTTCAAGTCTGGTGCTGATGACTGTTTATGGTTGCATTGCAGACTCCGCCTACTGTGTGGGATGCTGCTCTTCGAAATTCTTATGATGGAAAAACTGTAATTTGATTTTTTTTTCTTTTGTTTTCCTATACTTGTTGTGATACGTTTAGCTTTTGAGTTAATCAAACATCATGGGGTATATGTCCTGGAACTTCAAGTCTTTTTCTGTTAGAATTTTGCCGTCCAAAAAAGGGTGTTTGTGCATTAATAGCCGATTAAACTTGAGCGTGTATATTTGAAACCATGCAATTTACCGTTGCAATGTGCAATGTTATATATGTTATTCTTGTAAGCCACTGTTCAAGTTATCAGCTGCATTCTCTATGTTATTTTATGTAATTTTGTAGTAATATGCAAACTATATAAAGAGAGGAAGGTGTGGTCTTCAACATCTAATTGAATTTTCTTACAGGTTCTGATTGTTATTTTAGAAGGTTTCTGAGCTTTATAGAATTTATGAGATGCTTTGCCAGTATCGGTTCAAATGATTCATGCAGCATTGCATTAATCAATTGCTAGGTGCCTGTGGAAATAATTTTTAGACAAGTTTCATGTCATTGGAGATTTGGCTTTCAATGTCTGATAATTATTCTTTTCAGTTTTAAAGATATAACTTCATAAATTGTGTCAAGATCCTGTTAACGTATACTATTTTGAATCAGATTAGGGACCTTCCTTTGTTATTTGTATCATGAAGACTGTAGTATTTGGTACTTTAAGTAGTTTCCTATCAGCCCATCAAGGGGAGGAAAAGGAAGGTTGTTTCTGTTTGTTGATGACATTGAATGCATTTATCCTCATTATGCTTAAGGAACATCATCAGGAAGCCATAGCTAGTATGAGTTATTTGCAACAGCAAACATGTCCAATATACTATTGGTCGACTGTCTTGTTTACAATCTTAGAATTTGAAGCCAAGAGAGCTGAACTACTGAGAACCTTTTAGTGGCCTGCTGTGGTGTTGACTTGTAGCTATTTGGTTTGTCTTTATCTGTAGACCTTTACTGTCAACTATTCTGTAAGTGCTTGATGCCTAAATGTGGATTTTGAGACTAAAATAAAGTGTGCTTGACTGGTTTTTTTGCCCTGGTACAAGTACCCGTATTTTTTTTTTCTGCTGCAGTTGCATTTTCAGGAGCATCTTTTGACAACTCAATATTACTGTCTTGCATTTTATTTTATTTTAACAAATGCAATTATTTCCATGGCTCAAGTTTTATGAGACTTCATAGCATTTTTAAGCTGATCTGCCTTTGGTTCAGGTTTTACTGGAAGGACTCCCTCCAAATGCACTTAACGAAGATATAGAGCGCTTCCTGTCTGGCTGTAAATTTGTTCCATCCTCAATCAGGACATTTGTAAAGTTAGTGTAGTAGTTTGCTTTCAAGTTAAACTGTTATAGAATTGCTATAATTTCTTAAGGTCATTGCTTGAAATATTATTGCAGGTATCCAGATCCCGTTATGTCTGCAGGAAGAAAGAATCCCACCACTTCTGAAGAAAGAACAGAGCCCACTACTTCTGAAGAAAAAAGAGATCCCATTAGAATGGCTACCGTACTGTTTTCTACACGGACTGAGGCGATGAATGCCTTAATAAAAAAGAATCGAGGCTTCTGTCTCAATAATCAAATCTCAGTGCGGGTTCTCCATTGAAGGATTTTTGCACTTTTTGGCCGCCTTGTTTCACTTCAAGATTGAAAGTAGATATTGATATGTGGTACTAGTTACACTCGCTGTGCCTGAAACACAGCATAATTTACTAAGAACATAATGGACGTCATGTTTTTTGGAAGCATTGAATATTTTTGACGTTTCAGCTATCATGAAGGAATACAAGCTGGCAGCTATTGCAATTTCTCTTTTTTCTCCCAGGACTTTTAGATGGGAATTGGTATGGAATAACACTATCCGGTGGCTCTTTAGAGCACAAAATCGGATGTTCTTTCTCCATTCGTGCAAGAGAACCTTTCTTTATCCTTTTGTTTTGCAAACCCTATACCATCCATGAAAATTCGCTTCATCTTGGAGAATCCTATCTTTCTGGGATATTAGTTGCCATTAAGCTCTTTCAAAAAATATGAAAAAAAAAAAAAAAAAAAAACTTTTCTGCTTCACTGTTTCTCATTTCAACAGGCATTTGATAAAATCATCTCTCAAATTTTCGTCTGCGGCAAACAAATAAAACTGATACTTTATATTTCCCAAATTGAACAGAGCTGACTCAGCTATACTTTTCTCCTTGGTAGCGCTCAAAATAGACACCATATGATTTGCTATGCTATATTGGAATTGAAGAATTGAAGGGCGTGTCCTAGACTTCATCTGATGCCTCAAGTATTACCTATCCAACTAGGCAATGCAAAAAACAGAGATCGGAATAAGCGCTGTTTCTTGGAAGTTGGAAGTAAGATGGTGAAATGAAATCAGCATGCCATGAAAGACAAAAGCTTGGTGCCGACTCCATGAACGTCGAGAGCGATCAGCTCTCTTCGTTTGCCGTGAAAGCAACAACGTTCACATTTCATTGTTCTGGACAAAAAATTGTATCCCTTAAGACTACTAAATCCTTTGCTGGCCGATCAACCAGAACCCAGGTTTTTGTCTTGAAATCACGCACCTTGCAGCTCCCACGAACAAGGCATTAACCTTGGTACACAGTAGGCATTTTGCACGATCATCCTGTTGATGAAGATGGGACTTATGGACTAGCATTCTCGTGTACAGCTTCGCTGACCTCTTGCATTTCAGGTGCGCGTCCAAAAAATCATCATGTGATCTACCAGTCGATCCAAAACATTAAGAATTTCACTTGCTCTAGTGTTTGACCAATCTCTTGCTCTAAATCTATGAACCTCATTCTTGATCTCAATCCAGCTGCGGCCAGGATTCGTTTCAAGTCTTCTACCCTTCATCAATTTTCTCACTCTAGCTGCCTGATCCCAGAACCTCACAGTAGCATACAAGTTCGCCAACTGCACATGGGTAGCACAGCGCACCCTGGTTCCAGCAACAGCCTGTTCTCTGCGGCTTGTATGTTAATCCAAACACTCCCATGAAGCCTGCAGGAAGATAGCAGAGAACCAGGAATCTAACAGAGTTGGGAGCTATAGGCATCCTTTCAATCAAACCTCGTGCTTCTTCCAGTCATCCAGCACGGCCAAGAAGACCAACTATACATGAATAATGGTATAGTTCTAGCTTCACGCCATATTTAACCATCGAATTGAAGTACTTCTTTCGTCGTTCAACAAAACCTGCATGCCAACATGAAGATGGAACACCAAGAAAAGTAATGGCATCAGGTTTCACCCCCTGATTTTTCATCCTTTCAAAAAGCCCAATCCCTTGCACTGCCAGCCCATGTCGAGCATAGCCAGCAATAATAGAATTCCATGACACGACATCTTTACCACCAATGTTGACAAATATGTACAATGCATCTTCAAGATTCGCACACTTACAGTACACTGATATAAGAGCATTGGCTACATGCAAATGTGAATCGAACCCCATGTGAACTATTTGACAATGAGCACTTCTACCCTGCCAATTTTTTGTGTAACTTTGCATGGGTCATAAAATCTGGGATTTAACTTGAAATGCTTCCTTAAGGCCATGCTTGTTTGTCGATATAGCTGAAGTTTTAAGTACACAAAATCTCCCACTTCAAACTTTCTTCAGTTCTTTTCTTATCAGCCATATGCTCCATTCTATGTTTAGCAATTTCCAACTTCTTTTGCAATGACAGATCCATGTTAACCCTCGTCGGTGTCATCTCTTCCATTGCAGCCACAATGCTTGCTTCTTGTGTAGATAATTCCCTGCTAGGAGGTGGATATCCGTACAAAGCTTGGAAGTGATTCATTTTAATAGCCGAATAAAAACTTGTATTAGACCACCATTGAGCTAAGGACAACCATTTATGCCACTTTTTTGGATTAGGCATTGTCATACATCTCAAATAAGTCTCCAGACATTGATTCATCCTTTCAGATTGCCCATCAAATTAAGGATGATCTGCAGAGCTCATGAACAACTTAACTCCTAAACTTTTGAACAATTCCCTCCGGAACAAGCTAGTAAAGACCTTATCCCTATCTGTCACGGTAGTTGTTGGCGACCTATGGAACTTGTAAAAATGGTATATGAACACTTGAGCTACTTCTTGAGCTATAAATGGATGTGACATGGCTATAAAGTGTCTATATTTAGAAAATCTGTCAACCATCACCATAATCGTGTCCTTCCCTTCTAACTTAGGGAGTCCCACAATAAAATACATGGTAATATTCTTCCAAGTTCCTTCTAGAAGTGGTAGAGATTGCAGAAGTCCAGGGTAAGCTACCATTTTCAACTTGGCTTGTTTACATACCTTAGACTCTTCTCTTGTAAGAACTTTGTATTCCTATATGGCCTCCAATATACAAATCATGAGCTGCATTTACTAACCTTTCCCTTAAATTCCATTGTACTCCAATTACAACCCTGCTATTGAATCTTATGTAAAGGTATAATTAGGCCCACCACTTGCATGGATCATCTTCTTAGCAATGATATCTTGCATTAAAGTGTCATTCTTATAAGTTTCTTGCACCTCTTCATGACATGCTGGCGCCACTGCAGTGATTGCCTCTCTAACCTACCACAGCTTTTAACCTCACTTCACATTTATCGGTTGATCTTTCAGTATAATTTCTCCTAGATAATGTATTTGCTGCTAGATTTTTGTTTCCCTTCCTGTACTGAATTTGATACTCGAGTCCCATTAGCTTAGCTAGCACTTCCTTTTTGTATTGGTGCATGAGTCTTCTGATCCAGGAGATATTTTAAGCTTTCATAATTTGTTTTGATTATAAACTGGTCATGCTCCAAATAATGCCTCCATCTTTCAACTACCATCAAGATTGCCATATACTCATTTTTATAAATTGATAACCCCAGATGTCTTGGATTTAATGCATTGCTAAAGGCTAATGGTATGCCTTCTTGGCTCAGCTCTACCCTCAATCCACTGGCACAAGCATCAATCTCCGATATAAAAACTTTATCGAAGTTAGGTAATGCTAGCACTAGTGTTGTACACAAAACTGTCTTAAGCCTGTCAACACATCTCGGATGGTATGGGAGTGTATTTCGAGGCACTCACATATAGCCACATGCACCAAAATATAACTATAATAGATTCAGGTGACTTGTTTTACAAGAAGCACCAAACCCAAGTAGTCTAATTCCATATCGAGGCCAGTACCAAGCTCAAAGATCAATACGTGAAAAGCCCAGAATCTCTCGTTGGTATTTAATTCCAGTTAATTTCGTCTGCAGTTCCAAGCCAGAAACTCCCACTTCTTTGTTTGCTTTTGAGAACATGAAACTCTTGGAAAAAGTAGCTGAGCTTCTAGATATATCAAATGACAGGAAGAAAAATCCGGTGTGCGCCTATTCATTATATACCAACTGTACAATAGAGGATAATAAAGAAGTCGAAAGTTTAGCAATGAAGACTTAATGGAATTGATAGAACTGCAGCTTGAACTTTAAATCATGGCTCATAACTCAGAAGTAATCTTAGTATATTCATAGGAAATCATCAGTTTCCTACTTGTGCTGTTTCATAGGATCAAAAGCAAAATTCAGTGATTGAACTGGACCTCTCCCTCTCAATTCAAATAATGTTCTAGTTTCTTTAGGCATGAGTTCACGGCCAAGTTTGTGCAGGACCTTTTGTCTTCTAACGATCCACAGTTTTATATATGGACTGGTTTTTTAATTATACTTTTCTTTCTTTCTTTTCAGGTTCAAACAGCAATTAATGGCCTTTGGGAGAGTACAGCCAGCGGAACCTGCAAGCTACAGAACTGTCAAACTTGCACGATTTTGCCGGTTTTGTTAAATCTGTATTGACAACTCACATGGAAACAATAGCAACCAACCATATTGATGCACATAAGAACATCCGTTCCATTGGGATTCCTTCTTATGAGGATATGAAAGGATTGAGAAGCAACCACTACCACTCAATTCTTAAGATCAAGGAAGCTGGACGATGTTTTCTGGATGAATACAAGGTAAGATCTTCAGGAACTTGATTGTTTGCCGCACATTATTCTTTATACATAATTGCAGCACATTATTCTTCATACATACAGAGCCCATAACATGTTGGCATTGAGGTACCAGTTGTGAAAAGGGAGAGTGTTTTGCTTGAGTTTCTGCACTAATCTCATTGCTAATTTCAAAATATACATCGGTGCCTGTCTGCGCATATAAAACAGGTGGATAAGCCTTATTGTTTGCCACTTGAAAAGGGACCGTCTAATACCAGCACGGAATCTATGGAAGAACTCAGAAAACCCACATTTCAAAAGTTGACAAGATCATTTTCAGGAGGTTCATCAGTGAAGCAGAATCTGGGGACCAAAATATTCTGTCTGATGCCAGTGAGTCTGCTCACTCCTTGAATAATTCGAGAGTTACTCTCACAGCCGTCTACTACGGGAAGAAACTGGCTGACAGTAACGACACAGTAACACAATTAGTATATACATATTTGCAGAAGAATAGCTATAGAAAGTAGCTTTCCACTCGTTCACTTTTGTTTTATAAGGATTTGTATATCGATTCTTCCCTCAGCAAGTTTCAATTTCTTGTTTTATCGGTGCTTACTGTTAAAGCAATTTCTTAAATGAGTTTTTAACTTTCTTGAGTCTACCAGCCAAGTTAACATACGGAAACTAGATTCGTGTTGTATAGATGCCAACCACATTCTACTTTAATTTATTTATTGGTGTACCAGTAAACCCAAACTTTGCAGGGGATTGGAACAATGGCACGTTGAGCTATAGCTCCTTGACACATCCCTCTGAAACAGATGATACTCACTGAAATCAGTTGGATGTAATAGGGATTAGAAACGGTTGTTCTGAGGAGGCTTTCAAGCTGCAAAATCTACAACTCTGTTCCGGAAGAAGAACAACACTTCAACTGGCTTCAGGATAATGCAATTCAAATGTCAGCTGTTATCTATACAAGACATATTAACATGTTTGTATTCAGTCACCATTCTCAAATTACAAAAAGAGAAAACATTGAAAATGAGCAGTGGCAAAATACTAGGAGATGTAAAGCAACTGTGTAAGTCAACAACAAACCAGTCAGGCACAATATTGATACAAGAAAATGCAGTTGTTGTATCGCATTTTGTTCAAAAAATAAAAATTCTAAGCACAACAAAATTTTACTGACGAGAAGTATAGCTTGGTTGCAATTGACCTAGCAAGTAGGTATATGAAATCCTTCAAAATGGAGTCACAGATTCATGTACACCTGAGAACACTTCGAAAAGCTTTTAAGTGTCCATCAAGTTTTCTTTCTCTAAACTTCCTGAAATTGTAGCTTTGGTAATTCGTGGGCGGGTCGCACTTTTTACTGATTTGTGAACTACAGTCTTCTGGTTCTTCTTGATAATCTTCTGTGCTAGTGACTTCAGTGGAACTGTAATATCAAGAGGCAGAAGGACCTCTTGCAACTCTTTCCAGTCAAGTTCTTCGGAATCACCATCTTCATACACCACCCTGTACCAGCCAGTTTCCTTATCGAACAGAGACACAGTACCGCTAAAATAGCTCTCTCCGAACAACTTCCGAACCTCTCTTCCTTCCAACCATTCACCGAAACTCGAATCTCTGAAAACATCTGCATTTTGACTTGTAATTCCACACGTACTTGAGAGAACAGGAGTAGCATCACTCGGAGAGATGTCTGGCACGCCATTAATTACTATCGCAGGCTCTCCCGGTAACTCGAAAACCCCTGTTGGTAAAGACTCCAATTCTAATTCTTTGCTTGTGTTATCCATTTACAGCACTCTTTCTCAATCAGCTAATGGAAATTCAAAACGATCCGAAAAGGCAACGAATTTATGAATTAATTATAATCTGTAAAAGAAAATTCCAAATAATTAGAAGATTTAGATTGAAAGCATGGTAATTAATCTGACTTGACGCCATTTCATAGACTACGGCCCATATCTTAAGCTTTCTAAACTTGTGCTACAAATATTAACACCAAGAAATCACTTCAATCTATCTCACATCCTAACTCATGCGAATCATTATAGTTTAGATAATCAAACCTTATTTCCCGTAAGTTTTGTCCCGAACAAAAACCCTACCTTCATCTAAATCAAAAATTGAGAAAAAGAAAAAAAACTTACTGATGTGAACTCAAACTGAACTCAGTGTTTCACCATCGTGATTTCAAGCATTTCATAGTTTGATTTTCCCCTGTCAAGTCCTTTTGGGAGCTCCAAAAATCCCCACCTCCTAACCGCTTGCGTCCCCAGGATATGAAAAAAGCCGTGCATTCGATCCTACCAAAGTTACTCTACAACCCAACACGTCGTCGTTTTCTGAACTACACGTCGTTTTCTGAACTACACGTCGTTTAGCGCACAAGTATAAAACCCCGAACAATTTATTCAAAATCTCATCACGCCCCACCAAAACAAATGAATGTGGCGCAATAACATATCAAACACCTTCACCAATGGCCAATACGACTATCTCTTATACGGTCGTCTTTTCAAGTATTTTACAGACAACCGTCTTCCTCTCCAAGCCAAACAACTTCACGCACGCCTCCTACTCTCTTCATCAACGCTTGGAAACTACCTCGGTGCGAGACTCATCAATTTATACTCGAAAACCAAACACATCCACCACGCACGCCATGTGTTCGATCAGATTCCCCATAAAAACACCTTTTCTTATAACGCCTTGTTGATGGCTTACACTATGAACAACCACCATAAAGAGACAATAAACTTGTTTTCTTCGTTGTTATTGTCTTCTTCTGGGGATTTGCAACCCAATAATTATTCGATAACGTGCCTTTTGAAGTCGTTATCGAGCTTGTCGATGGTTACCGATGTTTGTTTGGGTAAGGAGATTCATTGTTTTGTTTTGAGACGTGGGCTTGTTGAGGATGTTTTCGTAGAGAATGCTTTGATTAGTTTTTATTCGAAATGTTTAGGTGTGGGTTTTGCGAGGAAGTTGTTTGATAAAATGCGTGAGAGAGATGTTGTTTCGTGGAATTCGATGATTGCTGGGTATGCACAAGCTGGGTTTTTTAAGGAATGCAAAGAGTTATATAGAGAAATGGTAGCGCTCCCTGGGGTTAAGCCTAATGCAGTTACGGTGCTTAGTGTCTTACAAGCGTGCATGCAGTCGCAGGATCTTGTTTTTGGGATGGAAGTTCATGGGTATATAGTTGATAACAAGGTTGAATTGGATGTTTTGGTCTGTAATGCATTGATTGGATTGTATGCGAAGTGTGGGAGTTTGGATTATGCAAGGGAGTTGTTCGATGAGATGAGTGAGAAAGATGAGGTGACTTACGGCGCGATTATATCAGGTTATATGGCCCATGGTGTTGTTGATAAAGGGATGGAGCTTTTTAGGGAAATGAAAAGTCGAGTACTGAGTACGTGGAATGCAGTGATTTCCGGTTTGGTGCAAAATAACCGGCACGAAGGGGTTGTAGATCTGGTAAGAGAAATGCAGGGGTTTGGTTTTAGGCCTAATGCTGTAACACTTTCAAGCGTACTTCCTGCTCTATCGTATTTTTCGAATTTGAAAGGAGGGAAAGAGATACATGGTTATGCAGTTAAAAATGGTTATGACAGGAATATATATGTTGCGACTGCAATTATTGATACTTATGCAAAGCTGGGATATCTTTTTGGGGCTCAGTATGTTTTTGATCAATCAAAAGAGAGGAGCTTGATTATTTGGACTGCAATAATCGCTGCACATGCTGCCCATGGTGATGCTAATTCAGCTCTTACTTTTTTTGATGAGATGTTGAGTAATGGAATACAGCCAGACCATGTAACATTCACTGCAGTGTTAGCTGCATGTGCTCATTGTGGAATGGTGGATAAAGCTTGGGAGATTTTCAATTCCATGTCTAAGAAATATGGCATTCAGCCTTTAGGAGAGCATTATGCTTGCATGGTTGGTGTTCTGGGCAGGGCGGGCAGGCTCTCTCAAGCGACAGAATTTATTTCTACTATGCCAATTGAACCAAATGCAAAAGTTTGGGGTGCATTGCTCCATGGAGCTTCACTTTGTGTTGATGTTGAACTTGGGAAGCTTGCCTGTGATCATTTGTTTGAAATTGAACCAGAAAATACTGGCAATTATGCCATCATGGCAAATTTATATTCTCAGGCTGGGAAATGGAAAGAGGCTGATGAGGTCAGAGAAAGAATGATTCAATGTGGTGTGAAGAAGATCCCAGGCAGTAGTTGGATAGAGACTAGTAATGGGTTATAAAGCTTTATTGCAAAGGATACCTCTAATGAAAACGCTTTGGAGATATATGAAATGTTGGGAGGATTTTCTGGATTGATGAAGGAAGAAGGGAATGTCTTGGAGGATGATCTCGAGAAGGTGGCTGTTTATGGTTGAACACTGAACTCACCGAACTGAACAGAATAGGTGTAAATGAGGAATGAGCATGAGCACGTCAATGCAGATATGTTTTTAATAAATCCTCTGTGATTCACATCCCTTGCTCGGTTGCTCTCACATCACAAGGGGATCCCCAACGAGTCGCATTGCAATATCCAGAAGCATCATATTTATTGTTGTTGGAATATTTAGAATTGGGGAGTAATTTTTGTGGAAAGTAGTCTCATACAATTTAGTAACTACGCTCATATTTCAAAACCACGGCTGGTCCCATCTTCAGAAATGTTTGATGAGGAAATACGTAGCCATCATAGAGGTCAGGGATCTTAAACAATGCCCAACTACAACTTATTATGTTTTTGTTGCCTATTTTCTGACAAAATTTATTTTGATTCCCAATATTCAAAGTGTATAAATTTCTAGGAGAAAATTCAGATTGATTCCCGTAACTAGGAACTTCAGTTGATACGTTGTGCCAAGGGATATTTTTCACTTCGGAAATTTTATGGCATCACTTGGGAAAAGGTTTTGGAGTGGTGACTCTTTAGACCTTGATTGTGTTGTGGTAGCTTTTTCTCATTACTGGCGACCATCATAACTGTTAGCTTTAGCTCTTTACTGGGGCAAGAGGATTCAAGATCTTTCTTTTTATTCAAGTGGCAGGCCTTTACTTGCAGTCGCACTTAAAGTGTCCCCTGGTATAAGTAACTGTCCTAGTTATTCTCCTTCCTTTCCTTTAGCTGTTCCTAATGTACTTGGTTTCCTAACTTATCATTATGTCTGCCATGGTTGAGAAATGCCCTGCTTTTGTAGAATGACCAAAACGCCCAGGGGTACTTTCTTTGACTTTTAATCTCGAAGCAGCAGCTCTTCTTTTGATCCTGTCGCCTGTATACTTATTGGATAATTTTACAATTGTACATGCAAGTGTGAAGGGTGACAATAGGCCGTGATAAGGGCAAGAGTAGTGTGCTTGCTAGGTTCCATGAAACCTTTTATTAATCAATAATTTAGTTTCTAGGAGACAACAGAAAGAAGCCATGGATGGGCCAAATGATTGTTCTTCCTCTTCTACTTGTCTTGTTGCTTTTAAGAGTAGAGCATTCTGGTGAGAGACAATGAAAAGAATGGAATGGGGAACGTGTTTGAACTGGACACGTACTTGTGGACAAAATACCTACAATACTCCCATACACTCCATTCTATTTTTCCCTGAGTTTCATGTATAGCCAGCACCGGCAGCCACCGAAATCACCAAATGCAAGCTGGCTGATGTCCCTTTCTTCCTCTTTACTGCATCATAAGCTGTTATTTTAATTAGTGTAGTAGTTTTAGTTCATGTTGGGAAGAATGGTGATGATTGTTTTTAAAGTATTTTTTAATTTTAAATATATAAAAATAATATTTTTTTATTTTTTAAAATTATTTTTGACTTCAATACATCAAAATAATTAAAAAATATTAAAATTATTAAAAAAAATCATGAAACATGATTTTAATAGCAAAAATAAATATTCACTTAGTGATCACTTGCAAAATGTGTAACGAGAATGGGCTGGCAATATTCAATCCTAAGAGAAATAAGAGTTTTAACCTATAATCCTTATAAATTGAATTATAATTAAGTTTTTATTTTTATTAACTGAGTTATAGATATATAAAAGTTTATATATCTTACGGTTCTTTTTTTATATATATAGTTCCTTAAGTTTTTCAAAGTAGAACACTTACAAAAACAAATCTATGGAGTATTTTTTGTTATCATATCTCATTTTAGTTTTTAATTTTCTTGCAAAGTGATCAACATTTGATTTTATATTTTAATTTGTTTAATTCTCAAATTAATAATTGAATAGAATATAAGCTATAATTAGATTTGGGAAAAAAGATATCCTCCACTCATCCAAAAACTAGACGATATTGGAAGGATTTGGATTAGAGGTGAATCACTCTCCTTATCTGATGACTCGTGATATGAGTGTTTTTTTTTTTTTTGAACTAGTAGCGCAAAGGAGATAATTGTCATTAGCAAAACAACAAATGATGCCCGACTAGTCGGTCAGTTAAGCTCGCATAAAAAGCCACACGTTCTTCAACCTTTCCACATTCTCCAGGCACACGATCCCATAATGGAAGAAGAAACTATCATCACGGCAGCACTCTCCACCCTTGCTTCTCCCCAGCTTACAGATCTCACCAGCTCCATCCTCTCGCTTACCCTCCACCATCACAGCCGCCTCTCCTCCCTCCTTTGCTCTCCCTCCCTTTTCTCCCTCGCCCTTCACCATCTCCACTCCCTCTCCCTCGCTCACAAAACCCTTCTCGTTGCCAAATACCTCCTCTCATCCCTCCACCACCTCACACGTCACTTCCATCCACCAACACTTATTCCACCACACCCCACCACCACCATCAAACACCGCGATCTTGACGCCGCATTGCTTCTCATTTTCCTTTGTGATGTACATCAAGAAAGCCCCGAAATACTTAAAACACCACGCACTGGATGGCGTGAGGGTTTGAGGAAGCATTACTCTAAAACTGTATTAAGGCGATCAAGCGTTGGGGTGCATTATGGTGGTGTCCTCTTACCATACGTTGAGATGGTCATAAGGTGTTGGAGGTTTGTTGGTGTAATGGCTGGCTGTGCAGTGAAGGAGGGGAGGGAGGTGGCAGCAGCACCGGCAGCAGTGGTGGCGCTTCCGGCAGTGGAGGTGAGAGGAGGTGGTGGTGAGTGTGTAATATGCAGGGAAAAGATGGGTGGAGGTAGAGATGTGTGTGAATTGCCATGTGAACACTTGTTTCATTGGATGTGCATTTTGCCATGGCTAAAGAAGACGAATACTTGCCCATGTTGCAGGTTCCAGCTTCCCACTGAAGATGTGTTCTGTGAGATCGAACGGCTGTGGAGTGCTCTAATCAAGATTGGTGATGGGGCCCTTAGTGGGGAACGCACGTGATGGGTGTTGATCATGGCAGGTGACGAGAACTTAATTACTGGCCTCTACTGAGTTAGGATAAATGTGCATTTCCGAGGCATATGTGGGCAAGTAAGGTTGGGGGTATAATGAATGGTTGTGGTGCATAGGGTGTAGAGGATCACTTGTTCATGATAAAGACACGTGTGGTGAAGGCTAGAGTCGTGATTTGTAGCTAAATAAATGTGATGGGATTACAGATATTTATGAGGTTAATCGACAGGGTAGATTAGAACGTCTAGGACCAGTGGTCTTGCACAATTTCTCAATTGCTTTCACAATCACATTATTTTGGTGGGCCTGTAGTATTGTATTTTTGTACGTATCAAAACATGAAATAATTAACACGTTATTATTTTTTAAAATATTTTTTATTTAAAATCATATTAAAATATTATTTTTTATTTTTTTAAAAAATTATTTTTAATATTAATATATCAGGAAATGCTAAAAATATATTAATTTAAAATAATAAAATAAAAATTTTAATTTTTTTTAAAACATAGAATTGCATTTGGTGTCGACATCGAATCAGCTAGCAGGAAAAAGAAACGGCTGTATGGTGTTAGCGTTGCTGTGTGTTGGGCTTTCTGCAATAGTTGCGCCCTGGTGCGCAGTGTGTTGGGCCATGACTACAGTGTCACGGGAGAGGCTTCCATCTGATTTCAAAAGCAAGCCCAATTAACCCAAGAAATCTGAACCGTGGCGACTTCAATTTTTTCATGGGCCGGAAAACAAGAACGAAATTGATAGAGATAATTCCCTCTTCCAATCATCCCATTTGGGCTTAATCCGTCCATAAGAGATCCAACCATCTTGTGCTGGGCGCAGCAATTATGCAAAACGATTATTATGTCTCTTAATAGCAGTATGCTATAGAGTATAGACATAGCAGCATGCTTTCACAGCTCCCGTGATAAAATGTTAAGAATTAGAAAAGTAAAATAGAAATGGGCTTCCTCGTTAACTTCGGTCAGGGCCCAGATCAATAGCCCAGGAAAACATTGATTAGTAAATCACAATCACCTCTTCTCTTGTAATTTTCCTTCAAAATATTTTCCCTTCTAATGTGAAGTGAACTTTACCTTTGTTATATACAAGGTTTTTAAAAATGTATAGCAGTTTTTTCAAAAATTATATTTTGTTTTGAAATTATTAAAATAATATTTTTTTATTTTTTAAAGAATATGTTTAATATCAACACATTAAAATAATCTGAAAATATTAAAAAATAATTAAAACATTTTATTTTTTTCAAAAATATTTTTAAAATACAAAAAAAAAAAAAACTATCTTTAAAGAAAAAGAATAATCCAATTAGGCTGATGCTCACTTGTCAGGTAAATAATTAGTGCAAAATCTCTCTTTTCCACGGGAACAGACTAAAAAATGGCCTTGCTACCATTTTTCTTCCCTATACTCCACTTCCCATTATTGTTCTAATTATTGAAAGTGTCTTGAGCCTTCCAAGTATGAAGTGTACAGTTTTTTTTTAAAAAAAAAATATCATTATTTCACTGCTTACATGGAATCATTACATCATGAAACAGTATAATGATTTTTTTATTTTATTTTTCAGTTTTTTTTCTATTAAATTTTATTATGGTTTTTTTATTGTTATTTTTTTTTATTTTGAAATTTTTTTTAAATTGATAAAAAAAACTTAATTTTATCCTTTAATATTAAATTAGTTGCAAACTGAACTTTCTAACTAAGCTCGAGTTTAGAATTTCAATGATTGCGAGTTTGAGAAATTAATGTGGATTTAAAAGATTTGTTTGGTCTTGCTTAGTTGTTTTTCTATATTTAATCTCATGTTTTTCTTGTTTCATCTTTTATTATCTATTAATTGGAGATTGGGTTTTGTTATTTTTTATTATTTTTATTGTATAAAATTATTCACTGATTTTAAAAATAATTTGAGTTATCTCATATCTTTTTATTTGTTATTTTTTATTAAATTTAAATTTTTTAAAATAATATTTATTTTTTAATTAAGTTAAATTAATTAATTAATTATAAGTATAATTATATTTGTTTAGTTTAGTCTATTTCGATTTCACCGTGTTCACAATTATGTTAGAAATGTTTTGGTGAGCTTTTTTCAGAAATGGGGTAATGTTATGTTTTATGAGTTTTTTTTTTTTGCCCTTTCTTATTGACAACTAAGTTAATTATTATTTTTTTCATTTTATTTATTGTTATTATCATTTTTTATTTTATTATTAAATTCAATTCAGTAAAATTAATGATATAGGTTTCACTTCATCTTATTTGAAGTTAAAGTAATTACTGTGATTTAAAGTGTTTTTTTATTTAAAAATATATTAAAATTATTTTTTTTATTTTTATTTTTGATATTATCTTATCAAAATAATTTTAAAATATTAAAAAAAATTAAAATTTTTAGATTTTTTTTTTTTAATGTAGCCTGCAGTGCAAGCGCAGGAACCTATAAAGTCGTATGAAAACTTGCCCTGCATAAAAATGGAGCCCACAGAAAAAGAGGAGGCCGTCCATTTGCATGTTGATGGAGTACCCTTAAAGCTCCTTTGTCCATACTCCCCCAGGGAAGCCATGCTAGCTCGGTGGACAGCCTTCATAATGCAAAATCAATTCGAAAGGTTATTATTAGTAAAAACTAAATACTGCCCTCCTTTCTTTAAGTGCAATGCAAGCTAATCTTTAATACTTTTTAAGGTAGTGGCCTAAATTTGATATAAAAAAAAATTAATTTGTTTAAAATTAATTTTTTTATATTTTTATAGTTAAACATTAATTTAAAATATTTATAATAAAATATTTTTAAAAAACAACAACTACTATAATACATAATAATAAGTTAGCATCTAACTATATAGTAAATAGTTAAATGGTAAGAGTTTGAGATCAAAAAATTTGTTCCTTCTGTGGTTTTAAATTCGAGCCATATGGTTGTTAATATGATAATTATTGGAGGTTTATATGATCGTTAATTTTAAGTCTCGTAAAATTAATTAAGAAACGCGTAAACTGGTTCGAACATCTATATTAATAATAATAAAAAAAAATATGTAATGAACATTGAAGGTACATTACATACTAAAGTCATGATAAAAAACAAATAAATAATACAATATATTATAATAAAGGGGTAATAAATAGTAGAAGATCATATTGAAAGAAGAGACCAGATATTATTGATATTCTAACAGATGGAAATTACATTGATAAATATGATTAAGAGCAAAAACAAATGGAAATTACTTTTACTGGGGAAAAAAAGGTTGAATAAATTTGGCTAGTTGTGGAAAAGGTTGACAATGCAGGGACATCACGTGACAGTGAGCTAGTCAGGCTCCGTCAGAAATGCAGCCCCGTGATGTCGTTCAAAATTTTGAATTGTTTTCTTGTAGCTGTCTGTTTATGCACGTGTCATTGTATAGTAGTGTATTCGGGTTGGGTCCTCCCTTGCAGGGCAATAAATGGAGAGTGGTAATTATTTTCTTTATCATTCTCATTCAAAAATAAATATTAACTTTAGCTAAAAAATAATTCACAAAAACATATAAAATGATCGTAATAATAAAATTAAAGTCAAATGCAATGACAAATTGAGCGAATAGATAAAGATGCGTTGAAAGTATAGTAATAGTTATTTTTTAAAATATTTTTTATTTTAAAATATATTTAAATTATTTTTTATTTTTTAAAAATTATTTTTAATATTAACACATCAAAATAATTTGAAAATATAAAAAAATTAATTTAAAATAAAATAAAAATAAAAAAATTAATTTTTTTAAAAAATATTTTTAAAATGTATTAACAAACACATCAAAATTAAAATAAACTAAAAAATATAAAAAAATTATTTTTGTCCAAGTGAGTTCCATATATATAAAACTTGTGTGTCTAGGTTGAACTAATTTAATTATTTTTTAACAATATTAGTTAAAAAAATATTTGAAAGTGTAGTATTAGTTATTTTTAAAATATTTTTAATTTAAAAATATATTAAAATAATAATTTTTTATACTAACACAATAAAACAATTTAAAAATATAAAAAAATAATTTTTATAAACCTCTATTTAAAAACACTCCAACTGAGATCAAGACAAGTACTTTCGTACTCCCAGAGAGGGTTTTTCTAAAAAAATAAGAGGAGACAAGACCAGCCAAGTTAAATAATGAAGGGTTGCTGTGACGGAAAAAAACAAATTTGGATTTAAAGGCACCTCATATGAGCAAGAGAGACCAAGCACTCGGTTTTAAACATAGTAAAGTACACATTTGTTAGTTCCCCTATGTTTCAACTTTCATAGAATCTTTCTGAGTTCTTAGTTTAAAGAACAGTAGTATCTGGGATAAAGGTCCTTCACATTTCTTTCTTTGCTGAGAATTTAACACACTTTAAGTGGTTTCAGTGGCAGAGAAAATGACAGCACCTGGCAAGGAAGAGAAAGGATGGAGGTGGGTTCTCGTTGATCTCTCTGTTTTCTCTTCCTCGATATGTTCTTATCTCTTACATTGTGAGATGGGTTGTCTCTCATTATCAGTGAAAGCAAGAAAATGGAAGGACGGGATAGTTGGAGGACTCTAGAATGCCTGAGAGGAAGATTGCTTGCAGAGAGACAAGCTTCAAAGATTGCTAAAGAGGAGGCAGAACTCATGGGCAACAAGGTCTGTTTCTTCTATCCCATGAATTTGTTTTGATTTATTTTTTCTCCTTCTGGGTGGATTGATTTATCGCATGCATCACATCTGGGATACCAAAATACACCCACAATGCACCAACTGTAGATCTCAAGTTTCTTTTTCATCTATTTTTAATGGTATAGTTAATAGAGCTAGAGAACAAAATCAGAGAAGAAACCAAATTAAGGAAAAAAGCCGAGATGAAGCATAAACTCTTGATGAAGAAGCTCGAATCTTTGAAAATCTCACCTGCATTAGAGGGATCAGAGAAGTCAAGTTCATCTGACACTAGTGGATTTTCTAGCACATCATCCACAAGTACTTCTGGCCACAAAGACCCTGAAGAATCTGAATCCAAGCCCCAAAGCATAATCCAAGCACTCTCACAGGATATGAAAGACAATGGCTCCGAAACAACTACATCCAATCAAAATGCGTGTATTGTTTTGGACTCCATTGAAGAGAGTACCGGCACTCAAGATACTCAAAATTCAAATTCTGAACATAGCCTCAAAGACTATTCCTTGGATAAATCTAGCCATGAATCCATGGCATGTTCCCAAGATTCAAAGGCTGATGACCAAAGGTATGCAGTTCAACATGCATTGTCCTTTTCAATTAATCACTTTTATTTATGCTAATTTAATGGGGTTTCTCTAAGCTAATTTTGTTAGTATTCTGATAATCTCTTTCAGTTCTTCGAGCATCGAAGCTTCAGTGGTGGAGATGGAGACAAATGCAGGAATTGAGAGCGATAACGAGGACTATGTGGATAATTCTTTGGCACTAGTCCCAATGAGTTTGCCAGCATCTACCAAGAAAAATGAGTTGAAGATATTTAATAGAAGTGTTATTGAAGTTCTTGATGCTCTAAGGCATGCCAGGGAGCAGATACAAAGCTCAATGGAGAGCAGACACATGATTAGAGTTGGCCCATCTTGAATGCATGTTAGTATAGATAACAACATATTTAGCTGAAAGCCACATTAGGATCATAGGGTTGAATGGGTAATAAAGTTATATGATAGTGAACATCAAAGAAAGCATGTGATATGGGGAATCATCAAGGATTTGCTGTCCAGTTGATGCTGGACCTGGTGATGATGGTCATATTCTTTCTTTTTTCACTCTGCTTTTTGAGTTTGATTAAACTTTGACGGTTGAATGCGGTCACTTTTTTGTTGATTCTTGTGGCTTGCACACCTGCATGGAGATGGAGTTTTGGGCTTAGGCCAAGGCTTGCTAATTTGTTTCTAGGCTTATATTCAGTAGAGTTTCTCAATATGCAAATACATAGAATTAAGGTTTAGTGCACTCTCTGTTTCTGAACTTTATTTAATTTTGTTAGGATCATCATAATCACAAGTGCCAAACCAGAGTAACCCTCCCCCTTGGAAAGTCTAAAGGCTTTTAATATAACCCAAGCTTCTTCTAGATGTTATCAATTCAGATCCTAACAAGATCCTAACATCCATGTCATCATGATTCGACCAAAAACGAGCGTCCCATCATGGCTGTTGAGGTTAAAGAAGCTTACACGAAGCTTTAAAATAAGACGGCAGTGGATATTGTTAAACCCCCTGCAAGCAGCCTTGAGAATCAGAATAGGAGTTCAGAGGGAGCTGAAGAAGGTTTTGTCTCTAATGTAAAACCATCCCAAAACATCAAAATGAGTTTGCTTACTGCACGCATATTCCCTGAACTTGACAAGCATTTTATCTGTTCTTGGATTGCATGCCATCCCATCACATGTATGAGTATATCCAGATTCCAAAACAGAGCAGATTTGTTGGATTTATTGATAGATACTTCTAAGGCAATGTTTCGTTGTCTATTAAGACAGTTTTTCTAGAGTGTTTGAGAATATGATTACTGTTGTTCTTCAAAGTGTTTTTCATTCAAAAAAATATGCTAATAATATTTTTTTTATTTTTTAAAAATTATTTTTGAAATCAGTACATCAAAATAATTTGAAAATATTAAAAACATATTAATTTAAAATAAAATATAAAAAAATTTCAAATTTTTTCAACAAAATTTTTAAAAAGCACTCCCAAACAAGCCTTCAGGCCTTCGCTAGCAACCGAGGAGCATGGTCTTCTCCACTTCACGAGTTCAATTCAAGCAAGCTCATCAGTCGAAGAACAGGATCCCAGTCCTTTTCTTTGTGCTGTGCCTAATCTGAAACCAAACCAACCTATCAACTGCCGTTGTATTGCCCTAAATCCAATACCCATAGTAGATTCAAGGATCGAAGTGACTATGCTGCGATGGAAAAAGGATATAATTCATCACCGACCCTCTTTCTCCAGATATGCGTCCTCGTAAATGCAGACGTGAGGCTACCAAACCAGGTATCATGTTGGGAATTTGCTAGGAGTATGTGCAATACAAGCTTGCCTATAGCAATAACTAGGAGAATCAACTTGAGTAACTATCTAGGTGATGGTCTAGTGGTAAAAATTTAGGATCAAAAAATTTGTTTTCTCTGTGATTTCAGGTTCGAGTTCTAGGTTGTTCATATGATGGTAACTAAAGGCTTACATGGTCGTTAATTTCAGGGCCCGTGGAATTAGTCGAGGTACACGCAAGCTAGCCCGAACACCCACGTTAAATTAAAAAAAAAAAAAAACTTGAGTAATTTGGTTATGCCCTAAAAGCCTGGACTTCTATTGACTAATCAATGAAAAAGATGTTTTAAGTTTAGATCAAATTATAAAATCTCTTTTATAATTTGATCTAAGCTTCACTTTTTATTCTATACTTTTTATAAATTGCACTTTACTTCATAGATCAAACATAAAATAAAAACAAAATACATTGTTGGTGACGTAAATTGTTATTAAATATATAAATTATAAGATGAAAAATATAATTTGTAAAAATATAGAGAAAAAATAAGATGCAGATCGAACTATAGAATTTTTTTTGTAATTATCTCTTTTAATAACCATAAGATTATGGGAGAGATTTTATAATTTACCAAATATTAAAACTTAAAAGACAAGGACTGAATATTATTTATGGCTATTTTATCTTAATTCAATATTGGCCTTGCCTTTTCATATAAAAATAAAACTAAACAAGTAATTTTATTTAGTCCACTGCACCACGATGTTCATGATCCAGGAGCTACAACTCTCATTTGAGCCCGTGTTGTACAATTTTGGCCCACTTTTGCTTCTATTTTCTGCTAGAGTAATTTTATTAAGAGAGTAATTACTGATATTTAATTAATTATTTTTTAAAAAAGAGGAAGAAAAAAAATATGAGAAAGAAAAGGAATTTTTAGATATAAATATTTTTATTATTATTTTTGATGAATTATTAATTTTACATTTTTTTATATCTATTTTTTAAATGAACTGTTAAAAAATAACTAATAAAATATTGTTAGCCACTGTTATTGTTAAAAACCTTAATTATTTGAATTAATTGATTTAGTTTGGGAATTTATTTTTTAAAAAAAGGTATATAAAAGTAAAAAACACGGTGCAAATCATATTCTATAAAAACTTAACTTTTTTTTATGTATTTTAAATTGTTTTATTACATTAATTTTAAAAATAATATATTTTTTAATATTAGCTTAGGTGCTAGTTTAACTCTAGTTAAAGAAAAAACTTTGATTTTGTTTTTATTAAAATGATATATTTCTTTGTTATAACTTTTATTTTTAGATGTGTTTTAAAAATTGTTATTTTTTAAATATATTTTATAATTTAAATATATTAATTTTAAAAATAAATAATCTAAAAATAAATAATTTAATATATTTTTAAATAAAAAACATTGAGTCTACAGTATCATAATCAAAACTTAAGTTAATTAGTTAAATCTGGTCTCGGGTCAACTATCTAGTTTCGGGCCGGGTCGGTCTTATAACTATTGGTCCCAATTCCAATTTTGTGCTAGCTCCATCGCACATTCCATCCATCGCAGAAACAAATTCCGTCATGGCTCCCAAAGTGAAAGGCAAAGCGACGGCATCGCAGCAGCCTCCCCCTCCAATTGAAGATCTATTCACTAACCTCAATCGACACATCGAGCGATCTGAGTTCGAGCAAGCCGTCAAAGTCGCCGATCAAGGTATTTATTCTCCTTAATTTTATTTATTTATGTATATACTTATTTTTATCTTAATTTGTGTTAATTTTTTCGCAGTTCTGTCAGTAGCTCCAAACGATGAAGACGCAATTCGATGCAAAGTAGTGGCTCTGATAAAGTGTGATAGCATTGACAAAGCTCTTTCGACTATCCACTCTGCTCAAAGGCAAAACCTTCCTTTTGATTTCTCTTACTTCAAGGTAAATCCGCTGATCATTGATAAATTATGAATAAAATAAAAGTGTAAATTTTGGTAGGAACATTTACTTTCTGTTTGCTTTTTTTAATGCATCTTGAATTTACTCTGATATTTTAATCAGTAATTTTGGTGGTCTGGATGTTCTTTTTTTCGTACCTTTTCTTAATGCAATTTAGGGTTTTTGATGTTCGTTGCTAAAAACACGCACATAAATCTATAGAATTGACTCTCTTCTTGCTGGTGTGTTAATAGGCATACTGCTTATACCGACAAAACAAGTTGGATGAAGCATTGGAGTCGTTGAAAGGTCTTGAGAGAACTTCGGAAACAATGTTGCTAGAATCTCAGATTCTGTTTCGTCTAGGAAAAATGGATGCTTGTGTTGATGTCTATCAGAAGCTTCAAAAATCGAAGATTGATACTTTAGAAATAAATCTTGTTGCTGGGTTGATTTTGGCTGGGAAGTCTTCTCAAGTTCAGGGAATGATGGAGGCAAATCGGATTAAAGCTTCTAGCAGTTTTGAGTTGGCATACAACACCGCTTGTTCTTTGATTGAGAGGAATAAATACACTGATGCAGAACAGCTTTTGCTGACAGCCCGAAGGTGATACACACTTCTTTGCTCTTTCTAGATATTGATTTTATGGAAATATTCAATGGCACTACAATTTCATTATTATAACTTGCATTATTCTCTTGCATTGGTATCTATATGCTTTTTCTAAATGCCACCAAAGTGGTGGATTAATTGTTGTGTGCTGAATACTGGATGAAATCCATAAGCTTGTCGAAATTTTATAGTCCTTCATGCTTGTGTTTTTTTGTCAGCTATAAAACTTTTGTTTGTTCATGGCAAGGCACATGTTGAGGTGCTTGTGTCACCATTTGTTCATGGCAAAACACATGTTGAGGATGGATTTGTCTCCTTTTTTTATTATTGAAATTTTCTATGCTGAAGTGGTCTCGTTTTGAAGCATGAATAGTAAATTTCTCCATGGAATTGAGGTTATGGTCTCATTGACATGCACCTTTTGATATTTTGGGCAGAGTTGGTCAAGAAGCACTGATGGATGACAATTTGGCTGAGGATGATATAGAGATTGAATTGGCTCCTATAGCTGTGCAGTTGGCATATGTTCAACAAGTAAGATAATGACATCATGTGAATAGTTTGCCATTAACTATTTTTGTAGCAAGGCAGTTTCTTTCTTTGTTTTGTTCCCTGAATAGTAAATAATTAAGAAAGCTTGTTTCATCAGCTCTTAGGACGTTCACCAGAGGCCATGGAAGCTTACACAGAAATCATTAATCGAAATTTGGCAGATGAATCATCCTTTGCAGTTGCTGTGAACAATCTTATTGCTTTGAAAGGTTCAAAAGATGTTTCTGATAGCTTGAGAAAACTCGATCGGCTAAAAGAACAAGATGCACAGGCTTTTCAGCTTGCTCGTGGACTTGACAAACTTTCTCCAAAACAAAAGGAAGCAATATATGCAAACCGAGTGCTTTTGCTTCTCCACACGAATAAGATGGATCAGGTGCTTTGTTTGGCTTTTTGCATCCCATTTTTTTATTTATGCTGCTTTCTAGTATTATACAAGTAATGGGATCCTCTGCATACCTAGATAATGCCTGTTTGTTTCCAATATTTAACAGGCACGAGAACTTGTCGCTGCTCTGCCAGACATGTTTGCTGACAGTGTACTGCCAGTGTTGCTTCAAGCTGCGGTCTTTGTCAGAGAGAACAAGGCTGCTAAAGCTGAAGAAATACTTGGCCAGTTTGCTGAGAAGTTCCCTGACAAGTCTAGGGTCATTCTTCTTGCAAGGGCGCAAGTTGCTGCTGCTGCTGGCCATCCCCAAATTGCAGCCGACTCCCTGTCTAAGATACATGATATTCAGCACATGCCTGCTACTGTTGCTACTCTAGTTGCTCTTAAAGAGCGTGCTGGAGATGTTGATGGTGCATCCACTGTGCTTGACTCTGCAATCAAATGGTGGTCAAATGCCATGACTGAGGACGACAAGCTGAATGTTATAATGCAAGAGGCTGCTTCATTCAAGGTCAGGCATGGCAAGGAGGAAGATGCTGCCCACCTATATGAGGAGCTTGTCAGAAGCCGGGGGAGCATAGAGGCTTTGGTTGGGCTGGTGAATACAGTTGCCCAGGTGGATGTTGACAAGGCAGAAGCCTATGAGAAGAAGCTGAAACCATTGCCAGGTCTGAAGGGGATTGATGTGGATAGTTTGGAGAAGACTTCTGGAGCTAAGCACGTAGAAGGTGCGTCTGTTGTTGTTACTGGAGCACATGAGGAGGGTAAGAAGGAGAAGCCAAAGAAAAAGAGAAAGAGAAAGCCAAGGTATCCGAAAGGGTTTGATCCTGCTAATCCAGGCCCTCCTCCAGATCCAGAAAGGTGGCTCCCCAAGAGAGAGAGATCGAGTTACAGGCCCAAGAGAAAGGATAAGAGGGCAGCTCAGGTGAGAGGTTCTCAAGGAGCTGTAGTGAGAGAAAAACATGAAGCTGGTGCTACCTCTACTAGTTCCAACACATCAAATTCAAAATCAAGCCAAACTACCACTTCCAAAGTAGCTGCAGAACACTCCAAGCCATCATCAAAGTCATCAAGAAAGAAGTCAAGGAATTAACTGGGAAAGAACCACTTGATCCTCCTCCCATAGCCCACCAGGGTGGCCAGAGAAAGCAGGCAGGAACTGTAGCATTTTGGCTAGGAGAGTTTGGGATCGTTTCTCATCATTGTTTTAGCCATCTTCACTTGAATTAAGATTTTGGTTATTTATATTTGGCCGTTGTTCTTTGCCGGATTCAATTTGAAGTAGTAGAAACGTTGAGGAATTTTGTTATACTCTGGATTCAATCTGAAATTTAGAAAGGTGAGAAATTTTGGTGTGCCTTTTCTTTTTGTTTTGTTTTTATTTCCTAGCACTTTTTTTTTTTTGGTGAAATGGTATGGTTGCATTGATTCTTGTTTCAGCTGCTGTTATTTTGTAATGAGGGGATTTTTATTTGATCAATTTCTAATGGAAAGAGGGCTCAACATAGACCTCTGGCTCCTAGTTCACCTGGAATTCAATATATCCTCAAAAAAAAAAAAAACTGAATGTTCTATGGTTTTAGAACTTATTCCCTGATTATTGGTGCAGCTTTTGGTAAAATATTGGGGGCATTTACAAGAGTTAGTGTACTTCGTACTTAATCTGAGCCAGTCCAAGAGCCCCTCATTCTAAACATTGCGAAGCAACCGCCCAACAATAGCGATAGTTATCACAATCTGCTGAAGAATATAAAAACCTATTTACAAATCAAATAATTTGTATTATTCTCAGTTGGTTTGCGACATGCTGATGGAGCAAACAGAAACTCCTGTCTCATTCCAAAATGCATTTGATGTTCCCTATTCCTACACGGTGCATATTCCAGCCCGGAACAGATAGGATCCTTGCGGTGGATAATACGCGCAGATTCGATGAACAGTTCTTTAGTCTCTACTCTAGCCGAAGGACTGACAGTTGCATGCAAGAGCTCTTGCCTTGCCTGAGAACAAGATCAAGTTAAGGCCGATTGCTCCGGGAGAATACATGCATGTACCAGGCAAATGAGAATTCACCATTCTGTTAATCAAATGGAGAGATTACCAATCACTTTAAAACATCTTATGAAAGAAAAACTATCTTCTGGGGGTATTAAGATTGATTTGCATGCTCTAACAAATGATACTAGATTGAGGTTGAGGGGTAGAATTGTAGAGACATTGGAAAATCTGAAGGCAAATTCCTGGACCAATTGCAAATGCCTTCTGTAGCCTGGACCTCCTAACCAACTCCAGCTGAGGTTTTCAAATCAGAAAATTAGAGTATTAGCTCTCTAGACCATAGGGCCGGACCGGGGAGGGACTCGTGCACTCAATTTTGGCCGAGGTGACCGCTTTTGGTGGTCCATTATGCCTATCTTTACACCATCGAAACTCAAAAGCAGGGGTCATTGTGCGCTTGGGCTACTACTAAACTAGAAGGATCGGGACTGTTCACCTGTCCTGGATTCGCAGGCATAATTTAGCAGCTCTATATCATATAGATTCGCCCGAATTATTGCAGAAGGCATGACACGTGGTAATTACAGTGCAGAATATAAGATTTTCGTATGAAAAGTCGGCATAACTGGCCATATTAGACCAATTTGACAGCATTAATTTTTTACCATCTCAAGGATTGTTTAACAGGTTCCACGCATTTCACATGTGCATTTCGTAGGTACTTAATTTTTTTTTCCCTAGATCAAGCATCACGTTATAAAAAATCAAGCCTGGTTTGCCTGTAATGTATTCGAGCACTATTACTAACTCAAAAGGTGAGTGGAAACAAGAAGCTGTGGGCATTAATGACATTCCGAAGAGGAGGATTTAATAGCAGCACGAGTGTTCAACAGTCTTGGCAATTTACCATTCTAATCTACGTGCCTCCGAAGGGGGAAAATATACAAGCTTCAATAATTCTACTTCTGTTCATACAACCAGAGCGCTATTTGGTCGTCTCCTTACAGCCAACTTGCCAAAAGTCAACGCTAAAATTTACGCTAACCTTTTTCGGCACTCTTAAAGAACCAGACATTAGAATCAATGATTACGTTGTGATGAAGAGGTGACATCTTGTGAATCCTTGTCACAAAATCATTGAGAACTACGACCCCATCCATGAAACCAATTGTTGCTCTACTTGATCCCAGTCATGAACTTTTGTGACCAGGGGGTTCTGATTAACCGAATCTGTCTTGCACCATGGATAAGAGTTCTCATAGTCAAAAAGTAGAACCCTGATTCCAACTTCAGCACACTCAATGGCATATCTTGGGTTATCATCAATCAGAACCTTTGCACCTAAGGACCTGCCAATTAAGATCAGGAGCAAGACACTTAAACTCTATCCATAGGACTTTGCATACAAGGTCACTAAATCAATGGTGATGGCAAAGCCAAGCTCAGAATACTTGTACTTCCAAGTTGTAACAATGTTACATACTTCCCTATTCAATTCCAATCACTAGGATTTTAAGAGACGAGTTAAAACGTTAGAAGATTAGCACAGTTAAGCGACGTGAGAGCATTCAACATACTGCAAAGTGGTTAAATGAACATACCTGCATATTTCTGACTTTGATTTAGACTCTCCATCAAGAGCAAAGTGGTTTCCAAAGTGAATCTCATGAAAGACTCCTGGATAGTACTTCTCTAGCCACTTGACTGTGTGATCCTTGATGACATTCTGCCGAGACCTATTTGTACATTCATTAATAGAACCCAGTTATTTCAAATGTTTGTCTCTCTATACATGATAACATGAAATGCCAGGAACACATACGTCACAACTGATAGTTTACAAAGTCTTGACAACTTATGAAGCGCCTTCTGAGCACCTGGGATTGGGTAGATACCAGTCTTGAAATATGGTGTCTTGAAGAATTCATGGACACGAAAATCAGCTGCAACAATAAGAAGGTCAATGTTGCGAAGCTATTCTAATTATAAAAGAATTAAAATAATTACTGCGGGATAAATAATCTATAACTAAAAACAAAAATCAGAGGGCAAAATATCCTCTCTTTAATTGGATAATTGATCAAAATACAAACAAGGACATTCAAAAGTACCAAGCAGTCTCCTGCATTTATAATTCACAATTATGAAAAATTTAAACTGGACACATACAATGATAGTTATAGACATCTGTGAACTAGAAACAGCACATTATTTAACTTCTCTAAACTGTATTTGGAAATGTTAACAGGAGTTCTGGTCTACTATACAGGAACGCAAACAGGATTCTCATATTTCTTTCAGATACACAGCTAGTTAGAGATCCCTGCACATCAAATGCAAATCCAAAAAGATCCCTGCAATTCTTTTATGAAATTTTACTTGGTTTTAAAAATGAGCTCCCAACTGCTAACGAAGCTCGTCTGGTATGGAGCATAACACTCAAAAGACCTATAATGAACAAATTTAATAGGTCACAACTGCAAGACTACAGTGCACTCTGAATTTTATTTGAAATTTTTCTCAAATACTGTTGAGAATTGAACACTTTTGACAGGCCACATCCTCAATACATAAAAATAACCTGCCTTATGAAACAAGGAATACAATAACAATACCTTCATCACGAGAGCAGTTCCATATCTATTAACAACAAAAAAAAGGGGGGGGCATCAGAATACATGTTGAAGTAAAGCATTTCTTTTCCTAGAAGCAGAAACCATAATTTAAGGAACAACAAAGTGAAAGTCATTTGTTAACAAGGGTATAAGAACACTATAAACTGTATAGACTTTAATGTAAGAGATAGCAGTTGTAATACCTTGACATGAACCCCAATATTCAACATGATGAATGAGGGTATCTTAACGTGGGTAAATTCAAGTTCTCAGGTGCCAAAGCCCACAAGAAGAATTGACCATGAAAATATCCAACTTAATAATTAAATTATTTGTAAACGATAACTAAATTGAACTCTGTACGCATTCTTTCATTCATTCCACACTAAAGAAATGGAAAAAAATATCACATTACTGATTTGCTTGATGCACCAATCCATATCTTGCACAATATCTGTGATAATCTAACCTAGCAGCTGTAACAATACGCTACAGTCAATTAGGCACGCTTCAGGTCAGCTACATGCATGGACCCAAAGTCTCACGATGCAGGTGATACACAGATCTAAGTCCGACCCTGAGATTCACAAAACTGCATTCTTGTTATTCCAGACAAAGCCCTCTCTGGTTTTTGCTACTCCTGAATTTCAAGCTTAGTTCTAATTGTCTTCCTCCAGGAGAAAATATGGTCCCCAAACCCCGCTCAGTAATAAAATTGTAAACAGAAAAAGTTTGCAGCCTCTATTCTCTAACGCAGCTAGCTCATCCATTCTAACCTCAGAAACCACAGAACATAATATATTAATATGCCAGTACTAAATGTGAAAGTAAAAAAGTGACAGTGAATGGAATACCCTGAAGAACTCATAGACATGATACTCTGATACTGAGTGATTCAAAGAGTAGCGATCAGCAATAAATCTGTTCAAAGCTGACACAAAGTTCCCCAGAACTGTTCAATACAAGCAGGAAAAAAAAGATACATCAGAAAGAAAGCAAGTAAACAAACGCCGAAGCAAACATAGAATCATTAGCTGAATGGTTGCAAATAAAAAACTTCTAGAAGTCAGCAACATAACCAGGAAAAAGGCATCATAACCACATTATCATCCAATATCAACCCATTAACATCATATAATATATATTTGCCAAGTCAAATATTGCGTTGGCAAAAATATTACAAATCGTCAAGTACCCATATTGCGGCAGGCTTAAAGTTCTGACTTTGCACCTTCATTAGGTAGCATTTTGCAGCTCAATAAAAAAAATATTCAAGCAACCGTTAATTAATCAAACAAAAGACCAAGAATTTAACACACCCATATAAAAGAGCAAAAACAATGAAAGCATAACAAAGGGAATAGACCAATACCCTCATCAACATCGACGGCAACAACAATTTTTTCAGTTAGAGGAAAGTCAGGGAATCTGGGAAGCTTCCCGCATAAGCCATGATCGTTAACAAATCTACCATTAATACTAGTACTCCTATCTTCCAATCTAGCCTCAAAATCGCGCACCAACTGCTTGTTTGGTGCAAATGCGCGTGCTTTCTGATCACGCGAAGAATCAGAGCAACACCCCTTTAACATCAAAGCGCCACCACCTCTATTGATCCTAAAACCAGGGCTACCGGGATTATCAAACGAAACATTAACATTCCTAAAAAGCAATGAAGATTGAGGCCTTGTTGGTGATTGAGGAGGTAAACTATGAAACCCTTTAAGGAATGGATCATTACGGGCTAAAGAAGCCATGATTAGAGCTCTTGTATTGGTGGTGAAAAAACGCAAAGTTGCTTGCTTTTTTAACATAACGATTGCTTCTCAAATATCACCATTAACCCACATAAACAAAATGCTCAAAGCTGGTATCTATCCAACTAAATCAACAAATACTAATTGCTTCAAAACCCAATTGACGTATATTAAAGAAACAAAGATTGGATAATGAAAAGATCAGAAAGAGTAAAAGTTGAAGAGAATATCCTCTAAAATAACAATTTTTTAACAAGAAGAAACCCCAATACGATTTTTTGACGGGAAGTTTTTTTTTATTCGAGATTAATCGGGAGTCATGGATAACTTTAAAAACTGGATCAAGAAAAGAATTTTTCTCAAAAAATACAGCTGTGAATCTTGCAGTGTTGGAGATTTTTTCTCTCTCTTTTTAAAACAAAAATATGAAAAATGAATGAGGAGAGATTAGTGCAAAACGCAGAAAGGTCGGTGGACTGTTGTGGTCGCCGCTGAGTGACCCTTTTTGCTGTTTTCTTTCCGTCTGTCTCTCATTTATATATGGAGGAAAACGCTACTCTATTTTCGTTGCAGTTAATTATAGGTTAAAGAGAATTTTGTGCCCTAACTTCGTTTTTATTATCTTTTTTCTTCCGCGTTATTAACTTGCAAAATCTCTGTCCCCCGATTTCCCTTTTCTTTGTTTTCATTTATCCATCAAACTTTACTTTTCATCTGCCATTCTGATTTGCATATGACAAATGCTTTTTAAAACCAAGTGACGGATGGAAATGATTGTAATGATTACACAATGTTCTTGAGAGCTGACACTCCCGCTCACTTTTGCTTTCTCGCAACTACTTGCTGATTGTTTTTAGTAAATTAAAGTTTCAATCGGTGATAAATCTGTTGGAAAAATGGTTATTAACACAGGTAATGAACATATTATTTTACACAAAACACTTAGCCATGTGGTAGTTTTATTTTACTTTTTATTCTCTACCAAATCACCGTGAATTAGAATAATTAATAAAGATTTCAATTTGATCTTTGGAAGTTTTTTTATAATTGAGTTTTTTTAGCTTAAATTAATTTTCAATTACATTTGTTTTTGGTAAAAAGAGTTGAATTAAAAAATAAATAACTAAAGTGCGAAAAACATGTAAATTAAATAATGTCTTCAAATTTTGTTTAAAAAGTTCATTTTAATTTCTGTCTTTTCTAACTATTAGGTAACCAATTGTTTTAGTTTTTTAAAATTTAATTTTAGTACTAAATTTAATTTTCTTTATTTTTTATTTTTTTCATGAGAGAAGAAAGAGACTCGTCAAATTCCAGCATAAAGAATTCATCGTTATTTATGATTTAAGGCATAAAAATAATTGATTTTTGTGTCTATAAGTTTCATTTCATGAAGATAGTTTGACTTATATGTTTTTTTCCTTCTACTTACCAAAGAAGGTAGATATGATAACGAGAATAATTTTAGCTTGAGGTTGATTTTGGTTTTTCAAATCGCTCTTTGGGTTTTTTATGGCCATTGATAGGTTTATAAATGTGCTTATAGTGTTTTTTATCAAAGATGAGTTGAAAATGAGTTTTAATTAGAAAAAAACTAAATCTTTGATTTTTCCAGCAACTCTTGATAACCAAAATCTATAGAAAGCAGATAATACTTTGTCTGTTGTCTTTTTTTTAAAAAAAAAGGGGTCATATGCCCATTTAAAAATTAAAAAAAAAAAAACAAGGCAGGCTCACACACACATTTTACATTGAAAGGCCCGCATGTCAGGTTTGTTCTTTTTTTAATACTCAAGCTCATGTAGATGGGTTGTTCTTCTTTTAATGCCTCGGCCCAAGTAGATGGGCTCCTTTATTATTATTATTATTATTATTATTATTATTTTGTTATTTCTATTTGATTTTAAAACAACATAGAACAAATCATTAAAACCAATCGATTCCATTATCCAAGTAGCAAGTTTAACGGGTTAATCCATGGCATCTGAGCTATTATTTGTTTTTTTTTCTTTTGTTTAATGCTTTTTTATCCTTTAATTTTAAAAAATAAATATAATATTACCATTTGTTATTGATAATATTTTTTTTTATTTAACTTCAACATAAAAGATTGCAATTTCACAGTTTATTTTCAATGACTAACCTTTATAATCTCAGCACAACATGCCTATCATAGTTTTTTACTTTTAAAAAATATAGTGTTTCATACCAAAAAAACTATCATGCGCTTCATGGTCATATAATCAAATAAGGAATAATTTTTGGGATAAAAATTTATTGAATTCGATGATGTGTATAACTTTCATCACAAGTCTGCTTTATTTACTTGAGTTCACCTTGTTTTTTAATCAAGTATTTTTTTTATTAATTTTTTCATTTGATATTGAGTTAATTTGAAATTGAGCTTTTTAATTTATTTTTTTCAAGATTATCCTCATTATTTTCATAGGTTAGCCTAAGTTAACCAAGATGAATAAAATGTTTTTACATTTCAGTGTTTGATTAAAATATCCTTCAATTCATGGTTGAAATAATTTTTTTAGAAAACATGTTAAAATTAGGGGTGTTTAAAAAAATCAAATAACTGAAAAAACCAAGAAAACCGATGAAAAATTAACCGAGAAAACCGAATCGCGATGAAAAACCTATTACTAAGACCAAAAATCTTTCCGGATCGGTTCGGTTTCGATCTCACCACCAAAACCGGTGAACCGAATTGGCTACCCATAAAAATAAAGCCAGAAACAACCTAGTATAAATACTAAATGAAAATGCAAATGGTACAGTAAAGTGTAAACCTAAACTTAAATTTACTTCTGCAGCCGCCGCCTGCACCAGTCCCTTCTTCCTTTCCCCTTCAATTTTCATCTTCTCTGCCTCTTGCCCCCGCATATGTCTATTCTCTAGCTGATCAATAAGCAAATAACCCAGATCTCCGCATGCATCTAGTATACTTGCAGTCGAATGGATGGGTCAGTGATGTGGGCATTTTTGGATCTTTCTTAGTGTGATAGTTGTTTGATCTGATGACTTTATTTTCGAAGTAGCTGGTTTATTTGGAATCATGTGTGGAGGTCACAACAAATGCAAAAGCACTGAAATTGATGGCAAAATCACTTTTTAACAATTTATACAAGCAAGTTATAGAGATCTTTAATAGGGTCTTTCCCTGTTTATCGATGCTCTCACTTCCCAGTAACTTACAAGCAATGAATATTTTACATCTTTTTGCTAGGTAGCTTTTCTTTGATAAAATCATAAATATAATGTTGTGATCTATGTGACATGCACAGTAAATGTGTTGGATCAACATGTGTAAATACCACAGGTCTTTAATTGGTCCATTACAGACTTTTTGCAATTGAAATTGATCCATTACAGACTTTCAGGTTCATTGCATGTGTAATTTACAGTATGCAGGTTTTTTAGAATAAAGAGGTGATAGATGTCTTTTTGCAATTATATGAACCTAACATGATGCTTAACTTCTGCTTGATTCTCAATTGTAGTCGGATGTTGATTCATGTTGTTGTTTTCTTAATTTCAGATGGATAATAGGAAAAATCCTACATCGAATGAGTCAAATCCTTCAAGTTCAAAACCAAATTCTTTGCCTATTCCAGTTCTAGTTACTACCTCCAGCACAAACAGCAACATTGAAGAAGGTAATCCACCTTCTAGATGTAATAAAAGAAAAACATCCCAAATTTGGGATCACTTTAAAAAACTAGATGGTAATGCTAAAACTCCTAGGGTTGCATGTAAGTATTGTGAAAAAGACTATGCATGTTATACTATACTTAATGGGACTAGTAACATGTGAAGTCATCTAGGTGTATGCAAAAAAATTCCTTTTGTCATTGATCGAAAACCAAAAACTCTAGTTTTAGAACCTAAGCCTAAAATAGAGAGGGGTGATAATGGAGAGGAAAATTTGGTGACTGTTAAGGCAGTGGGTTATAATTATAAAGAGTGTAGGAAAGCCCTTGAAAAAATGATTATACTTGATGAGCTATCTTTTAGCTTTATAGAAAACCAAGGATTTAAATTATTTTGTAAAGTAATGCAGCCTAGATTTGATGTTCCTTCTCGTTTGATGATTTGGAGAGATTGTTTGAAAATTTATTTAGTTGAGAAAGAGAAATTAAAGAAAGCTTTTAAGGATCAACATTTATGTTTAAAAACTGATACTTGAACATCAATCTAAAATATTAATTATATGTGTTTGACTGCTCATTGGATTGATGAAGGTTGGAACTTGAATAAAAGAATTCTAAACTTTTGTCAAGTTTCTAATCATAAAGGTGAAACCATTGGCCAAACAATTGAGAGTGTTTATTGGAATGGGGAATTAATAAGATTTTAAAAGTTACTGTAGACAATGCAAGTTCAAATAATTTGATAATAAAATATCTGAAAAGAGTAACAATTGGATGGATAACTAATATATTGTCAAATGACTTCATGCATGTTAGATGTTGTGCATATATTGTTAATCTTATTGTATGTGCGGGGTTGAAAGATATTGATGATTCAATGGTTAAAATTAGGAATGTAGTAAGGTTTGTTAAATCTTCTCCTTCTAGACAACTTGTTTTTAATCAATGTGCGGAAAGGTTGAAAATTAGAAGTAAAAAATCTGTTTGCTTGGATGTTGTAACTAGATGGAACTCTACATATATGATGCTAGATGCTGCTGTTAAATTTGATGTGGTTTTTATAAGGTTAGAAGAAATCGATCCTAGGTATTTGAGTTACTTTGAGGTTGATTCACAAGGAAAACAAAAAAACTTAGGTCCTCTTGCTTTAGAAGATTAGGAAAAGGCTAGATCTTTTGTCAAGTTCTTGAAATTATTTTACACGATTACATTGAAATTTTCTGGCTCGTTGTATGTGACATATAATTCTTTCTTTCATGAATTGATTTATATGCGCACAAGCATATCTCAACTTTGTAGAAGTGAAGATGTTTATGTAAGTAAAATGGCGAAGAATATGATGGCAAAGTATAAAAAACATTGGGGGATCAAGATGCACAAAACTTTTTGTTGTATGTGGCTGTTGTGTTAGATCCACGTTTCAAATTGAATTATGTGAGATTTTGTTTTGGAAGATTGTATGATGTTGAAGAGGCTGAAAATTTTACAATTAAGGTTAAAGATACTTTGCTAAGGTTGCTTGAGCATTACATGAATGTTGATGAGAATGTTGAGGTTGCTCATAGTGTTGGAATAAGTATAAATAAAAATGTTAATGTTGATTTAATGGTGGTAAATGATGATATGTTGGATGACTTGGCTTCTCAATTCAAAAAACATTTAGAGGAAGAGGGTAGTGTCCAAAAAAAAAATGAGGTTGAGAGGTATTTGGGTGATGATTGTAAGGATCCGAATGATTTTAAATTAGATATTTTGGGTTGGTGGAGGTGTAATGCTACAAAATACAAGATTCTTTCTAAGGTGGCACAACATGTGTTAGCCATCCCGGTATCTACAGTTGTTTCTGAAGAAGCATTCAGTACTGGCGGTCGTATATTAGATCCATTTTGAAGCTCTTTATCTCTATCGACAATGCAAGCACTTGTTTGTTGTCAGAATTGATTGAGTTTAGCACCAATTCCAATCAACATTAGAACCTTCATGGATTATATTGAAAATTCTGAGATGATTGAATCAGGTAATTTCTCTTATAAATTTAAATTTAGTTATTTTATAATATTGTTTATTTACATATGTTTAATCTAACATTTTAATTTATGTTTTTGTAGAATTTGGTGAAAGTTTAAAAATCTCAACTGATTGTTTGCAAGTGGTATTGGGGCTTGGTGCAATCTTGGAATATAATTGTTTTGGGTAATTAATTTACTTTACCTTGTTAATTTCCTTTAAAATTTTGCATACTTAATTCTTTCGATAGTTGAACTATAATATGTTTCTAATTTGCTAGTGTTTTTTTATAGCATTATCCTTGCTGGAATTTTTGGATGCTGGTGTTGCTGGGTTTTTTTCTTCAAAGTTCAAATTATGTCGGATGTTTATGATAATTTATTGCTGGTTGCTAATGTATTCGCTTGTACTTTTCTAATGCGAACATACTTTTAATTTGAGGTTTTCAAATTTGATCATGCATCTTGCATATTGCATTGATTTAGCACTTTGAAAAGTATATTAAAAGTCAGCTAATTTGCATCTTTGTAGGATTTTAATTACTGTCCTAATTCATGTATAGATTTTAATTTATATTGAAAGTTAGTAAATTCATATTAAAAGTTAGCCATGTGAATTAGCTTAACATTTATTTTAAAAGCTGAACTTGTTTTAAATTTTAAAGCTTAATTTAATCAAAATCGTAAGCCAATTTTAAAGCTTAGCCATGCTAAATCTTTTCAAACCGTAAGCCAATTTTTAAAAAAAAAACAAAAAAACTCATGGGATTGGGTTTCCCGGTTTTTTTCTTAAAAAACCGGATTTAACCGAACCGGACCGGTTTAGTTTGAACCAGTTTCCGGTCCGATTCGGTTAATTTTTTATAACAATATTGTAATTCGGTTCGGTTGGTTTTTTAAATCTAAACCAAACCGAACCAAACTATAACCACCTCTAATTAACACTATCTAAATATATTTTTTAGCTCAAATTTTTTTTTACTACAATCCACAGCGTGGCGCTGTCCAATGGGCTAGTCTAATGCAAGATTATAATGTTCTTCGTTTCTGTTTGTTGTATTTTTCAATATTTTGAGGTTCTAATGCTGTAAAGAGAGTATGGTATGTTTTCTAAGTTCCTAGATCTTAATCGGTAATATAATATTTTCAAGGTAATGTTTTTATTTTTGTTGTTGATAGTTTTGGTTTTTTTTAATAAAAAATATGGGGTTTTTAAAACTAAAAAACGTATGGTATTTATTTGTAATAAAAGATGGGTAATTAAGGGTTAAAATAACATGAATTAATTCTATTAATTAACATAATTAATCCCACAACAGGTCCGTTATATCAACAGGGATGACGGGGCTATTTAGAAGCACTGAAAAGTCAACAAGCCTTCTTCCATGAACTGTCCTCGAATCACTCCTTTGGTCATGCCCGTTGTCGTCTTCCATGTATATTCATGTTCCTGTAATTCTGCAATTTTATTGATTTGACTAAGTTTATATTCATGCTAAAAGTCTTGAACACGATGAAAACTAGGTAATTGCATTGACTAAAATGTATTCTAGCGAAAAAAACTCACGGGGTAAACATGCTATTATTCATGTCGATTTTAAACATTTTTAGAGATGCTATACAAATTGTTTAAAGATAATGAAAATATAATATACATGATTGGTATTAAAATAAAAATAATAATAAAAGACATTTTATATTTTAAATACGAAACCAAGAGCATGAAGATTTGTGAATGCATTAATGCTTGATATTTAATTTAAAACTAGTTCCTTGATCCGCGTTATGCCGGTTAGATCATTTATTTTTTTATTAATTAATTAAAATTTAAATAACAATTAAAAAATATAAGGATCAAATCTTTAAAGAAAAATTTAAAAAGTTACTATGAAAATTTAAAAAGTATGTTGTTGAAATCAAGAAAGAAATAGAAAAAAAAGCAAAATATAAAAGTGAATTGGCTCCAAACTAGAGGTAATTAGGTTGCACAAGCAACTAATGATGGAAGTCTAGTGCATAATGATTTGAAAAACACCAAGGAAGGTTGTTTTTCGCTATCACACTCGTCCTCTAAATACAATAAGGCAACTTACTCCTTGACATATGTAACACACGAGCCAATCATTTTTTTTTTATTTGCTATACATGTTAACTTTTAATAGTATTAGCCTACTATATAAAAATATATAAAGATAATGAAAATATAATATACATGGTTGATATAAAATAAAATAAAAATACTAATAATAAAAAGATCTTTTAAATTTAAAATAAAAAACAAAGAATATGGAGATACATGAAAGCATTGATGCTCAATGTTTAGTTTTAAAATAGCTACGGATCCCTACGTGGCAAGAATCATTTTTTTTTAGCATAAAAAATGATTCTTAAGTGTCACAAGCATGTTTTAAATAAGAAAGATAAATATATCGGGTCACAAACTTTACTTGGTTAAATAAATTATTTTACTTTAATTAGACAATAAAAAAATCAAAAACAATAACAAATGGACTAAACTAAATAAAAAAAATAACGATGATAACATGAGAAAAAAATAATTTTCAAAATAGGATAATTATGTAGCTTAATTTTTAGCTCATTAAATGTAAAAGGGTGAAATGTGATTAAAAAAAACCTAAAAAAAATAACTTAATTTAGCATAACAAACTTGTAACCTCAATATTAAGATTGATCCAACTTGAATTATCCTATCAAATTCATAATTCAGATCACGAAATCAAGATAACCTGATAGAAATAAAATTAAAGAACATCACAAAACTCATTAAAAAAAAAAAAAACAAATGCCAACTCTCGTTAACTTTTTAAATTCGTGATCTAAGTTATTAGACATGAAGCACTATATCTATAAAAATCATGAAACTCAATTCCCAGCTAATCAACTATTGAATGGTGAGATAGAAAAATAAATCTAGTTATATAAAATAAAACACAATTAGCAATTAAAACAAAAAAGATCAAAATTGGAACACAAAATATATTTTTTTTAATTAAATGGTAAAATTCAAAACCAAAACCAGTTTACTAAAATGATAAAAAAATCAAATGAATAAGAATCAAAATTGAAATAAGAAAAATAAATAGTTTTTTTATTGAAAGGTGAAATTGAAGAGAAACATAAAATTAACAAAAAGATAAAAAAAATTAAAAAAATTAGGATTAAATTGAAAAAACTATATATTTCAAATTGTGAATAAATGATGAGATTGAAAACAAATTAAAGTTTTACACCAGGATAAAAAAAATCAAAATAATAAGAATCAGAGTAAAAATCTATATAAATCAAAGGACAACCCTGAAATTTAGCATAACAACATCGATTTCAGGGGAAGGGGAGGGAGAGACAGAAGAAAGAGGGAAAGAAAAGTGTCACAAGTAACAAACTGTATCACCAACAACCACACGCGTCACCCTATACAGAAGAGGACATAATAATATTTTCAATGACACGAGGAAAGGGAGATTTTGACATTCACAATTAGAAAAGACAAAGGACTAGAGTAGAAAAAGGTGTTATGAATGAGTGATGATTTAAAAGTTATGATAAAAAGTTTAATTTAGTTCTTAAACCTTGCAAATTATATATATTAGTTCCCTCTATATATTTGCAATTTAATTTTGGTATAAAAATTATTTTTATTATTTTTTAGTTTTTTGTTTGAGAGAGGACATAAAGAGATCGGCATATTCCAACAGTGGAGTTAACACAGATTTCATTCATCAAAATAATCGATCTTGGTGTCAACGAATTCTATTTGGTGAGAGGAGTTGTGCTTGGATGTTTTTTCACCTTAAAATTACCTAAAAAACTTAATCTAAACTCTGAAAGATTTTTTTATTTTAGGTTGTTTTGGGTTTTTGTGTGCTTTTTAAAGGCAATTTATGGGCTTGTTAAGGTGTTTAAGCTTTTTTCTATGTGTTTTGGGTAAAAAATAGGTTGAAAAGTAGGTTTTTGGATCAAAAAAATATGACATTGTATTTTCAGTTATCATAGTGGTGGGAATTTAGAGAAATCAAAGGACAAGTAACATGGAATATTTTCATATAAAAAAAATATTGGGGCGGACGACATGTCTTCCACTTCAATTTCATTCTTTAAAAAATAAGGCTCCTGCATGATTCATTTCTAAATGGCCAGGCTCTAACCTGGCTTGCTAAGCCCTACAGTCTCTACACCTCTCTTTTCTCTTCTTTTTTCCTAAGTAATTTTATATTTTTTTTAAATAAACATGTTTTTTTATGTGTTTTTAAAATATTTTTTAATTTATATTTAAATTAATACCCCTTCTCTTTGCTTTTTTTTTAATATTTAGCATTTTTTAAAATAGTGGGGTTTTTTTATAATTATTTTGTATTTATGTTTTATATAATTGAGCTTTATTTTTAAAAGATAAAAATTATCAACCTTGAGAATTTTTTTCCCTTGAGATATGTAAGTAAATCAAAATCATCGAAATTACTAAAAAAAAATTAATTTAATAATTTTTTAAGTCAAATATATTTTTTAAATATAGCATAACACAGTTTAAAATAAAATAAAAGAAAAGAAAAGAAAAGAAAAGAAAGTGCTATGAATCATGATAATTCAAAATATTTTTTTTTTAAGAAAATAAAAGACACTATTTTAGCAATCCACGAAATTTACCAGCTGCATCATGTTGTCAGACTTTATAAATTATTGTAAGAGGTGAACCAAATGTCTTGACTTCTTACCTGGCGAGGGAGATCGATAACATGATCATCTTTATCAGAAGTGCCACCGCCACCAACCATCCTACCGTTTTCACCTAAATGAAATTACAACCACCACCTTTTTGCCTCCATTTATTTATTTATTTTATCATGTTTGCCTACTTGAGGTTGCACATAGCTACAAGAAAATCAAACTGACGTGTCATTGTTTACAGTATATCAAAAAGATTTTTCAGGATTTCATTTTCATTACACTAATTATTCTCACGATGGATTCAGCAAGATATTTTACAGTATTCTTCTTGTATATTTTAAAAAAATATGGATATATACTTCGAAAAGACCTTTGCACCGAATAAGCAATAATCCAATGTGTAGGGAATAATAAAAAAAAATCAATCTTGGACACGTGGAATATAAACAGGATATGTTTGGTGTTAATTTTGAAGTTTCTAATAAATAATATTTGGAATTAAATTTTATGAGAAAACGACAACATTCAACTAGATAAATCTTACAGTGGATTTTGCTGTAATGAGCTCGGGCTTAGGTAAGATGGTCCACGTCACATGGGCTTAGATATGATGGTCCACGTCAGTTGGGCTTATTCTTCGAGGCTCTGATTATTTAGGCCTAATACTTTAGGCCACGTCGAACCACAGTCAATAATGGCATCAATAATGCCTTCTTAAATAAATAACTAGTGTTTCCAAATATCCATCCTTTCTTGTTGACTGGATGACAGTTTTTTTTTTAAGAAATATTTTAAATTAACATCTTGAGTTATTGGCGTATATTATAAATTTATTTTCCATTTCTAATTTAACTAAGATTGCAATAATATATATATATATATATATATATATATATATATAGAAAGTACTAGTTTGTATGTCAGTTGTATACTATTGAGAAATAATAAATTTTTTAAATAAATAAAAATTTATCTACATTTAATAGAATTTCTTGATATTGATATAAACTCGAAAAATAATTGTTTATTTTTTTTATTAAGATAATTTTTTTAACATAAGTTTTTGTTTATCCCAGTAAACTTATGGTTGTTAATTAGAATCATTATTTATATTAAAAAATATTTTATGATTGTTACAACAGCTTAACAAAAAAATATTTTATTTCTATATTGCATGTATTATTGAAAGTTAAAAGGATTATAAATGTTATAAAATCATGTTCAACATATATTTTTAAAATTTAATAATAAAAAATAATTTGGATTGAACTTTTATGAACAAATTATTATTAGTATTATTATTTTCATATCATATACTTAATAATTGAAATCAAAATTATTAAAATTTAAATAATTATTCATAATGGTATTTTAAAACTATATCAAAACTGAATAATAAATGAATTTGGTCAAGATTTTTTGAACTGCAAAAAAAATACAAAAAATAAAAAAACAAAAAAGAACCTAAAAAAAGTCAAGCTTAACACCTAGCTCACCAATAACAGGCTAGCTGTGCATAGGCCTAAATGCTAAGCCCGTGCTTGTGTTCTTGTTTTATTTTGTTTTGTTTTTTATTTTCTAATTAAGAAGACGAATGATATATTATTTGTTGTTATTATATTTTATGAAAATTAAAATAACAGGGGTGATATGCTATCTGTGTTTATATACATGTGCCAGTCAACTGAGCCGAAACATAAATTTATCTTTAAAATGATTAAATAAATAAATAAACCTGGTTTGTTATTCATACAAACAATTAAAATACTATAATTAACCCAAATTCTTTTGAAGTATTTATATAATATTAAAAGTCCGATTAGAAATTAAGTCTTCACTGTAAAATAGACCAAGTATGGTTGTTGACAAGAAAAACAACACAACCTTATATTCTACACCATGAAGTACAAATTCATAATTTAAGATTCTATATGATTTTATTTAAGTAAAGGACTCCTTTAGAAGGAAAACAAAATTTACAAGTGTTATACTATAATGGCAACTTTGATAGTAGAAAAACATCTTATTTTTATAATACGTAGAAATGTAAATATTAATACATTAGATCCAATTTTTTTTATATTTTTTAAGTTTTAAAAGAGTTGCAATTATGGGTTTTAACAAATAATAAAAATTTAAAATAATTTTGAAAAATACTTTATTATATCTTTACTTTTATATTTTATTATGTTTTTTTTACCATATAATTAAATTAACTATATTTGTAATAAAAATAACAAGATAGTTTGTTTTTTTAGTTACAACGATTATTTATATACGTGATAAGAAAAAATAAAGTTTATTTAAAAAAAAAAATCAGGCATAACCCTTTTTATAACGATCGTGATATAAATAATATTATTTTAAACTATGCTTGTAGAGATAATGTTTGAGGAGTTTCTGTAAAAGATATAGAATTGGTATAATTATTTACAAAATGTTTGTTTTTACATTCAAAAAATATTTTTTAATTTTTTTATATTTTATATTTTTAATTATTTTTTTATGATCTTGTATTTATATAATGATGTTAAAAATTAATTTTTAAAAAACACAACAATATTATTTTAATATATTATTAAATAAAAAATAATTTAAAAAATAATTACTACCACAAACCCAATCACTATTTTAATTACTAAACCACTCCACGGTAAATTAGTAAAAAGTGTGTGTATATATATATATCATACACGTGTTTTATCATTTTTTTTTTAAATTATAGATGATAGGTTAATAATAACAAGAAAAGAAAAAAAAAAGAATTTAATTAAAAAACAGCATATAAATCACACGATGTCGTTTCATTTGAAAGAACAAAATACATATGGGCAATCGCCAGGGGGGAAAAAAACAAAGTTCTCATCGTTTCTTGTTGGAATGGTCAGGTCCCTCTATTTATATCAAAACCAAAAACTAATCCGTTCTCCATCTATAAAGAATAATAACAATAAAAAAAACCCCTTGCTACTTCTTCTTTAGTCTTGGCTTGGCTTCAGTGCCTCTTTAGGTTTAAGACTTGAATCGATCGGTTCTTTAATTAATGGCTCCGGCAGCAGTTGACGATGATGAGATATTGAAGGACGAGAAGAATCCTCCTCCTCTCGACGAAGACGACATTGCTCTCCTCAAAACTTATGTATGTTCTATTTACTTTTTTATTTTTCTTAATAATTCAGCTCTGAATATGGGTTAATTAATTAATGCAGGGCTTGGGTCCATACTCGAACAGTATTAAGAAAGAAGAGAAGGAAATTAAGGATTTAGCTAAGAAGATTAATGATCTTCGAGGTAATAATCTTCAATCTCCCTTCGCTTCTGTGATTTAAATACCTATTTTAAGCTGTCTTTTTAGTAAATTTTTTTTGGATCTGAGTTTAGGCTGCCAGTGATTGAAAGTTTCAAAATTTCATATCTCTTGTAGGTTAAGAATCAGTTTTTGATACCATAGGAGCCTTGGAATTACCCAAAATAATAATTAAGAGAGAGAGAGATGGGTGTTCTTTCAATAGATGTTTTAACGCAATGTTTTTGAAGTTTTCCCCAAAATAGGCAGTTTAGTTATGTGAACATGATCTTACATAGGGGCTAAGTGTTAGGAGGGTTGTTAATTGAAAATATGCCCCTGAGCAGGTGTTATTGCTTTTTTCCATGTGTTTTGTTTCTATCATTGAACTCTTTGTTGAGCAACTTCTTCTGTAATTACCTTGCGCTTTATCATTTCTAGATGTTTCGGATTTCTTTGTTTGTAAGCCTGGGACATAAACTTGTTCTAAAAGGTTGCTTGTTTGATCCATAGGCATTAAAGAATCTGACACTGGTTTGGCTGCACCAAGCCAGTGGGACCTTGTGTCTGATAAGCAGATGATGCAAGAAGAACAACCACTACAGGTTTGATTTCAGGATTTTTTTTCCTTTTGGTTCAATTAAAAGCAAAACTCACTTGTAATATACTTTTGAATATTGAGGAATGGGTTAAGACAGATTTGTTATCTTTATCAGGTTGCAAGGTGCACAAAGATTATTAATCCTAATACTGAGGATGCAAAGTATGTTATAAATGTGAAGCAAATTGCCAAGGTGTGTTTCTTTATAATGTAGTCTTAAACCATTTTCGCCAGCCTCCTTATTTTTCACCTTCATGCTTGTTACATTAACATCGGCGCAAATGATGTGCCTCAACTGCAGACATTTTGTCTTGGCTACTTATTTTTTAAAATTGATGTATGAAATTGAGCATTGGTAATTGTGCTAAGGTGCTCGTTACTCTTAACTGACACGTGCTGCTAATATGTTTTGTGGACCATTATAATTTTTGATGAATAAATAATTTTTCATTGATTAAATAAACTTATAGGGAAATAAATCCCTACTACAAACTTGTATAGAAGTACAAACTAACAGAAAAAAGATCAGAAGATTCAGAACATCCATTGTCTATAAATATATTTGAATTTTGGATTCAGCAGAGCCTCTTCCAAAATCCTAGAGTTAGGCAACTGGACTTCACCATGAGATAAACCCAGTAAGAAAATCTTGCCAGGAGATACTCCACTATCACCATGCATTCTCAGATTTTGTTGCATGCAAATACCATAGGTAGAAGCTTCCAAGCTATTTTTCCAAGAATAGCCTGAACTGTTCTCCTTTTCAGGTTTCCTTTAGCCTGATCAAACTCTAATTGCTATCCTCCAACAGCCCTAGAATAACCACAAATCTGTAGAGCTATTTGCCATATCTCAGTGGAATAAGGTTGGGAAAAAATAAATGATCTCTATCCTTGTCAGCAGGTCCACAGAGCAAACAATCAGCATCAATGCCTCTTCCCATAAGAACTTGCGTAACCATTCTGGAGAGTCTATTATATACTGCAAGCCATACAATAAAACTATCTCTAGGAATGTTTGGGGAACCCCAGACCAGCTTATGCCACTCAATTTGAGCATCTTTCCTCCTAAGATGGTCCCAACCACTTCTAGGAGAAAGATTTCCATCTGGGGTGAGCTCCCAAACTGTCCTGTTCCAATTTAGTGTATCAGGAATCGTAGTGCCACATATAGCTCCCTGAATGTCCACCAGTTCATCTGATCTAGCACTAGGCCAAAACCATTTCCCATTTTTAATAACGTCAGCCAACCTAGCATGAAGAGAGAGACCTGTTACTTTGATGTTTTTTTCACCATAACCTCTTTGTTTATGAACCATTCTAACATTGTACTGGCTTTGTAATTTTAGTTTGTGGTTGGGCTTGGTGACAAAGTCTCCCCTACAGATATAGAAGAAGGCATGCGAGTGGGGTAAGTTTCCCTCTTTGACCTCTTATAAGATTCTTCCTATTTTTATATTTGAGTGTGTGTGTTCAATTTTATGGGATATAGATATGGTTATAACAATCTTACTGCCATTGCAGTGTTGATCGCAACAAGTATCAGATTCAGATTCCGTTGCCTCCTAAGATTGATCCAAGTGTTACGATGATGACTGTGGAAGAAAAGCCTGATGTTACGTATAACGATGTTGGTGGATGTAAGGAGCAGATAGAAAAGATGCGAGAAGTGCGTATACTATTTATGATATTTGTCTTCGTTCATTCGTACACATTATATTATATGCATATACACAATTAATTTTTTTTCCTAAGATGTCTTAAATTATATTGCCTTATTTTTAGGTTGTTGAGCTTCCCATGCTTCACCCGGAGAAATTTGTAAAGCTTGGAATTGATCCTCCCAAGGGTGTTTTGTGCTACGGTCCTCCTGGAACAGGCAAAACTCTCTTGGCTAGAGCAGTGGCCAACAGAACTGATGCATGTTTCATTCGTGTTATTGGGAGTGAACTTGTCCAGAAATATGTTGGCGAGGGGGCACGAATGGTTCGGGAGCTTTTTCAGGTCAAACATTGCCTATTGAATTTGTAATTATTTAATAGAACTTATCTGTTACTCATGTGTAACTAGCATTTGATTCGCTACAGATGGCACGGTCAAAAAAAGCTTGCATCGTCTTTTTTGATGAAGTTGATGCTATAGGTGGTGCACGTTTTGATGATGGTGTTGGTGGAGATAATGAGGTTCAGCGTACCATGCTTGAAATTGTCAATCAGCTTGATGGTTTTGATGCTCGAGGAAACATCAAAGTGTTGATGGCGACAAACAGGTAAATTGGTTGCCTAACCGATGTGTATATAAATTTGCTTGTTTCTACTGCCATCCCCAAGTAAGAAATATTTGTTTCAAGTTGACTCTTTTTCCACGTCCTGATGCTTCTGTATTTTGTTGGCTTGCAATTTGCTAGCAAATGTACTAGTTCACGGTTTCTAGCAAATGTACTAGTTCACAGTTTGTGTTTCACTGGTACCTTACTTTGTTCTATTTTTTTTAGACCTGATACACTGGACCCAGCTCTGTTACGTCCAGGAAGATTAGACCGTAAGGTTGAGTTTGGGCTGCCTGATTTGGAGAGCAGGACTCAGATTTTCAAGATCCACACACGAACTATGAACTGTGAAAGGGATATTCGTTTTGAGCTGCTTGCACGCCTTTGTCCAAATTCAACTGGTATGGATACTTCACTGAACTCATTTTACACACTATGGCCCTCTAAATGAACCTCTCAACTATCCACTGAAAAGAATAGGGGAAACAAATCAATGTCTTTCAGGCATGGTATTAAGATCTAAGTCATAAAGATGGAGCTGTCTTTTCTTTACCTAGGGAGTGAAACCCGTGCCCATTGCTTGTAGAAGCAACCAAAAATGGTCACATGGGCTGTGAATGTGTCGGGGAAAGTCGAGTTATGTTAAGGTTAGAAATACGGTTCACATAATTCAACTTGTACAATTGTGCGAGCTCCAAGAACCCTTGTTCTTATTTTACAATTATTGGAGAGCATCATACAACCCCAGCAGTTTGTATTTGCCTGTCCACAACTTTTGATGTATCACCATTCATTTTATTAGAATCTTTTATGTTGGATTGTTCCGCAGGAGCTGACATTAGGAGTGTCTGCACTGAGGCTGGGATGTATGCCATTAGAGCACGCAGGAAGACAGTGACTGAGAAAGACTTCCTTGATGCAGTAAACAAGGTCATCAAGGGCTATCAGAAGTTTAGCGCAACGCCCAAGTACATGGTCTACAATTGAGGGGGATGCTGTGTTTAGGAACTTTCGAGTGTTTCTCATGTTGGAACGGTGCTGATTTAATTTCAATTTATATTGGTCCTACCATTTTCACCCTGTCTTTCGCTTTTCTTGAGTTTAGCTCCATTGGGGGAAAAAGAAACACTATGTCATTTGTCTGGTACCCTTTTAAGTTTTAAGTTCAAGAGCTGGGTGTTAAATTTGGTGAAATTGGGCTTTGTTGCTTCGATGTTTGATTTAATCAAAAGACTCTTTTTCTCTAACTTGAGTTGCGTGCGACCAGGTAGATGGGCTGCGATTGTTTTCGGCTGGCTAGCTTTTGTGCTTGTAACGAAAGAAATATAGACAAGGTCTTTGATAAGAGATCAAACTTTATTTAAAAAAAAAAAAAATTAAGTTTGAAATATAGTTTTTATATATTTTTTTAATTGAGTTTTGTAAAGTTTTATATATTTTTGTGTTTTAAAAATATTTTTTAAAAAATTAATTTATTTTATTTTAAATTAATATTTATTTTGTGTTTCAAATCATTTTGATATGTTAATATTAAAATAATTTTTTAAAAATAAAAATTATATTATTTTAATATATTTTCAAATAAAAAATACTCTAAAAAATAATTATAACTATATTTCCAAACATAATTACTAAATATTTTATATATATTTTTTACTATACTTAAATTTTAATTATAATTTTTATCAAACATATTTAAATTTAATTAATCATAATTAATTATATTTTTTAAAAAATTTATTTTTATCAAACTATAACTATAAAAACTATCTTAAAAATTCACGCGGACTGAACACACTCATGGTCACTAAAGTAAGACGTTTTTGAAATGGTTGAGAAATGAAATTTTAATAATACTTCAAGATTGATGGATAGTGGTTTGTTTTAATCACCACAACTTTACAGGAAAGAAATGAGAAATTCGAACCGTTCAAGGATGGACACAGAATATTTTGTTTGGTGAAAAAACAAAATAATCTTGGGATATGCAAGCTGTCAGGTATGAAATAGCCAACTCCCATTCTTTCACATGTTATGATTCGAACAGTAGAATTTACATTTTCTTGTAAAGAAGCTGGAGTAGAGTAAAATTAAGATATCAAAAACTAAGCTATATGTGGCATCTACAAATCTCCCCATGAAGATGAACGAGGCCTGGAATATGCTTTGGTGCCGGCTTTGTCACCAACGAACTCAGTAAGCACCACAAATGATCAGTATCAGCGCCGATACAAAAGCCATCATTGCCGCCGGATTTTCCTTTCTTCCTGCAAATGAACGTCTACGAGGTGTCTCGTGCTTTCCTAGATCCATCATGATCTCAAATCGACAAGTATTTTGAGATGGATTAATTTTTGTAATGGTTGATAAATTAGAAAAAGAACACGCACCGTTCCTTTGATCCACGGTCTGATAGTACATGTTAAAAGCATAAGATGCATTGCTTCTCGCATCTAGCGTACCGCAGGAAGATCCATATCCCAGACTTGTGCAGTCTGCATAGCTGCAGGCATAGGCAACGCTGTTAGGCAAGTTGGGGTCGGAAACGCTGGCTTCAGGTGACATTACACACCACTGCCTCGCCAAATATCTCACACCTTTCGCTGGAACAAGAGGTTTACCATTACCCATATCCATTTGGTACTTGATGGCTCCATCATAATAGAAGATACCCCAGTGCCTTTCGAAATTTCCAGGGCGGACACTCTTCGCATCCTCGTCTGCGAGTGCGAAGAGGTAGATATCTGGTGGAGTTTTGCGTTTTGGGGTGCCTTGGCCTTGATTTATACGATCGACGAGGGCTTGGTTGAACCGGCGAGCATAGTCTACATTCGCATTGCGGTCACCATCTGTTGGCCATCCAACCTCACCAACAATGACAGTCATTGATGAGAAACCGTTCTTTTCAAGAGCTGAAATGAGGGTGTCAAAGTTGGCCTCAAAGACATTGGTGTAAGATATGGAACCATCGACGACTGGGGCAGAGGTGCCGTTGAAAAAGGCATAGTCGACCGGGAAATGGGGGTCATCATAAAGGCTGAGGAAGGGGTAGATATTAATGGTAAGGGGAGCATTATTTTCACTGAGAAACTTGATGATAGAGATCATGAGGCCATGGATATCTGATCGGAAGTCGCCACCAGAAGGCAGGCCACTGTCTGTCTGGTACACATCTGCATTTAATGGTACCGTGACCTTTACTTGCCTCCCTAATCCAGCTTTTATCAAGGCTGCTTGAATATTTTGAAGTGCTGGAAATGTTGTGTTGAGGAAAGTGTCTTTGAAGGTCTTGAGGAAAGGTTCATTTCCCACAGCTACATACCTGAAATTACACGTGCAATATAACCAAATACTTCACATTAATTTCTATTATGGTTTAGGGGGAAACCTCCATAAGTAACTGGTTTTGATCATAATATTTTCTATTTCCAGAAAGAGGATGATAAAGGCAGCAATTAAAGAAGCAGAGATGATATATAAAGCTCTAAAAAAATGAGAAAGAGGTAAGGGAAAAGGATCTGGTTCTTTGAAGCACATTACATGTGGGCTTTATGATTCCTCGAAACCAAATAGAAAATGCAACCATACGTGAAGAAGTTGTCAATATAGTGCATTATTCATGCTCTGATGGTATCAGATTTTAGCATAACTACAGTTTTCTTTTCATAGAACAATATTTCTGCCCTTTCCCCCTCGTAATTACCTGTCAAAACACTCCATCAAACAGTGCATGAAGCAACCCTATGCAACAGGCTTCAAAAAGCCAAACACACAGCATGGCATTTGAAAACAGAATTCCTTTCTAGCTACAAAAGCTTTTCTGCTCAAAGTTTCATGCATATCTAAAAAGAATCGAGCTTATTTCAGTAGAATATAGAAGCCTCTATGGAATAATGGGATGACAAGATTTAATATAAAAGCATCAATAAAAAGAAGAAGAAACTAAAGAATTTACCGAATATCAGTCCCGTATCTGGATACATAGCTGGATACATTTTGTTGGACCCAGTTTACAGCAACCTGAACACTACTTGCCAGGGGTGCTAGAAACTCATTTGGTATCCCAACCATAACTTGAATACCAGACTTCCCCAGGGCCTTGAGTGCAGCAGGATCAGCCTCAAACAGCTTCACCTTATTAAAACCATTATCCTTCAAAAGCTTGACGGCTATGTTAGCCTCAAGTGGGTGAGTTGACTGAGTCCCCCAGTTACATGCCAGCCCCACCACTCCCTTAACTAGACCTTGATCACTACTAATTAGGCACAGGAAGAAGAAGCATAGCAAGTATTGACGACGACCCATGTTTTTCTTTGAGACTTGGTAAGTTTTTTTGGTTCCTGTCTCTCAAGACTCTTGATATTGTATATGAAGAAGCGAGTAATTATTAAGATCCAAAAAGTGTAGAGAAATGCCATCCTCTTTTCCGAGGAAAGGGAAGGAATTACATAAAAAATCAACAAGGAACTCGATACCAAGGAGAAACCCTTTTGAATCATCAAGCATTTTTAGTTTTGATAGGAGGTTTAGAAAATATGCTTGCATAACAAGAAAGGAATTGAGTGTCCATGTTGGGTATCTTATCATAATATATATATTAGGACGTTATCCATGAACAGGAAATAGGAATATTTTAGCTTTTCCATCTAGTCCATAAAAGCATGCTGGAAAGTTTCTTTCGTAACCTGCACTTTCTTGTTCGCCTTACCTCTGTCTAGCCATGGTGTAATAAAGGCCACCCTCCTTTAACACCTCGCGTCCAAGCCATTACTATTTGATAGAAATATGTCTTTTCAAGCTTTTTAACATGATAAATCATATTTACGGACGTAGCTGGTTTATTTGAAAGATAAAGATTTTTTCTGTTATTCCTTTAAATTTAATGATTTTGAATCAATTAAATAATCCATTATATTATTAAGAACACAGTAGAGCTAAACTGGTGTGGTTAAGGTTGTTACTTCAGTATTGCAGTATACAACAATACAATTAAAAAAACCTTAAAGGTAGCGGTAAAATATTGTGTATTGAAACAGTAATATGATGCTTTTGTTTTTTTTAAAAACCATAAATGTTTAGGTTTTTTTAATATTTAAGTTTTTTTTTAATATAAAAAATAAAAAATATCTGTAATATATTGTGATCCAAGACATAATTTAATATGTTTTCATCTTTCATTATGGTTTTTTTTTTTCATTATATTTAGATTCACTTAAAGTTTATTTGGTAATTTAAAAAAATATAAATATTAGTTAAAAAAAAGTTGGGGTCATCCGAACCAAACATTATTTTTTACAATGACATTTGAATCATCATGGTGGCCCTTTTATAATGCGATAACGCATGTAACCAACAAGAATTTAGTTTGGTGTTGGTGATTTTTTTTTTTACCTTTTATTTTCTCTTCATGCATGATCCTTTAAGATTTCAATGCAACCATTCAAATGTTTTCTTTTCAGATTTAATTTTTATTCTTTTAATTACTATTTATTTTATATAAAATAATTTATTAAATTAGATTTTTCTTCAATTTCATCTTCCTTTAATTTCTTTCATGTATCAAATTTAATTTTTATTTTTTTAATTGCTATAAATTGAATTGTTTTTGTGATTTCATCATTCTTTAGTATTTTTTTTCTAATCATATTTGGTTCTTATTATTTTGATTATTATTTTTTGTATTTTGATTTTTTTAAAATTGATATTTTTTTTTAGTTTTATTTTTTAACATTAAATTAATTAGGATTTAAACCTCTTGATTAAGCCCTAGCATATAGAATTTAGCGGGTTACAAACTGAAAAAATTAGCACAAGTTTAAGAGATTTGTATGGGTTTACTTAGTTTTTTTTTTCTTATTTCTAAATTTATGTTTTTTTAGTTTTATCATTCGGTACTATTTATTTAATTGGAGATTAAGTTATGTTATTTTTTTATTTGTTCTCTATTAGTTTTTTCATTGATTTTAAAAATAACATGGGTTATCCTAACCTTCAACATTAGGTTATTTGATAATTAAACTTTATAATTTTATTTAATTTTTTTTAATGGGATTACCTCATCTTTACAACTAGATCACAAGTTTTTCATGTTGAACCAGGTGGGCTCGGGATGTTTTTTTACCTTTTATAGATTATATTTTTTTTCTTTAATTTTGTCTTTTATTATTTTATTTGCTAGAAATTGAGTTTTTTTTTTCATTTTACTTTCTAAAAGGCTGTGGTGTTCTCATTTAATATTTTTTTTTTATTATTAGACATGACCCTTCAACATTTGATTTTTTATTTCAATTTTATTTTTTAACATTTGATTGATTAAGAATTAATATTCATGCTTTTAATTTTTAATTTTCTTTCTATGAGGTTCGTCCATTCTTATACCTATAATCGTGGGGTTAACGAGTTAATCTGGTTTGATTCGAATTTTATTTTTGTTTTTTTTAATTTCATCATTTGACATTGAATTGTTTAGTAATCAACTTTAATGATTTTATTTAATTTTATTTTGACTTGATTACCCTGGTATCATGGTCAAATTATATTTTTGACGTGCTAGCTCAAATGAGTTGAAGTCAAATTTTTTTGATCTTTTTTATATTTGTCAATTTTTTTTACTTTTTTTTTATCATTTGTTATATGTTTTTATTCATGTTAATTATCCGAGTTTTTTAAACTCAATTGAATGATGAACTAGAATTTCATTTTTTCTTACTTCTTAAAGAACATTTACATTGCGTTCACATTTTTTTTTGTGTTAAAAAAATAAATTACATCCATCTATGGCATAGCTATGGCAATAAAAATGTTTGGTAATATGAGCCTTTAATTAAAATGTTATGTTAAATTATAAAAAGTCTTCTTTCAAGAATTTTGACCCTTCAACTAATTTTGGATTTTTTTCCAAAATTTTACTTAACATATTTTTTTTTCATTAGTTTTAGAGAAACAGTAACAAAAACCATTTAATATTAGTTTTAGAACAAAAAAATTAAGAGATTTGCAAGGACTGAATAATTTAGCCTCTGATTGTTTTCTTTCTTATACAGGAAAAAAGAAGAAAATATATTTTTTTAACAGTGGGGTTTTGGTAGGACATAGTATTAGGGAGTCCGATGATCTAGTTAAAAAGAGGGGGATTTTGTAGGGCATATTTAGTGATTCTCTCGAATTTAGTGGCTGGCACTTTTTTTTTTTTAATATATGTTTTATATATTTATTTAGTATTTCCTCGTTAAATTAAAAGGCATTACTGCATCGGTACTTCTAAAAAGGGAAGAGATTAAGTCACGATAAAGTGTCGGTGATATAACAATATCAGACCGAAAGGGACCAGCTTAAACAAACTAGAAATACATCCAAATCCACTTAGGGTAGTCTGTCTAGTCTCTCTCTCAGCCCCAAAACAATGCCAGTCTATACATGACGATTGTCATGGGTCCCTAAGATCTTCGACCCTTTTGTTTCTTTCTTCTTTTCTCATGGCTCCTTCACTCCTTCATTCTGTGGTGGTGGTTCTTCTGGTGGTGGTGGTGGTGTTTTTTGGATACCGAAGCTTCAAACCTGGTTGGGTGCCTGGACAATGAACAGCGGTCGTTGGTTTATTTTCATTAAACCATGATTATCACTGTTGTTAACCTTTTCGCACATGACATGTGCTTCCTCCTAGTACTAGTAACAGTATTGACTCCTATGGCTGGATGGTTGTGGTGACAAGAATATCCTTTTCCATGTGGGTTCTTGTATTAATATCAACTAATACACACGAAGAACAAAAAAAATAAATAAAGAATCAAAATATTTAAAGATCAAAAACATCAATGTTGTATGAAGATCTGTTCATCTGATTATAACTATTTATATAGAAAAACTAGAATACCTAATAATACTCAATAAAAAAATTATTTTACTACAAAAAAACTTAGAATTCCTCTGGAGGAAGGGTGTAAGGGTAAAAGATGCATTGTTGATGTGGGGGGGGTGCCCACGCCCACCAATTCAATTCTCAAGTACTGCGACTTTATAATCACAGTTGAGACTTGAGAGAGAGAGAGAGAGAGAGAGAGCTTTTAACTTTTCATTAGGGCAGCCACTGAGAGGGGAAAAAGAGCAGGATCCCGGCTTTCTCGCTGACTCACTGTGTTAGCTTGGGTTCTATCTGCATTATTCTCCATTTGCAAGCAGCAGTTGGAGTATTAGCACTGGTACTCCTACATGCATTTTGCCGCTCTTAAGAAGTAAATCTAAATCTTAAGTTGTAAATGTATGGTAACTGAATTAAAGTGAAGTGGGGAAGATGCTTTGTCTTAAAACGGAAGTCCTTCACGATGACCTCGACAACAACCATCCTAGTAATGTCGATGCTGAAACTGGAAGTGCTGCCACTTCTGGTGGTTTTGTTCTTCCTATCAACCTGTTAAGATAACACCCACACGCCTCCCCTCTCTCTCCCCTTTTTTTTTTTCCTTTAAGTTTATTGTTCTCACTTCCATTTTCTGTTCCCTTACAGGGGAGGTTCGATTCATAAATATTTGTGGAGGATTGGAAAGGTGACTACTACCACTATCACCAGCACTCGATCTGTTTCTTCTGGAGATGGGTCTCCTACTTTTTCTGATCTTGAGGTACCTTCCTCCACCCCCAGTTACTCACTTACTGCTGCTGCTCTCTTTCTTGTTGGCAAATTTCTCAAATACAATAAAGCTGAACCCCAATAATTTATAATACCTAATGTCAATTTTTTTTTTTGTAGAGATTGCCTTTTCTTGCAACTTTTAATTCATTTATCCACTCCCATTGCTCTGGCAACAGCTGTGATTTCTCAGTGTTTTTTTTTTCCAACACCTGCAATAGTGTCATATGACATAAGATGCTAGGCCCAAAATTGTGGGGGGGGGGGAATAATTTGGCAATCATCAAATTCTATTTGATGCTTCATGCTTCAAGTAATCAACTTGCGGATTGGTGAATTGGAACTAGGGGAAATTGTGAACCTTATGCCATACACTCTAATGAAGTGTAAGACTTCATCACTTAGGTGCTATGCAGATGCTCCCCCCTACCTTTCTTTTTTAGCTGCTTAGAATTTACTGTTTTTTTTTTTTTTTAAAAAAAAAAGAAATTCAAAGTGCATAGTGTTTTCAGGATGCTAGAACCCGCAACAAAAGAGGTGGGAAAATGAAAGATGAGGATACGTCTTTTTACAAACACCAGCTTGAGCAAGAAGTAAGCTGATTCAATATCTCTTCTTCTGTTCTTTGATCTTCATTCAAGTAGACTTGCGGATATGTTAGATATGATTGATCGATGATGTTGTTGACCGTTTTAGGTAAAAAAGTTGCAACAACAATTGCAAGAGGAGATTGCCGTGCGCTTAGCTTTAGCAAGTGCTGTTGAACACTCAGATTCATCCTTATCTAATTCACCATGTCAGCTTCCTGATAAGGTCAACATCCCCGATGACATTTTTTCCTGTTACATTTTTATCTGAAATCTCTTGTTTTTCTTCTCACTGCGAGGTTCTTGATGTGGAATGCAGGCTCAAGAACTCTTGGATAGCATAGCTATTCTGGAAATCACTGTATCAAAGCTAGAACAAGAATCGGTTGCCCTCCAATATCAGCTTAGTCAAGAGAGAAATGAGCGTCGTCTTGCTGAGTACCATTTGAGGCATTTGCCATATCCAGCATCATCAAAATTTGATTGTTCTCAGTACAACTTTACAGAGATGGTATTCTCTTGCGCTCATTCAATTCGGAGTCAGCCTTGAGTTGCTTTTTTCCCCCTGCATTTGAACATCAAAATCTGACTACATTTTCTTACCTCATCAGTGGAGTGCATTTTCATATTTGTCCTTTCATAAGTAAAGAATAATGAAGAAATGAGGCAATGAAGTCTATGATTTGTTGCAGAGCATGAGAACCTGCAGCATGGAGAAAGCAGAAGGAAAGGCGGAGGATAATACTCTCCTGCCAGATGTAATTAGAGAGCCAGATAAGGATCATTTTGTTGAGAAACTTTGTCACCATCCTAATTGGTTATCAGAAGAAATGGTCCTGTGCATGAGAGATATTTTCCTCTCCTTGGCAGATCCGTCCAAAATTTCTTCTCCTGAGTGTTTAGCGTCACCATCTTCACCTCAGGGCCACCTTTCTTATTCTTCTTTGGCATCTTTCTCAGACTCGCCCATAAAGAACTCCTTGATGAAGAGTCCCCCAGATGACATGGAACATGGTTTTGAGGTCTCTGCAAGATATTGCAAGTTAGATCCGTACAGAGTTCCTGGTAAAGTAGATTGGATGGAGAATATTGGAACCTACTGCAATGCAGTTGAGGTGTCTTGGTTGTCTGTTGGGCAGAAAGAGCTGGAGTATGCTTCTGGAGCTCTCAAAAGATTTAGGTTAACTTTGTAACTCTCTTTTAAGCTAATTAATTGAAATCCATTTTCAAGCTGCTTGCAAGTGTTAGCATTTTTAACCCGGTAAGATTGGAGCACTGCAAATTGTCTTTGGATTCTTTGGTGTGATTGCTAACTGATACTCAAAGACAGTCTGAATTCACTTAGTTGAGTGTGGTTGAATAACATTAGAACATGTTTTCAAGTAGAGCAATTGCTAAATGCATAAAGCCATCTACCTTTTTAAAAATCTATTTAAATTGTTTCAGCTAAGGGCTCTAACTTGTTATTCCTATGCATTGTGCTTTACAGGTTACTTGTTGAACAGTTGGCTGAAGTTGACCCATCTTGCCTGAGTAGCAATGAGAAGTTGGCATTTTGGATCAACGTGTACAATGCATTGATTATGCATGTAATTCTTTTTTCCACACCTTACCCATTCATTTTCCAATTTATGCATTGTAATGATTATATACATGTACATCCTTTTCCAGAATTTCTATCTACCTGGTTTCATTTTTATATGTATTGTGCTGCCTCAAGTAAGACACTCTGCAGAAAGGGGCAGACCTTCCCTTGAAACTTAGCACTTTACATCTCGGTTTCTCACCATTTGCTCATACTAGCCAGACCTTTGATTACAATAGTCCTAATTTTACATCTCTCATTGTTTCTACTTGGTTTTCTTCTCATGTTTCTCAGGCATTTCTAGCATATGGAGTCCCAAAAAGTGAAATTAAATTATTTTCCTTGATGCAGAAGGTTTGATACTGTAGTTCTTTCACCACTAGCTCCTATCCTCTTACCTTCAGATTGTTCAGGTTGAAAACAACATAAACAAAATGATACACTGCTATGCAGGCTGCTTACATAATCGGAGGGCATTCCATCAGTGCTGCTGACATTGAATACAACATTCTGAAGATGAAACCCCCAGCATATCGCCCACAAATAGTACGTCACATGTGTAATTCCCCCTCAATCCCTTGTGAAATTCATCCTGTTCCCCACACAAGTTCTGGACAAGGCTTGCTATTAATTGATCCAATTTCCTTTTTTAGAATGCTCTAGAATTGATTATTCAGTGGGACCTTGTTTCCAATAGATAACTAAATTTTGAGTTTTAGCTTTATTTGTTGATAGTACTCTCTGCCTACTCACGTGTGCACTGGCCTGCTGTGTATTCAACTCTCTTTCATTTAGAGGTTCTGTGAAATGGACTAAAATGTTTAGGTGGGTTTTAATCCTTTTCCATTATTGATTTAACATACATATCTCACTTCCATTGCTTTCATTTCAGGCCTTGGTTCTTGCACTTCAGAAATTTAAGATAACTGAGGAGCAGAAGAAGTTTTCCATTGATCAACCTGAGCCTCTCCTAGCTTTTGCATTAAGTTGTGGGATGCATTCATCACCTGCAGTAAGTCCCATTGGCTTCTTGTTGGTTTGTTAGTTATTAAAACAATTATCTTACCATAAAAGCAATTAGCCTGTCTAAGGAAGTCAGAACGAAGGCATAAGTTTTCTCAATCTTCTTCTGAAGAAATTTTAAGAACATTTATTCTCTGATGATTGCTATAAGTCTTATACCCCACAAGTTGAATGTAACGTTCAGGATGAAATATAGCCTGCTTTAGATAATAGATGTGGATGTACCTGTAAATTGCTAGTTGTTTACAGCAAGCAACAGTATGTTCAAGGAGCATCAACAATTTTTTAGAGAAACGTGATTATAAGGGATTTCTTTGAGTATAACATGATTGCAAAATGAAGAGACTGATAATTACTACCTAGTTGTTTCGTGTGATGTACTGATGCGGCTGGATTATAGTGAATGTTAGTTTCTTTGGTATTAAAAATGTTGTCTAGGTATTTATCTATTATGAACCATCCATAATTTTTAAGGTATTTTTATTAGCCTCACGTTTTTCTTCTGTAATCAGGTGCGGATCTTCAGGCCTGAGAATGTGAATGAGTTGCTTCAGAATTCATTGAAGGATTATGTCCAAGCATCTGTTGGTATAAGTAATAAGAGTAAGCTTTTGGTGCCAAAGTTGTTGTATTGTTTTGCCAAAGGCAATGTAGAGGACTTGCTACTGCCTGACTGGATCTGCCAATTCCTAACCCCGGAGCAAGCTGTTGTGGTTAGAGATCGTTTATCAAACCACAAGTGGAGAATCCTTGGTGCCCGAAGCTTCTCTATCCTACCCTTTGATTCAAGGTTCCGCTTTCTCTTCCTGTTGTAGAACAATGGAAAGGTTTATTAGTTTTTCTCAGGTCAAACATTTGGTTCTTGCAAATGTACAGTAGAGTCCAAGTACATAACCGCTTACTCAATGTTCATGCAAGTTAAGGTTTTGCAATACCATGAGCCTGATTTGAGCGACCTTGTGAGTATACAAAAATGTGTATTTTGAAACTGTATTGTACAGTCACAATTTCTGTTACCAAATTCTTCCTTGTAGAATCTGAATTGGTGAGCTTATGAGGTTGCAAGGACACTGTATTTTGCTTGTGTCTTGTCTCAGGTATAGGAAAGAGTGGAAGACAAAATCATATCAATTTCTTCCTTTCACATGCATGAAGTGAAATGATCAAATAATAGCGATTGATAATAGCGATTGCCTCAACAAACACTCCATCATAAGTGATGAGACGCGTCACTCATGATTGAGTTTCAGGTTAAGTAAATACACAAATTAGGGTTAGCGTGCATCAATTAAGAAGAGGCTATGAATTCTGAAGCCATCAATGATAGAATAGTTGTCCCAGATTCAAGTTCGTTCCAATTTAGTTGTATCACAAATGATTTAGCATTATTAATTGTAATTCCAAGCATGTTTGCTAAAAATTTAGCTTCCCTAATTGTAGACTATCAACTCGAAACAGATTAAAATGAATTTTCCTACAGAAGGAGAAAGGAAGGTCATTGGATCAAACAGTGTACCATCTAAATTCTCTTTCATATGAAGTTTCTTAGAAAGAACATTAATAATCTGATTCTGTGGTTTCAGTGTACACGCAAATGCCTTCTTCGCCTTAATTTTTAGAGGTTCAGAAGGTCGGTATCTTATTCCAAATTCTAAATTTTGATTGTTGGACTGGTCCTCTTTTTTGTATGATTTTTTATGCTTCTTTGGATGGTCCTTCTCCTATAAAAATGTTATTTAAGCTTCCAAGTTTATGAAGTTTACCTCTCCTATATTCTGCTTTTTAAAAAGTTTTTGGACATGAGGATCAAACCATCCTTTTGATTGCTTCATCGTTGCCCTAGAGGTTTTATCCATCATAGATTCTAAAAAGTAAGAATAAAAAAGTGAAAGTTCAGCTATGTTTAATTGCGGTAAGACTAGCTCTTCTTTCATTGTAAGAATAAAAAAGTGAAAGTTCAGCTATCTTTCTTGGAAAGTTGGACTTGAGGATTTGACATGAAATTTTAAGTTAACTTTATCAATGTTTTATTTTTTTTAGTTGTATCTTATCTTTTGAATTAGAATTAGGTGTGGCTTTTAGCTTCAACTTTTCATCTTCTTTGAAATAGAACCTGACATTTATATAATATATAATATGATTCTTCAAAATAAAATGGATTTTTTGCAACCACAACACACTTGATGCCATGTTGATAGAACCACGTCATTCTCGTGTAACCAAGTTCTTTCCAAAAATAAGTTATAAAAAATCTTTGCCTTTATAATATGGCAAAGTGCTGAAGAGTTTATCTCTTCAATTTTAATCTGGATGAATCTTTCTAATAACATGTTCTTTTTTATTAAAGCCTTGGATCACCATAATATTCCTAGATATTTCATCTAGGGATTTGCCTATCCTCTTCATCATATGAATCGATATGATGTTAATTATTGATCCATCATCAATTAAGATAATCTAACCATCATCAATTAAGATGCATCTAATTCCTTGGTCTCATATATATATATATACATACATGAAATGGTTTATTATGTGGCTTTGCTCCAAGCTATAACTCCTTATCCAAAAATTAAATTGTTGTTAAACAATTAGCATTGGTTACATCATTAACCCTGAAGAATAATTTTTCTTCAAACTTTTTAGGGCCAAGAAAAACTTGGGCAAAAGCCAATCGAGCCTTTAAAGGGAGTTTTATTGCCTTAAACAAACTTGTGTTTGATGAAATATTTTCTAACTTAGAGATAATTCCTTTTATAATTAGATTTGTTGCATCTTTTTTTAAGGATTGAATTTTCTTTGGAGAAAATTCTTCTACGGTTGCTAGCTTTTTTTCTTGTCCAACAGTTACAATATTGACCATTATAATTTCATCTCAATTTTATTTTATTTTGAAAATATTCTCTAAGTGTAAAATATCCCTTTCTTGAATGAGATATTGAAGAGCCTACTTATTTATGGGTTTGTTTGCGCCTTGGTCTTGATTGCCTCACCTTCTTTTCAATCATCCTTCTAGGTGAAGCTACATCAGGAACTTGTAAAGTTGGATGGCTTAGACTATGTCTTCTTCGCTTTCTTTCTACGATCCATCCTTCATCATTATGCTCAAGCATAGTTATGTCACCAGACAATCCCTATTTTTTTAGTTCCATCTTCATGAAACTTTCTTCAGTAATGCTTGATGAATCATAACTTTTATATTTTTTTAAATGAAAGTAAACAATTCATCTCCAATGTCATCTTTGTATTTTGAGGATGACTATAGATCCTCAAGATCTTCAGTCATCAACTTGTACAATGACGTTCCTAAATATACCCAAACTATTTTCTTTATTTCATCCACTTTGAATTGAACAGGAAGTACTCCTTATGATAGATGATTAGATGAATCATTAGCACCAATGATGATTTTTTTTGCAAAGCAAACTTGGAAGGGGAAAAGGATCGAAAGATCCAAAGCCAACCATTGTCATATTCGTACTTGTGTTTCTTATCCTTCTTCAAGTTGGATCTTTCCTTCATTTTTTATATGAATAATTAAATCTTTAAAGACAAAACATTTCTCAACAGGTTGATTGACTATCCAGTGATACTTTCAATACCTTGGATGATCAACCATATCAACTTCATCGAGCCTTTAAGGTATAGGAAGTTTGATCAAACCTCATTCTACAAGTTGATCTAGAATACTCGAAACTTCAAAATTAGAAAAAAAAAAAAGATATTTGTTTTCTTATAATTGCTTCAAAGTGGATTTTTTTTCCTTATTGAGTTTGGTTTTTCTAGAGTTTTTCTTCAATCTTTAGCTTTGATTTGACTTGTTAGCTAGAAACCTTTATAGGTGTTATGGAGACAACCATGACTTCTTTTGATTTTGCAAGCTTTGCATTTTTCTTAAATTTCTTTTTTGCTTCCTTCTTTTGAGGATCATCGAAGAAATAACTTTCATGCCTTGCTATTTGCATCCCCAAGTTATGGGCTTTTGTAGCGAGTTATTCAAAAGTGAATGGCATGTTCCTTAGAAGACTATATAACAACTCTCACTATATTCTCTAGACATACATGTCTATGAAGACGACTTTATTTATCTTTTCCTTACAACTAAGAACTAAGTTCTTTAATCTCTCAATATATTACAAGACTTGACTCTTCTTTCATTTGTTTAGTATATACAAGTTCTAGCAAGCTTACAATTCACTAAGTGTTGTAAAAGCGAGTTAAGAACTCTCACTCCAAATGGTTCCAACTATATATCTTTCTAGTATGAATTTAATATACGAGTAAAAAATGACTATTTTTAGGAACCAAACAAACTATTTTACCATCAGATCTCTATAGGTTCATGTATTATTACAAGTCTCAATAAAATGAGCAATATATTGCTTCAGATTACCTTTGCCTTCAAATTGTTAGAGCTTTGAAGGTTGATAGTTTGGTGGTATCCTCATTTCATCGATATGCTTAATGTATGACTTGGCATGCATAAAAGAAAACTGGGGAGCACCTCTATACTGAGCACAAATAATATTAACAATCATATAATATAGTTGTTTGAGAGTAAGTTAACCCACTAATAATCTAGCAGGCAATTTCACTCTATTATTTAATTATGTTGCTCTTGTTTTTATTGCTTTTTAAGAGCATCTTGTTTTTTTAAAGAATCTTGATGAGTATTATTCCTAGATGGATCTTTAATCCTTTGGGTGCTTTCAACAAGTGGATTTTTTTTTATTTGGTTCATAAATATAGCAATATAAAAATCCTTTTTCTTTATGGATTTTTTCTGCTCCTCCATTTCAAAAGACATCTAATGAACAAGATTCTCAAAAAGTGATGACTTAATGACCATGACTGGTATTTAAGAGTCAGTCAAATAAGGATGAGTAGTATTTTTATTTGTATACGAAAAAAGTCATAGAATGAGTTTTAGACTTCGTTTACATGCTTAAATTTGAGTCATATGATGGAATCTCAATCATTTCTTGTATAATTAGAAAGGGGGAGTTTTCAAATTCATGTTTTAATGAACTTGCTTTCTTATTTTGTTTTTCGGAGAATTTTCTCAATAGAGACCAACTTGGACTTTCCAAACCAAGTTCTTAGGCGAGTGGCTAGCAAGGTATCAACTTTAGCACCTTGAGAATTGATTGGGGAGTTGCTTACATGCTCCATGTTTTTCATTTTGAATAATAGATCTGTTAACTCAAGAAATGAGAGGAAGAGTGGGTCCCACTAGGCGTGCCAAAAATTTGTATATATAAAATCTCTTGTATTAAAAATATTGTTAAAATTACAATAATGAATTTGATTATAAGAAAAAATAGAAACTATCTTGAAGTGCTCTTCACATACACAAATCCTCTAATTAATGGTCAATTATGGATCTTATTTTGAATGAGAAGATATTCACACAATACTGAAAGCTTTAACTGTGTAAGATATTAACTTGATTTGACTAGATAAATATAAAGATTATTCACACTAGCCTGAAAGCTTTAATCGTGTGGGGTCTTTAACTTGACTTGATTTGATGAAGGAAAGGACTTTGATCTTATTTTTCTTGGTTTGATTTGATGAAGAAAATGACTTTGATCTTTTGCATCCTTGATGGACCTAAATTTTTTTGAGAGAACTTTCAAGTATTTGTGTTTGGTCTTTAATCTTTGATTGTTGTCCTTCTTTTCTATCTTTTGCTTTTTCTTGTATTTGATTTAATTGTTTTATTATCTATTTATAAATGGATTAGGTACAATTTACCTTATATATTTTCTATCTAAAGGATATTTTAGGAAATTTGATATGAAAATTACTTAAAATACCTTTAACTAGAATGATATTAAATAAGAATCATGTGAAGTATTTGGACTGGGTTTTTAATTTATTTTAGATCCAAACCTAATAAATTTAATTTATTTGGTCACAAAGATCATGTGTCAAACTTGTTGAAATTTTAATGTGTACATCTAGAATGCAGTGACAAATGGTCAAACAAACGTGCAGAAGTTTGGATGTAAGCTATCAGCAGCTGTTTTCCACAAATAATGCATTTGGAAAAATTCATGTTTGTTGATTTGGTTAACGATTCCATTTAACCTAGTCGATAATTGATATTCTATGAAAGTGAAGCACTATTTAACATTAGCACATCTTCAATACTAGCGTGTGTGTGTACACACATGCATGTAAGACACACCGACATGTATATATATTACTAGCTATTTTATGTCTATAATTTTTATTTCAATGCAATCAAAATTATTTATATGTTCTAACAATTAACATATTAATCTAATTACAAATTCTCGATCTTTATATAAGAATGGTCAGATTTTAAAAACCAAACATTTTAATTTCATAAATGTTAAAAATGTTTACTTATAAATAATTTAAAATAATATATTAGAGATTATAAGAAAATATTACTCCCTTCGTCTCCTAAAAAGAGACATCATTTCCTTGCTCAAATGTCTCAAAATGCACGTCTCTTACAAAAAAAGTACAAAAAAAGAAAAGAAAAGAGTATTAAATTTACTACTTTATACCTCTTTAAAAAATGAATTCACATACCTTTTTGTTCAACTATAATTAGTGTTAAAGGACAAGTAATAAATACAATTTGGAAAGATGTTTAATGCATTTTCTGAATTATGCGTGACAAGTTTAAGATAAGGGAATATTTAACAATTGAATAATACACGCGCAGATCACTTTTTAAAGACCTAGTGCGCGCGTGTTTTTAATGCAGAAAGGAAACATTGCACGAACAACCGAGCTCTTGCGAGTCAATACCGAGATGTTGAGGGAATTTGATAAACCACTACACACATACAGAAGAAAACAGTGGGCAAGTAACACGACACTTTTTCCTCCTTCACAGGGCCCCATGAAATGAAAGCGTGGTTTAGGTATTCAAAACACGAATTGAAAGAAGAAAGCTTTGTATTCAAAACACAATTGAGACTGGATAGTCCTGTTCAAAAAGACAAAGGTTGGATAGACAATGGTGCAAGCAGCAGACATCAACATTCTGATTCTCGTTTCTTATGAATAGCAACACGCCATAATTTCAATTAAATCACCAGCCAAAAAAAAGAAGGAAAATTTAATCGCTATATCTTCTCACTCTACATACCTTCTATTTGTTATGCTTGAAACTCGGGTCACTAGAGATATATCTGCTTAAAAAAAGGGAAGAATCTACAAATACACCGTCACAAATGAAATTAAAACGCATAGTCGAGCGCAGGAAAATTAGCTGAATATTAAGACAATCAGACCTCGAATGTTCAGCCTTGCTGAAAGTAATTCCTCCACAAACGGACACTAGAAAAACCACTATGGCAATAAAGCTTTCAGCTGCACCCTGAAAAGATCACCGAGTGCCCCACGAACATCCATCTAAAAACCGAATGAACAGATAATTAGTTTCAAGCAAATGCCAAGATTCTAAAGTTCAAGATAAAAATGCAGACAATACAAGTAAAACCAATCTCCCATTAGGCATCATGCGAACTGATGGATATGGAGGTTAAAAGATGTTAAAAATTAACTTCCATTGCTAAACATTCTTTAACTCAAGATACCTGATCACAGCACACAAGTTTTGTAAGCAAGGGATAGAACTCTCTCAGGTGTCTTCTGAAAATCTTGTTGTTCATAAAGCACATGCCCTTGAGCACCTGAAAAAAAGCGGTAAAATTCCCAGTGACCAGTGCAGTTTACAGAAAATAAAGAATCAAGCAAACTTGGTTATATTTTCAAACAACCACCCCACTTTGATGGTGGAAAATAGATTGTCACCTTCAAATAAGAAAATAGAACCCTAAAATGTACAATAGTTAGTACACACAAGCAAAGGGAGTACCATTACAGATTGTGAGCGTCATCTCCCTACCTTCCTACTTTTGTCATGTGTGTCTGTGCACGCATGGGCTATTAACAATGAAAATTCAAATTGATTGAACAAATCCCTAACAGTAAAAACAGTATGAAGGCACCCAAGGAAGAGAAACAAGGGAAAAAAGAAAGAAACAACCCTAGTGGTAACATGGTATATACAATAGAAAGCATCTGTGAAGCTAGTTATTACCAAGACCAGGATGTGAAATCATATGGATCGAAACTCGAATTTATCCAACCAAGTTGCAACGAGTGGAGCAAATAGGAAAAATATTTCTTATCAGAGACACATGATGGATACATGTGCTAAATCAGCTCTTGCAGCATGTTCTGTATATAATGACATTTCAGAAACAAATAAGAGATAGATTCCATACCTTAACAATGACTGGGGAACGCAACTCAAGGACTCGATGAACATCCATGTTAGTAGTCTCTCCTACACTGGATTGAAGGTCGGATGCTTCCCTTAGTACCTGTTCACAGAAAGAAACGAGTTTCTCTTCTGCAACTCCTTCAAGTTTCTCTTCCCCACTAGAATGCCCAGCAAAGCTTGAATCATTGTGAACTCGAGCAGCATCAACATTAGATTCCTGCTGTTTCTCGTTGATGGCATCAAAACCTGAAGTTGTTTTCTGCAACACATCTAGATAAATGCTAGTTCCAGCTAATTCTTGCCGAAGAAGATTTAGAGGAGGCCTGCCAAAGACGAACTAGTATTCAGTGTTCTTCCAATGCCAGGATCAAATGCACTAATGCAAAAGAAACAAGAAAAGAAAAATAAATTACAGCAAGAAATTGTTTCCCACCTCTCAACAGGAATATGGTGCATACGCATTCTGAGATTCGAATATGAATTATATGAAGCCGCAAACTCTAACATGGACAATAAAACATCCATTATAGCAGTCTTTTGAGATGCTTTCAATTTGCTCCAATACTTCTTCTGCAAATTTTAAGAAGATGCCGCTATTAAAAGGAAAAGACATGTCACAAAGCAAACTTCTCTCTTCTAGTCTTCCCTAAACCTTCAGATGCACTGAACAAGATCGGTACTTCCAAAAAGAAACAGCATATGTGAAACAACATGATTCAGAAAATTAGCAATTGTCCTAACAGATTTTCATGGCTTGAAGAAACTGGCTTTCCAAATGTACATAAGAACAAATTAAGTTGGACATAAGGTAGATCTAGAATGTTCCGTTAAAAGGGAAAGGAATGATGAATAGAATTCATACATCAAAATTTAAAATAAAGTTATACCTGAATACTATCAATGGCACCAAGAAGTAATAATTGAGTGATGCACTTGCCCCTAACAGTTGCCATAAGTGGACTTTCCACCTCCTCTTTGGCATCAGACTCCACAGCATCTGGAATCTATAAAAGCACCAGACAAAGAACAGAAATAAGGGGAATAGAAAATATGTAGAGTGCATTGTATCTCAAAGATATAGATAATGGTATATAATAAGATTTCCTTTTGATGATTCATTTGGCTGACCATAGATGAGAATTTGGAAGACTTGAAAATACAATGGCTAGCATAAATAGCATACAAAGACAGTAAAATATAATGATTGGAAACACCTAAAAAAAATTGGGTTCTATTCCTTTTAATCTTTATAATAGGTGAATATCATCTCAAATCAATCCTGGAATCAACCATGAAAAAAAAAATCATGCCAAAGGAAAAACCACATCAGAAATACAAAACTGAAAACAAATTTGCTACTGAACTGATTAAGGAATTAAATTTTCAATCAGCTTCTAAAAAGCAACTCTTTAGCGATCAATTGGGAAAAAGGCGAAGAATACCTTGATAGGAGAAGATGGTGCTGAGGCATCAGAAACACGAGCCTTGGATTTGGAGGTAAAACTTCTGAGAAACAGATTGTCCATCATGTTTCCCATGATCTTTTGACCTATAGTTTGATTCCTTTGAAGAGCTTCAGCAGGTTTCTGGGATCTTCCTGAAGGTGATGGTAGGCCTACAAGAATAAACATATTCAGCTTTTTAAGAATTGTGAATGAACACATTTCAATAACTGGCTTTGGCTGTGCTGGCAATAGCATAAAGGGCACCGCACCACCAAAACTACAGATAACGTGATTTATTGTTCGTGTCTGAATGGCTATTAGAAAATCAATTTGGAGAATCACTTATTCTAATTTCATTCCATGCCACTTAAATCTTTCAATCTCATCAATAATTTTTTGCCCTCACTTGACCTAACCTCAGTAGCTAGTTTCTTAGTTTTATAGTTTTCCTTCACTTCTTTTGTTCTCTCTTTGCTTCTCTAGCTTACACAAGGAGAAGTTCTTGTATGATACACTTTATTTCTCTTAACATAGATTTTTACTTGAGAAAAAAAAAATTCAAACATAAGACGAACTAACCTTCTGACCCTTCCAAAATACTTTGCAGTCCAAATTCTTGGTTGTGATCCAGTAAGACCATTGCATTAGGATTCCCTCTAGTGCCATGAGCACTGATACTTGGCGATGGCAGTGGAGATACATGTCCATTATCACTGGCATCAATCTGATGGTTATCTGTGCCAACCTCTGAATCTGTAACTAGCACCATAGAACCTTCAAAACCCAAAGCATTGAGCAGCTCAAGTGGTTGTGTTGTGTATGAAGCATCTCTAGTGTCCAAAAAAATATAAAGAAACACTGATTAGTAATAGGAAACTACAAAAGGTTTCCACATCGTCAAATAACCCAGATAATAAGAAATGAACCTTATGCTTTTCAACAAAGTATCCCAGTCACTCTCGCTAAACTGGTGGCCTCCAACTTCTATAAGATGTACTAATGCACCAAGAGAAATGGAAACCACCGTCTGATCAGTCTTTTTTGCGCAGTCTAAAAGCAAACCCAGAAGTGGTGGCAGCATGAAACACACTTCCTACAAATTAAGAGCAATGATAATTTCCACAGATAAATGACATGCATAACTTTATAAGCGATATAGTGATAGCATTGTAAATGCTAACACTCAGAGTCTGTTCAGAATATATAAAATTTATCCAACTCTAACAAATGTGCCTTAGATATATATTCCAGCAAACATGTGTATCGAATTGAAAGTCATTTCATGTTATCATCCTTTATAATGATTTTTTCCAATAATACTAAAAAACATGCTTAATTTGTAGTGTCTTTCAATATTTCAACCTTATGATTCATTGCACATGATGTCAACAAATTGGCATGCTATGTTTTTTATATTTTCAAAGAGCAAAAGAGATTTCTGAATGCCAAGAATTAAGCTCCAAGTCCAAGAATTCACCCAAGCAAGGATCTCACAAAGCCTCTAGGGGATGGGGCATCGTAAGGTTTACAAGTATAGCCTTGAAATAAAAGAGCTCCTTACCAAAAATATGTATGGAAGCAATAGTCCAAATATAGACAATGAGAAAGAAGAGAGAAAATGAACAAACAATTAATACCTTATAGAAAGTGTTAAAGAGATTGCACAGCAACTGAAGCGAATGAATGCTGGTTTCTCGAAACAATTCATCATCAGAAGAGATTAAGCTTTCCTTTCCAGCATGTCTAACATGATCAAAAATGGGGAACAAGACACGATGGAATATGCTCTCCCAAAATGATGATGAGAACTTGCTACCTCTCTCATTTAGCAAATCAAACAAAACTTCTAGTGCACAGCTTCTGACCTCAGGTCTTAGATCTGATGTCAAATCAGATAAACCAGCTAGCATCGGGAACCAATAATGTTCAGTCACATCAAAGTTTGCATCAACAGAAACATCAATAGGCTTCAAAGCACCACCAGGTATAAGGCCCTGAAGGTTGCCAAAACATTCAGAAACAGTAGTGGAAGAAAGTTTAGTTACTAAAGCAATCAAAATAGTTGGTGATAATAAATATCATGCCAAACAAGACTAGTTTGCAATAATTATACAGCAGTGTCATAAACTTTATAAACACACACACAGAGAGACAAACTTATCCTTGATATACAACACAAGCTTATGGCTAGGAGAAATACATAATTGTAGAAAAAGATATGATTAGTGAAGACCATGTAACAAACCTCTGCAAGACGGTCCTCGCATATGCGGAGAAGTGCAATAGCCTTCAAACTTATACGGTGAGAAGTTTTATTGTTGGCAAATCTTATAAGACAGTTTACACAGTCCATGAAACAATCTCCAACAACCTGATCAAAGTGTTCCAAGATAACTGCAAATGTTCCATTGTATTAGAAGTGCTTAATTGAAAAAGATAAGAAATAGCATAAATAAATCAAGGTAGTTTAACTGAAAGAAGAAGAAAGTGGCCCCTTTCCTACCCTGTTCAACATTTTCAAATGCACTTTCAACAATTGATTCCATCTCATCATCAGCAGCAGCAGTGAAAATCATAAAAACACTGCGCCATCCAGACTTAATGTTTCCAACTTTAGATTTGATCATCTGCAACAGACACCAGGTAATTAATTCTAAATGGAAGATGTGATAGCTTATAGAAATTCTCAAGATGAAGTATTATTTCAAAAAAACACTCCAGGAAAGCTAAGTGCACACACTTGAACAATGCAATCAACAATTAGCCTCCTTATGGATTGACTTCTACTATTCCGCATAAGAACAACAAAGGGTTTAAGAATGTCATTCTGGAAAGTGAAATTAGCAAGTTCAGCACGCTCCAAATACTTCATTCCAAGCTGCCTTAGAGAATCTATGGCATACATAGCAATTTTCTCATCATGATGACTCCCGGCAGAGATAAAGTGATTTGCCAAGACAGACCAAATTCTAGCCCAGACCTGGAACAAATATCAAAGAAAAACCTTAAAACTTGTAAAAAATCAAAATGTAATTGATGGTGTATGCAAGAGATCATTGTTGAACAGCATGCTTTCATGAATAATCACCAGTAAAATGAAAATAACACTGCTCAACATTGGAAAGTCCATGGAGGCAAACTTCTCATTAGCAATGTACAAGTTCATCACAATAGCTAGCCATTCTAAATACTTCAACTGGCCCACTATATACAATATTTAGCTAGTTTATGGAAATATGCAGACTACTGTTTCTCCTTCATGAGTTGATTGCGAAAGGGCACATGTGTACACTCCATTCAACAATGTTCGATATCTCACCAATCATAACCATAAAATATCCAGCTACTTTATTGAATCAAGAGGGGTGTCGACATTTGGAGTTCGACTGTCCCAATAGTAGGAACTACCATTTAACAGAAAACTGTAGCAGTTGAGCTTTAAAGGGAAAGAAAAGAAAAGGAGAAGGAAAAGAAAAAAAACACTATCTTTAATTGAATCTCAAATTCATTCTTGGTTAATTGAAAAGCATATTAACTTGTGGTAAGTGAGCCCTATCCCAGGGCCCATGTGCCTACCTACAGCAAGGAACCATCTCTAATCTGCCAACAAGTTTCTACTCAGTAATCCAAGTTCTTAAAAGAACAGAAAACATGGAACTACATAGAAAAACAAGAATGGAGTACACCAATTGTATTTAATGGGCCAATTTACCATAAGACAATAACTACATCCATAAATAACCAAGCACCAAAATAAACAGATATAGGAATTTTAATGAACAAAAAGACTACCATGCGTATACGAGCCATATTGTAATAGCTGATCTCAACAAGCTTTTGCAAACTAAATACACGAGCAGGAGTCTGTCTTAGTTCTTCTGCTGAAACACCGCATAGAGCATTGAAGAACTCTACAACCGAATCACTGGGTAATTTAACACTATTGACAAAAACTTGTTCAGCAGGTTTCCCAGCCAATTCTCTTAAGGATTGAAGAACAGCATCCCTGGAAATTTGATTTGATCCAAGCATGACAGTTACTGCAATAGAAGGAGTTGAAGTGATGTATTCAAGCCGAGAAACACATTCTAAGACTGCATTCCATGTGTCTTGAAGGGAATCCGTTTCTGAGTCGCATAGTGCAAGCAGAGTCCTCAAAGCTTCCACATTTTTACTACGCATCTCCTTTGGGGCGTGCAAGAAAGTAAATCTGACATATAAATTCAGAAGCTTAAATATCATGATCAGCAATCTTTAACATAATGATAAATAGGCTTGAGCTGTGCTTCCATTAAGTAATGTTAAACACACTGACCCTATAAATTGCCCAAGTAAGAAAACAAAAATAAATGTAGATATAGATATAGAAAGTAAAAGGGCAACTGTTACAGCAGAAATGAGACAAAAAAATAAATAAATAAACAATAAACGAGAAAGGACAGAGAAAAGGATCTTACCGGACCAGAGATGTTAAAAAAGCATAACGCATGGTATCCATTCCCAGAACATGTGTAATGTGAATTCCAGCTTTAAATCCCTCCATGCAGAGAACAACCCTTGGCTTGTTATCACCTTCCTCCATAGTGACAGAGAAAGTAACAAGCAACGGCCATCCTACAGCTTCAACCATGGGCCTTATAATTTCAATCTGTTGTACCGTATGGAAAACTCCTCTTCTAGCTCCTTGTTTCCGGAATATTGCCTGTGTTTGCTTAATTATAGCTTCATTCTCTGATTTGGCATCAGTTGATGACTTTCGTTTGGGAAGAGCAAGATTAAGAATACTGACAAGGCCACCTCTCTCTTCACCTTCTGACTTTTGTTTGCTGTTTTTCCCAATCCCAGCTGCATCATCTTTCAGTTTTATCTCATCCTTGACAATCGAATCATATATCTCTTCCAGTAGATCTGTTGGGGCACAATCTTCAGCATCACTCATGGCATTCATACGTATAAAATCTGACTTAGACATTTTTGGCCACACCATTGGATTATGTGCATCAGTGTTCAACAGTATAACCGCATATGCAAGAACATATGCGGTATCAGCATTTTTGAAAAGACCTGGATTGTCTGCACAATATCTGCATGACACACAACATACAAAATGAATAAACTTGAAAAAGAAATGGCATGTGACCGAAGTACTGACTGGATGTGTGGATTATTTTCAGTTGAAACTTTGAGACCATAGGTTTATCAACCTGATACGGATGAGACATAATAAATGCATCTAATGAGAAAAAACATATGTTCAACTTCTTGATCACATAGGACGCAATCACTGAGTTTGAAAACAAACACCAGTAGCACTAGCATGAAGATTAAAAGAAACAGCACAAAAAAAAAAAAAAACATAATAATAATAATAAAGTCACTAGCAAAAAACATCATCACATCCAGATAAAACTCAACCCTGTACCCATCCAAATGTCTTGACACTTTGTACAAAGGGGCAAAGATGTTTAAGTCAGTTGCTATATTTTTTAATGCAAGTTCCCTAAAGTAGAGAATAGCTGCAGTAGCTGTGAAGAAAATTGCCAGGCATTTTAATTATAGCTATGCAAGACTTAGGAAACATACATGTCAATGCATCACATAGAAAGGAAATGGAAAGACAATTCGCTTAGAGGCAGTTTGCTGCAGCTTTAAAATTACTATCAGATAATGCTAAGAAGAGAGAAACATAAAACTCAAGACATAATCTTTGTTTTCACACATTGAGGGGGGAAGAAAACTTTCCCTTCATAAAGGCTAATGCTTGTAGAGCTGAATCATGGCGTGGGATATATCTTAAACGAATGGAAAGCCTAAATCCATAAATTGACATGAGCGAGCCATTAAGGTAAAATGAAACCATACAATGTCACGGATATGCAACTTCATAGCATGGCTTGGGAAGGAATAAAAGGAAGAAAACAGCACGTTTACAGCATACTCTGACACGCATAAGCATTCACATTCAATTTTTAACATGACATGTAAAACGAACACAAATATCTCTTACCTCTCTGCAAACTTTTCCATGATACGATCTATCTTTTGAGCTTCCCCTGGAAGTCGAAATCCTTTCAGGAACTCGCGAATTGCTGTATCAAACTTCATTTCTGAAAACTTCATCGAATCTACATAAGCATGCATGACAGCAAGGGGAAACTCTTCATGTTGGCCCAAATAATCACCAATCATGGCCTGAAAATTTATAAATGGTTATAGGAACCCAAAACAATAGAGAAAATAATAGAGAATAGATATTCCACCTTGTTCAAACTAGGAGTGTTTCTCAGAAATTGAGCAACTGAAGCAGGATTATTTTCCACCAACTTGTTTGATATCATATACTCTAAGCCCTTAACTGCATGCCTATTGAACTGCAAAGTAATAAAACAACCAATCAACCCTCACTGTACCATAAGCAAATTAACAAACTTAAATAATCCATAATTCTATGTCTCAATCAAATCCTCAGGTTCAATTTGCAACAATAACTAAAGGTCACTCACCTCTGAGATAGCAGCTTCCATTGTAGATTTATGAGCCTTTGCCTTCTCAAAGTTATTGGGCACATCTTCCCTGCCTTTTACCTCTGCAATTTCTCTAGCTGAAACCTCTTCTTCAAGAGATTGAGTGCTTTTACTTTTCTTTTCCAATTCTCTACATGATCTCTCCCAATCAAGCAGGGATTTAATTACATTCACAAGACACTGGAAAGGCCAAAGAAGAAAGAATTGATATGGCATCGTTTGCTAACATGGCAGCATAAAACATGTAGCAGAAAAGAAGAGTTGATTAACTAGCTAATTCATAGAAAGGAAAAGACAAACCCACCTGCAGTGATGAACCTTTAATTGAGGTAGTCTGCAACACAGCAGCAGAATTTGGATCTGCAACTTGAGCCCCTTGAGATATTTTAGATAGGGTTGTAACCTACATGATAAGCCAGGAGTCAACAAAAGAGAGTTTTAGGCAATAAGAATGCAATGAGTAAACTGCAAATGAAATAATATTCGATGGGTATATACCATGCGTTCAAACAGGTTTGGTGCCTCGAGATCACAGTCATAATTCACATATACATCAACAAGCATTTGAGGATCCTTACAAACTTTTTCAAGCATCCTGCAAAACTGCACTGGATCAGAAGATAAAATAGGAAAATGAGCATAATAATGAAACAATGAACAAAATGTCGAGGCCAGACAATATAACTAATTGCAACATGTGCGAAGTAATTGCAAAATCCAATTGATTAGATAAAAAAATTATTACCGAAGAACACTCATTTTTTGGTTAGCAGGACACTCTGCACCATCCAATGATCGTAGAACTATCAAGGGAAAGAATACACCAACTTCACCCTGAAAATATTTGGTAGGCACAACTTATGAAAAAAGAGAAAACTAATGGCATAAAAAATGGAAAAGTGAACGATTTTATAATATAAAAGGTAGCAACAACAAGTAGTAAAGATCATAGACATACTTTAAGACTTTCCCTGAACCGCAACAAAAGCACAAAGAAGATTCCAGTTGCATACTGCCATGAGAGAAAGCATGATCAAAAGAAAGTCAACAATCTAACAGCAGGTTCTTATAGAAATGGATGCAAGAAGAAAGGCATGGTGATTTTAATGAACCTGAAATATGATTGAAGATTGTGACACTGAAGCACGCAACAGAGCATAGGAAAGATATGCTTTTACTGAGTCAATAAAATGGAAGTTCTTTGTAAATGAATGGCTAACACCTTCCAATAAACCCTGCAGCAGCATGTCAAAAAAATTTATATAAACACCTGAACTTGTACTGAAAGAAATGTAACCAACTTTGTCAAACAAGAAATCAGCTTGCCAATATACAAAAGATTACAATAATTCTTATGCTTTTTTGACCAACAATCAAAGCATTACAAAAAATCTTAATTATAATCCATAAAATTAACCTGCAGAAGCTCTAGAGACAAAATCCTTGTTTTGGTGGTGACTTCATCATTATCCTCCTTCATGCCCATCTGCAAATGTTGAGCTTATAAATTATAAATAAGACTCCAAAAAGCTAACAGCAGGGTGAATAGAATACTGGGAAGAAAAAACACTCGCCTTACAAAGGGTGCGGAATACCAATAAAGCATCCCGTTGTCCAATGTCCATGCTCTCCAGGTCAATCCCTCTAAAGATAACAGTTAGAAGCAGCCAAAAATTGTGCAACAATACAATATGTAGTGTATACTTTCATATCCATACCTTGTAATCTTTTTACCATCTTCAGTATGCACAGCTTTGTCAAGAACAGCCTCCAGACCCTTTACAACATATGACAGTTTCTTGTTAGTACCAGTACTATTCAAAAGGTGAGGTTTCATAAAAATAAATTACAGCAGCAGCCATGCACAGCAGTGGCAAAATACTAATGTTGGGGAAATAATCTTATAATAAGGGTTATGCTGTTTCATTGCAAAAAAATAGATTCAGAGTGGAAAAATGTTACTGTAGGGCCAAAAAATGTGCATACTGTTGTCTGTGGTTTTAGTTCTTCTTTTGCATGGAAATAACTCCATGGGGAGGAAGTAATCGTGCAAAGGTTATCGTTGTCAACAAAGTGAGGCGCGAGGGTAGAAGAAAAGCAATACAATATACGAAATATAAACCTTGATATCAGAACCGCCTGCAAGATTATGGAGTTCCTCAACAGATGCAAGAGAAGTTTCTTTGATCTGATTAAGTGCATCCCCCAAAGTAATTTCTTCCTCGTTTTGGTCAGCATTTGGAGTTTCTTCAGTGCTTAAATCTGATTTCTCTGCTGAAGCAGCTTCATCATTCCCAGTAGAACCAGGTGAGGTCGAAACCTGAGCTTGCTGTCAGACATGCTTAAAGTTATCAAAAAGGAGAAGCCAAATATTTTCTCCTTTTCCAACAGATAGCACAAAAAAGAAACTTAAAACAACAGGCTTAAATCCATACAGAATCAGATTCCATTCTCCTGAATATGATGTTGATCATCTGTGTTAACATTGCCTTCGATGTTGCTTGATTTATAGGGCTCTTGCTACACAACCAAACAATAAAACATAAGCACCACGCCAAGTTGATATCACGTTACCATTCTAGTAACTGCAAAGTAAGAACCTGTGCAAAGCAATGTTGTAACATATTCTGATGACTCCCAACAAAGGCTCCCCATGTAC